>CM060108.1:7680144-8880144 GCA_030522415.1 Channallabes apus
CGGCGTCAGAGCGACAGAATGAAAGTGAAATATTGGTGAGAGACTGAGCGGAGAAGGAGAGGGTTACTGAGGAGCGCGGCTTGACAGACAAGCCCAGCACCATTCGGGAAACGAGGTTATAGCTGGGAAAGAAACACAAGGAACCCGACACAGAGCGATGAGATCTGTCACAGAGTCGAGCAGGCAGTTGATCCGGCAATGTGAAAGTGTGTGGGTTTATAAATACAAAAACATCTGCCTGTTCGCAACATCTGCTGTGGAAATCCACTCGTTTGTTACAGAATTAATTAAGCAGATAATGCTTAATTTCCACTTTGTTCCTCCAGCGCTGGTTATTTCTGGACGTCGCAAACCTTTCTGAGTCAAGCAACTGTTCAAAGATTTTATATATACAGTATGTATGTATGTCTGCAGGACTGTGGGAGGAAACCCACCAAACACAGGGAGAACATGCAAACTCTATGCACACCGTATTCCCCGCCTCATCCAGTAAGTCTCCTGGGATATGGCGCTTTTCCACTGCATAGTACGGCACGACACGGTTCAGTACAGCTCACTTTTGGGGGGTTTTCCACTGGGAACAGTACCTGGTACCTGGTCCTTTTTTTAGTACCACCTCAGCCAAGTTTCCAAGCGCGCCGAACCATTATCAAAACGTGACGTGTAAACTCTGCTGGTCACCGATTGGCCGGAGAAAATCGTCATTACTGCGTCACCGAACTTGCGACACGAGACACAACAGAACCGCTATATTTAGAAACAGCCAGAGAAGGATCGCACGCACCTTTTTGTATTAACCAAAAATTTTCTTTGGCTGCCATCAGCCTCTTTGGAAACAAACTCCTTCGTCTCGCTGTTAAAAACATCCACATGGCGAGAATGAAGAACACCATGCCGTCGATATGCTCCATTGTTGTGTGTTTGTTTGTGGCGCGTTTACGATGATGTCATGGCAGTAGAGGCGCCACAACTATAACGACACGTGAGTAATCCCGCCCACTAAAAAAGCGGTACTACACTGCAGTGGAAGCGCAAACCGAGCCGAACTGAGCCGAACCGAAGTGAGTTGAACTGAACCGTGTCGTGCCGAACTATGCAGTGGAAAAGAGGCAATCGAGACTCCAGGCACCCCGTGACCCTGTATACAGGATACAGCTCTATACACGTTGAGTTTATTGTTAGGATTAATGTTGCATGCAAGTTTTTAAGTTCTCGCTCACTTTATAGCAGCTACAAAATCACTCCTTCTGGCTTTTTCTCCTTCTGCCTTGCTTTTTTTCCACCCTCACAAAGTTTATAAGACAAAAAAAGACGCAATGTACAAAATGCTCTGTAACATTTCTGTATTAAATATCAAAAAAACAAAAAACAATTGCACTTTGATCTCAGACTTGTACGAAGCGCTCACACTGTAGACTCCTTCCAACATAAATAAATAAATAAATAAATAATACAGCATCAACAATTACACTTTGTGTTTTCTTTTTTTCCTTTAAAAAAAATAAAAAAATCCGTTCACATGGAGCATCAAAGCTTACAGAGCAGTTACTATGGAAACGATAACATCTCAGGAGGAACAGGTCGAAATAAACCTGCGCTACCGTGAGCGCTGCTGTTATGCAGAATTAATCAACACCTTGTGGGGAAAAAAAAATTATTTAACATGGAGATTGTAGTTGTGGAAATGTCGCTATCTTGGTATGATCTTTATAAATAATTACAAAGTTTAAAACAAAGTTTAAAGTTATTAACATATCGTGAGCCCATGATCATCGCGTTCTTTCTTCAAAGGGAAACGATAATTATCATGACCACGTTAGAACAAATATAGACTCTCTGAAATATTTAAAGGAGTTATATTCTCTTTCTCTTTAACCTCCGCGTGCTCTCAGGATGTCACACACTCCGTAAGTTTTTGCGCCGAAGCTGGCGATCAAATCCTTCAGAGTCTCGTCTGGTCACACGCTTCAGTAAAGGAGATTAGACCTGAGGACAATCTGACTTTCTCTAAAAAACACTTCCAATATCAGGGATCTCTATAGAAACTATATTACAAAATTCATAAACTGTCTGTTAAATATATTGCACTTAAAATAATAAAAAGGGAAAAAAAAATCCCAGATGTGCAACGTGTTCCCTGACTTATGGACCTCACCATGCATCACGTTAGAACACAAACACAAACACACATGCACACACATTCCTGCTTAGTATTGAACAGATTTAATATGTCATTTCCTTCTTCTTTTTTTTTTTTTTTTTAAGAAAAAAATATCCCACAGTTATTAATTTTAGCAGTTAGACTTATGGCATTTATCCAAATCAATTATACTTTCTCACAGATCCAGGAACGAACCGAAATAATGCAAAAGCACACATTGTTATGTAAGAGTTCGAGTGGGCGTGGTCAGTCAGTCAGAACATAAAGCATCACTTACCCAGAATTCCTGCGATAATCAGCGCTCCGCTTGTTTGATGCTGCGGGAGCTGTCGACTGAGCCGAGTGTGTGAAGTGTGAGTGTTGTACCTGCTGCGGGAGCTGCGCGTGGATCAAACCAACCACATGCACGTGGGGGGTGTGGGGCGCGAGCAACTGGGGGGGGGTGGTGGTGGAGGGGGTTTGGGGGTGGTGTTGATAAGCAGGATACGAGGGAATGAAATTGGAAATGGAAATATACATACACTGTGTGCATGTGTGTGTGTGTGTGTGTGTGTGTATGTGTGTGTGTACGTTTGTTCTTCAGGGGGAGTGCACTGTAGCTAAATTGGCTTTTTTCTTGAGGCACGCTAGGAGGGATTTTGTGACGTGACGTCAAAGTGCCCGCTGGAATATTCATGAGATCGCTGGAACTGCTTGCAGATGAAACGAGCGACGAGAGCACACAGCTGTATTCCAGCACATCAAACTCGAAAGGCTTTATTACAAATACACAGAACAGACGAGGGTTTAACAGAACGCACAATAGACTTCGGAAGAGTGTACAGGGTGGAAATGAACAAGGCAAATATTTAATGGCTGTAGAACTTGTAAAATAGACGGTGTCGGAATAGAAGTGAGTAGTATTTCATCTTTCCAGCGTTTATCGTACAGGCATCGGCCGCGAGAGGCAGCACGTGCGGCGTAAACAAAGATGGCCTAGTTACGTTTCACGTTTTGTAATGTTTGAGTCAAACCAGGAATTTTTAATTGTGCAGAATAATAGACACAGTTTTGAGAGTAAAAACGTGATTTATTCCTCTATATAATCCCCTGCTACCCTAATACACGTATCCATCAAGGTAGTGTATAATGCAATTCAATTCAATTGAATTTTATTTGTATAGCGCTTTTAACACATATCATTGTCGCAAAGCAGCTTTACACAATCAAAAGAATTATTTAAGTTTGTATGAGATGTGAACGTGTATGAATCAAAATGATAAGACTGTCCCTAGGGCAGCGCGGTGGTGTAGTGGTTAGCACTGTCGCCATGCACCTCCAGGGTCTGGGTTCGATTCCCCGGCCAGGCTCGATTCCCGTCTCGGTGTGCATGGAGTTTGCATGTTCTCCCCGTGCTTGGTGGGTTTCCTCCGGGTACTCTGGTTTCCTCCCACAGTCCAAAGATATGCAGGTCAGGCTAATTGGCGTTCCTAAATTGCCCGTAGTGTGTGATTGGGTGTGTGAGTGTGTGTATGTGTGTGTGCCCTGCGATGGATTGGCACCCTGTCCAGGGTGTACCCCGCCTAGTGCCCGAAGTCTCCTGGGATAGGCTCCAGGTCCCCCGCAACAACACAGGATTAAGCGGTATAGAAAATGAATAGTATAGAGAATGAGTATAGAGAAGTATTGAGCGGTATAGAGAATGAATGAATGAAAGACTGTCCCTGATGAACAAGTCGAGTGGCAAGGAAAAACCCCCTGAGATGGTAATAGGAAGAAACCTTGAGAGGAACCTTATATAAGTATAAGGTTTTCTCAGACTGCCATCTGAAATGTCGGCCTCCCAGGAACTCCCTGGCTTGGAGCGAGGTCAGGACTGTACGGGGGAGGGGTCAATAACTCCCAGCCGAGTCCCTGTAACGTGCGAGTGGTGTTGGTGAATGACACAAACAGATGGGTGTCTTCTGCAAACCATCAGTTTTCAAGCATCAGGTGTTCCACTCATGGAATGTTCATGGGAATGATTGCAGTGAGCTCCGAGTCACCTCGGCCAGGATCGAGTCTCATCACCTCATCACTGAGCTTGAAGTCTTCTGTAAACATCAATCTCTTTTACACCTTTATTCACCAGAAATTTCATAAAAAATCCCTGTTTGACTTAAAACACCCCCATATATAATATAATAGAACAACGTAGTTCATTGCGACCGAGTTTAGAATAAAATGTGCCTTTGTTATAACAAAATAGAGGATAAAAAAGAATGAAACGGCACTGGAAAAAAATTCTAGCGGATTAGAGAGCGCTGTCCTGAAGCTGTGTTTTGTAGATTGTTGCATATTTAAATTTTCATTAAATGTATTATGGAATCATCTAAATCCATCACACATTAAGGGAGGCTTCAGTCTAATTGCAAGACAACAGCAGGTGGAGGTAGAGTGACAGGTGCTGTTGCCATAGTTACAAGTTCTCTTTAACTTCAGCTTCTTTATGATGTAATGCAAAACGACTGCAGCTTTGTGAGAATAAACATGAAAGCAGGTAACGGGTGGCACTTCAGAAAACCTCGGCTATATATCTTTTCTCCATTTGTGTAAAACCGCCGCTTACACAGGAGGTGAACGCTCACCTGCTGCTTCGATGCTTCCCGCATCATCGGACACTTGAAACCAATTCGTCCGCTTCCTGATGGAAATTTGATCGTAAAATCACGCCCGATCGCATGCTGCAGCGGAGATTCAGCAAGGCAAAAAGTTTGCACGCTGGGAGATTTAGTGCATCGCATCGGCACGGTAATATTTTATCTCAGCGCAGAAAAATGATTCATGGCTTTGGCGCACAGTAACCATAAGGCACCTGATGTCCTGCGGGCCTGCGACAGGAATACGGCTGCCGAGCTTTATGTCTGTGCACTTCTCCATGTTTTACTGCTATCGTGAGTGAGGAGGTGAAATTGGGGTGGTTTACGTGGTCATTGTCTACTTCAGGGCACATGAGAGCAGCTTTACCACTCAGGAGGCCCTCAATCACTTTGACTTTCCTCAAAGGCTGACCTCGTTCAGGAACGTCCGAGTGTAATTCCAGACACACTATTCACTTAAATCAGTGAATCTTCAAGTCATTCATTTGCTCAGTAGATGAATCAGTGAATATGTTGATAACAATAACCCACTTCTCTCTCAATTATTTGATCAATTCAAAGATTCATTTAGCGAATCGCAGTTTCAATCAATGTATCATTTGGTCAATTCAAAGATTCATGTAGTGCATCAGTGTTTGTATCAGTGATTCATTTGGTTAGCCAATGACCTGGCAAGTAGTGGATCATTGATTGAATCAATAAATGATTTAGTCACTCGAACAATTTACTAATTTCTCATTCAGTGGATCGGTGATCAAATCAGTGAATCATTTGCATATTTGAAAGATTCACTCACTTGTTTTTGTAGTATCGGTGAACCATTTACTCTCATCATTCACTCACTCATTGCTTATACCACTTTATCCTGTATACAGGGTCACAGTGTAGGCGGGGTACATCCTGGATGGGGTGCCAATCCATCGCAGCGCACACACACATACACACTCACACCCTCATTCACACTCTACATGTACGTGCCACACTCTTCGCACTCTAGCCTAATCAGCATGTCTTTGAAGGAAACCGGAGTACCCAGAGGAAACCCCCTTTTCATGGGGAGAACATGCAAATGCCATGACCCAGAGGCAGGAATCGAACCTAGAACCTGGAGGTGCAAGCCGACGGTGCTGACCACTAAATTGACCATTAATTCACTCATCTCTCATTCAGTGGATCAGTGACCGAATCAGTGAATGATTTACTCATAGCGTAGTGGATCATTTAGTGGATCAGGATTTACATCAGACATTTCATTCAAAGGATCAGTGATTGATTTAGTCCCTCAAATGATTCCCTCTCCTGTAATTTAGTGGATCAGTGATTGAATAATTTGATTCCTCACTCACTAACTTGCTCAATCACTCATTCTCTATACCACTTTCCTGTATACAAGGTCGTGGGGACACGGAGCCTATCTCAGGAGACTTACAGTAGGGCATGAGGCAGGGTATACCTTGGGTGAGGTGCCAATCCATCGCAAGGCACACACACACATACAAATGTTCATGTGTGTACTCACTGTGGGCAATTTGGGAACACCAATTAACCTAATCTTCATGTGTTTGGAATATGGGAGGAAACCAGAGTAACCCCACCAAGCATGGAGAGAACATTCAAACTTCATGCACACAGAGGTGGGAATCGGACCCTCGAACCTGGAAGTGCAAGGTGTCAGTGCTAACCACTAACCCACCGTGCCGCATAATATCATTAATCAAAAAATTCATTATTTACAGTTGTTACGTCCTCTGACGTATTTATTTTATGTTTATATTATATTGTAAACATGAATTGTCATGCTACAGTATTTTGGTGTTTTGTTTTCTCGTCTACCACACTGCCAGCTTGGTGTAGGTCACCTGTGCCTAATTGCACCAATCACCGCTGGATCCACATTGGCTAACGAGGAGAGCTCTGTGGAGTTAAAGACTACAGACACCTGAAGGACGGGAGGAGGGAGTATTGTGGACAGGCAGAGCAGAGCAGAGTAGAGTAGAGTAGAGTAGAGTAGAGTAGAGTAGAGTAGAGTAGCTTAGCTTAGCTTAGGAGAGGGTGCCCTCCTGCTTTCTGACCAGCTCTCCAGAGACTATTGTTTTCTCCTGCCTTAGACTTTAGCTTGTGTGCTATTGCTAATGCTGTTTGTTGTTTGTGCTAAGGTGTTAGCCTGTGCTAAGTCTTGCTTCACCAGTTGTCATTGCTACAGCCCTGTTCTTAATCTTTTCTTGAACTTGAGCTCTTTTGTTTTGTTTACTTATTTTATCTGGAGCAGTAGGGAGGAGGACGCCATTTATTTTTGTATCATCTTTTTCTCATGTGTTAATTTAGTAAGGGAGCCAGGTAAGACTTCTGTTGTTTATTTGGTACTTTCTTTTGTGAGGTTAACTAATTTTCTTTAAAACTAAGTTAGAACTATTGTTTGTTATTTTGGCCTTGTTCCCTCCTGAAGTTTGTTTTGCTCCCTGTTTTGGATATTTGAGTTTGTAAATAAAATCTTTTGTTTTACATTTGAGATTAGTGTGATCTTTTTGGAGTGTTGGGACAGGGGAAAAGCAAATTTAACATTGTATTCAGGTTTTTAGATGAAAGTTTGCTATCTCAATTAATTTTGTTACTTCTCTTCCACCCCTAGACTAGAGGGGAACGTAACACAGTATTGTATCATTCTGTCAAGTGAAAGGTTCCCTCTTTTGTCAATTAGTGCGGAAGTTCTCAACCCTGATCCTGGAGAACCACCTGCCCTGCATATTTACAGTACATGTTGTCCGTGTTCTATAACACCCACTTCAACTTAGGAAAGGCTGTTAATCAGCTAATTAGTGATCAGGTAGGCTGGAAATGGACAACCACTAAAATGTGTCCAGGACCGGGGTGAGATATCCTGTTAGTGGATCGATGATCGAATGAGTGAATCATTTGGCTACTTGAAAGATTCACTTGTTGATCAGTTGATCGCAGATGAGTTAATCTGATTCAATGAATCAAACTCTTTTGAGTGATCAATTGATTAAATGATTCAATCAGTTAATCATTTGGGTGCTTAAAATATTCAATCATCTGTCATTTATGGCGCTTTTCCACTGCATAGTACGGCATGACACGGTTCAGTTCAACTCACTTTTGGGGGGTTTTCCACTGGGAACAGTCCTTTTTTTAGTACCACCTCAGCCGAGGATCCAAGCGTGCCGAACCGTTACCAAAACGTGACGTGTAAACTCTGCTGGTCACTGATTAGCCGGAGAAAATCGTCATTACTGCGTCACCGAGCTTGCGACACGAGACACAACAGAACCGCTATATTTAGAACAGCCAGAGAAGGATCGGACGCACCTTTTTGTATTAACCAAAAATTTTCTCTTTTGAAACAAACTCCTTCGTCTCGCTGTTAAAAACATCCACATGCCGAGAATGAAGAACACCATGCCGTCGATATGCTCCATTGTTGTGTGTTTGTGGCGCGTTTACGATGACGTCACGGCAGTAGCGGCGCCGCAACTAAACGACACGTGAATAATCCCGCCCACGCTAAAGCGTTACTAAACTGCAGTGGAAGCGCAAACCGAGCCAAACTGCGCCGAACCGAAGTGAGTTGAACTGAACCATGTCGTGCCGAACTATGCAATGGAAAAGAGGCATTTAGTGTACCACTGATCAAATCAGTGAATCACTTGGTTGCTTAAAAGGTACACTCATCCGTCATTTAGTCGGTCACCAGAAAAGAAAGATTCACGCAACATTTTGAATCAGTGAATCATTCTTCCATGATGTTCAGAGACAGGACTGACCCCTCTTGACTGGCATGGCAATGTTTGAATAAGTAAATCTTTTTGTAAGTGTTTGAATCGGTCCAGCTCTCAATCATGGCCGAGATTTGCTTTTCTCAGCAAGTCCATGTTCATCAATAATCAGTCATAACAGAAATATTCTCTTTTCTTAGATTGATGTTTTAATGAGTGGATCAGTTTCTTATTGATGAAAATGTCTTTCTGGTTAATTCGGCAAATCAATGTCTAAGTTAATAAATCTTTCAGAATCAAAATTAGAACCGGGTTTTATTCAAGTTCATGTTGAAATTCATGTTGAAATTTGATTCTGACTGCTCAAAATACCTTCAAGTACATTCAGTAACTCACTCACTCATCGTCTATACCACTTTACCTTGTACTCAGGGTTGCAGATGGACTGGAGCCTGCGCACAAGGAGGAGGAAACAGGGAGAACATGCAAACTCCATGCACACAGAGACGGGAATCAGTCTGGCCGGGAATCGAACCTGAACTCTGGAGGTGCAAGGCGACCACAACACCACGGTGCCGCCTTCATTCTACAGTAGAACTATACAGATTAAATGAACATAAAGTGTACATGTGCATCACGTATGTTGTAATAAGTAGTGCAAAAAGCGTGTAGCAGTAATGTGCAGTAGGATGTAAGGAGTTTGTAAGAAGCATGCTGGTGCTTTTAGGTACTATACAGGTTCAGATGTCTGTTAGTGAAAAATAACAGGAATGTACAGTAGGGTGTAAGAGGTTTGTCAAAAGAGCGTGTTTGTGCCTTTACACAGTGGATTGCATATAGTCCAAATAATCGTCCAAATATTCAGCTGATTATGAAGGTGATCTCCTGTGGAAAGAAACTGTTCCTGTGTCTGGTGGTTTTGGTGTACAGATTGTGTATCGCCTGCCAGAAGAAGGGAGGTAAAACAGGTTGTGTCCAGGGTGTGAGGGGTCTGTGTAGTGTACTATGTCAGTAGCCAATCACATGTCTGAATGAATGTGTGCTGCAGTCCTATTGGGTCCTATATCTGCCGGTTAGATCTAAGCATTTGGGTCTATAGCTTTGGAGATGCTACTGGCAAGCTAAAGTGTGCTCATGTTATGTGCTTAAGAAGCTGTGAGTAAATGTTACTTGTTAGACAAGTTATGATCGCGCCTTTAATGCACCTCACTAACACAACAGATTATTCCTGGTTCTTGGAGAGTGCAAGTCACGAAGAGTGTGCGTAGACCTCTGATGATTTTCTTTCCCCTGTTTTTTGCTGTTTGTTGCAGTCTGTTCCTGTCCTGTCATGGGTTTATAGGCGTGTCATACAGTCTGGTTAATCAAATCTAGTCTTAGGATTACAAATTAATGTTACAGTCAGACGGGGATCTTCTCCATTGCTGTGTTTATGGAGAGTAATGAAAAATTATTTCCTGTTTGCCTCATAATTAGCCGTGCAATAAAGTGGAACACGGCCCAAGGAATTTTAGCTGAGGCAGTGATCTGAAAGCATTTCACATTTATTGGCTAACTCATAATGATGTGAAGTCTGAAAGCAGTTTTCTATTAGCCGCAGTTTGTTATCCACGGCACCTGAGGATGCAGACACACACGTTTCTTAAATATGAACTGAGCATCAGATAATTTAGGGATGAATGAAATATATTTGTGCTGAAATGGAATTAGCAGAACGGAATAATAAGAAACCAGCAGAACGTTTCCTAAGCAGAAAATAAATATTAAATATTAATATAATATAATATAATAAATATTTTTCCCCACTGAGGGCCTCGGTGCGCTGCAGGCTTTCATCTCAACATAGAGAGATAACAGGATTCCGAATCTATATGCATGATAACATCAGGGAGACGTGTGTGTGTGTTTGGATGAGTATAGATGAGTGTGAGAATCACTGAGTATGTTAGTCAATGGGTGAGTGAGTGAGTGCTTGAGTAGATGAATGGGTGAATGATAGGGATGTAACGGTATCAAAACTTCCCGGTACGGTAATACCTCGGTATGAATGGCACGGTACGGTATTTATTGAATCATTTACAGGAAAAACTAAACTAATGAAGAGACTCGAAAAAAGTGCCAGAAGTGTTTATTAAACAATATACATGAATGCTGAACATATCAATGGCATACAAATTAGCCATCTATCTGTAAACTTTGAAACAGAACCTTCAATTTTTCAATTTTAATAACAAAAAATTATTAAACCATGTAAAAAAAAAGTTTCAATTTAGTGTTCTTGAAAACTCAGAAAAAATAAAAATAGCAGCCTACTTACTGTATTGCAGCTGGCCCGTGTGCTGAATGAGTATTTGAGACACTCACCTCATTCACTCAGACAGAGACAGGATTTTTTTTCCTTTCTCATTTCTTTTCAGAGAGAAACCGAAATGACTCGATAAAACTGAGAAAAGTTTGTTCAGGCAAATGGAGCGAATGGGAGGTAGGGGGAACTACAATTCCCATCAGCCCAGGCGTGACCATCATCCTTTGCGGTCAGTTGTTGCTACATATCCAGTAATGCGGAAATGGCGGGTGCTGCTATTAGCGGCGGAGGAAAAGACTAATTAATCATTACGCAGTAAGCAGGTTTTAAATCGGATGTGCGTATTACTGGACCAGTAGCGATGGTCACACCTGGACTGATGGGAATTGTAGTTCCCGCTACCTCCCATTCGCTCCATTCGCCTGCGCAAACGTTTCTCAGAAGACCTATCATTTGACCGTCATACAATCATGGTATTATTGAAAATTTTTTATTGCGGTACGACAGTATTTACAATACCGTTACATCCCTAGTGAATGATGATAATAGGGTAATTAAATGTCTAAATAATTGTACAGTGGAACATCAAAGCAAATTTTCCCATAGGAAATAATGGAAATTCAAATGATTCATTCCACAGCCCAAAAAAAAAAAACACATAAAAATAATTATTTTAACAAGCGCTGTGGTGTTTTTGAGTGTTTGTGTGTGTGTGTGTGTGTTTTTCTTTCTCTTGCGCTGCAGAGTGTGTGCATTATGCGCATAATTGGACACCATGCCGGTTCACACACACTCTCTCTCTCTCTCTCTCTCTCTCTCTCTCTCTGTGTGTGTGTGTGTGTGTGTGTGTGTGTGTGTGTGTGTGTGTGTGTGTGTGTGTAGCAGAGAGAAGGTGCTTCACACATACACAAAACTAAAGTCGAGAGAAAGAGAGAGAAAATGGATCTTTAACCTCTCTAATGAGACTTTATTTTGCTTTACACACGCGCACACACGTATAGTATACGAAACAGTACACGCACACTGTACATGCACGCTTACAAACACGAAATAAAATATGTTTTACACACACACTTGGTCACACGTGTGAACGAGTCATCAGTCTGCTGAGTAAATGAATAACACATTCATTTACTCACTCAATCAGTCACCAACTCATACCCACGTATTCACTAATCCATTGATTCAACCATTCTGTACCTCATTAGCACCCTCAACCATACTCACATTTCTTCACTCACTCACTCTCACTCATGAGTTGCTGAGTGAATCGATGGAGGATTTGCAGAATAAGTATAGGAGTTAATGGCATGTAGACTGAATTAATAAATGAGTGAGTGAGTGAATAACTAAGTGAGTGAAGTAGTACGCCGGTCAATGAGTGAATTAGTGAGTAATAAGAATGAATGAATGAATGAATGGATGACCTGCTGAGCAGTGATTTGCTGAGTGAGTGAGTTAGTAGTTGACTAGGTAAGAAGTCTGATGAATGAATGTCTTGACAACTTTGTGAATGAATGAATGAATGAATGAATTAATTAATGCATTAATAACCAGACTGTGTGAGTCAGTGAATTATTAGCAGAGGTATCGTTTTATCCAGATATATAAAAACGAAGACCTGCCATGTGACTAAGTGATTGATGTGTCGGTTGTGAATGAGTGAATGCCTTAGAGTCTTGTTAGTGGGAAAGACGGCGTCCCGGAACGCCAGCTTCTTTCTCACACTGCGGCTCGAAAGAGTGAAGAAAATTGGCATAGTCATTTTTAAGAGTGTTCAGGAAACACTGCGGTAGCTCAATTCCTTTTATCAAACTCAACTGGACAGGGACACACACACACACACACACACATACTGTATACACACACAGATTGATCAAAAAGGTTGACGAGGTAAAGGTAAGCAATGCTGCTGTTGTGCTGCTTCGCTAGACCTCCGAGAGTGGAGCTTCACGTCTAGGTGCACGGAAGAAATTCATCTTCGCTGTCCAATTTTAGCCTTTCATCAGTCTCCATGGTAGCCTTGACATCATATCTATTATCCTCTTGGCCATTATGGACAAACATTTCTGATCCTGTGTGTCTCAAGCAGCGTCATAAATACACACACCGCGTCTTCACATCGCTCTGATTTACACCGGCACATTTCTAGCAGCCAAGGTCAGAGTTGTCTACAAGAATGAATGCAGCTGTCAAACTTTCTTAAACAATAATAACAAAGAAACTACACAAGAAACTCTCCCTCGCCAGCCTGGTTTGCTTGTTGTCTGCTTCCTTGCTTTCTCCACTCACCTATTTGTTTGTTTCAGACTTTCTAGGTTTTTCCGCAATTGATTTAAGAAATAAACAAAATAGATGTTATTCCAACGTCTTTTTAAAAGAGTTTAAAAGTGTAGACACCGAGCAGTAACATACACTTATACGAATAGCTCTTATAAAGTTATATTTTTGTAACAAATGTTTAAAGCTAACTCATTTTATGATCTGACTCAGAAATACTATTAAAATTCAGTGGATGAGTTTTGACTATAATGTGCATACAGTCACAGAAAAGAGCAAGTTTTATGTTATAGGTAACTTTAAGGTTCCTCCATACAGCAATGTTGATGGTGCTCCCTCGTCTGTTTGTTCTCGTACAGTATAGCACTGTCAGCTCTATGAAAAAGACAGCGCATCGAGATTTGGACCATAGTACCAGGTCTGGTCTTGAGGTTGAGGTGACTATTTCTGTTGGTATGGACAACTGATGGCCCAAATCTTCCGGCATTTCCCGGTCTGGTGCTCCTCCCAAAAATCCAACCCTGGTGAGTGAAGGGTTTTGTCCTTGTTCATTTTCACGGATAAATGATGTCATCTGGGGTGCGTATGATGTTCTGGGAGGGGGTATTGGCATTTGTGGCTGCTCTTTTAGCCTCGATGGCTGCGGCTATTGGCTGCTATTTTGTTTTTTTACAGAAAAGAATAAAGAATTGTTGATTCTTAGTCAGTTAAAATGTTCACATTATGTGATTAACATTTTTTTAAATAAACTTATTCAATATGCAGATCTATATATTTTTTTAAAACTAGCTAACTTGCTAACAAGCTCGATAAAATTCTGTTTATACACCAACCTAAATGCTAAAAGCTAACGCCAAGTTTTGGCATTGTTACTACATGTATTTTCTTCTTCTCAGTATGGCATGTCAATTATTTGCATTCATTATCTATCTTAAATTACCGACTGAGGCTAACTTTGCATCAAATTTACTGCATGTACACAATGCAGATGATGAAGTGACAATACGTTACATTTTTCCACACAAAAATAAGGATGTAAACCATGAAAAATCTGTCAGATCTGTCCCCCCCCCCCACCTAAATATGTAATATTTAGAAAATAGTCCGGTTAATATTGCTAATATTGGCATTAGCTCTGACTTTCTTTAGCTAGCTTGACCAAACCCTTGTCACTTTCATGTCTGAGACCCAGGCACATGGAGAGGTCTTGCCTAAGGTTCTGCCTGAGATCACACAGAATTCTGAAACCTGAGTCAACACCGGGGACTGACAGAGAAACCCAAGGGAGGGATCGTGAAAGCTGAGTCTGAAAATGCGCTATCTTTATTTTTCCACTTTCTCAGCTGCAGGTTTCCAGAAATATATATATAAAGAATATTAAAAAAATAAAATAAAATTCTGTCTCATTTTCCTCTTTTTCAAATGCCTTTGCTTTCCAAATCATTCACCAACACCACAAGCTTTCAACCCCATCCCTGACCTCTTTCTCTGCTCGATGGACCAGTCAGGAATCATTTGAAATGCTAACACACGGCTCAAGGCTAATGTTTACAAAGCAGAACATTTTGGCCTGAACTCGGTTAGATATATAAATCGATATATATGCGTGGTAGGCTCAGAGGTTTGTGTCTGTGGGCAGCTCTGAGCACGATCCCTTACACCTGCATTCAAATGACTCAACCTAAGAGTCCTGCTAATCCTGGGTGATGCTAAGATTCCTGCCCGGGCCAGAGTTGGGGGGTGGGGGTAGAAGTTAGAGCGATTTTCTGAGAAAATGCCTAGAAGGATATCGTCCTGATCTGCAGTGTGACTCCTAACCCTATGCCTGATGGTGTGGACCTCTAGCCAAGGAACTGAGATGCTAGTGCTAATTCAGGTCAGAGACCGAGGAGGAAGTGCAGGAAATGTTTGGCCTGAATGTAGAAGCGGCGCTGGGTTTTTTCATACCGAGTGAACCTGAGAGCGAATCTGAATTGGAAAGAATGGCAATGTAGAGGGAAACAAATGCAAAATGTATTTCTTTTGTCTGTCTGTTTGAATCACATGCATAAATCATGAGAACAGGAAGCCACTCTGATTTTACTGTTCAGTAGCCTGAGGCAAACTGACGAGGCTTTTATATTGATTCATTTCAAGGGTGGATTTTTTTTTTTTTTACAAATATATACAGGTAAGGCAGAATACAGACACTTTACACTCCTATAGGCAACGAATGTACTGTATATATGTATATGTATGTACTATAATGTCTTCGCTAAAGCGGAAAAGAATAGACTTGCGTGCAGGTAGCATGTTTTCCTCCATGTGTCTTACATCCCACAACCTTTACTTTTTCAGCTTGTGATCCAATCAAACAATCCATTTTGCTTCATCGATTCCTACAATTGTAATAAAAATAAGTAAATAAATAAGGCGGCGCGGTGGTGTAGTGGTTAGCACTGTCGCCTTGCACCTCCAGGGTCTGTGTTCGATTCCCCGGCCAGGCTCGATTCCCATCTCTGTGTGCATGGAGTTTGCATGTTCTCCCCGTGCTTGGTGGGTTTCCTCCGGGTACTCCGGTTTCCTCCCACAGTCCAAAGATATGCAGGTTAGGCTAATTGGCGTTCCCAAATTGCCCGTAGTGTGTGATTGGGTGTGTGAGTGTGTGTATGTGTGTGTGCCCTGCGATGGATTGGCACCCTGTCCAGGGTGTACCCCGCCTAGTGCCCGAAGTCTCCTGGGATAGACTCCAGTTCCCCCGCGACCCTGAACACAGGATTAAGCGGTATAGAAAATGAAATAAATAAATAAATAAATGAGGAGATGGGAAGCTTTCAGATTAAGGATGCACATTATCTATTTTTTTTTAATACGTGTTTAAAGAAGCATAAAATTATTTATCTAATTTAGGAAAAAAAATAAAGGAAAGAAATCCTTGAGGTCATATTAAAATGCTAATGCAAGGGGAAGCAGGATGTCACATACTGTAAAAAGGTGGTTTTAAACAAAGCCAAATAAGAATACAGTAGGCAGTGGGGGCAGGTGGAGCCATTAAGCTAAAATGTTACCATTTACACCAGGTGTTTTTTTTTAATCATGGTTATTTATCTATTGGCATCTGTATAAATATATACAGTATATAAAGATCCATTTTATAAAAAAAAAATTTTAAAAAGGTGCTCGTCCTATCATCAGGACAAGTTCGGTTCCCGGATGATGCTGAAACCTCTCACAGTCGGAGGTCTAGAGAGATCTGATTGGTCCGAGCTCTCTTAGAGGGGAGGGATGAGAGGTACTTCGTGCTCCCACATTAATCACGGCTCTACAGTGAATCTGTGAGATCACGCAAGCGGAAGGAGCAGATAGCGCTGTCCTCCGAGTGTGTTACTCCACCCCCAACGGTCCGTAAATGAGCAGTTCGAAAAGGATGCGGTCATCTGCTGTCAGTGGTCCAGAGGAAACATGTGATAGTCTTCGGCCCTCCCGACTGAGTGGTAGTAGTAGCCTTAATGTGGGAGCCCCCTAGTGACGGGGAGGAATTGGACATGACTAAATTAGGAAGAAAATAGGGGGGGAAACAAATGGTTGTTTATGTAACAGCCTCAGCAGCAACCTCATTTGCCGTGCTATTTTTTGGAAAAGCCTAGTGACATACGGTAGTGATGGCATTGAGCCCTTAACAGCGTAACCTACAGCTCTTCAGGATTCTGTTAATGTACTACAGTATAAGCAGAACACAGACAGGAATGATTGGATGGTCTCCTGACTGAATTGTCATTGTGATGACACTGCATTGTTGCTCCATCAAGAGAGTTTTCACAGCTGCTTCTTCTGGCTTGTGCTATGACAACGGTAGGTCCAAGCCTCATTGTAGAAGACCACATTAAATTCATATTTACGTTCTTCTGGCGCTTAACACATTTATCAGCAGATCTAAGCCGAGTTCAAAGAATTTAGTATAAATACTATCTCCAGTTTCTCCAACCATCACTTAATTTATACCATGGTTCGATCTCATTAGGCCTGGTGAGCACATGATCATTTTCGTGAGACGAAATTAGTGACAATCTGATAGACATGTTGAGAACTTGACAGGGACGCAGGTAGCTTTAAGCACTTTTTTCCACTGCTGTGCTCTTTCATAAATTTAGGACACAGTGGGAACTTTGTGGTCTTTGCCAGAATGTGTCGAGGTCCTTAACAAAAACATTCCTGAAACTGTTCATGTATTGAAAATGAGAGACAGAATGTCCCCCTGCAGGCCCGGAGAACTATTCCTCAAAACTACATTAAACAATATCAGAAATTCTGGCTCTTAGGAAGCAAAATATGGGGTCAAGATGGGGGTCAAGACTTTTGCTCAGTACTGTACAGTACTGTATATATTGCACATACTGAGTGGCCCAAAAGTCTGGATCCTTATGCGCAAACGCACAAATCCTGTAAAATTGTTAGTAGTAGTGGTAGTTATTTTCAAAGCCCTTTTTAATAAATAAATAAACAAATAAATAAAGTCAATGGATCTAGACACTGTAGGCAATGCTGTAATTGAAAATGACCATGACATTAAAAATCAATAATTTCCAACTCTTCTTTTCTTCTCTCGTCTCTTCTCCTTGCCTCTTTCTAACACATTATAAAAAAAAAAAAACTCCAGAACGAATCAATATGTTCCAAGGTTTGGAGAAAGAAAAAGAAAGAAAACCCATCATGCCGTTCTGTTAAGGCTTTGGGGTCATGACGACATGAGAAGGCTTCGTTCTGCATCGGCGAAAGAAGACAGATTGGCTGCAAATGTAAAAAAACAAATGGATCAATGAAACAAGGAAAGAAGGAAGGATAGAAGAAAGGAATAAAGGAAGGAAGGAAGGGCGTAACACTGCAGTGCACCAAGTACTTTTGACCCGCAGCCCTCGTTGCCCTCATTTTATTTATTTTTTTACATTTCTGTGTCAGACATACAAGGACACACATTTTTTCACTTCTGCCGGACAACTACATACTGTACATTTCTGCTTTATTCCTGAGCTTTTCTTGTGACTTTTGTGTCTCTAACAGACTTGTGCTGTTAATAAGCTCATTAGAACTGTTTTGGCTTATAGGAATTATATAATAGGAATTAAATAATAGGAACCACTCACTCAATTTAGGGAACAGTTTAAATTATACTAAATCGGCTAATCACATGCCAGTCCTGAGCTGTCAGTAATCCAGACCCCTCCGCCGTCTGGAACCCACTTGAAGATCTTGTCACATGCATGTCCTGTGTGGTCTGTCTGTAATGCGTGTGGTGACTGAAGACGGTTCCACTTTTCCACAAAGACGATCCAGGCCTTGGCTGATGCAGGCAGCTGTTCTCTCAGGACTTTCGACTGCAGTCGCTCAATAGTTCAGGACTGGAGTTTCCTACAGTCTACCTGAGCCTCTGATAACAAACTGAACTCTATATTAACTTAAAGACATTAACTGTTATATTGAACTTCCAGCCTTCTAACACACAGTATGATGCAGATTTATTCCTTTGATAAAGCCAAATGATAAAGGATTTTCTGGTTTCTCTCAAGGTTTCTTCCTTAACTAGACCTCTACTGAGACTATGAGCTATACTACAGGAAATGAGAGCAGCACCTTCCCGAGTGGGATGGACACCGTCCCACCCTAACAGGCCAGCTTTGCTCTCAAAGGTCTTCCAATTATCTATGAAGCCCATATTATTTTCGGAGCACCACCTGGACATCCAGCGGTTCAGCGACCATAACCTGCTGTAAGCTATGTCGACACGTCTCATTGGGATGGGACCAGAGCATACTACTTCATCGGACATCGCCTTCGCTAATTTAAACACCTCTGTAAAGTTACTCTTACTAACCTCTGACTGACGAAGGCATATATCGTTAGCTCCAGCATGTACCACTATGTTAGAGAACCTGTGCTGTCCTAGAGCCCTAAGATTACCTGCTATGTCCGGTGTTCTGGCTCCCGGGATACACGTAACCACTGCCGCCCCTAAAGGTCTAGCTAATGTCACGTGTCTCAGTATAGAGTCTCCTATAACCAGAGCTCTTTCAGGTTTCTCAGCGGGTGCAGCACTGAGGAGAGCAAACCTGTTGGACACGTGAGGCGCAGAGGAGGTGTGCTCCGGTGGGCTAGCCTTAGCGTTAGCTTTGGCTGAACGAGTATGCCGCCGAGTCGTCTCCCACTCGCCCGGCTGTGAGGGCTCTAATGCCGGAGTCGGGGGCTGATTATCTCCGCCTGCGGCACCCAGACTGTCCGCTACGGGAATAACGCTGCTCTCGCGCTCTCTAACCCTCTCGAAAGTCTGGATGCGCTCCTCTAGTGCTAATATGCTAACGACCACACACCTACACAAATAAAGTTATCGCTTTATTCGAGTCGGAGTTTAGCTGTTTAGTTTATGGCATTGATTGCATTGTAGCTAAAATTGGCATTACCTATCTAGCAGGTATGTAGTAGAAGGCTAGCTAAGATTTAATTGCGTACCCAAATCCGTTACTTTTATGCTAATGTTAAAGTCAAGTAACAAAAATGAAAAGGAATGAAACAACCCTTGTGAAAATGTAGTAAAGCAACGGATTTATTCAAAGCTCTGAATGTCATGGATTTGGAAGATAAACAATGCTGAATTGTACACGGTCATATTAATGAGGTGTGCAGACGGGGTCTGATAACGGTGCACACTGAATGCTAATGACGTCAGGTGTAAATGCCATGGTGCATTCATTAACCCTATGTTTATGCCAGAAGACTCACAGTGTGCTAAACATCTAAGTGATATTATTATATGGTACGCTAATCACCTGTGGGAAGCTAACCATCTGTTTCAGGCTGGAGCGGAATAACGGAGGGCTGGGAAAACTATTCAGTCAGTCAGGGTTTGTGCGGAAGCTGAATCCTCACTGCAAGTCTCGATAGTGCTTACTTTCCACTGTCAGCGTCAGGGTTTTGCAACACGCACCTGTGATCTATGAAAAACATTTATACGGTTAAAATACATTTGTATTTAACAGTATGATTCATTTATGTTTTATTAATTTAAATATATAACAAAGTTAAATATATTTTTGAATTCTGGCAATGTGTGGACTCAATTAAACGAACTAGTCAGGGGACTCAAGCAGTAAATGATATTCGAACCTCAATCAAACCTGTCACCATAGCAACATATTAAGAAGAGCAGCAATCAGTGACCATACAGTATAAGGGATGGAACGTGGTAGGTCGCATACGCAGTATGACGTGTCAAAGGGAGCATCATTTAATATGAGGTGAAAATAATGAAAACCGCGGCAGAGCTCGGGTTCGAAAAAAGTCTCAGAGCTGCTGGCGAGAAAGCTGAGGTGTGAAAGCGGCTGGCTTCACTTAAGGAGATAAGAAGAGAAAGTCCTCTTCTCTCAGGTGGTTACGTTAATCAGAGGGAGCTCGTGAGTGTTCTTCCTCCTCCTGCTCATCCTCCTCCTCCTCCTCCTCTCGCAGCTGCTGAAAGACCCGAGAGTGTTTCGTTAAAATCCACCCACGAAAATACTGCACTCGGAGTGACCAGAGATCCTGAGATTGCTTCAAACCTTACACACACACACACACACACACACACACACACACACACTCACACACATTTTATGACAAGTCTAAATGTTTGACCACCGTGACCATAACATTATCATTATCATCATCATTATCATCATCGCCCTTTTTGCACTGATACACAACATTTCAGAGCGACTCAGGACTCCAAGTGTATAGACGTATAAACTGTCCAGTAGAAGCCTGATAAATGGCGCTACTGTGTGAAGATCAGCGAGTGTCCTCCTCCTCTAGCAATGAAAATCTGCGGTGTCTGTCACAGAGGAGCGCAGCCAGGTGTGAAATAACTCTCTCGGGCCTTGTCCCATATCTGATTCATGCCTTTTATTATTAGTGTGGCGTCGAGGACGAGCCGCGCTGAAAGAGGCGAGGCGTCATCGATCCAGCGTCAGGAAGACCAGACCTGAGACACACAAAGCAGAAGAGAGTTCACCGAGCACCACGCATTCACAATCATTACTCATGTAAACTAACTAAACTATCTATCTGAACTGCCACTCGGTCATGTGATCCGGCGCTGAGAAAAGGTGGAGAAAAGGAAAGGAAGGAGGGACTAGAAAAGAAAGGGAAAGGGATGGAACGAATGAATGGAAAAAAAAAGATTAAAGGAATGCATTTAAAAAAAGGGAAAGAAGTAAAAAGTGACAGATTAGAGAAAATCAGGGAATGACAACTGATCAGATTAACGAATTGAGGAAAGGAAGAAAAGAAAGAAGGAATAGAAGAGAAGGGAGAGAGAAATAAGGAGAAGGAGGAAAGGGGAAGGAAGGAACTGAGCAAAGAAGAACAAAGAAAGAAAGGAGTGAACAAATAAACAATGGATGGAAGAAAAGGATGGCAGGGTGAATAGACAGAAAGAAATTAATGAACTAATAACCGAAGAAAGGATCAAACAAAGGAATGAATAAACAAACTGACGGACAGACTGAAGGAAGGCATGGAAGACGTGATGAAGAGATGATAAGGGTGGAAGAGAAGAAGAAGGAAGGATGGACAAATAGAAGGAAGGAAGGAGCAAATAAAGTAATGAATAAAGGACAGATAGAAGGAATGGATGGATGGAAGGGTGGATGAAGAGATGATAAGGGAGGAAGAGAGGAAGAAGGATGGATGGACAGAAGGAAGGAGAAAATGAATGAATGAATGAATGAAGCTAAGACTGAATAAATGTATGGAAGGACGGATAAAAGGGAGTAAGAGAAAAAGAATGGGAGGAGGATAAGAACAAATGACAGACTGAAGGAATGGATGAATGGATTGATGGGGCTCTACAAATCTCTCAGCAGGAAGGAGAACTGCAGGAAGGAGGACGAGGACGTGTAATACATCTGCTATAAAGCTGTAATAAAATGGGCGTGGCGTGGGCGTGGCCTCTGTGGCTGCGTGAATTGTGCTGTGTCACACCGACTCGTATACATACATCACATTACTGTATTGAGTCAGCGGAGAAGAAGCGACACACACCCACACACCCCTGAATGCACACACACACACACACACACACACACAGAAATGTTCACTTATCATTGCGCGTCCCACGCTGTGCTAAAAGCCAGTAGATGAAGAAGAGTAATCTAGCAGAAGAAAGATTAATTGCTCGGGTGACATTTTATTCCCGCTTGTCGCCTGCAGCAGCTAAAAATGTCACTTTGTCGCTTTTCTGCTCGTTTATTAAAAAGCGATTTCTGAGTTTACCAGAAGATTATTGGGTTGCAAATGTCAGCATCGTCTCAGCAGCAAAACTGCAATGAAATATGCGATCAATTGTGCCAATGTCATTAAATATACAATGCATAGAGGTTTTAAAGGACGTTTCATAAATAAAACAGCGCATTATTCTGGAGTTGCCTGAACAGGAAGCCGAGCACCGCTCTGTGCTAATCTCAGCCTCGCTGTGGTCGGGATCAGCGTAATGGGGTTTCCTTTCCTTCACCGACAATGTGTCTGAGCTCTGATTGTAACAAAATCAAGCGCTGCGGCACCTAAATGCATACGTACCATCCATACTAATGTGGAGAGAGAGAGCGAGAGAGAGAGAAGGGATTTTAGATTAAAGCTTTTCGCTCTAAGGCAAGAGTAGTGACACGAGCTTTAGGGTTTAATCGCTGTAACGTGTGAAATAATTACACTTGAAAAAGTATAGTGTTTGTATTTTGATTTCTGTAACGCTACTGTAAATTACATTTGTAAACAAATGTAATTCTATTTTCAAAAGAAAAACAAACAAAACCTTTTATTGTATTTTCTTTTTTTTTTTTTTTAACCAAAATTGTTAGAACTTTTTACCTAAATTTGAATTTCATCCCCCTTTTTTTTTCTTTTACCAACTAATAATTATCAATAATCTCAAACAAATTAGCTACACTTTACAAAGCAGACAAACACTCGACAAATCTGATTGGTCAGACAGCAGCACAGCTATGAATCACAGGTTCATATATCAATACGCTCATTCTAATATAGTATGGTTGCTATAGTAATGATAAACAAATGCCAAATTGTTGATCTGGTGATGTTTTTCTATGTATAAGTCAATGTTCATTTAACGTTTACAGAAGGAGTCTCCAGTACAGAAAAATAATAAAAGAAAAAAAAATGCCTGCTTTCTTTTTAGTCCACTTTATCCATTTTTGTATTAAACCTCATATAAAAACAGCCTCTTCCCTGGTTTGTTGCTCAGGTTTCTCTAGTGGGCGTGGCTTGGTATTATCTGAGAGCTGTTTCGACTGCGGCATTACAACACATACACACACTTGGGGGAGCTCTGAGACTCGTGTTAACTTGATACAGAAATAGTAAAATATGGGACCTTTAAAGAAGATTGTGCTCTTTTCTTTTATTAATGACAAGAAAAAAATGAAGCTCAACTGTTCTAACAACAAAACAACTTTTACGTCAGGACAGGAACTAATTTTGTTTAAGGGACGTTGTGTAACATAGCATTAAATGTAACTACAAATGAATAGAAAGTATAAAAGCAGTAAACAATTTGTAATCAATATGAGCAAAAATAAAGTTTACTATTCATATATGTTCAATCAAAAGAAAAATTAAATGACATCTAGTAGACATTGAAGCTTTTAAAACATAAAAGTGAAAAATGAGAATATTTCAGTTTTTCACACAGCAATTAGATTTTGATTAAAAAGCCACAACCAGTAAATGCCATCATGTCATTGTCTCATTTTCCACTTAACAGCTTCTCTCTCTCTTTCTTTGTGTGTGTGTGTGTGTGCGTGTGTGTGTGTGTGTGTGCGTGTGTATTTTCGAGCAAAAGATTTAATCCATTATCATTCAGTTCAAACAGGCACGAGAGCCTAAGAAACTCTATAATTCTATATATTTTTCTGCCATAATCGCTCTGTGCTGTGAGCGAGTGTATTGATGAACTCCAGGGCCACGCTGATGACTTGCTTTAAAGATAATTACCTTAAATTGAACGTCGTTAAAGCTGTAGAGTACCACACTGGCAGGAGGAGAGACATGAGGACGCTGCACATTCATCCGGAGAGATAGTAACTTTTATACATTAACACTTTCACAATTTTAATTTATGTACTTTTTACACATTTCCACTTTTGTACATTTACAGTTTTATATAGTTACACATTCTGCACTGGTAAATGTGTCTTTAATCTTTTTTTTTTTTTTATATTTACACTTTTATACATTTATACTTTTTTTTTTTTTTACATAGTTACACATTTCCACTCTTATACGTTTACGCTTTTACACATTAACACTACATTCTTTACACAGTTACAGATTCATACATTTACAATATTATATATTTACACTTTTGCACTTATACCTTTATGGTTACACTTTTACACATTTACACCTTTTTATACATTATATATACACTTTTACAGATTTATACATTTAAACTTTATACACTTACATATCTACCCATTTAAAATGTTAATTTTGGGAATTTTTTTTTACACATTTACATTTTTATACATTTATACATTTATGTTTTGTACACATTTTCACTTTTATACAATACTTATCACAGACTTATATAGTTGCACTTTTATGCATTTTCAGATTTTTTAAATAAATGTATGTATTAGAATGTTTACATTTTTTATTTACACCTTTACATAGTTATACTTTTCCACTTTTACCCATTTGCTAATTTTAATTAAAATTTTTTAATTTTAATAACATTTTTGTAAACAGAAATACACTATATGCAGTATATACTGTATGAGACTGAGATAAGTAGGGTTTTTTCCAGAGTACACTGGAATCTTAAGCAGTCTAAATGTAAAGCTAACAATTACACATGAGTATGCGCACAAATTTACATAAACCACATTTAACGAGCAAGTTAATGAATATGAAACAAAACAAAACAAAGAGTGTGCTTGGACGATTGACGATACTCAATATGAACTCCAGAACATCAATAGAGACTGTTTTACATACATTTTCAGCACATTGTTAGTTGAGCATGGCAGCTACTTAGAGTCTACTATAAATTAAATTGATAAAAATTGCAGCTTCTACACTGTCGAACAACGAGAGCACTCCAAGCTTCTCAAAGTGAAGTGTCAGATTGAGCTACACGGCTAATTAACCAAATACGCTTTGACAAGAGTTGTTGTTTTTAATTAGCATCCTATATTTTTCTTTCCCTCCCGTCTGGAATCTGTGTTTAAATAGCCAACGCTTGGATTCAGGGACTCGGGGCTAATTAGCGGCGTAGAGCTTGGGGTGTAATTAGCCATAATTAGCACGTGCACACATCATTTTTGCATGTTCACTGATTCTCCAAGCATGTCCATCAAGTCTGCTTTTGCATGTTTTTGGTTTACAGTTATCTCTCGTCATTTCTTTTGGATTACAACAATAAAAGTTACCTGTTAAAAGTGCTGTTTTAAATCAAAATGAGATAAAAAACACAAATCACAAAAATGACATAAAAAAATATATACAGTACATACGTTTAACATGCAGTTTAAAAGTAGCTAAAATACTCTATATAGCAATTAGAATATAATAATAATAAAAATAATAATAATAGAAATAAATATTTACATTATTAATTTATAATTAGTCAGTCATAAGTAAAATATTTAATAATGAAAAAAAAAACAATCGCAATAAATAATCAATAACTTGATTTAAATGTAATAAAAAATTAAAGTAATAAATATACTTAGTAATACTAATAACTATTATAATTATTATTTTAAAATGAAACTTATTACATTCATATGTTATGGAAATTATATTGTGAATATATTACATGCAGTAAGGGAAAAGGAATATTAGAAGACTAGAAATTTACAAACCTACTGTAATTTGGCTTTGTACTTTTATATATATTGTATATACAGTGGGGTGAAAAACTATTTGCCCCCCTCCTGATTTCTTATTCTTTTGCATGTTTGTCACACAAAATGTTTCTGATCATCAAACACATTTAACTATTAGTCAAAGATAACGCAAGTAAACACAAAATGCAGTTTTTAAATGAGGGGTTTTATTATTTAGGGAGAAAAAAAATCCAAACCTACATGGCCCTGTGTGAAAAAGTAATTGCCCCCTGAACCTAATAACTGGTTGGGCCACCCTTAGCAGCAATAACTGCAATCAAGCGTTTGCGATAACTTGCAACGAGTCTTTTACAGCGCTCTGGAGGAATTTTGGCCCACTCATCTTTGCAGAACTGTTGTAATTCAGCTTTATTTGAGGGTTTTCTAGCATGAACCGCCTTTTTAAGGTCATGCCACAACATCTCAATAGGATTCAGGTCAGGACTTTGACTAGGCCACTCCAAAGTCTTCATTTTGTTTTTCTTCAGCCATTCAGAGGTGGATTTGCTGGTGTGTTTTGGGTCATTGTCCTGCTGCAGCACCCAAGATCGCTTCAGCTTGAGTTGACGAACAGATGGCCGGACATTCTCCTTCAGGATTTTTTGGTAGACAGTAGAATTCATGGTTCCATCTATCACAGTAAGCCTTCCAGGTCCTGAAGCAGCAAAACAACCCCAGACCATCACACTACCACCACCATATTTTACTGTTGGTATGATGTTTTTTTTCTGAAATGCTGTGTTACTTTTACGCCAGATGTAACGGGACACGCACCTTCCAAAAAGTTAAACTTTTGTCTTGTCGGTCCACAAGGTATTTTCCCAAAAGTCTTGGCAGTCATTGAGATGTTTTTTAGCAAAATTGAGACGAGCCTTAATGTTCTTTTTGCTTAAAAGTGGTTTGCGCCTTGGAAGTCTGCCATGCAGGCCGTTTTTGCCCAGTCTCTTTCTTATGGTGGAGTCGTGAACACTGACCTTAATTGAGGCAAGTGAGGCCTGCAGTTCTTTAGATGTTGTCCTGGGGTCTTTTGTGGCCTCTCGGATGAGTTGTCTCTGCGCTCTTGGGGTAATTTTGGTCGGCCGGCCACTCCTGGGAAGGTTCACCACTGTTCCATGTTTTTGCCATTTGTGGATAATGGCTCTCACTGTGGTTCGCTGGAGTCCCAAAGCTTTAGAAATGGCTTTATAACCTTTACCAGACTGATAGATCTCAATTACTTTTGTTCTCATTTGTTCCTGAATTTCTTTGGATCTTGGCATGATGTCTAGCTTTTGAGGTGCTTTTGGTCTACTTCTCTGTGTCAAGTAGCTCCTATTTAAGTGATTTCTTGATTGAAACAGGTGTGGCAGTAATCAGGCCTGGGGGTGACTACAGAAATTGAACTCAGGTGTGATAAACCACAATTAAGTTATATTTTAACAAGGGGGGCAATCACTTTTTCACACAGGGCCATGCAGATTTGGAGTTTTTTTCTCCCTTAATAACGTAAACCTTCATTTAAAAACTGCATTTTGTGTTCAATTATGCTATCTTTGACTAATAGTTAACGGTTTTTGATGAGCAGAAACATTTAAGTGTGACAAACATGCAAAAGAATAAGAAATCAGGAAGGGGCCAAATAGTTTTTCACACCACTGTACTTTTATATATTCGACCAAGTTTGTTCGTGCCGAACAGTAGTGCTTTTACATCGTACACCCGACAGGAGCTTTTGGATATTGGTTTGCACATTCCCGACAGTTTTATCCCTGAGATCGCCAGAACATCCGAGCCTGCACATCCTCCCCGGCAGGACAGAAGTGCTCGAAGGCGGCGTCGTGACCGTAAACAAAGACGGGGGAAGGGCGGAGGACGAAGAGCTACGCTAAAGCTAACATCACACCGCCTCTCTATACGCAGCATTTTCCTCGCTAATGTACAGTCGCTGATGATCAAAATGGACGAGATTCGACTCCACAGTAAACCACAATTAACCATAGTAAAAGACTTTGGAACTGCAATGTCATGATTTTCACTGAAATATGGTTAAACAGAGATATATCGGACAATGCTATTGTTCTAGCTGAGCACCACACATTGTGAGCAGACAGAACGGCGGATGGCTCTGGTAAGACCAGAGGCGGATGATTGTGCACGTTTGTGCACCAAGCATTATTGTTAATAATGCACCAACTCTGTTATTATTGGGAGACACTGCTCAGCTATCATAGAGTTTCTCTATGAGTGTAGACCGTTTTATCTGCCACGGGTGTTCACCTCCACCATTATAACTGCCGCTTACATTCCTCCCGACGCTGATGCCAAGTTTGCTATGAACGAACTTCATGCGGCCATCAGCAAACAACAAACTGTTCATCCGGAGGCTGCTTTTATTGTTGCGGGGGACTTTAATTACTCCAACTTAAAGATAGTACTCTCCAAATTTCACTAGAACATTTTCTGTCACACCATAGGATACAAAACTTTAGACCATGTATACACAAACATTGCTGAAGCCTATAATGTGGCCCCCCTTCCCCACTTGGGACAATCAGACCACCTTTCTTTGTTCCTCAGCCCTAAGTACTCACCCCTCATCAACCGTGTGAAGCCATCAGTGAAGACCATCAAAGTGTGGCCAGCGGGGCTAGACTTCACACTCCAGGACAGGTTTCTACACACGGACTGGAGTATGTTTGCTACTCAGGCCACCTGTGGCTTTCACACGAACATAGACAGCTACACTTCCTCTGTTCTGGATTACATCAACAATACCATAGACAATGTTACAACCCAGAAGCAGATCACCATATACCCAAATCAGAAGCCATGGATGAACAAGGAGGTGCGTCTCCTACTGAAGGCATGCAACACTGCCTTTAGATCAGGTGATGCACAGACCTACAGTACTTACAGGGCTAATCTGAAGAGGGGCATCAAAAAGGTCAAGCACTGCTACAAACTAAAGCTAGAGGAGAACTTTTCAAACTCTGACCCTCGACGCATGTGGCAGGGTATCCAGGCCATTACCGACTACAAACCCAGTCATCCCCTCCAACAGCCACTAATTTCTTCTTTCTGCTTAATGACTTTTATGCAGAGCAGCTCGCTGGGGTATTCACAGACATTTTTAACATGTCCCTTGCCCAAGCAGCTGTTCCAGCATGGTTTAAATGTACCTCAATTGTGCCAGTGCCGAAACGCTTTAGCCCAACGTGGCTGAATGACTACTGCCCTGTAACACTCACACCTATCATTATGAAGTGCTTTGAGCGGTTTGTCCTGACACACCTAAAGGACTCTCTCCAATCCTCACTGGACTCACACCAGTTTGCCTACCGTGGCAATAGGAGCATAGATGATGCAGTCTCCATAGTGCTGCACTCTGTACTCACACACCTGGAAAATTCAAACACCTATGCATGAATGCTGTTTGCTGAATTTAGATCAGCATTCAATACTGTTGTACCCTCTACGTTAATCACCAAACTCCTGGGGACCTTACTTTGCAACTGGATTATGGACTTTCTGACCAACAGACCTCAGCATATTAGGTCAGGCCACATCTGCTCCAATACCACCACACTCAACACTGGCGTTCCACAGGGCTGTGTGCTGAGCCCCTTTCTTTACTCCCTCTTCACCCACGACAGCAGGCCAGTGCATGGATCTAACACCATCATCAAATTTGCAGACGATACTACGGTGATTGGTCTCATCAGCAACAACGATGAGACTGCCTACAGGGAGAAGATCAAGCACCTGGTCACTTGGTGAATGGACAATAATCTGCTCCTTAACACCAGTAAAACCAAAGAGCTTATTGTAGACTTCAGGAAAGGAAGAAGAGGTTCACATGAACCCATTCACATCAACGAGATGGCTGTTGAACCTGTCTCATACTTTAAGTTCCTGGGGACCCACATTTCAGACGACCTATTCTGGACCACCAACACCTCTAGCCTGGTCAAGAAGGTTCACCAGCGCCTCTTCTTCTTGAGAACACTTAAGAAAAACCAGCTGTCCTCAGTCACTCTGGTGAACTTCTACCGCTGTGTCCCAGGTCAAGAACCAGCAGACTGAGAAACAGCTTCTTTTAGCTCTCTTGTGAGTGTTAAACGACATCTTTTTAGCCACTGATACGGGGGATTCTGTGGTCCTTGTTCTTTTAGATTTATCAGCTGCTTTTGACACTATCAGTCACTCAATATTACTAAATAGACTTGAGTCTTGGGTGGGTCTCTCTGGCATAGTCTTAAAGTGGTTTCAGTCATTTTTATCTGACAGAAAATATGTGGTTAAGATAGGCGATTTCTCCTCATCGACTTCCTCTTTTCCCTGTGGTCTTCCACAAGGCTCTGTGCTGGCTCCCACTCTATTCTCATTGTACATGCTACCTCTGGGCTCCATTGTTAGGAAACATGGAGTATCTTTCCACTTTTATGCTGACAACACGCAAATCTACTTACCTTTCAAGAAAAATGATGGCTTGGCCATGAATACTTTGTTAGCCTGTCTAGATGAAGATAGATTTTGGTTATCTCATAATTTTTTATCCCTTAATGAAAAGAAAACCGAGGTGATAGTCTTTGGCCCTTCGGAACACATGAAGGCCCCTGATCTTGATCTGGGTTCTCTATCAGTCTTTAGATCCTCTCAGGTTTGGAATTTAGGTTTCCTGTTAGATGATACACTAAAACTTGAGAAACAAATCTCTACCGTGATTGGATCTAGCTTTTATCAGCTCCGTACGCTCGTAAAGATTAGACCTTTTCTGACTGATAAGACTCTAGAGATGTCTATTGCAACTCTCTTTATTATGGCATTTCTAAATCACAAATTGCCCGTCTTTGTCACGGTCTGCCGGCCGGCTTTTTTCCCACGCTGTCACTCCCCCACGCGCTCATGTTTTTGTTTAGCCGTCACGTGCGCTCTCACGCCCCCGTTTCCGCCCCGTCTGCTCACCTGTTTCCCATTCCCTGACTGATTACTCCAGCGATTTAAGCATGCGCGGCGCGCTGCTCAAATCGCTGGATTATTGTGTGTGTTTACCTCGATTCTCTCGCGTTTCTTTTCTCTAGCTTTCACGTTACGACCTCGCTTTGTTTTTTCTCGTTTTTGATTTTCTGCCTGCCGATTTGGATTGTTCGCCTGCCCTTTTGATCTCCCGGTTTTGACCTCACGCTTTCCCTTTTTGATTACGGCTTTAGTCTAGTGTTTTTGCTTTGGACGCTTCGCTGACGGATTCACGGCTTTCGACCCTTGCTCACGTCCCCCGACCACGCCCCCACATCTCTATACAGTCAGTAACCGCGCTTGGATTCATACCGTTCTGCCTGCGTCCGTGACAGAATAATCCAGCCAGTTATGGATCCAGCGGTTTCTGACCATTTGAGAGCGGCATTGGAGAGTCAAGGTGCCCTGCTTGGAAATCACCAACAGGAACTGCTTAGTACAAAGCAGTCCCTCGCCGACGTCACGTCTCAGCTCCAGAGACTCCAACTCTCTCTACCGCAAGGAGCAAGCTCCCACGCGCAACAGGAGCCACGCCTCCCCGCCCCCCCCACCTACGAGGGAGATCCAGGCACATGTCGCTCTTTCCTATCTCAGTGTTCCCTGATCTTCGAGCTCCAAGCCTCCGCCTTTTCCACTGAACGATCCAAGGTGGCCTACGTCATCACGCTCCTGTCTGGACGCGCCCGGGAATGGAGCACCGCTCTTTGGGATGCCCACGACCCCTGCTGTTCCAGTTATGAGGACTTCTCCAGGGAGATGAAGAGGGTGTTCGACCGCTCATGCCATGGCAGAGAGGCGGGCCGAAGGCTGCTGAATCTCCGCCAGGGCTCGCGCTCTGCCTATGACTATGCTATTGAGTTCCAGACCCTGGCCCTTCCCAGCGGTTGGAACAACCGAGCACTATGCGACGTCTTTTTGGAGGGCCTGACAGAGAAGCTCCAAGATGAGCTAATCTCACGAGAGCTCCCCTCGTCTCTCCAAGAGCTTGTGGACCTGGCCGGTCGAGTAGATGCCCGTCTCCGTCTTCGTAGGTCAGCCCGGTTTTCTCCACCCAGAGCTCTACCGCGACTCCCACCTCCACGAGTTGAACCCCAGGAGGAACCCATGCAACTGGGCAGAACCCGCATCACCCCAGAGGAGCGTCACCGCCGCCGAGTGGAGGGGGCCTGCTTCTACTGTGGGAAACCAGGTCACCTGCTTAAGAACTGCCCAGCAAAAGGGAGCGCCCTCTAGTTCAGCTGGGAGCACTAGAGGGCGAGACTCCAAGAAGGCTCCCAGACCAACGTCATCTGCTTCCCATCCTCCTCATCCATGAGCAACAGACCCACCTAGTGCAGGCACTGGTCGATTCGGGTTCAGATCGCAACCTGCTGAATGCGGCTTCAGCCCAAATCCTGGGTATTCCTGCACTGCCCTTGGAGAACCACCTCAAGGTCCAGGCCCTCGACGGGAGTCCGCTCCCACCTATCACCCACAGAACCCCTCTCATTGGTCTAAAAGTCTCCGGCAATCATTCAGAACAGACGTCGCTGTTCATCATGGAGGGGTCACATGCCACGGTCGTCCTAGGCCTCCCCTGGTTAATCCAACACAACCCGCACATCGATTGGGTCAGGAATTCGATCGTAGCCTGGAGCCCGTCATGTTCTACGTCATGCTTACGCGCCGCCACTACGCCCTGCCTCGACCCTACCCCCACAAAGGAGCCATCGGACCTCACCTGTGTTCCCCCAGAATACCATGACCTCAGGACTGTGTTTAGCAAGTCACGTGCAGTGTCTCTTCCCCCCCACCGACCATACGACTGCGCCATTGACCTCCTTCCAGGCACCACCCCCCCCAAGGGTCGTCTTTATTCTCTGTCACCCAAGGAACGCCAAGCTATGGACCAGTACATCACGGAATCCCTTGCCGCAGGAATCATCCGCCCCTCTTCTTCTCCGGCAGGGGCTGGATTCTTCTTCGTAGGCAAAAAAGATGGTTCCCTTCGCCCGTGCATTGATTATAGGGGCCTTAACGACATCACTATAAAGAACCGATACCCCCTTCCCCTAATGTCTACTGCCTTCGAACTCCTTCAGGGGGCCAGCACCTTCACCAAGCTCGATCTGCGCAACGCCTATCACCTTGTCCGCATCCGGGAAGGGGATGAATGGAAAACGGCCTTCAACACACCAACTGGACATTATGAATACCTGGTGGTCCCCTTTGGACTTACTAATGCCCCCGGAGTGTTTCAGGCCTTAATCAACGACGTTCTCAGAGACTTCCTCAATTCTTCCGTATTCGTCTATCTAGACGATATCCTGATCTTCTCTCACAACCCAGAAGAACACCAACATCACGTCAGGCAGGTGCTGCAGAGGCTGCTGGAGAACAACTTGTTCATCAAGGCGGAGAAGTGCGAGTTCCACACCACATCTACCACGTTCCTCGGATTCACCATCAGCCCCAAGGGCATCGAGATGGAACCTGCTAAGCTCCAAGCAGTCACTAGGTGGCCCACCCCCACCTCTCGGCATGAACTCCAGAGATTCCTAGGCTTTGCTAATTTTTATCGTCGGTTTATCCGAGGCTACAGCTCCATCGCCGCCCCTCTAACAGCCCTGACCTCTACCAAGACCCATTTCTGCTGGAACCAGGAATCTGAGAAAGCCTTCAGCGAGCTGAAGAAACGGTTCACCTCCGCCCCTATCCTCACCATCCCAGATCCGTCACAGCAGTTCATCGTGGAGGTCGACGCCTCCAGCACCAGAGTAGGAGGCATCCTCTCACAAAGATCCAACCGGGATAATAAGCTGCACCCCTGTTCTTTCTTCTCCCACCGCCTAACTCCTGCTGAAAGCAATTACGGCATCGGAGACCGTGAACTCTTAGCCATCAAGTTAGCACTGGAGGAATGGAGACACTGGCTAGAGGGAACGGAGGTCCCATTCCTAGTTTGGACCGATCACAAGAACCTCGAGTACCTACGAAGCGCCAAGAGGCTCAATTCTCGTCAGGCCCGGTGGTCCCTGTTCTTCGCGAGGTTCAATTTCACCCTCTCCTACCGACCAGGCTCTAAGAACACCAAGCCGGACGCCCTCTCAAGACTATTTACAACCACCCAAGACCCTGCCTCATGTGAGACGATTCTGCCACCCCCCTGCCTGCTCGCAGTGGCCGAGCTCGACATCGAAACTAGTGTCAAGCAAGCCCTATCCCATGGACCAAGCCCAAGCAATGTGCCTCCGAACCGCCTCTTCGTTCCCCTCAACCTGCGTTCCCAAGTCCTGGAGTGGGCCCACAGTTCTAAACTCTCTTGCCACCCAGGCTCCGCCAGAACTCTGGCACTAGCCCAGCAGCGGTTTTGGTGGCCCACCCTCAAGGAGGACACCTCTCACTTTGTTGCAGCGTGCAATGTCTGCATAAGATCTAAGCATGTCAACACGGCCCCGGCTGGCCTCCTCAGACCCCTGCCCATCCCTCATCGCCCCTGGTCCAACATCGCCCTGGACTTTGTCACCGGACTACCCCCCTCCACCGGCCACACCTGCATCATGACCGTGGTTGATCGGTTCTCTAAAGCGGCTCACTTCATCCCCCTACCAAAACTCCCGTCCGCCAAGGAGACTGCAGAACTTATGATTAATCATGTATTTAAGCTCCACGGCCTGCCTAAGGACATCGTGTCTGATCGGGGCCCACAGTTCACCTCTCAGTTCTGGAAGGCATTTTGTAAGCTCATCGGAGCCACCCCAAGCCTGTCATCAGGTTTCCATCCTCAATCCAATGGGCAGACGGAGAGGAAGAACCAGGCTCTCGAGGTCGCCCTGAGATGCATGACCTACCGGGATGTCACCTCGTGGAGCAGATTCCTGCCCTGGGTCGAATACGCCCACAACTCTCTAGTCTCTTCATCTACTGGGCTGTCCCCCTTCCAGTGCTGCCTGGGTTACCAACCACCCTTGTTCCCCTCTCAGGAAGAGGAGGTCAGCGTCCCCTCTGCCCAAGCCTTCATTCGCCGCTGCAGGAGGACCTGGACTCAGGCCAGAAGGACGCTGCTACGACAAGGCAGAACTTATAAGGAGCAAGCAGACCGCAGACGCTCTCAGGCCCCCAAGTACAGGATAGGGCAGAGAGTCATGCTCTCCACCAGAGACCTCCCTCTTAAGACCCTGTCCCGCAAACTCTCACCCCGTTACATCGGCCCTTTCACCATAACCAAGATTGTCAATCCCTGCGCGGTCAAACTTTTGCTTCCCTCTACGATGCGACGAATAAATCACACATTCCACGTGTCCCAGCTACGTCGCCTCATCTCATGCCCATTAAGTCCCCCCACCCACCCTCTGCCTCCTCCCCGTATCATTGACGGCGGTGAAGCCTACACTGTCCGCCGCCTCCTGAAAGCTCGCCGCCGAGGTAGAGGCATTCAGTACCTGGTGGACTGGGAGGGCTATGGCCCTGAGGAGAGAAGCTGGATCCCCGCCAAGTTCATCCTAGACCCCAAGCTAATCTCAGACTTTCACAAACGTTTCCCTGAAGCTCCCCGTCCTAACGCCCAGAGGCGTTCGTAAGGAGGGGGGTACTGTCACGAGTCATGGTCTGCCGGCCGGCTTTTTTCCCACGCTGTCACTCCCCCACGCGCTCATGTTTTTGTTTAGCCGTCACGTGCGCTCTCACGCCCCCGTTTCCGCCCCGTCTGCTCACCTGTTTCCCATTCCCTGACTGATTACTCCAGCGATTTAAGCATGCGCGGCGCGCTGCTCAAATCGCTGGATTATTGTGTGTGTTTACCTCGATTCTCTCGCGTTTCTTTTCTCTAGCTTTCACGTTACGACCTCGCTTTGTTTTTTCTCGTTTTTGATTTTCTGCCTGCCGATTTGGATTGTTCGCCTGCCCTTTTGATCTCCCGGTTTTGACCTCACGCTTTCCCTTTTTGATTACGGCTTTAGTCTAGTGTTTTTGCTTTGGACGCTTCGCTGACGGATTCACGGCTTTCGACCCTTGCTCACGTCCCCCGACCACGCCCCCACATCTCTATACAGTCAGTAACCGCGCTTGGATTCATACCGTTCTGCCTGCGTCCGTGACAGTCTTCAACTGGTCAAGAACGCCGCTGCTAAATTTCTCTTGAAAAAGAAAAAAAGGGATCATGTGACTCCGCTTTTGAAAGCCCTTCATTGGTTGCCTGTTCAACTCAGAATTCATTAAAAAATTTTACTATTTGTTTTTAAATCGTTACACCAGCAAGCACCCATTTACTTATCTGAATTGCTGCACCATCATACCCCCCTGAGAAGTTTGAGATCCTGTGACCAGAACCTCCTCTTAATGCCACATTCCAGACTTAAGCGTAGAGGTGACCGTGCTTTTTCGGTTATTGGGCCTCGTCTTTGGAATGACTTGCCAATTGATATCCGAATGGCTCCTAGTTTGACTATTTTTAAATCCCTTTTAAAAACTATTTGTTTTCCCTGGCCTACTAGGCACTACTGTGCATATTAGTTTTTATTAGTTTTGTGTGTATCGTGTACTTTTAGCCTTTTGAAGATGTTATGATGTGGATGTACAGCACTTTGGTCATGCGGCTGTTATAAAATGTGCTATATAAATAAACTAAACCTAAACCTTCTTTCTCAGAGCTGTATCCTTATTGAACTCTGCCCCCCACTGACACCTGCCCCCCCATACACACACCCTTACCCTCACACACCCCTATACTCTCTCCATTATCATTGCACTATGTAGTGGTTAGCAGTGTCACCTTGCACCTCCAGGGTCTGGGTTCGATTCCCCGGCCAGGCTCGATTCCCGTCTCTGTGTGCATGGAGTTTGCATGTTCTCCCCGTGCTTGGTGGGCTTCCTCCGGGTACTCCGGTTTCCTCCCACAGTCCAAAGATATGCAGGTTAGGCTAATTGGCGTTCGTGTGCCCTGCAATGGATTGGCACCCTGTCCAGGGTTTGCCTGAACACAGGATTAAGCGGTATAGAAATTGAATGAATGAATGAATATTTAATATTTTTTATAATACACTGTACATAAAAGCAAATACATTCAAACAATACATTTGTACATTTCTGATTACATATATATATATATGTACATGTCTATTTGTAAATTCCTGTATATAGAAAACAGCAACCTGTACATTATGTTCATATCTATCTGCAAATTAATAGCAACTTGTATACATTGTACATCTACTGTATTTGTAAATTTCTGATTATATAGTTACTAGCAATCTGTATATTATGCTCACAGTATATCCACCTGTTATGCTCACAGTATATCTGTATCTGTAAATATTACCCACAGCTTCTCCCTGCACATACAGTATCCCTTTAAGTACATTTATAACTTATACCTTTATCCTGCACTTACTGCTTATTGCACTCCTGGTTAGACCGAAACTGCATTTCGTTGCCTTGTACTTGTACATGTGTAATGACAATAAAGTTGAATCTAATCTAATATAAATATGAACAAAAAAAATTTATTCATTAACCTAAAAAAGCAAAAAAATTCTTTAAAAAAAATATTAAACTGATCCACCTAATACATTTCATGATTATAAAGGATGTTGCATTTGTTTCGAAAAAATGTAATGCACTAGGAGAGCAAGAAGCTTCTTAAAGTTCTTAGGAACAACTTAATAAGAAAAGACACTTCAATAAAGAAAGCTCTGGAGTCATTGCAAAAAAGACTGTGAGTGCAGCTGGGTTCATAATAATCTCCTGGGACAGAGGAACCATGCAGTGTTTCAGAACTTGCTCTCAGGGTAATGGTGAGGAAGGGAAGAAGAGAGAAAAAAGAGAGAAGAAAGGAGCTAAGAGTAAAAGAAAACAGCTAGGCTAGGGTGGGGGTGGGGGGGGAATGGCAATAATTCAGCTTATTATGTGTTTACCCAGAGTGAAGCATGAGGGTGTGAGCATCATGACACAGTCCTGCTTCTCTCTAATGGACCATGATGTATTTGAGTGAAATTTAATTCTGAGAAAGTCAATTTGGAGAGAACACATTTCAGAATGTTCCAATAATGCAATCCTCCAAAACGACTCAAGGAGAGGCGACAGAAGTATATAAATGCAGGACTCAAGTAAAAGAACAAGGACTTGCCCAAAAACTGTAACATGAGTGCACTCTAAAAAATTATTCTGTGGCCTTGTAAATTTCATAGTAATAAAAAGCTTATATTACCTTTTAATTATATTATATTATATTATATTATATTAAAATCTCTAACAATCATATACATGATTGAGTTAGACAAATCAAAATAAATGCCTAAAAAAACTAATTGTATTATATTTTTTAACATGCAGTTAATATTTTTGATACATTTCAATCAACATATTTGGTAATGGAGTAATTATACTGATTAGTATCAAGAACTACAATCATCACTCATTCCAACTCAACATTCTTTATGCTTAACAACAAAAACTTGCACACAGTAATAATTGAGTAAATTACCTCTTGGAAGTGATCATGGGAAATCTGGTGTAACATCTGCGCCAAGAAGGCTGTGAGGATGTGAGAATGGACATGAAGCACCTGGAACGCTCATTACAAATCCTGGTGAGTAAACAGCTAACACAACTTACTGAAATAATGACTCTGTTTGCCTGCATACACAACTTTATAGGGTGTAAGTTACTTTTCTGAATCCTGTCACAGCCGAGCTACATAGCTAACGATAGCTAGCAACAGGTCAGTCCTGGTGTTCATTGTGATTTTTCTTGTTTGTTCCAACCACCAAACTGCTCAGCTAAAGGCACGGTTAATACAGACACTTAAAATTTGGTGTAAAAAGAGAGATTTATTTGTTTAACACAGAGCATGTCCGGGTTTCCTTCGGGTTTCTCGGTGTAACCGGCCGCGGTTGTGATGCAATATTTGAATTTCTCCTGCCAAATGCAGTGATTTTGCATAGCCAACTGCCACTGTGGCGAGGACATAAAACTGGCATGTTCAAATAATTTACACATTTGTAACGGTCCACCTCGCAAACTGAACCGTGAGTCTGCACGGTCACTCCAACACTTTAAAGAGGAAACGCAGACCAAAGCAATTTAAACAGCAGTAATGACGTGTAGTGTCCGGGCTCTGGCACTGTCTAGACACCTGGCTCTGGCAGTGTTTTATCCGTTACTGTATGTGAGTATTTTTAACATGATTAAGCACTGCATGCAGCATTAGGAAACATCCAGCGTCCAGCAGCAGTAACACTGCAGAGAGCAACAGCTCCGAGTCCAGTCCAGCTCCGAGTCCAGTCCAGCTCCGAATCCAGTCCAGCTCCGAGTCCAGTCCAGCTCCGAATCCAGTCCAGCTCCGAATCCAGTATAGCTCAGAGTCCAATCCAGCCCTGTGTCCAGTACAGCTCCGAATCCAGTACAGCTCCGAATCCAGTACAGCTCTGAGTCCAGTACAGCTCCGAATCCAGTATAGCTCAGAGTCCAGTACAGTTCCGAATCCAGTACAGCTAGGAGTCCAGTACAGCTCCGAATCCAGTACAGCTCCGAGAGTCCAGTACAGCTCCGAGTCCAGTACAGCTCCAAGAGTCCAGTCCAGCTCCGAGTCCAGTACAGCTCCAAGAGTCCAGTCCAGCTCCGAGTCCAGTACAGCTCCGAGTCCAGTACAGCTCCGAGAGTCCAGTACAGCTCCGAGTCCAGTCCAGCTCCGAGTCCAGCACAGCTCCGAGTCCACTAGAGGAAGGCAGTTTGATTAGCAGTATAATGCTGCATATTGTAGCTTTGTTTAAAACAATAGAACTTCAAACTTTTTACTCAAGTTAAAGTCCTAAGCACGTGATGTTCTAAAATGTACTTGAAGTGCAAGAGTACTACAAGTACTCCACAAACAAAACAGCGTACTTAAACATTATTGAATTTGCCGTTGATTACATAAATGTGCTAAGTACTGTACTAGTAACTAAAGCTATTAAATTTAAAGATTTAGTAAAAGTACAACATTTCTCTCAGAATTATAATTGGGAGAAGGTAATATGAAATTAAAATATTGAAGTAAAATATGTTGTGTTATGTAAGTAAATGAAACTAAAATTTATTTTCAATTGTTTTTTTTTTTGTGTGTGTGAAACATGTTATATATTTTCAACATTTCTTTCACAGCACCAACACCACTAAAGATATCTATATATTTTTTTCTCTATATATGATGTTTTGCATTGTTCTGTTTTTGGGACAATGGTGCCAGTTTATGGGATGGCAGTGTAAGCTCTGCACATTTGTCACAGCATCAAATGGAATTTCGATCATTATCGAGTAACGCATGGTACTGTTGGTCAAGGATATTCAGTGTCCTGTCCTGATTTAAACTTTAAGACCTGAGACGGCCTACACACATTTGTATAGATCCCAAAGTTTGCAGAGTGTGCAATCTTTCAGATGTCAAATGTGCAGTTGTGTCAAAAGTATTCACATTCATTACTTGAGTAGAAGTTTAGATACTAGGGTTTAAAAAGACTTCTTTAGAAGTTGAAGTATCAACTCAAGCTTTATACTCAAGTAAAAGTGTAAAAGCAAAAGTAACGTGAAGGGGAAAAAAGCATTAGGCTGTGCCACGGGCCTATATACTGCACTAACACCTCATAAAAAAAAAAGAAAAATGTGTTGTTTTGTTGTATTTTTAACGGCCATAGTGATTTGGGATACTGTATATGGCAATTGAAAAAGAATGCATTTTAGTACAATTCAAATACATTAAAGAACCATATACAGTATGTGTACTACTGAGCATTAACATGTTTTATGGAGAAGAAGATACAGTATGATAACTAGTTGCCTATAAGTATTTTAATGGTGCAAGAAGTCAAACTTCAGAGGCATGTCATCAGTAACCTTTATTGGAATGTAAATGTACATCCAAGCTTAGCTGCAGAAATCTTTGAGGACAACATACAAGAAAATTAGTGTACCCAGGGCAGGCTTAGTAACAATTACCCCTGTATGGTTGTCTACAATAAACATTAAACCAAGTAATTAATAATAAAAAAAAAAAATTAAATAAATAAATATTCCTGTTACCTTCCTCGCTGGTGATTGGTTGTGACATTTTGCTCGAATCTTGAGTCTCTATCACAGACATCTTCGTCTACTTATCACAACCTTATCAACTAAAAATATAAATAATTTTATTCAAACGTCCTTGCTGGAGTGTGTGACGTAACGTCATGTGCAGGTGCGATGGATCGCGTACCAACCAACAGGGTGTCGGAATGGTATGTTTATACTTCTCATCCAACCACATTCAGATTCGCTCCTTCCGGATGGCGTGACTTTTTTTTGGTTTGTTTTTTAAATGACAAGCTGAAATAAAATAGGAGTAACGAGGCTATTTTTAAAATGTAAGGAGTAGAAAGTACAGATAATTGCGTGAAAATGTAAGGAGTAGAAGTAAAAAGTCAGCTGAAAAATAATTACTCCAGTAAAGTATAGATACCCAAAATTTCTACTTAAGTAACGTAACGAAGTATTTGTACTTCGTTATTTGACACCTCTGCAAATGTGTGATTTAATAGATTCTAATACAAAAGTCTACTTTCCATATACTAAATGTACATGATGTTTGAGGCAGATGTATTGTTTCTGAGACTGTTTACTAATAAGATCAATTCAGCTCTTGCAAAGTAAACCAACTTGAGTTTAGACTTCATGTCTTGTAAAATTTGGCAAGTACAGACTGATAGTGACAAGATTTTACACTGAGTAAATAAATTTAAACCAGCATTGATGGGTCGTCCATTACTTCAGAAACTTAGCTAGCTAGTAGTAGCTAGCTAAGTTTCTGAAGTAATAAACAGCGCTATGAATGCTGGTTGAAATTTGTTTACTTAATGTAAAATCTTTAAATAAACAGTTAATTGCAAGTAATTGCATTGTAATAAATTTGTTTAATAAAACTAATAATAATAATAATAATAAATTTGTAAAAAGATTTGTAATAAATTTTGACTTGGAAAACGAACACTTCTTGTTTTACGAGCACCAAGTATCATGTATCACGCATGCGCTTCTTGTTTTGACGCCGAGCGTCACATGATCACAACTGCGCCAACGTTTTTTCTCTGTCTTGTGCTGCAGAATTGTGGGTAATCGTCTCCCCTGCTGGGTCTTAGTGCTCGCCTATTACTGGTATAATCAACATCTGTGCACGCGTGTACTGTTTACTATAACACTGTTACCACGTAAAAACATATGTTATTTTGTGTTTGTATGCGTGTGTGTAAAGCAAAAGCAAGTCTCATTAGAGAGGTTCAAGATCCATTTTCTCTTTCTGTATCAGCCTGCTCTTTGTATCTCTGTCCTCGCGCATCATTGGACACCGTGCCCCCCCCCCCCCCCCACACACACACAGACCCCTCCTACTTTCGCCTTCACAGACACACACACACACACACACACACACTCTTTCTCTCTGCTCTACACAGAAGCACTTCTCTGTCACGCTTCTTTTCAAAGGTAAGGTGTAGGTTAATTAGTTTTATTTTTACTTTACAGCAGTGATTCCGTTAATGTGTCGATGTCGAGTGTCATTGGAGAGATTCCTTGTTTATTTTTCCAATAAAACAGTGTTTCCGTTGTGTGTGTGTGCGGATAATAACTGTAGAAGATGAGAAGGGGGAGCTTACTTTAGATTCACACACACACACACACACACACACACACACACACACACACACATACACAGCACCTGCTTTTTAAAGGTAAAGTGCAGGTTAATTTGTTTTATTTTTACTTTATATTTTGTGTTAATTATTTATTTAATTATGCATTTATTTTTTTGTACTGTGGAATGAATCATTTGAGTTTCCATTATTTTTTATGGGAAAATTTGCTTTGGTTTATGAGTGTTTTGGAATACGAACCCGCTTCTAGAACGAATTATGCTCATAATCCGAGGTTCCACTGTACTTGGATGTGTAGTGAATCGTTATGACGGAACTAAAAAGAAGTCCAGTTGACATGACTCAACTTCCAGATAACTGTTTAGAGCGCTAACACGCCGAATGCTGGGGCATGAGGATGATTTCACAGAGGCACACATGAAGAAAATGAAGCTGTTCAAGACACCTTCATTCATGCTGCTGCAGCTGTTTAATATTTCATAGCGTGGAATATAAACTAGAGTTTAATGAGCTGTGTGTGTGCGTGTGTGTGTGTGTTCATGCTTTTCTTTCTGGTTGAGGCCCACACGTCTAAATAATGATGACACAGCTGACAGTTTTGACCTTGTGGTGATATTTGGCTGATGAAAAGCTCTTGACAAGCACATGTCATAAATAAATATATATTTACATCCAGCTCGCTAGTTTGTTGACTGTGGAAAATAATGAGGTGAGATGTGATATGCTCGAAATTAACAATATTGTTATGCAACTATAAAATTAGTTAGATTAGCTGAGTTCCTTAGCAACTAATTTACCATTACATGTTTTTAAAATGGTTAAATTAGCAAAGACATTGGCATAGTGGTTATCACTGTCACCTTGCACCTCCAGGGTCCGGGTTTGATTCCTGCCCTGGAGTCTGTGTGCATGGAGAATGTGCATGTTCTCCCCGTACTTGGTGGGTTTCCTCCGGGTACTCTGGTTTCCTCCCACAGTCCAAAGACATGGAGATTAGGTTCATTGGAAATGAATCAATCAAGCCAAAGAAATAACGTTTTCCTTTTGGTTAAAGACGTTAAGATTAGCATTAACTGTCTTAACTGTAGTATGGCGTTCCTCAACCGCCCGTAGTGTGTGAATGAGTGCGTGAGTGTTGAGCAGAGGTCCTACCACTGTCATAAAAATGGGAGTAAATACAACGCTCCCTAGTTGGACTACAGAGGTATCTAGATGGATGGATGGATGGACTGATGGAAACTATAGTATAGCATGAACCTGAGACATGAACCTGAGACATGAAGCTGAGACATGAAGCTGAGACATGAACCAGAGACATGAAGCTGAGACATGAAGCTGAGACATGAAGCTGAGACATGAACCTGAGACATGAACCTGAGACATGAAGCTGAGACATGAACCTGAGACATGAAGCTGAGACATGAACCTGAGACATGAACCTGAGACATGAACCTGAGACATGAATCTGAGACATGAACCTGAGACATGAAGCTGAGACATGAACCTGAGACATGAACCTGAGACATGAAGCTGAGACATGAACCTGAGACATGAAGCTGAGACATGAACCAGAGACATGAAGCTGAGACATGAAGCTGAGACATGAAGCTGAGACATGAACCTGAGACATGAACCTGAGACATGAAGCTGAGACATGAACCAGAGACATGAAGCTGAGACATGAAGCTGAGACATGAACCTGAGACATGAACCTGAGACATGAACCTGAGACATGAAGCTGAGACATGAACCTGAGACATGAACCTGAGACATGAACCTGAGACATGAATCTGAGACATGAATCTGAGACATGAACCTGAGACATGAAGCTGAGACATGAACCTGAGACATGAACCTGAGACATGAAGCTGAGACATGAACCTGAGACATGAAGCTGAGACATGAACCTGAGACATGAACCTGAGACATGACTTTTTTTTGTCTGCGTCACAACTTTGCAGATAGTTTATGTTCACATACAGCTACATGACACACTGCATGAAAGATCATATTTAAAAATTTATTTTTTAGCTTTAAACCTTTTTAACTATTTCTACAAACTCTTTGTAGGATGCACAATGTTTTAGTTCGTTTGTTTTTGCTGCCACCTTGTGGCAAGTACACGCCACCACACACGCACACTCACCCCGACTGTATTCCAAACGCGTCCGGAATTCCAAGCACGAGCCGAGTTAGGACGCGAGAGCGCGCGGATTGGAACACGACCCGCCTATCTGATTCCGAGTCCAGCTGTAATTCGGAGTCGACTCCGATGGTGAGCGATTCAAATAAAGCGATTCTCAAAAATAACTGCGAGGAGATAGATAAAGGATGAAGTGTGGGAGCTGGATGCAGACTAAAACTTAAAACTTTGACACTAATTAGGTGTTAGTTTAAACATAATTAATCTTGAATGTGTCGAAGCTTCGGAGTCGATTGTGGGTGCGTTCGAAGAATCGACTCTTCCCAGGATTCGTTATTCTTCCAGAGTTTGGCTGAAGACCTCGGTAAGAAACGAGCAAATTTATCTGTATATCTAACTTTTAAACAGTTTGAGTACATTCGGTTATATTGAATGACATGGTATAAAAACAAACAGACAAGCACTTGAACGTCTGAGGCTTTTAGCAGGTAGAACCGATTCGGAAGTGACTCAGGATGCTAGGCTAGGCTAGGCTAGGAGTCACTGAGGGATTGATGGAATGCAAACAAACCGGCTTTGGTTTCTGTTTTAAGCGTTTAAATGAATGCCAAGTTATTGTGTAGAATAATAATAACAACAATAATAATCATTCAAATAATAATAATCAGGGATGTTGTGCTTAAACCTAGGATCTGATTAGTTTTATGGGAAGAGAAGATATGCTAATCAAGAATGCTAGCATGTAGAGTTTATTTATTTATTTATTTATTTATACATATTCATAATAAATATCTAAAAGTAAATTAACAACTCACTTAAATTCCCCTCCTGGAGATGTATTTATATCAAATAAATATTTCCCAGTATTTACTTTCATTTATATTTATTATTATTATAATTTTTGTTGTTGTTGTTGTTGTTGTTTTTGTTATTTATAATAACAAACATTAACAATTACAGTATTGAAAGAATAAAAGATTCAGGTGTAAAAACTTGAATTATACAATTAACTATCCACAATTGAATCGAACAAACAAATAGAAGATGTACGGTCTAAGCAAACTAATAAATAAATAAATAACCAAGTGAATAAATAAAACCAATAGACTAGCAAACATAAACAGCGGTACCTCGGTATGCGAGTTTCCGGAGGCGAGTCCTTAATATGAAATTTTGTATTGTGAAACGCATTTTACCATAGGAGATAATGTGACTGCATATAATCCGTTCCAGCCAAACAAAATTATTACCAACCCATTTACAACACTATCATCATATTTTTGCATATAAAAACAATCCAAAAAGTGTAGAAAACACATGTAAATTAAGTAAACTATGAAATAAATAGATGTTAAACATCACTTGGGCTTAATTTCTGATGCCTCTTGGCACCGGCTGCTTTAAAAACAAACAAACTGAAAGCGTCTCCGTTTTCTTCTTGCTAACATTCTTGTTACCCCTGGTGCTATGTCCTCACTAAATATTGCACAAAATGGCAAAAAAAAAAGAAAACCCACAAAAAATATGTAAACTTGCTTCACTTGACTTTCCCCTGATGCAAAACAAGTTTAAACGGCTCCCGGATGTACATGTGATTCTCTAAAAGTTTTAGATTCTCTCAACATTTGGCTGTTTAATTAGCTTTATAATATTTAGCCTATAAAGTAGCCTGTAGTGATGATTATACAATTTCTTCATATACAAACATTATGATTTCACTGTCTGTCTAGGACTCTCAGCTAGGACTTTTTAAGCTAGGATAGGAGCTGTCTGAGAGAATTCTGAGAAGCTTTGTGAATACGGGCCCTGATCATTTTCGAAATGAAGAGCATGTTTAAAGTCAAAGGGATCTACTGGCGATAGTAGAACACATTTTATCTCGAGGGGGAGCCACTGAGATCCAGTTTGTTAGGAAAAAAAAGTAATCTTAACAATAAAGTTGCCAAAGCAAATCTGTCTGTCTGCGATCTAGTCAGTTTGACAGATTCTGGTAAGAACAAACAGACATTGCCATCAAGGGATTAAAAAAAACTAGACACTCTACCCTGAAAATCAGACGGTTTGGGACATGACCAAAAAACATGACTTGGGACATTTTATCTCGAGTCATTAAATACAAAGTTATAAGCTGATTCGGTCGCACAACGAAGGCAAGTTGGGTCAAAATCAGGAAATACGGTACGCACCAAAATATACAGTAATGAAACTCGCGCTTTTCCTGGTAGTGAAAAAAAGGAAGTTGTGTTGTGAAACTGTATGTAATAATTAAAAATAAATAGTTTTTTAAATGTTCCTGAAACCACCCTGCACTGTTTTAAGACTCGGCGCTATGGATCCGTCGTCGCCGCCAGAGCAGGAAGCATCAAACCACACGACTGAAGCACTTAGAATCCCGGAGGAAGTGCGCCTGCGCCGCTTCCTGTGCTACGGCTCCGAGAGCGCCACCTGCAGGTCGCGCGAGTCGAGGACCCTGTGCCTGGAGCAAGCCTCCTCTCTGACCGGTCTGCTCGAGGTCGGACGAGGTGGCGAGGCGGTGCAAGAGGTGCGCAGCGTGAGTCTGAGGGGAGTCAGAAGCTCAGGCCCCGCCCTGTTCGCCCTGGCCGTGATCTCGCAGCACCCGGACGCGGAGGCCAAGCGAGCGGCATACGCCGTCCTCAGAGAGGTGTGCGCGTCCCCGGGCGAGCTGTTCAGCTTCATTCAGTATAAGAAGGAGCTGAGCGGCGCCGGGCAGCGCGGCATGTGGGGGCGGGCGCTGAGGAAAGCCGTGGCGGGCTGGTACAACGGACGTGGCGCGCTCGGCCTGGCACGCGATGTCACCAAGTGTAAACGGAGAGGAGGCTGGTCTCATCAGGACCTGTTCCGGCTGGCGCACCTGAAGCCGGCGAGTGAAGGTCGGGACTATTCGATTAGCGATGATATAAGTCACATTTTTGCGGAAACGTTATAATAATAATAAAGTTTTGTCGTTTGTCGTATTCTGCTGTCTGCAGCCGTCGCTCTGGTGAGTAAATACGTGACTAAAGGCTGGAAGGTGGTTCAGGAGACGTATGCGGACCGAGAGAAGACGGAGGACTTGATGGAGGTGTTTTTGTTCCTGGAGGCCGTGGAGAAGGCCAAGCACTCGAGCGACGACCTGGAGGTGGCGCATCTGATCGAGGAGCACAAACTGGAGACGGAGCACGTCCTCGCTAAACACCTGAAGTCTCGAGAGGTGGGAGGACAAGCACACGGACAAAAAGCTGGGGAGGGTGGGGAGAGACAGAGAGGTACTAATGTCACAGAGAGAGAGAGTGAGAGACGTTGGAAGGATGGATACGCATAAGGACAAACAGATGGACAGATTGATTGATTAAAATAAGGTGTGTTATGTTTATTGTGTGTGTGTGTGTGAAGGTGTGGCGAGCCCTGCTGAAGGAGATTCCCGTCTCCACACTGCTCACACACCTGGGGAAGATGACGGCGGATAAACTCCTGAGCGCGGGAAGCGCGGACACAGCCGCCGTGTGTGAGAGGATTCAGGATGAGCACGCGCTACTCAAGGCAAGAACCATAATAATAATAATAACAGTAATAATCATCGTAATCACTGTAGACTTTATTTGACTTCATGTATTTTTATATTTTTCAAAAAGTACGAATGAGACATTGTGGTAAAAATGAGCAAACAAAAAATATATATTAAAAAAATTAAGCCTTGAAAAATATATAAATTAAAAGAAATTTTTTTTATGAAATACAGGTATGAGTAAGAGTACTTACATTGACTAAGAAATTATTTTCTACAAGTTATTATATTAAGACATTTGTATATTTAATTATAATAAGAAAAAAGGTGTATAAAATGCTTACATTTTTTTTTGCTTTGCTTAAAAGTGACCATATTACTGAATGGTATACTGAAAAGATCGATTCAGACTGTGTGTGTGTGTGTGTGTGTGTGTATAAGAAGAATATTCATAAAAATGTTATAAAAGTGATACTGTTATTGTCTCACCTCACACATCTATCTATAAAAACATTATTATTATTATTATTATTAAAATATTATTTTGTGTAATCTGTACTTTTAGTATGCTAATTAGGACCAGCCTCTCTTCCACAACACTGAGATCACGTGACCTGAGAATTTTATAATTATATAAGAATTATAATTTTCTTCAAAATAACCCTCACGGCAGACACAGAGAAATTAATTTGCATGCTCATTAATATTCATCAGCGACTGCCGGAGATGGGCGTGTTCACAGGGTCAGCGTCAAGTGTTCAATTATTTCAGTGTTTATAGTGACTTTATTTATTTATTTATTTATTTATTTTATTTTACCGTACACACCGTACATTAATTTTTCAGAAATTCATGGTCTGTGTCAATCTTTAAATATAAGTAATAATAATTAAAATGAATGGAGATAAAATATTTAAAAAACTAATATTTGTCAAAGTTTTGAATTGAATTTGTATCCCATTATGGGAAGAAAAAAATATGCTTATTATTATTATTTTAAGGTTATTAATTTTATAATTATTAATGTTTTATGTACAGTGGAACCTCGGATTACGAGCATAATTCGTTCCGGAAGCGGGCTTGTATTCCAAAACACTCGTAAACCAAATTAAATTTTCCCATAAGAAATAATGGAAACTTAAATTATTCGTTCAACAGCCCCAAAAAAAAAAACATAAAAATAATTAACACAAAATATAAAGTAAAAATAAAAAAATTAACCTGCTCTTTACCTTTAAAAAAGTAAAAAATAAATCCCGACAGATAAGTGTGTGTGTGTGTGTGTGTGTGTGTGTGTGTGTGTGAGGCTAGAGTAAATGGAGACTCTTGCTTTTAGCCCCTCCTGTCTCCCCCTTCTCATCGTACACAGTAAAACTTTCTCCTCTCGTCTGTAAACACACACACATTAACGGAAAGACTATTGTTCTCTTCCAAATTATTAAATCTTCTCCACTTTATTTTAATGCTGCTCGCGACAGCGTAACAGCCCGTTAATTCATGCTCGTGTAATGATCAGATGGACAAACTGCTCGATGCTGTTCTTTTATTTGCTACATTGTCGGGTTATAGTACAAACTTTCGGGTGGATCCTGCACTTAAATCCAACAAAAAAAAACTACTGAAGAACAAAACTCAGGCTCTATATCCTAGCTTACATCTCGCATTCGCGTTCACACACACCGGACTGCATTACCCACAATGCATCTACCCACAATACATCTCCCACAGTGGACTACACTTCCGTAAACAGCGGCCATAAATCCATGTCTCTCTCCCGCTGATTTTATCTGAAAAAAACTTAGAGAAAAGTAACAGAATCACTGCTGTAAAGTAAAACAAACAAATGAACCGCACTTAGTGCACGATGAGCACTAAGACCCAGCAGGGGAGACGATTACCTACAATTCCGCAGCGCAAGAGAGAGAAAAACAGTTGGCTCAGCTGTGATGACGTGACGCTTCAAAACAAGAACCGCATGCATGATACATGATACTCAGTGTTCGTAAACCAAGACAACGCTCATTTTCCAAATCAAAATTTATTAAAACTCTTTGCTCGTCTTGCGGAACACTCGTAAACCGCGTTACTTGTAATCCGAGGTTTCACTGTATATTTATTTATTTAAAAAATCTTTTGTGTGTTCAATATTAACGAAATGAATGTGTGAAAACACAATTTTCTATTTATTTAATATTTATGTTTAAAAACAATTTGAATAAATTATTTATTAAAATGTAATCAAATATGTAATATTTTTACTTCATTTAATTTTATTTATTTAAAATCTATATATTTATATTTGAGTTTGGAAATGGTTATTTAACAAAACAACAAAAGAAAAACTAAAGTAATAAACGACAAATCTTCTAAACACTTCGGTGGGCGTGTCTGTTGTCATCTCCTCCAGGCTAAACTCCACCCCCTCTGCGTCCTCCTGGCGGCCGAGAGCTACAAGCGCGGTCACGCCAAGCGAGGGAAGGTCAAGTGGAAGCCGAACAGGGACGTCGTTCAGGCTCTAGACTCCGCCTTCTGCAGATGTCTCGCGGTGAGTTGTGACAGAATACGACTTAGAGACTCCGAGACGTTCGTCAGCGTGTGACGTCTGTGTCCCGTCTCCTGTCTCTTCTCCCTCCCCAGAACGTCGAGTCCACAGGGAAGCGTCTCGTGGTCGGAGTGGACATCAGCTCTCGACTAGGCAGCGTCGCTCTCGGGAGCCTCGTCAGCACCGTGACCGTAGCCGCTGCCATGAGCATGGTGAGGGTTCTTATCCCATAATGCCTCATCCGCAAATCTATTCATTAGTTAGTGTAGTCATGTAGTTCCTGATATAAAGAACAAGATTGATGCGATAGTATAAAGAAACTGATTCATCGCGATTGATTCTTGAACACAGAGCCATTTGATTCATATCCCAAACACAATTAATTTAACCCGTATAAAGAATATGATTCCTATAAAGGACACGACTAGCATGATCAAAATATAAATAACAACAAGATTTAGATGACTTGTGTAAAGGATGTGGTTCATACGATTCATTCTTGAGTGTGATTCATATGATTCGCGATTCCTGAGTCGTTTGCTTCATCCTTTTTATAGTTGTTTTTATCGTATTCTTCATACATGATCTGTGTGAAGAATTCGAGTGATTTCTGAACAGCATTTCTTGATGCCAGAAGACTTCCCTAATTTACACAAACTTTACCGTTAATAAAAACTTTTTTTTTCTTTTATGTTAACATTTAGTCAGAGAGCTTACAACAAGGCAAATCTTCACTGCTTTGCCTTTTTATTTCCCATTAAAGGTGATCGCACGGAGCGAACCGAACGCAGACGTCCTGCTGTTTTCCGAAGGAGCCGTCGTCCCCTGCACCATCCCACCCGAGTCGTCTCTCCTCCAAATAACCATGCAGCTAGTTCAGGTGGCCGTGTCTCCATGCCAACAAAAAAGCAGATATCAGTTCAATACAACATGTGGTTCTTGTTTTGTTCTTGTCTTTATACAGGTCTGTTTTTTTTTAAATCGTTTTTAAGTTGCTTATATGTGAAATCGTGTAACATTGAACAGAGCAAAATAAATCTTCGGTCTATATTATCTTAAGTAAGTTTTTTAACTCGACTTGAAGTTGATCTGCATAACACAACTCTGAATATGCTTTACATTATTTTAAGACATATTTGTGTCAAAGGCGTATAAGACTCACTTTGTCGGACTTAAGAACAAATCTGACTTACAAACAGAACTTGTTCGTAAGTCGGGGACAACCTGTATTGTCACTAAACCACTTTGACGAGCCACGAACCTGTTTTTAACCCTCTCAAGGCAGGCGTTGCAGATTTGCAACCACCTAAACAATGTAACAAAGTGCTTTTCAGTGGCAGAACAACAACAAAAACAATATGGGATCCAAATCCAATATCTCAAATCCTCAAAACTTAATTTGAGCCTGAAAGGGTTAAAGCAAGCGTTTCAAACTTTCAAACTTTTTTTTACTTAATATGTGTAAAGGATACATGGCAACTTCCTGTTTGTGCTAAACTAATGAAGTTAGGTGAATGAGTTAGGAAATGTGTTTAATAAAACTTTTCATCTTCCTGTAGGTGTGCAGCAGTTGTACGGACTGCGCCCTGCCGATAACCTGGGCCTCGGAAAATGACAAAAAGGTGGACGTGTTTATTATTCTCACCAACAACGAAACCTGGCCTGGGAGATTCAATCCAGCGGAGGCGCTCAGGACATACAGACAGGTAGGAGATGATTTAAATAAAATCAATAACATGAAAGTACATTTTAAATAAAAATTAAAAAGGCATGAAATATGTTTTTTTTTTTTTTTTTTTAAATCAAAAAGAAAACTGGCCTTTTTTCGAAGCTGGTAGTCTGCAGCATGACGGCCAACAGCCTCAGCACGGTCGACCCGGACGATCGCGGCATGCTGGACATCTGCGGGTTCGACTCACACACCGCCGACATCATCCGCGACTTCATCACGGACGTCATCTGAGAAGAGTGCACGACGGGAAACGCGCCGCACAGGGAGCAAGAAAGTTTCTGTGGGGTTTTTTTTTTCCAGCAGGCTGGATGGAGATTTCACTCGGAAATGCTTCATCATGGCGCTTTAAACAGCGCTGTAGCACTACATTCTTTTTTATAAAATATATATATTTTTTGGTATTGGGAAATTTCTGTATGTTGTCATGTGACCATAGGATGTAGCAAGAAATCTACTTTTCAGCTAAGCTAGGAAGCTAACAAGTGATTGTAGTTTAACGAATGAAAAAGTTGTTGGAAACATTTTCTGAACGAGACGAAGTAAAAATTAAAAGAGAAGGAAAATAAGAAAGAACCGTCAATAAAAATAATAATAAAAGTAGTAATTTATGATATGGATATATAAATTTTTATTTAATTTTCTATTCTTTGATATAAGATTGTCTAGTGTGTGGTGTTTATTTTTTTTACTATTTCTTTTTATTATTTAATAAATTTTTTTTTTAATTCCTAGATCAAGAAAGAGAAAAATATTTTACAGTCGCCAGCATCAAGCATTTAAGCCCAAAGTCGAATGAAGTGCTCAAGAAAAACATACCATTTCTTTTCTTTTTTTCTTTTAATAATCATCACTTTTATTATTGTTTCGTTTACTTAAATAGAAAAGTTTTTAAAGTTGATGTTACTGAATTTATTAAACCGTGTGTGTGTGAGTTTACGATATTCGTGCACTTTTTTTTTTTTTTTTTAATCCATTCCGTGTGATCTGCACTTCTTGTGCACTTCTTGCACTTCTTCTGCACTTCTTCTGCACTTCTTGGCAGTGGTGGCTCAATCGGTTAAGGCTGTGGGTTTCTGGGTTACTGATCGGAAGGTCGGGGGTTCGAACCCCAGCATCGGCAAGTTGCCACTGTTGAGCCCTTGAGCAAGGCCCTTAACCCTATCTGCTCCAGGGGCGCTGTAAGCTGGCTGACCCTGCGCTCTGACCCCAGTTTCCTAATTGGGATATGCGAAGAAGAAATTTCGCTGTGCTGTAAAAAGTACATGTGACAATAATTGAATATTCTTCTTCTTCTTGTCCAGAATGGGTGGGGCTTAAGCTAGCCAATTGCAAACTTGCACCGTTTGCTTTCTTTTGCATATTTTTTTTTCTTACAGGCGGAAAGTAGTGCTGTATGATTAATGAGTATTAATCCTGTTGTTATTATAATCAACTGTTTAGCAGCTGTGGTTTGTTTGACTTCAACTTTATTTACCGTGAAGCTGTAACTCTGACAACGCTAGCTTATTAGCGCTAAGTCCATTTTACATTAGGCAAGAAGCTCCGCCCATATGAACTCTGGGAGTGTGAAATGTCAGTCAATGTGGGAACATCTTGCATGTATTTACATTGTTACTATTTAGCATTTTTTATTTAGACTAAAGTTAGTAATGAGCGATATCTAACATGGATTCTAATTAGCTAGATGCTAATTCCTGTGATGCTAGCAACCGTGTGCTGATCAACAGCCCATCCCCCCATTTATAAAAGTTCCAGATATATCCTGGTTTCGCGGAAACTTTAGCCTTTCTTGGCTAACTAGCGATGGTGACTTGCTAAGTAGCTAGCGTAAAAAAATTGTGCCAATTTTTTCTTTTTAAATGCTTCAGTATGCACTTCTTCTTTTCTCTTTAAGTGATGCTGAAGGTGAATCTGGGAAGCCCATGTAGATACAGTAGCACTTTAGTTTCAGGAGGCTAAAATCGAACCGTGATGTTTTTATGATAACTGCTAGATATGTAGCTAACTCTAGAGCGATGGTTTCTAATGACGAGAAGAGGAGACAGGGGTGTAGAGTTTGTCGGAAATGAAAGAAAAGCACTGTGATTGTTGTAACTGTAGAGAAGTCTGTTTCGTACCTCTAATGTACGTTCGCACTACGTCAGGGCGGCATCGAACCACTGTAGCCGACGCCATGGAACGCTTATCACTTAATAAAATCTTCCTTTTTTAAAGTGAAATATAGCCTCAGTTTTGTTTTATTTTCCCCTGAAGGTGTCATGTGACTGCACTAACACACAGCTCAGGCTGTTTTAAACATGGGGTACACGAGAGCATCACTCTTGATAATTAAAAAACAAATCTATATCAGCCATAGCCTACCTAATTAGTAATAGTGCCTCACAAACCACATGGGTGTATACTGCCACCTGCTGTATCGGAGAGGCCAGTGTACACGAGTGCGGACAACAAAAATACTACATGAACGCTGGTCAGATGGGGGTGGGGTTTGTGGAGCAATCGTTCCGTAAATCAATCATGCCTAATGTGAAAAAGCTCTAAGACTTAAACGTGCCAATATTTTTTTAATATTAAGAAAAGATACAATATGTTTGAGTGGAAACGATCAAACACCAGCCGGGTGTGCCTTCTGTGGCTGTCTCACATGTACTGTAGGGTACGCACGTTCTCTAGGTCCTTTAAACCTCTGATGGACCTCCCTACTCTCCCTGTAAGTGTACTACATAGGATGTATGTTTTTTCTTAAAGCAAATTAATGTATACTATTTCCGCTGTGAAAATATGAACTAATCTCAATAAAACTATTCAGTTTAGATTTTCTAATTAATATCCATTGTTGCAGGTGTACATACAGCGAGTAGCGCATTAGTAGCTTATTTTAAAGTAGATTATTAAATCCGGCACATAACTGTTCATAACATCACTTTTACTCAATATTTTGATTTGACTTAAGGTACAGGATAAACTTCAGGCAGATATCTTAATACTAGTGGTAAGTCGTTCTTGAACGATTCGTTCTTTTTGAACGAGTCGTCTCAGAGAGAGATTTGTTTATTTTCTACTGGGCGCGCATGTGCAAAGCATCGCAAAACCCCCGTAGGTTATGTACAGGAAACAGAAATGAGTAGTTACCTTCGAGTCTTCTAGTCCGAGTCGTTCGTTCTTTTGTCACGTGACTCCCATAGACGCTATGCAGTGCAATAGATTCAAAAGAACATCCGACTCGGACTAGAAGACTTATGAGAAGAACCGTTCAATTCTGTTTCCTGTGTAATGCACCACATAGTGTCTATGAGAGTCATGTGACAAAAGAACGAACGATTCGAATCAGCTGCTCATTCTGTTTATTATAATATGTCTTTAGCTGCATGGTAATATTTTCATTACTGGAACTATAGACAAAATGTGTGTATGTAGACGTCTTGGGGGGGGGGGGGGTCTCCTCCTTCTTCTTCTTCTTTGTCTTCCGGAGGTCTGTTAATTGAAAATGTAACGTTTTCAAAAGAACGAAATTAAGTAAATGACTCAAAAAAAATATTCGTCATTCTGATGAACGATATTAAAAAGAACCGAGTCACTAAAATGATCCAAACTTCCCATCACAAATAAGTACAGCAAAAGTTTCAGTAAATTCTGTCCAGCGGTCGAAGACGCGTCCACAGTTTGACAAAACCTGCGGTTTATAATCCGGCAACAAAACTTCTCATAACTTCACTTCTACTCAACTTTATGACTTCATTCATAGTGCAGATTTAACGTCAAGCAAATGCCGAAATAATGCGAAAGTTTAATTAAAATCCGATCAGCCAGTTTTTTTGTGTGATGCGGCGACACAATCAGCTGGACAGACTGGTTTCAGGTTCTCCGATGTATGAAACGTAAAGATATCGTTGAAAAAGTGAATTCTGACCAACATACAGACCAAAACCTTATATCAAAGTTTATATACAGTATAATGAGCCATTTGGGATGAAACCAGTCAGAATTAGGTGGATGTTCTGGAAAAGTGTGCATGCGCTTTATGTAGTGTGGAATAATTTGAGATACAGCCCATCACTCCTTATTATATAAAGTCAGAAATAATGTTCTAGGGTGTATTTGAAGTTTTTTTTGTTTTTTTTTTGTAGTAGTAGTAGTTTTCACTTTAGTGTACTTCATAGGGTGTAGGAGCCGCCGGGTCGTGTCCCAAACCGAGGGAGACGACAACTCGGATTCTATTTGACGAGTGCTTGAATTAATGCCATTTAATATATGCTTTTCTTTTGGAAAAAAAATTGTGTATAATGTTACCTATAAAAAAAGTTATTTAAGGAATATTTGTATAAGATTTCTGTTAGTTTTTTTTTCTTCTCCCTTTTTTATTTTTTTTACATTTGCCGTGTGGACTATTTTCAAGCAGGCGTTTACGGTGGACACTCTTACAACGGTTGAGTGTAAATCAGTCATCTAGGGCACTAAGTAGGTCCTAGAACGCGGCTATGTTCCGCTTTTATTAGGGCACATGGAGAGTACACAAGTAAAGCGTATGGAATACAGCCCGGCTGTGTATTTGTACTGGGCTTCGAGAGTACAACATTATTCCTGCGTGAAGGCGAGAGGAAGATGGCGGACGTGCTGAGTGTGCTGCGACAGTACAACATCCAGAAGAAGGAGATCATCGCTAAAGGCGAAGAGGTTATCTTTGGGGAGTTTTCCTGGCCGAAGAATGTTAAAACGAACTACGTGATCTGGGGGTGAGTCGCGCTTTGTGATGTGTGCGTTACGCGGACTTGTTTATGCGAGCTGGCTAACAGGATAATACATGCTCGCACAGAGCCTGCAAGTTTTACGTTCAGCATGCACAGTGAAACTGTACGGGAGTTTATTTATTATTCAAAATCCATTACTTGGGTGATAAGTGACTGGCGAATCTTTGGCATGTCTATCAGCACATGTTCAGAGATTAAGCACGAGATAACTAATGTAAAAAAAAGATGTGCACCTCGAGCACTGTGTGTGTGTGTGTGTTTCAGGATAATGTTGCTGTCTTTACTTTTAGGCGTGATTTCTCCGTTCTGTCTCCCCATTTTAATCCAAAGGCAGGAAGCGTTCGGAAGTCAACGTTAAATCTCGCGATATTTCCCAAATCTCGTTTATCAGTGTTGTTATCCGCGCAGCGCTTCGAATCACGTGACCCCCCTCACGCTCTTGTCATGTTCCACAGATGATGTTTGTGGCGAAATTACACAATGTGGAGTAAAAGTGACGTCATGTGGCGGTTTTAATGATCTACTTCAAAATACAAACACCTGCATTAGTGCTGTAGCTGTCGAATATTTTAGTAATCGAGTATTCTACCAAACATTTAATCGAGTAATCGGATAAAATGTACTTTTGCTTAATTAAACAGGAATGTAAGAGAAACAAATTGGTTTTCTTATTAGAAAAAAAAAATCTTTTATTTTGTAAATGCATACAGCATTTTATCAAGAATAAACATCGTCATTATTCCCAATACAAGGAACAGCGTATACCCCTCTCAACTACGCGGTCTGAAGCACCGTGAGCCGCCGCCATCGACCGCCAAAAAATGAAACGTACAATTTTTTAAATAATGTTACATTTAAAAAAAAAAAAAAAATTTTCGCGCGGAACTATGGAAATATAATCGCAGTGCCAAAACTCGCGGTGAATCACTGGGGTTATTAGGGGTATTAAAGTTGACTGAGATGAATTAAGTGCATTACAGTAACATAGATTCTTATTTTAACTCGTTTTCTCATATGCAAAAACTAAAAAAAAAAAAAAAAAAAAAGGGTATTTCAAATGACTTAGTATAAAAAAAAAAAAAACCTAAGGCACACGTGTGCAACTAAACTTTCAGAACTAAACGTTTCTAAATCTACAGCTCAGACATAACGTATAAGCCTCTTCCTGGTTTCTTCATCTCTTGGCTCGCTGATAATTTTATTATTATTATTTTTTAATGATCATTTTTATCTAATTTCTGTTTTGCATCCCGCACCAGAACGCTCCTGCAAATCAATAAGCAGCTAACTGTTTGAGTCTCCTTCCGCTTTTTGGGTGATGTAAGCGCTGCTTCTTCGTTAGTGTTTACTAGCGACAACTTCCTTTGGCATCCGGGAGCGCACTTTGTCAAAAGCGCGCTGTTAACAAATAATTACGCAAAAACGTAACGCAAGCTTTTAAAATTTAATAAAAGAAGCTTCGAGGGAGAAGATTTTGCCTTCATCATTTTTTTGTAATCGAGTTACTCAAGGAATCATTTCAGCCCTAACCTGCACCAATAGATATTAATTAGAAAAGATAAACTGAATATTTTTACTGGGATTAGTTCATATTTTCACTTTGGCTGAAACAACAGCACTGAAGTGGTATAAGTGAATTTTAACACGCTGGAGTCAATTTTAGACACAACTTCATCTTTATCTGATCTACTTTTTCCATTTCTCATCTGCGATTCTCTCTCCGATTACCGAACAGGGAGTGTATTTGTGCGGTGACGAAAGGAGGACAACTTAGTGTAAACGACGTGTAACCTTACAAATTGTGATTTGTGTATTAAGTTAGAAAGTTCTGCTGTACAGAAAGACAGATGCACGTCCGTGGGCTTCAACCTATTATAACCTAATAATAATAATAGCAACATCACTGATTACATTAAAGATCATCAGATTAATTTTAGCTTTAACCTTTTTAACTGTTTCTACAAAATCCTGGTAATTCCTTTGACTTGCATTAAGAAATGGGTTGTTTTTCAGTCCAGATATTTTCCTGCTTCTGCCAGGAGGTTAAGAAAGAGAAGGCTTAGAGATGTTACCTGGTGTCACTGTTCAGCTTAGTAGTTTTTTTTTTGTAAGCGGCAACGTAAGGTATTGATGTCTCATAATATACATTAGATGCTGCACGATATTTAGAAAAAATATCGTTATCGCGATAATGGCATGCGCGATAACCATATCGCAAGGAGTTGCGATAAATACTTTATTTGCCAAGCATTTGTGTGTCCAAATTTGACCAATCAGATGGGCCCTTACTATGTTTATACCCGCTTATATCTTTATCTTTATACTTAATTCTGTCGCGAACTAACCCCGGATGATCAGAAGACTTAGCGATTAGCCGTTAGCCCTTTGTAGCGTGGACGGTAAACCCAAACGCGGAAGCAAGCGAGTAGGCAGAATAACCACGCGAATTAGTTTAAGGACTCACACAGAAGGGGAGCAAGCGAAATACACACATTTAACCCGCATCCTATAAACACACACTCGAATCAGAAAGTAAACAATCTGCACCGACATGGCGAACTCAGTGACTAAGCTCTATGCAATGTTTTGTTTACTCCTCTTATACTTCCGGGTTCGCGCCCGCATTACTTCCGGGTCCTAGTGCCGGTCGCGGAGCGAGTGTGTGTGTGTGTGTGTGAGACAAATAGAATTTTATTTATTTCATTTTTGTTTAATAATATTTATTTTTATTTAAAAAAAAAAAACAGGCAAGCCAATGAGAATATTTAGTTTAAAAGATGCTCTTGTTTTAAGACACTATTGATGAGTGTACGGTTACACGTAAATAAAAAGTAATGTTTGAAAGTAATTCATATTGTGTTGGCAGGTTTATAGTAACAGCAAACCAGAAGTCAGAATATCTGCTGAGGGGTTTAAGTCATTCATAGTGTTTTGAAGTCTAAATATTTGCAACGTCCTTGACATATAGTTTCTTTTTAGCCTGAATTAGATTTAATTACATCAGACGAATATCTATTACCTGTTTATTTTAGTATGATCATTATAAAAATAGGCAATAATAATAAAAAAAATGCATTTCTCTAGGGAAATGTTATATCGCAAGAAATATCGTTATCGCAATATTCAACAATATCGCATATCAAATATTTTCCTAATATCGTGCAGCTTTAATATACAGTGCTGTGAAAAAGTATGCTTGATTTTTAAAATCTGCTTTTTACATATTTGTCGCACTTAATCATTGAATGAGATCAATCATTTTAATATTACACAAAGACAACAAAGGTAATAACAAAATATGGCTTTTAAATCATAATTTAATGTATTCAGAGAACAAAGTTGCAAAACCTACCTATGTTGAAAAAAATATTATATATACTTTTTGGAAAACCAAGTTAAATTTCACTTGCCACACCCAGGCGTGAATACTGCCAGACCTGTTGAATAAAGAAATAATTTAAGTAGACTAAGTGAAGCACACAAAAGACCTTAAAAAGCAACACAATCTAAAGGAATTCAAGAGCAGATGAGAAACAAAGTAATTCACATTTAGCAGCCTGGAAAAGGTTACAAAGACATTTCTAAGATTTTAGGAATCCAGGGAAACACTGTGAGAGTCGTTACAATTTCCCTCTCTATCTAATCACAAATGGAGAAAAACTTGGAACAGGGGTAAACCTTCCCAGGAGTGGCCGGCCTACCAAAATTACTCCAAGAACACAACATCGATTTATCCAGGAGATCATAAGATAACCCAGAGCCACATCTAAAGAGCTGCTGCTCTCACTCGCCCCAGTTAAGATCAGTGTTCATGATTCAACAAAAGAGACTGGGGGCAAAAATGACGTCCATGGGAGAGTTCCAAGGTGAAAGCAACTGCTGAGCAAAAGAGCACACCGACTCGTCTCACATCTGCCAAAAGAAACATCTCGATGGTCCCCAAGTCTTTTGGAAAAATGTTCTGTGGATTGATGAGACAAAAGTTTAACGTCTTGGAAGACGTGTGCCCCGTTACATCTGGTGTAAAACTAACACCAAGTTTTATAAAAGGACCGTCTACCACCACCATGTGTGACTGTTGGTATGTGTGATGGTCTGGGGCTGATTTACAACTTCATGATCTGGACCGCTTGTCATGATTGATGGAACTATAAATTCTGCTCTCTACCAGTAAATCCTGAAGGAGAATGTCCAGCCAGCAGTTTGTGACCTCAAGTGCACTTGTGTTTCAGATCATTGTCCCGCCACGTAAACAATCAACAAATCCACCTCTGAGTGGATCAGGGGGAAAAGAATTAAGGTTTTGAAGTGGCGCTTGGTCAAAGTCTGCACCCTAATCCCTAATCCGATTGAGAACTTATTACGTTCATGCTTGAAAACCCTCCAACGTTGACTGAATTAAAACAATTCTGCAAAGAGGAGCGGGCCAAAATTCCTCCACAGCATAGTGAGAGACTCATCGCCACTTATCGCAAACGCTTAACTGTAGATGTTGTCGCCAAGAGTGGAACAACCAGGTTTAGGGGTGATTACTTTTTACACACAGGGCCAGTCAGTTTTAGACTTTTTCTTTTTATTAAATATTTTTTAAGACCTGTATTTTTCACTTAATAAATGAAATCATTGTTTTAAAAAAATGCTTATGTTTATTCTGGTTATCTTTGTGTAATATTAAAACTGTATTGCCGATTTGAATCATTTAAGTGTGAGAAATGTGCAAAAATAAAATACTCTGGAAGGGGGCAAATACTTTTTCACTGCCCTGTCACTTAATTTCCTGGCTAAGGATGCGTAAGATGTGAATCTAATGGTTTTAAAAGGCTTATTCCCGTTATCAGATGCTTTAACTGTTTGAGGTCTTAATTGGATGTAATAACACTCGGGTCTTCGTTTCTGCTCACTCTGTATTTAATGGTCTTCTGAATTGTATAATTATTATACAAGATCTGTTTATTTATTTGGTTATTAATTTTAACTTTTAATTTTTCAATGATAGAACAGGGAAGGAAGGTCAGCCGAAGGAATACTACACTCTCGACTCCATCCTCTTCCTGCTCAACAATGTGCACCTTCCTCACCCGTCCTACGTGCGGCGAGCCGCTGTAAGTCCTCAAAATCCAAACCTGCACCTGAAACCAGAGACAAAATTCACCGCAAGCTGAGAAAACATATTAGTTCTGGGGTCTGTCACGTGTATAAGAGTCTGGATTTTGATCTTGTGCCTAAGAGCAGCATTCAGACTGAAGCAGCATGAGGGACCTCATTTGCTCTAAGAGGACATTTCGGAGCCCGAGGGGACATTTCAGTATTTGAAGGGCCCGCGGGGATGGTTGGGGGTTTGAATGGTTTGACGGGACATTTCAGGTTTTGGTGGGACATTTCAGGGGACATTTCAGGTTTTGGTGGGACATTTCAGGTTTTGGTGGGACATTACAGGTTTTGGTGGGACATTTCAGGGGACGTTTTGAGGTTTGACGGGACATTTCGGGGGACGCTACAGGTTTTGGTGGGACGTTTCGGGGGACGCTGCAGGTTTTGGTGGGACGTTTCGGGGGACGCTACAGGTTTTGGGGGGACGTTTCGAGGGACGCTACAGGTTTTGCGGGGGACGTTTCGGGGGACGCTACAGGTTTCGGGGGACGCTACAGGTTTTGGGGGGACGTTTCCAATAAATGGCTGTCCTTGGTCGGGTCTTCACCTTCTCTCTCCTGTTCCTCTTGGTGCAGACAGAGAACATACCTGTAGTCAGGAGACCGGACAGGAAGGACCTTCTGTCATATCTAAATGGAGAAAGCTGTAAGTGTGTGTGTGTGTGTGTTTGGTTTAAAATACAAAACTGAAATGAGTGAAAGGACCTGGATTATGCTTTTCTTTCTTTCTTTTTATTTTTTAGCTTCATCGACGAGTATCGACAGAAGCGCCCCCATCGAGATCGGTCTCCAGCGGCCCACACAGGGTACGTCACCGGATCACATTAACACACACAATGTTTGTGGTGTAAAATGTTAAGTGAGATGTTGAGACGCATGTTTTATGTTGTTCTGTAGGAAGTTGCTGACAAATTCATCAGTTTTGTGGTTTTATGGTTAACATTGATTTTTTTAAAATACTTTAACTATTTCACTTTCTCGAACTGCGAACTTTATATCCTTTCGTAGTTACTAATTTGCGTTCCTGTTTACTGCCTACGTTTCTTACTGACTTAATTACCGACATGTACATCCTGGTTTTCTGGTGAACTTCCTGTTTTACATGCACATTTCCTGACTTATTTACTGACCTGTTACCTTATTTTTGTCTTTACTGATGTATTTACAGGCACATGATGTGTTTTTGTTGATCCTACTTACCTGACTTGCTGTATTACAGACTGGCGTATTGCATTTATAATATTTTACTGACAATGTGAGGGTCCTGACTTTCTTGTTGTGATGTTTTTTGTTTTTTTCCTTATTGTCTAATGTACTATTTTTCTGACCTACTGAGATACTGACTTTATTACGGACTTGAAGTCTGACATATGGACTTAATATTTTACTTGACATACTGACTTAATGCTCTTTCGTACTGACGTGCTATCATACTGCCTGGCTGTCGTCCTGACACATCGTTTGATGTACTGACTTAATGTAACCCTAACCCTTAATGGACGTACTGACTTGCTATCATACTGACGTGCTGTCTTGCTGACGTCCTGATCGTACCATTTAACTGTCGTCCTGACGTATTACTTGACGTACTGACTTGATACGTTTCTAAACTGATATTTTACTCTGTGATGTAAGAACTTACTGACTTGCAGATGAATTTGAAATCATGTAACACGCTTTGCTCGCTGCTGATTACAATAATAAATTGCGCGGAAGTTCTTGCTTCCGAGTTTTATCATGAATCGTTCACGCGAGTTAACATCCGTCAAAAACTTACCGTCCTGTGTTTGAACAGTCAAGCGTGCTGCAGATGAGGTGTCTTCTGAAGCAAAAAAGCCTCGAGTCGAGGTGAGTGCGAGCCGGTTAATGCTGAAGATGTGTGTCTGTATGGTTGGCATGTGTCTCCAGAGTCTGAATTGACTGTGTGTGTTTGTACGTGTGTGTGTGTGTATAAGGATGAAGAACGGGTGCGTCTGGATAAAGAGCGTCTGGCTGCTCGTCTGGAGGGCCATAAGGAGGGCATCGTGCAGACGGATCAGATCCGGTACGAGTGAACCCATAATCAAGCAGCTTGTGAGACTCTGAGGAAGATGGATGAAGGCTGTCACGCCGAGGAAATAAGAGCCGTCTCCTGTAAAATTGCTTTGCCAGTAAACAAATTGGCTAAAAAAAAAACCAAACAAACTAAATTACGTGTGTAATACGAACACGCGGCGAACAGCGCATGGGTTTTATTCCCCTTACACCACACCTCTAACGGCCAATCAGAAAAGAGAATATGACGTTTGTAGCCGTTTCCATCATATTATGTGTTTGTGTGTGTTTCTCTCAGCTCGCTGTCGGAGGCCATGTCCGTGGAGAAGATCGCCGCCATTAAAGCCAAAATCATGGCCAAAAAACGCTCGACCATCAAAACAGACCTGGACGACGACATCACGCTGAAGCAGAGGAGCTTCGTGGACGCCGAGGTGGATGTGACCAGAGACATCGTGAGCAGAGAGAGAGTCTGGAGGACCCGGACCACCATCTTACAGAGCAGCGGCAAGGTGAGCGGCAAGACACGCGCCCTCGGCTCCAGAAGTATTGGTACCCTTTGAGAAAAATAGGTTTCGATGCGTAAATGAAACACCCAAAGATTTGTCGGGAAAAAAAGTTTTCGCAAGATCGATTCAGATTTATACAAGGACACAATAAATAAGAAGAATATTCATAAAAATGACGAGTGATGCCGTTAATGTCTCTGCCTTGCGCATCTATCTATAAAAAATTAATAAATAAAAATAGAGTATGCTAATCAGGCCACACCCCCTGCTTCTGTGGCACTGAGATCATGTGACCTGCGAGCTCCTTTATAATTTTCTTCAAAACAAGCTTTTGTTTTCTTTTTTTTTTTTTTTTTTTTTTTACGAAACCCGGCAAGAAAAATTCTTTCCGACATCTTGTTTTTGTTTTGACGCCTTGTGATGTGACTTTCATTTGCATACCATTAATATTCAGTAGCCAGTGCCAAAGGTGGGCGTGTCCACAGGATCAGCCTCGTCTGTGTGTTCAGTGATTTCAGTGTTTATAAACAACACAGTGTATTTGTATTAGTGACTTTATTTATTCTTACACACGTAATATAAAATTTTGAGAACTAATGTACGGTGTGTGTCGATCTTTAGGGGTAAACTACTTACTCATAAAGCTTTCTTATGAGTTTTATTTATTTATTTTTAATAAAGTAATTTGTAAGGTAGTTTCTGCAAGTGAATTGTTAGAAATGGAAAATCATTTTGTATAATATTTGTGCAGCCTTGTTTATGAAGTCACAAAAGGTTGTCACGTGGATGGCTGTCGGTTCTTCTATCTACCCTGCAGTGCCTGGCCTCAGCCACCAGGTGGCAGCACCGTAGTGCCTAAAGCTGCCCCGGATCATTACTCGAGCCTAAAGCAGGATTTTTCCCATCGTGTCACATGACGATCCTTATGAAATCTTGAAGTCAGGATTTTAACACTTTTACTGTCCAGGATTTATTCTTAAGATTTGAAAAGTTCTGGCTTTTCCCAAGCATCATGAATTCCCACACTGGTCCAGCACCTTTCACTCTTAAAAGCGAAACGATGTGATCATTAACTAATAAATTAAAGCTAAATGTTATTCTTAAGTGTTTTTAGCTTAACGTTGGGTTTCTGTGCGACAGTATGAGAAAATCTAGCCTTTTTTTTTCTGGGGAAATAAAACTAACTTCCCGAGCAGAACCGAAATTGAAACTGTTGTCTCCGGCTGTCTCTCGGCCTCACGGCAGTGCAGTGACCTTCACACCTTATTTTTATAACCGAATAAAGAAAATGTGTGGGTTTATACATTCTTGCTGATTCGAGTGTTTTCCAGAATGCTGTCTGCGTCTCGGTGTTATTCCACCGAGAGCTTTACAAACAAAGCCAAAAAAAAGATAAATAACTGTTAGGAAAGGTCAGACGCTCGCTCGGTTTGCTCACTGCTGCATTCCAGGCGCGATTTGTTTTCCTTCTTGTTCTGCATCTAAAATGTTTCTATTCCAGCCGGGTTCGGTGGAGCGTGAGCGTCCGTCCGTCCGTGAACTCAGAGTAGATTAGAAGTGATATTATTATAAGTATTTGTTGACGATGATATGAAATTGAACAGAAGCTGGTCCTGTTGCTACGCGAGCTCCTCTTTAACTTTTTGTTTCTCATTTCTGACCCTTGTAGAACTTTTCCAAAAGCATCTTCGCCATCCTGCAGTCGGTGAAGGCGAGAGAGGAGGGCCGCGCCCCGGAGCAGCGACCGGCACAGAACCCGACACAGGCGGTAAGGAAACCCCTCGAGAAACCACTTCCTGTTTCTGACAAAAAAACAGGAAGTGTGCAGCAAAACCTCCTGTCATTGTTGTCCCGTCGGTGTGGAAAAGGAATCTGCTGGAAGAACTTCTCATGCTATATCCTGACGCTTGTTATTTTCCTAGAACTGCCTGTCGAGAAGCGTTTCTGTCCTTTCATTCCTTAGTGTTAGGGATGTTAACGAGGCGTTAATTGTTTTGCATCGTATTTCTCAGTAGCTCACGTGTCATCGATTTAACTTGCGCACTTACAGTAAAGTGTTGGACAGTCAGACAAGAAGTCTGAAGGCTCGATCAAAATGAACATTCGACATGAAAAGTTTAGCACGTCGCTACAGGCTAGGTCATTTGAACTGCGTCAACGTAAGAAAAAAAACGGTTGTAGTTTAGGGAAACGTTATAGATTTCAGCGTTTTTGTTAGTAGTGATTTTGTATATGATTTAAAATTAACCTTAATTAAACTCAGCACCAGTTCATTTGATGTGAATGTTGATATAAGAATTTCAATACTCGGTCTCTTGTTTCCTGTGTAGCTCCGCCCATTTAATCAGGCAGAAGGAAGGATTTTTGTGCCGTACAGAAAACTAAAAAAAATGATGGTTTAAAACGAGATGAGTATTGAGATCCACACGTACTTAAAGCAGATCATCTTTCTTTCTTTTTTTATTTATTTTTTAACCCTGGTGATATAAAACACTATCAGTTTCCCAGCGTGTCGCTGCCATTTGTCAAGGAAATGAAGCTTGAAATGAACTCCAGCATGTTGAGAGGGAAACTCGATTATGTCACCCACTGAAGGCCAAAGCGTTTAGGCTCCCTACCTGCGAGACGCACTACAGCAGTCACAGCACCGAGCGGCCGACTGCTGGCGGCTCGGACGGAACGCGGTTTAAAGCAGACGCATCTCTTATCTCGATTCCGCCCGCGCTGATGGCGTGCGTTATCTAACATGCCGTGATCTTCTACGCGGTCACCTCGTCGCGGCCTTCACACGGATTTTAGATAAGAGCGGATGTCCCGTTTCGGACGAGCGTGATGTCTCCTGATTCCTGAACGAAGCTGCCTTCGCTAGTAACGCGTTGCCACGTCCTTATTTATCCACACAAAAATGTACAGTAATTTATTATTACTTAAAAAAAATTTTATTCATAATTTGGGCGCACGAGCTACGCCGTAGTGGTTTAACACATACACGCTCTGAGCTTCTGTGATCCTTTGAATGGGATTCATAGCAGCGTGATCGAATGCCTCACGAATTCATCGGACGTGATTCGTGGCAGCTTTGGGAATCAAACCGTTCATTCATCATTTTCAAAAGCTATATGGACGTCCTGAACGCTGAATGACACACGATTAACTGATTGAAGGCACTGTGAACACTGAGGGAATCATGATTCAGAATTGAATCCGTGAGAATCGAGCCAATCATAAATGACTCACCTGAGCGCTTCATATATTATGAATTATGATTCGTGTGTCATGACCACTAACTCCATCTTAATTCGCCAGCGTCACGTTAATGCCTTGTGTATCAAATGAAGTTTGTCCCCCCCCCCCTCCCCTCCCCCCGTAACGGATGAAGTGATTGACGAGAATCACGATTCATTCAGAGTCCATGTTGCACTGAATCAATTCGTAGGAGTCTCTAATTGAACAAGTTCAATTAGGCAGCATGGCTGCTTTGAACATCAAACGATTTATTTAAGTTCAAAGCCACGTGGATGTTTTGAACATCAAACGGTTCGTGATTAAAGGATCGGGGTTCATAAGAACATGGACGCTCGGGGGGGAATTGAATAAATTGACGACGCTTCGTACGAGCCCGGATGTTTTGCGACCGTCAGATGATTCTGGATTCTGGTGACTCTGTGATGATGATGATGATGATGATTGGACGCGTCGAAGATGAAACGCATCGTGATTCAGCGGTCATGGTGTTTAAGTGGCACGGAGGCTTTTAGCATCAAACAAACCATGATTCAGTGTAAATGATTCATGGCAGCGTGGATGTTGTTGAGCTCCGGGTGACTCGTGATTCAGAGGTCATGAGCGCTGACTGAGTCGTGATCACGGCAGTGTGAATTCTTTCAGCATTAAACCAAACGTGATTCTTTTGAACCTGATCTCTAGAAACTCTAGGTGTCGGAACCGTAGCACTAATCTAACCGTAAAGCGCATAATTCTGACCTGCCCAAGTTTTAATACCATAAGAAACCCAGAACAAGTTTCTACCAGAACAGAATAAAAAAAAACGTCTGCAAGACTAAACCAGAAAAACTTTTACAAGAACCTTATGTAAAGTCTTCTGGCCAAAGCATGTTATAATGTGATATTTATTATTATTTTTCTGGTTAGCTTGTTTAGCTCCGCCTCTTTGATGCTTGTCCGAGTAAAATGTGATGTAAGTAGACATTAAAACCTGACTTCAATGATTAATCCATGATTTCCTCTTGGCACCAGCTCATTTGAAAACCAAACTGAAACCGGCTTCGTGGCCCGGAATGCAAAACAAAAAAACCCCACAAAACCACCTGGAAACTTCCTCTGCTTGGCGTTCCACTGAAACAAACAAGGTTTAAGCGGCTCCCGGACTTGCGCGCAACTCAGCCGGCGTTCGATTTGTTCACTCTTTTGCTGGAAATTCCTCATATGCCTAGACGGATTTCTTGCAAAATTTTTGTTCTTAAGGGCCGAGGTCCCACTGTGTATAAATCGAGATTATGATTTCTGTTCATTAAAATAAAAAAGTTAAAGTGGAACCTCGGATTAAGAGTAATTCATTCTGGAGGCGGGCTCGTATTTCAAAACACACGTAAACCAAAGCAAATTTTCACATAAGAAATAATGGAAATTAAAATTATTCGTTCCACAGCCTCAAAAAATAAATACATTAAAATAATTAACACAAAATATAAAGTAAAAATAAAACAAATTAACCTGAAATTTATTAATAGTTAATAGTGCACCCCCGCATGTGTGGATGTTTTTAAGCGTGAATGAATGACGATTCAGTGATTATGATTCGCCAATCGTGACTCTTTGAAACCAGATTCATCTCGGTGTGAACATTTTTTTTTTTTTTTTTTTTTTTTTTTTGAGGTCGAATTAAAATCCTGCGTTTAAAGATGAAGAAAATAAAAAAAAATTTAAACCCATGAGGAAATTATTCCGATTTCTGAAAGGAATTCCCATGTCGTGACCGAATCAAATGAAGAACAGCTCACGTCTCGAGTCAGCATTATCCTCACGTGGGTTAATCTCACTCCCGGTCTGCATGAACTCCGTGACGACTTCTACTCCTCAATGTTTTTCTTCTGCACTGATTTGTTTATTTATTTATTTTCCTTCTGTTTTTTTTTTTTTTTCCTTTAAAGGATCCTGCGATTCGAAACAAACAGCCGGTGCCGGCGGCGTACAACAGATACGATCAGGAGAGATTCAAAGGCAAAGAGGGTGAGTTCTCACAAAAAAATGAACAAACAAACAAGTAATGAAAAAAATAAATAAGAGAGAATGGCTTTTTTTTTTTTTTGGTTGACGTCGGCAAAATCACGGCTTCATGATGATGATGATGATGAGCCAAGCGGTTTAGTTTTAAAGCTGTGAAAATGCCGATTGAAATATAGTTGTTACTTTTGTTATTCATTGTGTTCTGCTTCTCTTACAGAAACGGAGGGATTCAAAATCGACACCATGGGAACCTACCACGGCATGACGCTGAAATCTGTCACGGTAAGACACCGAAATGTTTTTTTCCTCCTCCTCCGTATGTCATGACATGGTTTATGAGTTTCCTTGTCTAGTGCTCGAGTGCTTTACATGTTACACACACACACACACACACACACACACACACACACACACACACACACACACACACACACACACACACACACGTTCAGCTAGAACTCGATAATCATCATCTCTGCAATCGGTCCGTCCTTCCGTTTGTTTGTTTTTCCCCCACAATCAGCCTTCTGTTTCAGTACAGAGCGGTTTAGATGCTGTTCATTTCTCACATCACGTCCTACAGACTTTAAAGCGTTTAATGTACGTAGAAGAGTTTACATGTGGAAAGACTTTTATGTTTATTTTTATTCGTTGTTCTTTCAGAATTGTGTTGGATTTATTTGAGATTTATTTTGGATTTCTTTAATTGATTTGTTTCTTGATTATTAATAGTATTTAAGGTTACTTTTTTCATTTAACTTTTTTTTCTTTTACTTAGTAATATTTTAGATTCATTTTGGGCTGCTTAAAAATACATAAGCAAATTTACAAATTTACATACATATTTGTATTTATTAGTAAAAAAAAATTTATTATATTAGGTTGTTTTGATTTTTGGAGATTTGTTTTGGATTTGGGTTTTTTTTTTTAGATTTATATCAGTCCAATAATAATTGGATTCTAATTGATATTTATTTAGTGTTTTATTGAAATTATTTTGGTTTTACTTTTTTTTTTTTTTTGACTAGTTTTATTTATTTATTTTTCGGTGGGGAGGGTATTCAGGATAAATTGTTTATTTTGACTTGATTTGATTTCTGATTTTTTTTTTTTTTTTGATAAGTATTTTACATGGATTTCAGTCCTGGGATGTTGGTTGTGTGTTAATTTGGTAATTTTAGATTTTATTAATTTTATAATTTTAGGTTAATTATATAGGATATTATATAATTATAAGGATAATTTTGGGTTTTAGATTTATTTGGCATATTCTTTTGGTTTGTTAAATTATTTTGCTTTTATTTAGTATTTTATAATTTAGGATTTTCGTAGTATTTATTTGTAAAAATTTATTATTTAATTTTTTTTAGGTAAAAAAAATTTTCATTAGGTTTTATTGTGGGATTATTTTAGATTTAATTTGGATTTATTTGTGCGATGTTGGGTGTTACAGTGGATTTATTTAGAATTACCTGAAACAAATTTTGGTGAACTTTCTCTCACTCAGCTGTGTTTTATCGCATGTACACCTGCATGTAACGTGATTTTAAATTCTTCGTCCGTGTTCCTGATGAACAAACTCTCACTAATCATCAATGATGTTTTCAGTGTAGATCGTCCTAAAACTCTTAGACGATGGCGGATCCTTCTGGATTTAAAAACCCCAAACAAGTCTTACCTGAACCCTGTCTGCTGCAGAAACTAATTACCTCAGCGTCTCCCTGAAATGAAATCTATAACCGTTAGACTGGACGAGGTACAGAATAGCTGCTGAGTGAATATAAAGTGAACCGCTCGGTGTGTCGTTCCTCGCGCACAGAGCATCCGTACACGCTCAAGCGGATTAAAGGATTAACGGGTTTTAGGTCGATTAAGAAATATAATCTGCGTTCCATTTAGGAGGATTGAAGAGAAAAAAAATCCTTTTTTTAACAATAGCAAAAAATAAATAAATATTAAAATAAGCCGAGATGTTACAATGAGACTTTCATATCAAGCTAGAGCGTTCTTCTAGCCACACTCTCAAACAAAAATAAGCATTTATGTTTATTTCTTCCATTTTAATTTCTGTTTTCTTACACAGTAGCAGCAAGCAGGACATCTTACCCCCATCCTCTCATCGTACCCTTTTTGTTAACATGACATGTTTTTAGAGAGAAGAGGGAGAGAGAGAGAGGTGTGTGTGTGTGGCCTGTTAACCTGGTGGTGTGTAGTAATGTGGTAATAAAAGGAAACATTTCCTGTCAGATTTGCCCGAGTGCAAGGGATACGAGGGGGGAGGAGAGGGGGGAGGGCTGACCCCGATCACCACGGAAACAGGAGTGTGTAAAGAGAGAGATGGTGACGTCCGAGTGGAATCAAGAGCACTTTGAAACCTAATCCCGAATGTTTTACCCGCAATAATTTACATTTACTTCAATAATAAAGTCCCAGACACTCCAGTCTGTGTGAGATTTAATTTTTAGTTTCATCAGGTCGGTGTTGTGCCTGTTTTTCTTTTTGCACATCTAATGGTCTGAAATATTGATCATCACATAAGAGCACTTACAAACAGCGTTGAATTGCACTCAGGGTTCCCCATCATCGTGTCGAAATAAGTTCATCCTGATCACCTAACGAGCCGTGATTCCCAGCGGTCTCTGCGGGAACCCTGGTGGTTGAGACGATGCACCGAACGCAAAAGTTACGATCTCGGTTTCATCTCCGTCTGAGGACGGAGCCCGGCTCGGGTCCTGTGAAGCGCCTGTGCGTTGGTGACCTTCGCACCTTGTCCTTTGGGCACTTTGCAGGGTCTGTCCTTGTTCTTCTGGAGGTGCTGCCAGTACTTCATCAGCTCGCTGGGACGGAACTCGTGCGACGTGATCAGCTGGCTGTACTTGCAGCTGGAGTAGGAAACCTTCCAGTGGTTGAAGAGGAACTCGTTAGGCGGCAAGACAGGCTCGATGTTCATCTTCGACAGGCAGAGTCCGACGTAGACGTCTTCCAGGTGCAGCCTACGTATGCTCAGGGAGGTGGCGTAGATCCTCTTCGCCATGTCGCCGGAGAAAACGTACCCGGTTCCCGAGCAGAATGTGGGGTAACTTTCGCTGGGGTACAGCTCCTGCGCCATGTACCATTTGCTCTCCTTGTTCCGGTTCGGCTTGTAGCCTCGCATGAGGTACCCGGTAAAGTACATCTCCCTCGGGATGTTGGCTTTGAGGAGTTTCTCGATGAGGTACTCCGTGTTGACGAACATATCGCTGTCCGCTTTCATGACGTACCGGGCGGTCGGGCAGTACCTCGACACCCAGTGCATCCCCATCAGTGTCTTGATGGTGAGGTTGTAGTAGGAGTCGATGTAGTCCTGCTGGACTATGTCACGGTGTTGCTGGCTTTCTGCCCTCAGGGATCGCTGCAGTATATCAAGCTCCCCGGGATCATGCGAGGTGTTTTTCACGCCCATGAGAAACAGACGTACTATCCCTTCTGCTATGCTTTCGTTGCCCCACGTCTTCCTGATGGCATCCCTGGCTTCGGAGTTGTGAGGCTCGACCGGGATCAGCAGCACCAGGAGCGTCACGTTCTGGTTCCTGCACTTATCAGGTTCGTTGATGACGTACTTGTAAGGTTCCACTTTAAGGATGCTTTCCGCGTTTTCTTCCTTGGCTAAACTCCGATTCGACCCCGCCACGGCCCTCAATGCCGGCTGAGTAGAGAGCAGCGTTCCGTTGGCCAGGGATCTGGTCGGCGTAGGTGGCGTCGCTGCTTCCTTCTTGAAGGTCGGCTCGATCGTGAATTGGCTTTTCAGCCTCGTCTGCCAGATGTGTTGAACCAAGACGATCGTAACGACGCCTCCCAGCAGACTGAGCAGTCCCGCTATCCTCGCGTAGCAATGCCGCCGCCTGCACTGCATGGTTCTCCTGCTTGCTGCCGCTCTGAGGATGAAGGACCTGCAAGCAGAGGAGAGCTGGTTTAATCAAAAGTTCAACACGCTCACATCACGGTCACGCTGTACACAGCAGAGGCGCCATGTTTGAGTTAAATATTAAATTAACTCCATGGAAAGCCTGGCTCATGATGCCATCTTGTCAGCACTGTGATGGAAAGCACGGTTAAAAATTTGCTTACATTCTTTAATCTTTAATCTTTTTTTAAAATAAAGTAAACTGACCGTGACACTTTATGGCCGTTTATCTCAATCTGCCGTTGAGAACCACTTTCTTCCGCATTTCTCTTTTTTTCCTTGCCTGCTCTGTTTTTCTTATTGTATTTTCTTTTCCTTATGATATTCATAATTTTTTCCTAATATTTTGTTTTTGTTTCTATCTTCCTTTTCGTTTCCTTTTTATCCTGTTTTGTTAATCTTGTTTTTCCTTATGTATTTTTTTTTTTATTCATAATTATTTCTTTGTCTTATCTTTTGTTTTTCTTTTTCATTATTTTTTTCCCTTTTTTATTCTCCTGATTTAAGTAAGTTTACTTTCCTCTGTCGTTTTTTGCTCCCTTTTTTCCTTTTTTTTTTTTTTTTAATTCCATTTGTTTTTTTTTTTTGTTGTTCCTTTTTTAAACTCCTTTCTTGTCTTTTTCTTATGGTTGATTTTTCTTATTTTCCTTCAATTAGATTTTTATTTTTCTTATTTTTATTAGTCTTTTTCTTTTTTTAAAAAATACATTTAATTTTTAAAAAAATTTTTATTAACGCTTTCTTTTGCATTTCTTTTTATCTCTTCACTTTTGTATTAATTTTTTTTTTTTGTCAACTTTCCATATATATTTATTTTTCATTCTTTTAATTTCATGCCTCTCATTAAATTTTTTAAAATCTGAGTTTCTTTATAGTTCCTCATATTTTTTTTCCTTTCTTTTTTTTCTCATCATACCTCGTTGAAGCTGAGCCCAGCGCTCATGTGTGAACCCGACTTCCCCTGCGTGTCATGCGAACGCTTGAGTGGTTCTGCAGTAGTTAAGCGAGCGAGTAGACTCGATAGCCAGCTAATGAAATTTGTGCCTCTGTAATGAGGCGGCTCTGCTCCTCCGGGACGCCGCTCCTCTGCAGCGCCGAGACGCGAGCTGCCCGGGTAATGGGCTTTAGTTTGAATGCGGCCCACACCGTAGCTTCTGCGCGGCTGAATGGAGCTGATTGATTTCCGGCTCTCCCGAAAGGTCGAATGTGACACGTCGTCAGTCACACAAATGTCTCCGGGCTCGTTTATTCACGCGGCTCGACAGGTCCGCTCCGGGTGCGCTAAACACGCCAGCAGGACGGCGGTGGGCTGGTTCAAAGGTCGATTGGCACGGGTATTTTGCAAGCAGGTGTGTTTATCGGTTATGTGGTTAACAAATTAGTCTGGTAACTTTATCAGGGCACAAATGCTAAAGCAGGATTTTACAATCGGAGCTGAAATCACAAATCTACGGAGGAAAAACATTGAGTAAGACCGCTTTGGTGGCACGTTCTAACGTATAGGAAAAACATATTGCTGGGAATTTGTGAGCAAACCCATAAAGTTGTGGCACGTAAGCGAGCCGTCGGTTTGCCATCATGGGCGACGTTGTGATCGTGCAGCGGTTTATCAGGACACTGACGTTGGTTTGTCTGGATGCCACGTTTTTACGGATTGTTGTCTTTGCGCTGGATTACACCCGCTATAATAAGAGCGCAGGCATTCGGCACGCTCGAGTGGAGTCCCTTTATCCGAATTAGTTTCCACACCATTTCATCTCCTTTTTAACGTCGTGACTTTTCACCGTGTTCAAACTACCGGCTCAGATCAGATCAGATCCGGGTGTGTTCATCAAACTGGGGGGAACAAAAAGAAAAACCAACCGTAAGCGAGCGGTTTTTGTCCCCTTTCCCCTACTTACTTAGTGAACGAGTGTGTCATGGAGACCTGCTTGTTGAAACAGGCCCTTATCAAGGGAGAGCAGGACGTGTGATATAAGTGGGCATGTTTCTGGTTCACGACCCCCTCTTGGTGAAGGATAGTTTCAGTTTCTTCTGTGCAGCTGCCTGCCGAGCCGCCACGTACAAACAAAGAGCTGCTTGTGACCAGGAAAAACCCAGAGACCAGCGGGGAAAGGTTAAAGGGGACTGAGGACAGCAGGGAGAAAAAACAAAGACGAAGAAAAGACGACTGAACAATTTTTCGCTCGATTAGTTCATAGTTCCTCTTTTACACGTACAGCCGTTGTTTTGAGTAGCATGGTTAACCATAAGAGTGTAACATGAAGAACAAGGCGGGGTAAAAAGAAGTTCAGCAGTGTGTGTGTGTGTGTCTGGTTATTTCCTGATGCGTCTCATCAGCTTGTGACTCAGAAGCTCTTATTAGTTTGTGGTTTCAGTGTTAAACTGCGCTAGCTTCGTAAGGGTTGCTTTTCTTTTGTGTGATCTGTTCACACCCATCTAACTACCTTCGGGGTGTTTATCATGAGAGTGTTTGTACAGCACCACTCGCCAAAATGACCGGATGGAGACGTTCCCCTGGGAATAAAAAAAAAAACAACCCAACCGCGGACGTTAAACACGAATCTCCAAGAGTTCCGGGAAATCCGTTTATTGAAGACTTTATGACGTGCAGTGAGTAACCGGACGGCGTTACAATGTGGCCAAAACATCACACTTTGCAACCGTGCATGATATATTAGCGTGTACTCGGCTGGCGGAACAAAAAATGCTATTAAAGAGAAGAATAATGTACCATGAAATCGTACATTTACATTCTGAAAAACAACACGTTTTTTTAATTTATTGTAATAACACTTTAAAGATTCAGCTTCCGTTTTTTCAAATTTATATATGTGTGTGTGTGTGTGTGTGTGTTTTAATTACAATAGAAATTTACTTTCCCAAGCGACGACATACGTAGACGGATAATACTTGTATAATAATAAGCCTCTGAATAAATAATTCTTTAATTCGTCGGTGTTTGTCCGCCAGATGTTGGCGCTTATTTATTGATTGCTTGGTTGGTTGGTTGGTTGGTTGTATAATTCTGCAGCTGTTTCTCTCAGTAGTGACGTTCGTCCTGTTTGGGATTAACGCATGTTTCGGAAACGAATTAAACCCGATGCAGAACCTGTCCAAGCAAAACTGAAAAGAAAAAAGAAATAAAACTGTTCGGTTCCCAGTTCAAGTGTAAAATCTAACCGTGTGTTAAAAACACACGTAGAATATGACTGGGGGAGGGGAAAAAAAAGTGTAAACATGTAAATATTCCCCCCTAACCCCCCTCCCCTCCCCCCCACACCGATGACACCTGATGGAAACGATGATGATGATGGTGTGCGTACGCGTGTTATTCTTCCGCAAACCTCATCTCCCGTGGGGTTTTTTTTCTTTTTTTCCCTCAGAATCGTCGTATTTTGTAGGAAAAGCAGAAAAGAAATTTAAGACGATTGTAAGGAACGGCGCTCTGAGCGGTGTGTGTGTGTGTATGTGGCGTCGTGCGCAGGCAGGCAGGCGTACGTACCTACCCTCTCTCAGAACAGACGGCAGGGCTCGGTGGGCTCGCCATGGGTGTGCCTCGCTTTTACCGGCACGTGTCCCCAGCTCGATTCGTGCCGCTTTCCCGTCAACATCGTTTCACCCCCCTCCTCCTCCTCCTCTGCTTCTAGCGCTTCCAGATCCCGCCTGAAAGCCCGCTTTGTCCCCGCTCTCCCGCGCGCTCCTTCTCCTGCAGCTGAGAACGTGGACTTGTTTTTTTTTTCTCCTTCTCCTCAGATGTATTAGTCACTCCTGAGGGTGGAACCCCCCGAATCGAGGCGACGAGAGTGTTAGGAGCCGAGATCGCTCTCAGCTCCGTGTGTGTTGCTAGGCAGAAAGGACAGCTTGGGTTTTTTTTTTTTTGTTGTTGTTGTTTTTTTTCCCCCCCTTCCTTCTCTTCGTCTCCTCTCCTCCGTTTCCCCTCTGCAGTTGTCTCTGTCTTTGACGCGCTATTTTTACCTGCGGCTGCTTCTACGCGAGACGATCATCTGCGCTCCCGCTGAACGCTGCGTTGCAACACCATCCTCACACAAGCGATATGTGCAGGGGGGGGGGAGGGGAATGGAAATACTAGTGTGTGTGTGTGTGTGTGTGCACTCCTCTCACGTGACACTTTTATATCCTCCCTCCCACCACAGTAACTGGCCATGGAAAGGGTCTCTCTCTCTATCTCTATCTCTCTCCCCCAGCCAGCTGTGTGTGTGTGTGTGTGTGTGTGTGTGTGTGTGTGTGTGTGTGTGTGTGTGTAATGTGTTCTCCAGGACCCACCCGTTAACTGATATATTTCTTATCTACATTACCAGCGTGGTTCCTTCCTTCACTCACTACAGAGAAAATGTCCGGAAAACGTCTAGATTTACTGGAAGAACCTTTTAATACTCGAGACCGTGTAATAGAAACGTGAACATTTTCGCCGCCATCAGGACTCGAATGTGAGCAAAGAACAGGAAAGGTGTTGTTTTTTGTTTTTGACGTGCTTCAGGGTTCAAGGTGTCGCACATCCGTTTTTAGTTTTGTCTTTTTGCCTTTTTTTTTTTTTTTTAACGCACCCTAAATATTTTTCTCATTGCTTGTTGGTTTGTCTGACTTCATGAGGTGTGGCTTATTTTTATTTATGTATTTATTTATGTATTTATTTATTTTTATTCTATAATATATTCATTTATTATAATTTATTTTGGTCTGTACTACTGTTGCGTTTTTGCACGTGGTCGAGCACAGAAACCGCAACACGTGCCACCATCGGTGCGTTGCCACACCCCATAATACCCAGCCAGTCTCATTCGAGACGTTTAAATTTAACATTTGTTTAAATGTTATTGTTTGAGAGGGAAAATGTTTTGTTTTTTAAAAATGTATTAATCTTGATTAACCAGATCAAAACTTTTAATCCATATTAATTAATGTTTAGATCAGGGTTGCCAGATTGTGACTCTTAATCATGCAATTTCTCTGTCAATAATTTAAATTGAATCTAAAATATCTGCAAATAGCATGGACGGTAAACCCAAACACGGAAATAGCGCGAACAGGCAGGATAACCATGCGAGTTATTGTAAGAACTCTCTCACGCAAGAGTTTACACAATTAAACCCGCGTTCTAGCAACTCGCACTCAATCAGGAATTGGACCCAAAATGGTGAGTACTCGCATAAGATCCGGCGAAGCACCGGAAACTGCATGGGCAGACTCAATGACTGAGCGATGTGAAGCGCCATCTTGTCTCCTTTAATGCTTCCTGAATCGCGACCGTACTACTTCAGGGTCCTAGTCCGGTCGCGGAGCGAGTGCGCATGACCGCAACCGAACTAGCTTCGCAACCTCTGTTCTCTTCCGACAAAGAATAAAAATTATCGAACGTTTTATCGAACACATTTTCTATTGATATCGATCACGTGTCTATCGCGATACATATCGTTATCGTTTTATCGCCCAGCCCTAACGGCAGCTATATCTTACCACAAAAGAAAAAAAACGGTGCAAAATGCTACATTAGCGCCGAAGAGACTTCTAGTTGTGCAGTTTTGTCAGGGTGGTTGTTGTTGTTCTACGTGACAGAAGGCAGTAAGATGCTAGTTAACGTTTATTTTTGTAAATTAGGGCTGAAATGATTCCTCGAGTAATTTCGATTAAAAAAAAATGATGGAGGCAAAATCTTCTGCCTCTAAGCTTCTTTTAATTCATTTTAGAAGCTTGCATTATGTTTCTGCGCAATTATTGTTGGCGTGACACAACACGCTTCCGGATGCCGCAATTAAACACCGACGAAGTAGAAGCGCTTACGTCACCCACGAAGCTGAAGGAGACGCAAACCGTCAGCTGTGCATTAATTTTAAATAAACGAAACCTAAAGCCATTTGAGGGAGCGATTTAAAATGATCAGTGAACCAAGAGATGAAGAAACCAGAAAGAGGAAACAACAAACTGTCAGTAAAGGTTTATTATATGTTATGCCCGAGCTGTAGATTTAGAAACTTTTAGTTCTGAAAGTTAAGTTCCACACCTTTAGTGTTTTTGTATAATTATGTATTTTAATGTGAACCTTAGTTTTATTTGATACTTAGTCATTTGAAATACCTTTTTTTTTAGTTTTTGCATCTGAGAAAAGGCTTTAAAGTAAGAATGTACGTCACTGTAACGTACTTAATTCATCTCAGTCAACTTTAAGCTCTTGTATTGTAAATAATGACGCAATGACACACATGTTAAATAATAGGATGCGGGCAGGGGAAATAAATAGTTCAGCAGAATTTGCAGAAAATTCTGACATTTCCTGAACTTTCCTTCTGCCTGTTTATTTTTCTTCAGTAGACGTTTCCAAAGACCATAGTGGTGCAGTTGTTTAATTTCCTATATAAAGGCCACAGAAAAGCTCAGGGCACTTCGTGTAATAAAGTAACATGATGTAGACCTGAGGTCGACGGGTCGCAGAAGGACCGGACGCTGCGACTGGGAAGAAACTCATAAGATCGTACGCAATATCGCTCATTACAAGTACAAGCTTGAAAATAAAATGATGTGGCATGTGGTTTGGTCATGTGGGTGTCCTCACTGGTCAGGGCACGAGGGTTATTAATATTTCCGAGACGATCGTTTCTCCGCTTAAAAGCCCATGTAATAATTCTGACCTCCGAGTCGTTCCTGTTGAGCCTCATATCCACCTCGGATATTAGCTTTTCATATTAACTCGTCATATTAAGGAATTAAATATTAATACGCATCCAATATCCTTTCAGGAAGGAGCATCGGCGCGGAAGGCCCAGACTCCCGTGATGCAGCCTGTTCCGAGACCAGGTGGGAGCGAGCGCACATCCATCCATCCGTTTTTTCATCCATCTGCTGCATATGGCAGTTCATTAACATACATACACACACACACCCATCATGCATTGCATTTTCAAGGCCCAGTTCCATGCATCGCAACGCCATCACATGTCCCCGTCGATTTTCTGTCTCATATCTCATCATTACTGAAGACGTCAGCACACATTCTCTACACACTTTGATTTCTCTTTCCACTCTTGGTAAATGTTCACACTGTATTGTGTATGTTCCGGTATTGTGGTGGTGCTGAAGGCAACGGCAGCTCGTCGGTTTTTAATTAGTAATTGGGGAAGTCACGTGACGATGCGTGTAGAGCCTCGATGCCTCTTCTTACTTCTCACAAGGTTTCCACTAATAGATTTATTTTCTCACTCTCTCTCGAGTGAGAACCGCGTTCGCACACACGGCGGCAGTGTTATGTCTTTAAATCTCCACCCCAGACAAAACAAAACTTCTCCTTGAACATCAAGATACAGGCGTGTTTTTATCCAAACGTACCCAGGCATAAGGTTTTGTAAGCAAATTTTAATCAACATATATTTATGCAAGTAGAAATATAGAAAAGAACTATAAAAGTACCATTATAGTAAAAATAAAAAAAAAGAAGACAAGAGTTGAGGGGGAACTGGAAAAGTCCCTAGAATCCAAGGAGCATGACAGGTCGTAAAACATAGACCAGATAAGGCGCCAGGTGCCGGATTAGCCGGAACTAAGCACACACACTTAAGGTGCCGGACATAGCGAAGGAACTAAGCACACACACTTAAGGTGCCGGACATAGCGAAGAAACTGAACACACACACATAGTGAAGAGTGGGGGGGAAAGATCGGAAGTACATAAAAGGACAACTAGATGAGGTAATGAAAATATGGAAGAACCAGGAACCGGACGTAGCCGGAACCAACAGATGACCAGATAAGATAAGGGAGACATAAGACCAGAAATCAAAAATAATTGGATGAACCTGACAAGGAGATACGAGAAAAACAAAACTATAAATCAACCATCAAAACCATACATGACAGGATCGCGAGAAAAACAAGGTAATAATTTAAGTTGACCCGAAACCTATATGACAAGGGGAATTTCCAGGCAGGACAGTGTACATGTGTGAGCGCAGACTGGTACGAGCTGATAACAAGAGACACAGAAAAAAAGACACAGAGAAAAAAGACGCAGAAACAGGCTTATGAATAACATAGTTTAATAAGAGTAGACACAAAATAAAATACGTATCTACATGGTAATAACATAAAATACTTACAAACAGTATAAAGGCCCAATGAAAAAACATACAAGATAGGGGGCCATGGGTAAGCATCTAGAGAAAGTAAATTACATATCAAGCCTTCTCTGGCCTAGGACGACTCCTAGTGGAAGGTCAGTAAGGGGAATGAACACAGAGACCCCACGGTTTAACATAGACACAGAGGCCTGAGGAAAATCTGTTTGAACACCAATGGATTTAGTTCCATTGGTCTGTGTACCAACAGACACGTTTGAATCAGTCTGAGTACTCACACTTACTTTAAATCTAGGCCGTCTGTTGGATGTGGCCCTCACTGGCTGAAAAGAACAGTGAGGGCTCTCAAAATCCAAGCGTCGTCTCTTAGAAGGAGCAGGCTTAGACTCATCCTTTCTAAAATAAGTAAGTCCTTTATTTCGTAGATACTGCATCAAAGATCCAGACAATTCGGAATCAGATCGGACAGGACTCACGGAGGTCGGATCCAACACAGGCTCAGTCGGGTTGTAGTCCTCAGAAGGAACACGATCTGAACTGTCCTGGCTGTCCGAATCATCCAAAGGGATGAAGTCCTCAATGGAGAAGTCGCAATTGGCTATAAAATAGAATACAGTGTTTAAAAACCTTGAAATGGGTAAAATATTTAATGTAAATAAATATAACTGAAGGGAGATGCTTACCCATGGCTGGTCTTTTGAGAAATGAGGAATAAACCAAAAACAAACAAAGAAAAGTCTTGAAAACAAACGCCACCCCTATATTTTTTTATAAAAAAGGTACAAAAAATGTAAAGATAATGGAAACTAATTATTAATGAAAATTAAGTTTAATGGGAAAGATTAATAAGCATAGGAGGAGTCAGATGAGCGCAAGGAGGAGTCAGATACGCGCAGGAAAGGGTTAAATGACAAAAGTATAATTATAATGGAAAACTAATTGATAGAAACTGGAATAAAACAATTGATAGAAATGAATTATAATGGGATAAAAAATTTGATGTGGTCAGCAAAAAAAGTGTATAGAGGAGGGGTCGGGAAATTCCCCGGGGACTTCCCCCTCCCTCGGGAGAGTCCCCGGGACCCCCCCTCCTCCTCATTGAAGTGTATAAAAGGTGTGTGACTTTTGCTGTGAATTCAGTCCGACTTTGGCACTGCTTGTGATTTGATCTAGAGCATTGCTAAGCCTGGCTCACTTGGGTTCTTATTGCTGCAATAATAAACCTGACTTACTTCATCCAGCTCTGAGTGGTTTCTGAAATCTTCTTTGATTATACTTTAAATTGTCTTTGTAAATAATTTGTTAACTATTTGATATTTTAAATTCAGGCAACTTCAACAAGGTGGAAGAATTTTCTCCCACAGTTTTATTGCTATCGCTCCGTTTATCCGAGACGGTGCGAGTAATTAATCTCGACAGCCTGCTGAGTCTAAAACAAGCTTAAGAGAAAAGTTAAACCACACAGTCATCTGTTTCTGTGGGGTTTTTTTTTTTTTTTTTGTTATTTCCCCTCCCCTTACTTGATTTCGATGCTGTGAGGGGGCGTGTGACTGAGCGATGGGCCAAGCAGCGGTTTGTGACGTGTGCTCTCGTCTTCGCTGATGTAGATTAATGTGTGCGCGCGCGCTCATGAGCTCTCGACGTGTAGGAAACGAAGTCAGATTTATTTCCCCGAGCTGAAACCTGGCAGTTTTACTTATTTACGCAGGAAATGGAAATTCTTCAAGAAGGCCCGGATGGTCAAACCGTAGCGCTAATGATGTAACAATTAGTACCTTTTAGTTCCTTTCCCACCCCCGTGGTCTGGCTAGCGCACGTTTCCTGCTCGGTAAATCAGGGCTGAAATGGGAGATCTGAAAGGTGTTCCCGAGACTGAACGACTTCACACGGAGCGATAAAATCTGATTTATTCCCCCAATCTGATTTCCACGCCACGCATTCCGCATTGCAGATTTCTCCGTTTGGATCAAAGACGTCATCGTCTCGCGGCCCTGTGTGAGTCGCTGTGCCGATAACGTAGATGTGGCATAATTTGGGTAGGTTACTTAACCTTATTAATCAGGTGACGACTATCGGGTAAAACTGGTCGTGGAGAACGCAGTGGTGCCGTTATTTACCGTTCAGTGAATTTCCCGTTCGCTACTAGAAGTTTCTTTTCTTGATCGTTTAAATCCTGTGGAAACATCTGAAGCCAGCGCTTTAGTGTCCCCGTCTTTCTCCCGTTCTTCAGGTAAAGGAGTGTTGAATGTGGATTTACCTGCCAGATTTGCGGAAAGGACATCCTTACTTTTTTTTTTTGGTTTAGGATAACTTGAATTCAGTGAGCTAAGAAAAGACATGTCTCTGTGTGTAGACACAAGTTCCAATGCACACCAGGATGTTTAATCACTCGGCACTTCACCTCCTAATGTCCTCCAATTGTCCTACAACAAAGGGCGAATGCGGGTGTGGCTCTGACACAACTCTGCGTGTCTGTATTTTTTCTTGGAGCAGAATTTGCACCACATACCAGAAACAGCCTGTTTAAATAGTCAAATCCAGTCCAGGGGCTAAGAAACCATTTTCTCACCCAAAATCACCACCTGCTTCACGGTCTTGGCATAATTTTTATATAATTTGCAACATTTTGGAGAAACATGCCTTGAAGGCTGCTACTGTTGTTGTTTGTCGAAAACCCTGACAAACCACATTGACACGCTTTATCTGAATTTAGAGCTCGCGCTGCCCTCTAACACGGCTAGCTCTGGGTGCACCACTGAGCGTTTTCTCCGCTTGCCGTTCGACAGGATTGCTCTCGCTCTCATCCGTTGCGTCTTTTACAAGATCTTTGAAGTGTTGTTAGTGCGCAGGATATCGGTGGTCCTGCAGATTATGGGAAGATCTGTGTGGAATCTGTCTCTTTCTCTCTCAAGGCAAAGCCGCGAGTCTCAGTAGTGAACCTAAATCTGTTCTTAGCCGGAAGATGAGAAGCCCTCTGGGAAGGGAACGAGAGCCCTCACTCGCACGCTCAGTCTCACGCTCTCACTCGAGTGAAGATAAAAGAGGCTGATTTACAGGAAGAAGATAAAGTACAACCTGAAGAGTGGAAAAAAAAAAAATCAATATGACGTGTGGAGGAGCTTGAAGAACGTCACGGGTTAGAGCTGCAGAACATGTTTCTCCATTTCCACCAGTCCGGGCTTTACTTTCTGACACGCCTTTTTTTTTTCCCTCGAGATATTTTTAAACCTTTGTCCATTCTTTTATGAATTAGTCTTTCGATATTTATTAATCCCTCAGAGAGACCAACACACACACACATTTCCATTAAGATGCTCCTGGAACATTTGAGAGCATCTGTACATTATTCTGCTCATCCTTCATCCATACACATCTATCCACATGGATATCTGTAAATGTCCATCCACCCATTCATCATCTATTTGTCTACCAATCATTTGTCCATTTGCCCATCAAATTATCCTCTGTCGATCTTTCTCTCCATTCACCCATTCCTCTACCTATCTTTTACCCATTCCTCATCCTTTACACCTCCACTCATCGTAAAAACTATGGCTCCACCCATATATCCACATCTTCTATGTTTACTAACCGCTATCCTTCATCACTTATCCATCCTTCACCAATTCCCCGGTCCTCAATACAGTAAGTCCCCGACTTATGAACAGGTTCTATTCCAGGGGCATGTTTGTAAGTCGGATTCGTTTGTAAGTCTGACAAATTGAGTCTTGTACAGCTTTTAACATCATGTAAAATGTAAAGCGTAAAAAAAAAAAAACACATGCAGGTTTGGTGTTTTGGTTCCGCATTATTCCCTCGCGAGAGCGCCTTTACATCACGAGGGGAATCCCAGCGACACAGCTGGGTCAGCTGATCTCGTTTAAAGGGAACCCACAACATGTCAGGTTGAAGAAGTCTACATGCTACATGGTGTTTACTGCACGCTTGAACGGACACCATTTTGTCTCGGAGCTGTGTCGGGTTGTGGACTCTCATTGAGGATTTCCAAAAATTAGGATTATTCACCACCAGGATAGCTTTACAGGACAGCCATTTCCTATCACTGTGCTCCTGGACTGATCAGTGCTGTACATCTTTTCATCTTCCGCGGACTCCATCTATTGACCAATTCCTCGATTACCCCCACCCCTCCTTTATCATACTGTCCCTCCTCTAAACGTCTACCAATTCCTATTTATCTGTATTAGCCTTTCTTTTCACCCATCACACATACACAGGAATTACAGCACGGTTTGTAAACTGTTGAATGATGTCATTAACGCTACTGTCATTAACCCCTTTTCAAACCCCTTTTTTTTGTTTCTTTGCAGTCTCTCAAGCAAGACCTCCTCCAAACCAAAAGAAAGGTACGTCCTCCTCATCTCACTGAGCGACACCAGTGTCGGCATGTTAATGCCTCAGGCTTAAGTGTAATCTAGCGTGAACTTTTTTTTTTTTTTTTTCTGTGCGCGTCAATATTTGCTAAATCTACACCGACGCAGGAGCGAACCTTGTTTGGTAACACTGATCGATCAGATCCCGGTGTTTCTGCCTCGCTTAACATCTGATCCCACGCTACCTGCTGCTCTTTATTGCTCAAGTTTTATTTATTTATCATCCCAACTGGTTTTATGTATTGCAGTGCAGCGGTGAATCATTTATGACCTGCGAGGCTCGTTGTAGTGTGAAGGAGAGATGCGTTAGTGTTTAAAACGTGTCAAAAAGCCCTAAACATGTTTGGAACATTTTGTAGCTCATTTTATTCCTGAGAAGTTTTACACAGTACAAGAATGACGATAAGATCAAGAATTTATCTTTCTTTTTTTGTATTTGTTTATTTACAGGCTCGAGAACGCCCATCATCATCATCCCGGCTGCTACGACTTCCTTAATCACTATGCTCAACGCCAAGGACCTTTTACAGGACCTCAAGTACGTCTGATTTATGCTCTTGCCACTTCGTGGGGGATTGGGGGTAATTGGGAGTAATTGGAAAGAATTGTGGGGGACTGTGAAGAATTGGGGTAATTGATAGGAATTGTGGGGGATTGGGGGTAATTGGGAGGAATTGAGGGGGACTGTGAAGAATTGGGGTAATTGATAGGGATTGAGGGTAATTGGGGCAAGTGGCAGGACTTGTGGGTAATTGGGGGGTAAGTGGGGGTAATTGGGAAGACTTAAGGGGGACTGAGAAGAATTGGGGTAATTGAGAGGAATTGTGGGGGATTGGGAGGAATTGAGGTGGACTGGGGGTTCTGGAGTAATTGGGAAGAATTTGGGGTAATTGGGGGCAAGTGGCAGGACTTGGGGGGTAAGTGGGGGTAATTATGAGGAATTGAGGTGGCCTGGGGGGATTTGGGGGTAATTGGGAAGAATTTTGGCGGATTTGGGGTAATTGGGGGCAAGTGGCAGCACTTGGGGGTAATTGGGAAGAATTAAGGGGGACTGGGAAGAGTTGGGGTAATTGAGAGGAATTGTGGGGGACTGGGGAATTTGGGGTAACTTGGGAAGAATTGGGGGTAAATGGGAGGAATTATGGACTAAGTGGGAGGAATTGAGATGGACTGGGAAGAACTGAGGGGAATTTGGGGGCAAGTGGCAGGAATTGGGGGAAATTGGGAAGAATTGGTAACGGAGGGAAATTGAGGCGTGTGAACGTCTAAATGTAGAATATGGATCAGTGATATAATTAGTGGTGCTTGCGAAGCCTCTCTAGTTTAACATGTTATACAGGATCGTCCTGTAGATGTTTGTTCAAAATACTTTTGTTTACACTCCTCTCCGCGCCATCCTTGAACAAAAAAGAAACAAAATATCTAAAATCAATGGGCTGATTGTCTCCTGTCTGTTGCAGCAAGTAGTTAATGTCCCAGAATGCACTGCAATAAGGGAAACCTTACATTCTAGTGTAGTCACTCGGGTGGTGCAGGAGCCTTGGGGACATGCAAATAACTGCTGTAGACTGCAGTAATTAATAAAACATCATAAATCAGAAATTGGTGTGACGAGCCTTTGTTTAAAATATACTGTCGGGTTCAGAGTGTGCAGTTTAATAAGGAAAGTGGTAAATACTGGCTGTAACGTTCTGGCATTAAAGTTGATGACGGTGCTGCCTACACTGCCTGTCCATACAAACAAACAAAAGTTAGTTTTTAGATTGATTAGTTTTACTGAACATCCTGCAGAATCAGACACAGTCTTTCCTTCTTCATTCATGGTTTCTTTTTTTAATTTATTTATTTATTTATTGTCAGATTTGTATTTTTTTACATAACATTCTGCTTTCTTTTCTGGCTTACAGATATTTTTCTGTAAGGTGTAAAAAAAAAAAATTATAATAATAATATCTAGAATAGGAATGTTTGGAAGTCAGATTTCTTTAAAAACTTTTTATTCCATTCAGATTTTTTTTGTACTGACAATGAAGTCATAAAGTGAACACACAGCGCAAAGTTTGCCTAAAAACCGTACCGTACAGTAGTGTTAATTATTATAATAACTGACATGGACTCACCTTACGGGGAAATCTCACCTTCAGTATTCTGAATCTTTAAATATTTCAAGACTAAGTCCACTTTCTAAATAATTTAAACGAACAGGTTTCATGATGGAGGTTGCTGCCTATAATAGATATTATATAATATTCACGGTTAATGCCGCGTCCGGTTTCGCGTACGATGCCGTAAACGTCATGCCTGGTAACTCACGTGTGTGCGATGATGTTGTCTTGTAAGCCGTCAACTTCGATTCCTGATGCAGGTCAGTGTTGTGATGGTGGTGTTCGGCGAAGTGTCCCTTCCTTTCTTCTGAAGTTCTGTTTTTTTAGTTGAGACAACTTTGCTGAGCGACTAGTCGGACGAGTTTACAATAGTGCCTATGGGGAACAAATATAAACATGAAACGAAGACGTCAATCAGGTTTTAAATTCGCTAACAACAGCTATGTTTATAAGCGGTTTTGTTCACAGGCTTATCAATGCTGATTTCGCTTTGAACTAATCCCGAGTCAGCAACGGCTCACCCAGGTCAAGCAGGATTTAATATTTGTATTTATTTATTTAAAAAAATTTTTACCCTTAGGTTCGTGACGTCCGACGAGAAGAAGAAGCAGGGCATCCAGCGGGACAACGAGGTGCTGCTGCAGAGGCGTAAAGAGCAGCTTCAGCCCGGTGGATCCAGCATCAGCGTCACCGTTCCCTACCGCGTGATCGACCAGCCGCTCAAACTCGCACCTCAGGACTGGTACGGCTGTTTTTACCCCTGGTGTTTGGAAAAACAAAATTAATTATTATTATTTATTTTTTTTAATGCATTTTCATGTTTGTTTGTTTTATTGGATTGCGAGCATAATTCGTTCCGAAAGCAAGCTCGTATTCCAAGATCAAAGCGAATTTCCCCATAAGAAATAATGGAAACTCAGATTATTCGTTCCACAACCAAAAAAGATAAATACATAAAAATAATTAACACAAAATATTAAATTAAAATATAACAATTTAACCTGCACTTTACCTTTGAAAAAAGTAAAAATAATTCCCGACAGATAAGTGTTTCCATGCATTGTGTGTGTGTGTGTGTGTGTGTGTGTGTGTGTGTGTGTGTGTGTGTGTGTGTGTGCGCGCCACACCCTCTCCCCCCTTTCGTCTTACACAGTAACCCTTCCTCCTCTCTTATTTGAGAGGGGGATAGAACTACTATGCGGTCCGACTTTCTCACAAACACACTAACAGGAACACTGCGTAATCAGGAAAATTAACAAGACACATGTCTGACGACACTCGTGAGTGACAGACTAACAGAATCACTGGTGTTAAGTAAAAGTAAAACCTGCACTTTAATTTCGAAACACTGGTCTGTCGAGATTCTTTTTCAATTAGTGTGTGTGTGAGAAGGCGGGAGGAGGAGAGAGTGTGAAGGGAAGAGGGGGGCGGAGGCAAATTCTGCTTATTTTGTTAGTTTGTTTGAGCCTCCGACTAGCTGGTGTAGACATTTAGATTCCCATCCTATCAACATCCGATTTCTACTACTTTTGCTTGTTTGTTTAACGTTTTGTCTGTATCTCTTCCTCCACCAGGTGGCTTCGATATGTTGGCTGTGTGACTGCTGGCGAAGTTCTACATGATTTATTTGTTTTTGTGGTCCAGCAGTATTTGTTTGTGCGCATCGGGATCGATGTGTTTAGCTAACTTGCGTGTTTTCTTAGTGGTTGTATCAAGTGCCTCCACCACTAGATGGCGTAGACATAACATGTTTTTGGGTTGTCCATATTAGGGCTGGGAATCTCTAGGGGACCACCCGATATGATGATGATGATGATACTTTGGTTCTGGTTTTAAAAGAGTTAACTTTAAAAGAGTTAAAGCTCGATTAAACAAACATGTAAGAGCTTCGGCCTCACGTTCGATTTGTGTTTTGATGCTTTAACTGTCAAATGAAGACGATCTGCCTCCGAGCCGATTCAAGCCAGTTGTTTAGTTAAACAAATTAATTTAACCTGAGATGGAGAGATTTAGCGTCAGGATGTACTCAGGTCTGCGTCCTTCACTTTTTCAGTAAAGTCTTTCATTGAATGTTTGCTTTAAGGAACATCTGAAAGCGTAGCGCGCACATGTGCGGATCGGGATCGGTATGTTTAGCTAACTCGCGTGTATTCTAAGTGGTTGTATCACGTTGGAGTTTAAAAATTGATGTTTATTTTATGTTTGTTTGTTTTATCCTCCTCCAGGGATCGCGTGGTAGCCGTGTTCGTCCAGGGTCCTGCCTGGCAGTTTAAGGGCTGGCCGTGGCTCCTGCCTGACGGATCGCCCGTCGACATTTTCGCCAAAAGTAAGGTTGTTTTCCCCCCCCCCCTTTTTTTTGCAATGTGAAATGCTAGCAATGCGCGTCACTGTACAAGTTTTACCACCAGAGGGCGACAACGTGCGTATATCATTGTGTAGTTTTTGGATTGTAGATGTGGCCTGTCCATGGTAAACTTTCTGAAGTTTGGTTTATTGCTATTTAGTGTCGCCATTCGCGGCAAATTGAAATATCGTCGTTTGGCGCTTAGTAAGTTGCGTACCTAATTTGTGTCAAATCAAAATAATCGTCGTTTGTTGCTTTGCCGTGTCGTTTAATTTGCATCGAATAGAAACAGTTTGTTTATCATTTTGCAATGTAATGTAGCATCATTTGATTTGCAACACATAAAAATATTAAATCGCGGTACAGACCTGTGCAATTATTTAATCAGTTAATCCTGAGCGCGTGTTCTCGTCCCCCCTCAGTCCGAGCGTTCCACCTGAAGTACGACGAAGTGCGCATGGACCCCAACGTGCAGAAGTGGGACGTGACGGTGCTGGAGCTGAGCCACCACAAGCGGCACCTGGACCGACCCGTCTTCCTGCGCTTCTGGGAGACGCTGGACAGGTAGGACAACTCCACAGCACAGCGATGGATAGGGAGTTAATTGAGTAAAATAAATAAACGCAGTGTGTCGTTCTGTGTCTTTGTCTGACTTTGTCTGTTTCTCTATTAGTATTATCCACACACTGCTTTACCATTTGCACATTTTTAAACAGTATCTATTATACCTTCTGTGTGTGTGTGTGTGTGTGTGTGTGTGTGTGTGTGTGTGTGTGTGTGTTTTTTACAGGTACATGGTGAAACACAAGTCTCACCTGCGCTTCTGAGCGCACTTTGACGCAGTCTACAAATACAACACGTGTAGATTCGCCCTGAACCAGCCAGCAGCACTTTTAGCGAGGCATTCAAATGGGTGTGTGTGTGTGTGTGTGAGTGAGAGAGAGAGTGTGAGCTTTATTCAGTTTGTTTTTCATGCAGCCATCTGTGTGAAGAGAGAGAACTCGGTGAGGAAAATTACATCGTTTAGAAGGTTTTTTTTTTTTTCCCCCATTATGTTTCTTTTGTTTGTTTGTTTTTTTTTGGGGGGGATTTCTTTGCTTTTTTTTTTTCTTTCTTTCTTTTAGTATGCTGATGTAAAACAGATGAAAGAGGAGACGGTCCCTTACTGAGGTTATAATAAAAACAACTGCCGTTTGTAAAAGCACTGACTTGTGTTCTTTAAGAGTTACACCTCACTCGCAGCTCAGAAGTGCAGCACCAGGGGGCGCTGTGGTTACAGCAAGCCTTAGCTCCGCCGGTTCACTGCCTCAGCCTGAGTGACTGCTGGACGCATCAGAGATAAACGAAATAAGAAATCTAATGAAGCGAACAAGAACAAAAACGCCTGAATACACACACACATACACACCCCAACACGAGAAGTACAAACCTAGAACAACCCCCACTATAATTTTATTTTTATTTTTTTACTAAACAATACAAACGAACCTGACACGCCAGATTGCAAACTGACGATTATCACATTATGGAGTTTCTCAAATTACAATCTCCACAGAAATAAAACCACGCAGTGTGTCACGTTACTGAGAAAGCGCAAAGACACACAATCAAAGTACAAAGCTTTTACCTCTGACTCTCACAAAGCACCGACACTGGAGACTCCTTCCATAAGTCTCAGACAGATGTGAAATGAGCTTCAAATCTTCCTAGGCTCGTTTCGAGGGCCTTCAGTGAGAACGCGTCGGGATGCTGAACGATCACGTTGACCAATTCAAATTTTACAAACTCGTGCATGCGTAGGGAAGGTTTTTAATTAATTAATTGATTTTAGATATTTTACTTTTCTGCTGTACTCAACTCACTACACGATGTGCTGTAATGTCTTCAGCATACTTTTTTCAACACACTGCTATTATTTTGAACACCACTGTATATGTGAGTAAAGCTCCATACCCATATAATAACTTTTAATTTAAATCACACAAACGCATTGGACACCTGCGCATTCTATTCTGAATCACAACATGAAGAAAAAAATGCTAAATGTATTATTAGTTTAATGTAAGTGAAGAAAAACTAATATTATTTAAAAAAATACAAAGTGATGAATTTACCGTTTAAACAAGAATGCTTGAAGTTTAATCTTTCTTGTGCATCTCTGAACTAATATTTAGTTGTATAATAAGGGTTCTGAGAACTGCTTCACATCTGTAACAATTGTACTACACGCCACAATTCCTCTGTATTTCTTGGTTTTGCCTCAGAAACCGCATTTTTAATGTCAGCCCACAAGGTTTCTATTGGATTACGGTCTGGGGATCGGGCTGGACGCTCCATAACCTTAATCTTGTTGGTCTGGAACCAAGATGCTGTTTGGGGTCGTTGTCTTCTTGTTGAAACACCCATTTCAAGGGCAACATGACCTCTTTAAGAATTCTGATGTACTCAAATCGATCCATGATCCCTGCACTGTAAAAAAATAAACTGTAAATTTTAAGGTAAAAAAACAGTAGCTGTGGTTGCCAGAACTTTACCGTCAAAAATACAGTAGCAACGTTATTAGTTTTAAAGGATTGCAACCACTGTACTGTATATTTATTTTATTTTTTCAGTTTTTATATATATATATATATATATATATATATACACTCAGCAAAAAAAGAAACGTCCCTTTTTCAGGACTGTATATTTCAACAATAATGTTGTAAAAATCTAAAAATCCAAATAACTTTACAGATCTTCATTGTAAAGGGTTTAAACAATGTTTTCCATGCATGTTCAATTAACCATAATCACTTAATTAACATGCACCTGTGGAATGCTCGTTAAGACCTTAACAGCTTACAGAAAGTCGGCATTTAAGGTCACAGTTCTAAAAACGCAGGACACTAAAGAGACTCGTCTACCGACTGTGGGGAAAAAAAACCCAAAGAAAGATGTCCAGGGTCGCTGCTCATCTGCATGAACGTGCATTAGGCATGCTGCAGGGAGGCATGAGGACTGCTGATGTGGCTATAGGGCAATAAATCGCCATGTCCGCACTGTGAGACGCCTAAGACGGCGCTACAGGGAGACAGGAAGGACAGCTGATCATCCTCGCAGTGGAAGACCACGTGTAACAACACCTGCACAGGATGGGTACATCCGAATATCACACCTGCGTGACAGGTACAGGATGGCCACAACAACTGCCCGAGTCACACCAGGAACACACAATCCCTCCATCTCACAGCAAGAACTGACAAATCTGGTCCAGTCCATGAGGAGGAGATGCACTGCAGTACTTCAAGCAGCTGGTGGCCACCAGATACTGACTGGTACTGACTGATTTTGAGCCTCCCTTCATTCAGGGTCACATTGGGAAACATTTTTACTTTGTCTTATGGTGTTGACTCTTTTAGTGTTCATACAAATATTTACACATTAAGTTTACTGAAAGTAAAAACAGTTGAAAGTCAGAGTACGTTTCTTTTTGTGCTGAGTATATATACATATATAACTAACTTATTTATGTTGCTAAAAAAACTGTTTATATGTGTCAAATTCCAGGGTTTACACTGTAATATTTGTGGTCCATGAACATTGTAATAAATATGGTTAAAACCTATAATTATTTCACAAAGCAGACAGAAAACTAAGGAACAAACTATTTTTAATATAAATAAACTGAGCACACAGTAAGTGAATTCATTCAGCGATTCTGAGAAAGTACCATTTTATCACATTAGCTGGGAGCAAGAAAAGATACAAGTTACATTGCTAAACATTCAGATTTTACCTTTAAGAAACTATTAAGATTACTTGTACAAACCTAAATCAATCATCAATTGTCTTTTTTTTTGTGAAAATACATGTCTGCTGCAGATGCATCAAAGGGGTTTATAATAAAAGACACGTTTGCTAGATACTTGCTTAATATTATTGTGAAATCAGAGTTAAGCAGGTGTCTTTCCAGACACTTCAACTTCCGTTCGGGATGTTTAGGAAATCGCGCTGGAGTCTATGTGGACTGTGTTCTAGACGGCATCTTACCACGGGTGCTCCTGGACACTGGGTCCACTGTTTCGCTGTGGATTACTGGGACATAGCGAGCGCGTTTGCAGACTGCCTGATCCAGCCTTCAGTGTTTGCACCATTTCTGGGAGCTATGTGCAGATACGAGCGTGTCGCACGGTTCAAGTTAAAATAGGTGAGCGGACTCATTCTCATGAATTCTTTGTGGGAAACATCGAGGATGATTGCATTTTGGGGTTGAACCTTTTAGAAAAATGGGGTGCGTGTTAACTTCGGGTTAACCAGGTTGCTAATACCCAAATCGCAGCTGGACATGTTAGTAGCACACACCCGGGGGGCGGAACTTCCGGTGGTCACGCCATGTAGACATCCGGTAGCAGACTGAGTGAGTATACTGGGCGAGCTTCTGCAGCATAGCAATGCGGGGTTGAGTCAAATCACGAATTCGCAGATATTTTCGCGGCAGATGAGCGCGACTGCACCCGTACCAACCTGGTGCAGCACACGATCGATACAGGAAATGCAGCTCCTGTTCGGCTACATCCGCCTTCCGTTAGCTAAACGGGCTTTCGCCGAACAGAAGCGGCGTGAGATAGCCGACTCGGGCATCATTGAGCCAGCGTCCGGACCGTGGTCTTCTTCACCAGTTGTGCTCCTGCATAAAAAGGACGATTCTTTGCGGTTTTGTGTCGATTACCAGCAGTTAAACGAAGTAACTCGAAAGGACTCATCCATTCCCACGGATAGATTATACGCTGGAACATGTTGCAGGCTCGGCTTGGTTTAGCTCGTTGGATCTGCGTAGCGGGTACTGGCAAGTAGAGCTCGTCCCGGAAGCACGACCTAAAACTGCGTTCTTGATCGGGCAAGGGCTATGGCAATTTCGGCACATGCCTTTCGGCCTATGTAACACTCCGGCTACTTTTGAACAGTTGATGGAGAATGTGCTGGCAGATATCCCTCGCAACTGTTGTGTAGTCTACTTGGACGATTTATTGGTGCACGGGAAAGAGTTTGAGGGCGCACTAGCTAACCTACGAGAGGTATTTCTGGCTATCCGGCGGGCGAATTTGCGGCTTAATCCCAAAAAGTGCCAGGTGTTGCGGCAAGAGACCGTTTTTCTGGGTCACATAATTAGTGCTCAAGGGATTGCTATCCAATCCAGCCAAAATCGCTGCGGTATAGAATTGGCCCGAACCGATAAATGTGTCACAGCTACGCACCTTTCTCAGGTTAGCCTCTTATTACCGCTGGTTCGTGAAGGACTTCGCCATGTTTGCAAGCCCGGTGCATGGACTAACGAAAAAGAACCAACCGTTTCACTGGGACATTGTACATGCGCGTGCTTTCGCTCAGTTGCGTGAAGCTTTGGTCATGTCTCCCGTTCTTGGTTTTCCGGATGCATCGCACACCTTCATCCTCAACACGAATGCAAGCGATGTAGGGCTGGGGGCTGTACTGTCTCAGGTTTCTGGTAACCAAGAGCGTGTTATCGCTTATTTCAGCCGCGCGTTGTCTGGACCCGAGAGGAATTACTGCGTCACGCGGCGCGAGCTGCTAGCAGTTGTCGCGGCTTTAAAACATTTCCGGGCATACTTACATGGGTAAACCTTCTTGCTGCGGACTGATCATGCTTCGCTAGTATGGCTGCTCAGTTTTAAAGAGCCCGAGGGGTAGTTAACGTGTTGGTTTGAGCGGTTACAAGACTACAGCTTCACCATTCAACACCGAGCAGGAAAACTACACGCTAACTCCTACGCTTTATCCGGCCGGCCGTGCAACAAAGCTCGTTGTCGGTACGGCGAACGGGTTGAAGAGCACGTGTGCGGTTGCAACGTAAATCAATCCCCGAAACCATCGATCCAGAACATTCACCCCGCACAGTCCTCCGGCCCCCCGGCGGTCGAGCTGGCATGCAGGTACTGCCTCGTCTAGGGCACCGTCCACAGTCGCTTCGCCTGTGCCACAGCTGGACAGTGATCAGCTCATTGCCGAGCAGGAGAATGACCCGGTCCTGCATGAGGTACTGGGTTGGGTTAAAGTGAGACCCAAGCTGAGTCTAGAGGCAAAAGCTCTCAGTTTAACCGCCTAGCGTTGCATGAAGGTTTACTCTACCACCGATGGGAACGGCCATGCCGCGCTGGCGAATGCTCTCAGCTGCTGGTACCAAGGGCTTTGTGGACGTGTACTGGGTTTGGTTCATGGACATTCCGGTTCGGGGCACTTTGGGGTAACTAAGACTCTGCTGTGTTTGCGCACTCGCTTCTACTGACCGGGCTGTCATACCGATAGCGAACTCTTTGTTCACCGATGCGACCTCTGCACGTCAAAGAAGGGCCCTACGCAGCGCTCGCGGGCACCGCTGCAGGACTTTCGGGTGGGGGCACCTATGGGAGCATATGGGCGTGGACAGTCTCTGCCCGTTTTCTGTTTCCGATCGCGAAAACCGTTATGTGTTGGTAGTCATGGATTATTTCACGAAATGGCCAGAGGCTTTTGCTGTGCCTGACCAGAGCACTTCCACCACGGCTCAAGTGCTAGTGGATGAGGTGTTCAGTCGAATCAGTGCCCCAGAGCAGTTACACAGTGATCAGGGACGAAACTTCGAGGCGGAGGTGTTTGCGGCAGTGCGCGAGCGCCTCGGGGTGAAAAAGACCCGCACCATGACCCTCCATTCGCAAAGTGTTTTAACCGGACTCTCACCACACAACTCGCAGTGCTTACCAGCGATCGGCAAAAGGACTGAGACGAACATCTACCTCTCATGCTCTGGGCATACCGCACAGCAGTGCATGAGTCATCACAGTTAACGCCAGCTGCCTTAATGTTCGGCCGCGAGCTGCGCACCCCCTTGGACCTTGTTTTCGGACCACCTCCCCAACCGGATTTACCCACAAAGTCTGGGTTGGATTATTTTTGTTCGTTGAAAGACAAACTGTTCCGTGCTCATGAGTTGTCACGTAAACACTTGGTGGACGCCGGTGTTAAGCAGCGCCGTGTTTATGACAATCACAGCCGGGGGCGAGACTTTGCTACTGGAGAACAGGTATAAGTGTATTCCCCCGGAAGGAAGAGGGGGCTCTCACCCAAGCTTATGTCACACTGGGTGGGCCCTTGTACGGTAATTGCCCAGCTCTCCGATGTCGTCTACCGGGTGCGGTTGGCAGGGCGGGCGCGAGTGGTTACGCTTCATCGAGACCGTCTCGGTCCCTACCAACCGCACGCCGGCGAAACATCTAACTCTGTGGAGGCCGGACCGCCTCAGGACAATGTTTACGCTCCTCCCTCCCCCACAGAAGGACTCCGGCGTTCACAATGCCAGCACCGACTGCCTTCACGCTTCAGAGAGTGACCTAGTGACCTAGGACAGTCACAACTCGGATGGGGCCAGTTTGCCGTGGGCGGGGAGGCGGCTGTAGTCCATCATGCCTTGCCGGGGGTTTCTGTGTGTTCACCCTGTTGGGGAAGGTTGTTTGGGTTGGTGGCTTCGGCCATGTTTGTGTGTGTTAGGATGTGTGACCTCCTGTTAAAAGTGCTCCAGTTCATGCTAAGGCTGAATTGTGTGGGTCTCTAGTGAATGCGTTTCCCATGCTGTTCTGTGACTGTGTGGAATAAATTTCTCCAAGCCAATTGAATTGGATAGCAATCAAGCTCACTTGTTTCTCCAAGATCCTTCTGGCGGTAAAACGCTACAATATTATGTAAAGTGCACAACCTGCCTTGTTAATTTTTTTGTGTGTGTTTACTGTAACACTACAATACAATATTTTATGATAACAACCAAGTATACTTTTCTAATTTGTACAGATTACAAAACATTCAAGGCATAAATATGTTGAAATACTTTTCTCCAGGACGTTTTTTAGAGAGCATTGACTGAAACCAACACAAGCAGGTTTAATTTTTAACAAAATAATAACATCATGTTTATCTCATGGGTTTTCACATGTGATTCCATGGGGTTTCACACAAAAATGTTCCAAAAACATTGGAACGTTTTGTCACCCAGGCTTGCTTGTGTTTTTGTTCCATTTGAGTCTGTTTCTTTTTTTTTCAGACTCGTTGACAACTTTTCTGGTGCATGAATGCAAATAATTCCTTTATATCATTGATTTGCATATTTCCAAATAACTGGACTGTTCCATCTCTCGTAGCTACTATATCTTACAATCTAAACAAGAAATAGCTAATCAAAATGAAAAACAAAAAGAATCCTGCTGGACAGGCCATGTCCACGAGAGACAAAGTTGATCTGGACTAACCTTATGCATCATTTTACCAGATAATTTTCTCTTTATAAACCGACTTTGTCTCACTCGTCATTGTTAAAACTGTTGGGTTCTCACTGCAATGCCGTGTGTGTGTGTGTGTGTGTGTGTGTGTACAGTGGTGTTCAAAATAATAGCAGTGTGTTGAAAAAAGTGAGTAAAGCTCCATATCCATATAATAACTTTTTATTTAAATCACATAAATGCATTGGACACCTGCATATTCTATTCTGAATCACAACATGTAAATCTAAATGTATTATTAGTATAATATAAATGATAATACAGTATATTGTTAATTTTCCTGCTATAAACCATATTTTCATGCGTTTTTAGGTTCAGGTAACGTTACGTAACGTTCATACGTAAGGTTTTACTCTGTAAAACTACGGTTTTTCACTGTTAATTGGAATACTGTATTTTACCGTTAAATTTACGGACATTTTTTACAGTGTGAAATGTGTTAAATACATGTAGGCCCAACACCATAGTACGAGAAGCATCCCCATATCATGATCCTTGTGCCTCCATGCTTCACTGTCTTCACAGTGTACTGTTGCTTGAATTTAGTGTTTGGGGGTCACCTGACAAACTGTCTGCGGCCTCTAGACCCAAAAAGAACAAACTTGCTTTCATCAGTCCACAAAATATTGCACCATTTCTCTTTATGCCAGTCAATGTGTTCAGCGAACTGTAACCTCTTCAGCGCATGTCTTTTTTTCAACAATGGGACTTTGTGGAGGCTTGGCTTGGCTTCACATAGCCGTCTTCTAATAGTAACAGTACTAACAGGTAACTTTAGGTGTTCTTTGACCATGATGGAATTGATCATTGGCTCAGTCTTTGCCAATTTTGTTATTCTTCAATCCATTCGAATGGTAGTTTTCCATTTTCTTCCACATCTTTCTGGTTTTGATCTCTATTTTAAAGCATTTGCTATCATTTTAGCAGAGCAGCCGATCATTTTCTGCACGTCTTTGTATGTTTTCCCATCTCTAATCAACGTTTGAATCAAAGTACGCTGTTCTTCTGAACAATGTCTAGACGACCCATTTTACTCTGATTTTCAGAGAGAAATGCACAGGACAACCTTTTCTGCATTTATCCTTAAATAAGGTTAACTTGTTTTTCACAGAATAATTTACCTCTCCAATTGAACTCCACACTGCTATTATTTGGAACAGACTAATATTTGTTTTTCTTCATTTATATTATACTAATAATACATTTAGATTTACATGTCGTGATTCAGAATAGAATGTGCAGCTGTCCAGTGCATTTATCTGATTTAAATTAAAAGTTATTATATGGAAAATATATAATAACAGCAAAAATACTGAAAATATTTTTGAACAGCAATTTATTAACTTGAATATTTTTGCATTGAATTTTAAATGCTTGAATTAAATTTTCACTTGAAATATACAAGCACAATAAATTGCAGTGGCAAAAAATTCAAACATTGTAAATGCTCTAAGGATTTTTTTCAATTCAGATCAAATTGCATTGCAGAAAAATTCTAACATTTTTATTTCAACACCCTTTTTTCAGTTCAGTTAATTCAACCTGATATTTTGCTTTCAGGAATTTTGGCACTAATATACTTCCATAAACCCCGGATTCTTAACATGTCACATAACAATGAGGGGAAAACACAGCCGTTTAATCACCGCTGCAAGTTAAAACATCACAGAATTCTGCGTTCTGATTGGTCCGATGGTGTTAAATCATTTTCCACAGAAACAGGTTTATTTTAATTTGCCACCTTTCACAAAATGTACAAAAAAAATTGTCATTACACTCAGCTGAATATCACAGTGGGAATAAAAGTAAATGTTGTAGTTCGTTCAATTCAATAGATTGAAATTAAATAGAACATCCGGTGGAACAGTATTAATACTGTACAACATTACAAAAGAGAAAAACAGGAAAGTTTTGAAATCAAAATGCATAAGCATTAACCAATCATTCATGGCCGAGTTGCAAGAGAGATTTGAATTTCTGTTGATTAACACAACTTTTGACAGATTTCAAACTGACACATACATTTTTTTAACTGTTCTGTTCAGTTATGTAATGGAAAATACAGATGTAAAAAAAGATTAGTTTATTGCTTACTGTTACATTGTTTCCTGTATTTGTTTTTTTTCTTGTAGAAAAAAAAACTATGAAAAAAAGACGTTACTGAAAAAGAACAAACGCATGAAAAAAGGTCTTTTTTTTTTTTTTTACCTCCGATTCTTACAAAGTGCTGACGCGAGAGACTCCTTCCATAAATTACAGGTTAAAAAAATAAATTAGTTTATAAACAGAAAAATCATCTAGTGAAATGATGCACGTCGTTACTTCCAATCAAGTTTGTCTCTTTTGGGTGTGACCTGTCCAGCAGGTTTTTCTTTTTTTGTGTGTTGTTTCTATGAGAAGAGATGAAACAGTCCATATGCAAATGGAAGGAACTAAAAGGAAATAATTTGCATTTATGAACCAAAATGTTTCTTTATTAAAAATGGCAAACTCATGGAGTGTAAAGAGAAAAAAAATATTTTTACTAATTATATTTTTCTTATAATTCAGACACTTTTATTAATTGTCCTTTTCTGCATCATCATTATTCACAAAGTAACAGCAGACAGAATAAACAGGAGCTCCGCTGCCGTCTCTGGGAGATTATTGGTAACTATGTGCCATGGTATGAGGTTGTGTCTGTGCCAGTGCCTTCTGGCCGCCATCCAGGCGCCGTCACGGAGTTATTTTTAAAACAAAATAAAACATTAAAAGAAAATGTTGGTTCAGGAAATGTTAAATGTTAGGAAATGTTATTTCAGTGTGATCTGAACTTGCTTTTGTGAGTAATGATGAAATGTGCAGGTTTTATGGTACACAAAAATGATGAAAAATGCAATGAAAAAATGAAGAGTAATCAGATTTTAGAGAAAATATCATGTATAGCTGAAAATTTGTGTCTGTTATAGACCAATTTACTTGCTAAAACTAAGGTCGAAGATTTAATCCATGAGTTTCAATTGTGTAGCAAAAAGTCTCCACATAAAAAAAATTAAGTGCATAATATTTACCATGAAATTTGAAAGTCTTTTGGGAGACGTTTAACATTGATCAGTGTAATTCCAAATATTGCAGAGAGAACCAAAATTATAAAATTCTCCATCATGAAGACCACAAGAGTGATGTGTTGCTCATTAATATATAATATAATATAATATAATATAATATAATATAATATAATACTTTTTATTTATCCGGAAAAAAATAGACAATCAATAGACTATTGTTGAGTTACAGTAGGTGTAATAATCCATTAGCATTTGACAGATCTAAAGTCTCAGTTCTTGAAGCTGTTATCATTTGTAACTATAATTACCCAGATTATGGCATCTGATTAATTTCAGCATTCTGTATGCAACATTTTTCATCCACAAACATGTTTGCCCGATCACATCACAAATGTAAGCAAAATACTGTAAATCCAAAGCGAAAACTACAGGGAGCAGAGTTACAGAAGGTGCAGGACTTTAAGTACTACAATGGTACTTCAAGGGTCAGCGGTCCAAAACAACGGAGATTGTGGAAAGGAGGTGAAGACGCATGTACAGGCAGGGTGGAATAGGTGGAGAAAAGGGTCAGATTGTGACTATCGGTGTAAGGATGCTGCAGATGGAACTGCCAGGCAGGAAGTCTAGATGAAGACCGAGGAGATTTCTGGATGAGAGGGTGTAGATCAGGGGTGGCGAACCCGCGGCCCTATCACTGCTCGTCTGCGGCTCTTTAATCTATCCACGTTCTGTGTTTACACTCGCAAATTGTTTTTAAAAAGTCAATAAAGGGGTATGCATTTTAATGATTTTTTTCCACACAAACTCTCGCGCGATTTAACAGACTAACACGATTGACGGGAAGTTCGTTAGTAGCCTGTCAATCACCATGGCAGAGTCAGGGAAGCGGACAGCTAAGCGTAAATACGAAGATGAGCACAGAACATTTTTGTCTGAATGGAAGGAAGGTCCCGTGGAGTTTTGGAAGATTGTGCCAGTTGAGAGATCTCCCGATGTCAAACAGGCTCCACTCAAACTACTGTCAATGGTTGGATCAGCTTACATCTGTGAATCCCTTTTTTCGACACTGAAACAAGTGAAATCAAAGCATCGCTCTGCTCTTACTGTCACACGTGAAAGATTTACTACGAGTAGCCACAACTGAATACAAGCCAGACTTAAAAAAGATTGTGGAAACCAAATGTCCCAGTCAGTCAAATAAAAGGAGGTAGGCTGATTAAAATCCAGGAGAACTGCGGAGTTAGGCACCGTGAGTCGCCGTGATCGCCCGCCGACGTTCCGTTGTCGCTCCGTGAAGTTCTGTAAGGACTTCCGCGAGGACCGGCAAAAAAATTAAACGTTGAATTTTTCGCGTGGAAAGATGGAAACGTACTCACCGCGCCAAAAGCACGCGGTGAATCATAATGAACCGTACTAACGGCCACCGCGCGAAACCGCATAGGTGAGATAGGGGTATTATGTAATTAAGTGTATAAGTTGTGATTCTGTTGTTTGCACATCTGTTGTGTGGCTCTTTGCAGTGATAAAGATTTTTTTGGGGCTCAATATGGCAAACAGGTTCGCCACTCCAGGTGTAGATCATGTTAATGGCAGTTTGGCACCCCTTAGTGGCTGTTTACAATAAATAATAAAAAAGGTCCCCGGGGGTTTGTGGGTAACGAACAGGAAGTTACTGGGTAGTGTGTGCGCGAGGTAAATAAAAAGATCCCGGTGCTACAGAAGTGGTGGTCATTTTGTCTACACACATCTACATGGTGTCAGAAGTAAGCCTGTACTGATGGCACAAGGACTTCGCAAGATTGACCCCCTCATTTTTAACGAGAATATCGCGGACAACTGGTTGAAGTTTAAGCGTGAATGGCGCATATACTGCAACGCCGGTCTTTCTGCTGCAACGAAAAAAGTGCAAGCGTACACATTTCTCAACCTTGCCGGTCCTGATGCCCAAGATAAATATGACGCATTCACTTTCGTGGAGGAGGAAGATCCTGAGGATGCAGACATACTGGTATAAGAAAGGAAATCTGCTTACCTGCTAAGAATGTAATTATGAACAGACACGCATTCAATACAACGAACCAGAAGCCACATGAAACAGTACAGTCGCATGTACAGATGTGGCCGTTAAGAATGCGCGTGTTTTCCCGCGAGATCCCGCAATTTAGCGTTCGACGTGCCGCAAGCAACATTCGGGAATTTAAATAAATGTGTTGTGCTTCAGTGAATATCCGCCAGATGGCGCATGGAAAGACTTTATCTAAAAGCCAAACCAAGTACAGTACAACGAAAAATTGTTTATAATTAGTTAGCCTAAAACAATATTGTTTCCAATGCTGAAGCAAACATGAATTTTATTTTGTTTTACAACAGATCTTTCATGATGAATGTGTGAATATGTGCTTCATATAATATACAACGCGACAGCACGCTCAGTTACTGTAATCCCACTTCTCACTTTTCATGTAGGTCTGCTCGGACTTATTAATTAGTTTTAAACCCTTTAAAAATGCGTGTGTGTATATACAGCTCAAAACCTCCATCAGTTATTAAAGATATGCTATTGATAAAAGATAAGCTATTTAAAAAAAATGCCCCAGCGATTTCGGAGCTTCAGGAAATCTCCCGGCGTTCTGCGTATAACACCGGGCCGACACATGTCGGAAAGAATTTATAAACGTGGGCTATTGTTTTTTTTTTACTTACAGTATAATATTTGTTAATTTAATTTAAATGAGGTTTGGGCTCAGGACTTTGATTCGGCATTGTGATTCTCCTCTTTAATTTACTACACAGTTTTAATCAGCACTATTCCTGTTAATCCTGGTAGCTCAGCGGTAGGCGATTCGTCTTCCATGCGGGAGACCCGGGTTAGATTCCCAGCCAGGGAATCGCTATCAAATATTATATTTGCAAATAAACTTTTATATATATAATACAAATAAATATTGTTTATGATGAAAAATTTTACGAAACTAATTTTATTCTAAAACAATATAAAAGTATACATGTATATGAAAAAATATTTCTATTTGGTCGTCATACATGGTCGTCAACTTGCACATTCTATATTCCATTGTCATTCCTATTGCCCTAGTTTTTAGAGCCCTTTAGAGTGGATTATAGCCCAACTGTTTTTACCTATGTAGCCCACTTAACGAAAAAGCTTTTGACAATTCATATTTTTTTTAAATATAAATAAAACTAAAATATATTAAACTGAATATTGCAAAGGGAATGGTTGTAGTTATTAGAAAGGATAGAGTGGATTATAGTACAGTTATAAAAACAGTAATTTAACAACTCTAATTTAACAACTTATCTGTTTTATTGGCACAAGAATTGTCTGTGTAATAATTTATTTTATAATGTACATTAAAAATAATTATTAATGAAATAAATAAATAAATACATAATTCATATTGTAGCCTAACAGTGTAATATGTTTGATGTCATTTGAGGTTTTTAGAGCGCACCGGCAGAAGTAAACTAATGATTATGAATGAGTCGGGAAAACAGCAAGCAGACTGTCTCTGACCATTAAAAGAAAACGTTTGCGTTCATTTTCTGACGCGCTCAAGTTCACCAAAAACAAAACAGAACAGTGCACCTTATTTGCTTTCATTCATTCATTTTCTGTACCGCTTTATCCTTATATACAGGGTCGCGGGGGCCTGGAGCCTATCCCAGGAAACTTAGGGCACAAGGCGGGGTACACACTGGACAGGGTGCCAATCTATCGCAGGGCACACACATATTCACATACACACACTACGGACAATTTGGAATGTCAATTAACCTAACCTACATGTCTTTGGACTGTGGGAGGAAACCGGAGTACCCGGAGGAAACCCACCAATCACGGGGAGAACATGCAAACTCCATGCACACAGAGACGGGAATCGAGCCTGGTCAGGAATCGAACCCGGACCCTGGCGGTGCAAGGCGACAGTGCTAACCACTACACCACCGTGCCACCTATTTGCTTTCAAACATTTACAAAAAAACGTTTTTTCGTTATTGTGAGAGCGCTTAAATAAAAGTTGAATCCTCCTCTTTAGTGCCTCCTATTCCTATTAATCCTATTGTTGTTCTTCCAGTCACTTTACAATGCCAGACAACATTCAAATGCAAATTATTCACTCTTCCCAAGTGTGAATCAGCTGTTCTCACCTATCTTCTGGATTCTAGATTCTAAAGTTGACATTGTTACCGGTTTTCCTTTGTTTTACAAATATGACCCAATATATGTTCAGTGATACTTTTTTTTTTTTTTTTTTACATTTTTGTCTTGTGTTATACTTTTATGCTAGTAAGTAGTTTTAAATTTTAATCTCCACTTTAATGAGCCACAGCGACAGCACGCTCAGTTACTGTACTGTAATCCCACTTCTCACCTTTCATGTAGGTCTGCTCGGACTTATTAATTCATTTTAAACCCCTCAAAATGGGGTTTTAAACGCGATTTATCGATAAAAATGCAGACATTCTCGGCCAGAAATGCACCAAAGAAAAATACATGTATTGTCTATACTGTAGGCTACTTGTGTTGTTTTCACGCGGAGAGACTGTGTGTGTGTGTGTGTGTGTGTGTGTGTGTGTGTGTGTGTGTGTGTGTGTGTGTGTGTGTGTGTGTGTGTGTGTGTGCGTCTCATATTTGACATTCATATGAATTGCACATTCTTGATACTTGTTGCTAAGTGTATGAGGATAAGTTGATAAGTATGTTGTCAAAGTATTTGTACTTAACATATACTTAGGAGAAAAATGTAAATTAAGGATGTCTTGAAACATAATGCAGTAACTCTATTTATTTGAACACGGTAAAGGTGTTAATGTTTTGTAGGGTTAGGGTTAGGAAACATCCTGTTAAAATTCATGTTTGGGGAGCCATTTCTAGACGTGGACCAGGACCTATTGTCATCTTTGAAGGAATAATGGACTGGTCTTTCTTCGAAGAGGAGATTATAAAAGGAACCGGTACCCCATACATTAAGGAAACCTTCGGTATTTGTCACCGTTTTTTCCAGGACAATGACCCAAAGCACACTGCTGCAGGAAAAGTGATCGCTGAAGAGGGCATTAACTGGGTGAAGACACCCGCCGAGTCTCCCGACATGAACCCCATTGAAATGGTGTGGCATGCTCTGAAAGATTATATTCGAAAAGAAGCAAAACCGACTACAAAAATCCGATTTAATTACTGCCATTGAAAAATTCTGGTTTGAAATACTTACAAATGAGGCATGTAATAAATACATAAATAGGTTGTTTAAAGTCCTTCCAGCAGTGGTTAAAAATCAGGGTGGACACACAGGAATGTAACTGAACACTACATTTATGACCCAAAAAATAAAAGCGTGGAGATGATATATTTGCCGTATGTTGTGATTATTTGATTAAGCGTAAACGTAAAGTGAAAGTGCAAGCCACGGGTTTAAGCACGCCAGTTTTAAACGAATTTTAGAAAATGTTTAATGCACTGTAAACCCGAATAAGTTGGCAAAACTAAAAAAAATTTAAATACTCACCACTGTCTATTAATTTCAACTAATTGTAATTAAGTTATCAGTACTTACATATGTTTAATGACACCTACAGTACAGTGTCATGAATGAAAGGTGAGATGGGGGATTACAGTAAGTGTGGGTGCGCTTCACCTCGGAGTGCGCTGTCGCATTGTACTCAAAGAATAGACTAAAAATCATGTTTGCTTCAGCATTGGAAACAATGTTGTATTAGGCTAACTTTATTAAAGATTGTACACTTTTGTATTCTTTGTTCACACAGGGCATCTTTAAATTTGAACAGAAAATAATAGTGGGCTGGAAGGCACGTTATTTTTCATATAACAAACAGCTGAAATAAGTTAAATATACACAATAAATTAATAATTGCGTTTGCTTTACATTTGAGCACTCGTGTGTAAATAGCTTTTTCATTGCATATACTACCATATCATATATTTGTGTCTAATACTGTTTAATTCATATTTTAAAATGTAACCTACATATCCTACAGTTTAAACATATTTTACTACTTCAGCAGTGAATGAGAAATTTGGTCGGTCTGGCTTTTAAATAAAGTTCTTATTTGATAAAATTTTATTATTTAATTAATTATCTTATTATAAACATGATTATTGTTCTCTATATTCTTGTCGAGTATAGTCCTTTATGGCTGCATTTTTTCGCACGCATTTATCATCCTTTTGATCAAAAAGGTGCCTTTTGTTAAGGCTTTTTGTCTATTTTAATATTCTCCACAAAATTTACCTGGTAAACTCAGTTTTATCTAAATACTTGGACGTAGAGGATCCTCATTCATTCATTTTCTATACCGCTTAATCCTGTGCTCAGGGTCGCGGGGGACCTGGAGCTTTTTTTTTTGAGATACGTTAAATGAATCTCTGATTCATTTGTTTGTTGAGTGTGAGAAAACAAAAAAATTCTTGACTCTTTTAAAAGACCACTGTAGATGCGGTTGGCTTATTTCACTAGTTTTGACGCGTAGCTAATGTCTTAAAGTTTCACTCACATGACAGAAGTCCGATCTCTTTGTCTTTTGTCGTTTATTTGTCAGCATCAAAGAATCAACACTTCATACAGTCGTCTTGAGTAAATCCACCGTTATTACAGACACCAGTTGCTGCATCTTGCAAATCTCTGAGTTTACAACAACCTGTTTGCTGCATCTTGTAGATTACAATCTTGGCTTGGGTATCTAACAACACTCTTGTTGTTTCTTACTTTCCCAGCTTACGTTAGCTTACGGTTACAACAACCTCGTTGCTGTATTTTACATTTCTAGCTTACCGGGAGCTCTCACTAGCTGACGGTCTAAAGCTTGTGTTTCCGTAGCCTTCCAAATCTATACTGAGCTTTCTAGCATATCACAGTCACACAAATGCATGTAATAGTAGAATGACATCACAGACCAACCTACGATTATCAACTTATGATGCATAACTAAGAAATATATAAAGCTTATGGCTTACTAATGAATAGAACAAGGTAGAATAAATGAAATAACAGCAAATAAAATAAACTAAAATAAACACAACAACAAATTCATAAAAAGTGCGATATGGCACTTACAACCACCTCTTGAACCACCTTAATGTATCTCACTCCTTTACTATTAAATATATAATCTTTTATTATGAGAATGTGGAAAATAAACTGCTTGAACTTGTTGTTAATTATTTAATTTTACATGCAAAATACTTACTTTATACAACTTACTAGTATAAAAATATAACACAATACAAAAACGTAAAACCAAGTTTCACTGAACATATATTGGGTCATATTTGTAAAACAAAGGAAAGAATAATATGACAAACGACATATAAAACTACAATATTTTCGGTGTCCAGTAGCACCAGTCTCTGCGGGGGCCAGTCGTGAATAGCTGACACTCAGTGACGGCCAATGAAATTGAAGCATTTTTGCGGCTTTCCACGTGGTGTGGCGTTGCTTAAATAATAGTATAAAATCGTCCAGAACCTGGTTCTAATCCCGCTCTAAGTGAAAATGTAATAAATGTGAATCCGTTGTTTTACACATGTGAATCCGTTGTGCTAATGTGTTTCATAGCTTAAGAAAAAAATATCTCAATTGCAAGCATGCATTTAGTACAAACTGGCGCTTCAGGCACTGGCTGGGAATCGAACTCGGGACTTTGGCATGGCAGGCGATTCGCCTAACCAATGAACCACACCAGTGCCCATGTATATTTAGAGCGCATAAACACAATAATGTTTTAGGCTAACATATCATACATCTTTGTAGTCTTTTTGCACAGGCGCGGGTGCGTTACAATAATAATAATAAGAATAAGAATAATAACACTAATAAATTCGGAGAACTGCTACTACTACTACTACTACTACTAATAATAATAATAATTCTGAATGGAGAAAGCGCAGTCAAAGAAGTACCATCATTGAAGGAGAGAAGAAAATGAATAAATACATATCAGTTTGAGCTTGACACGTTTATGAGCTCTGTCGCTTGCTGTCAATGGGCGCCTAAGAGACACAACAAATTTTCGGCTATAGTAGACACACAATACTTCAGACTGAAACACGACTGCCCCCTACAGGTAATGAAGGGCATTTTCACAGCTTCCCGCGGCATGTCGTGGGATCCCTTTTCTGAAAAGGGGCCTCATGTACAAAGACTTGCGTTGAATTCATACTAAAACATTGCGTACGGACAAAGCTGTAAATGTGCGTACGCACTGCCACCTTGGAGCCTCATCCCAGCCATGCTGTTTGTGAGGATGAATGAATCATGGGTTGACCCAGGCCACCTCGCCACAATATTTGTTAGGCGCATTTGAGCAGGGCCGGTTCTAGACCTGACCATATGGAGGGGCAGTGAGAAATTTGAAGGGGGCATCCTGGTCTAGCATTGTTTTTTCCCCAGACCATGCAACGGAGCGCACAGTCAGATCATGCAACGTGGCGGGGGTGTGTGCGCGCGGTCAGATCATGCAACCTGTTTGAGCATCACATATTATTTGCACATTTATTCAATGGAAATGTTTCCGATTCACGTATGCAAATTCGTCTTCAGATGGCGCCTTTATAGCAATGTGCGAACTGGCGATCGCTGCAAATTGCGCTTTAATATATAACTGCTAGACATGCGGATGATCCCGTCCCATACAGCTGGCACTGCACGGCTCAAAGACGACTGGCTTAACCCGAGCGGTCTGCCAGTTCCCTTTGGAAAGAACCAGTTGCCAGGAAACCAAGCATTGTCAGCACCTGTAAGGGAACGGGTAATGAGTGGCTCCTCGCTGTCTCTCTTTCCAAATTTGGACCCAACTCAGCACAGAGCTCCAAGAGGATAGCTCTTCGAAATCTTGTGAAAACTGACGTAAGCAAATTTTTGTGCGTACGCAGCGTTGATACATGAGGCCCCAGGTCTGTAGCCACATTAAAAATACTAGCTGCAAAATGCAACTTTGGCATGTTACATGATGAACTGATACGAGATCGATTGGTGTGTGGCATTTATAATGACAACATCCGAACACAGCTGCTGAAAGAAATTTTTTTACTTTGAACTCAGCTATTGAAATGTGCATGCTACATGAGCAGTCTGAAAAGGGAAATAAAGAGATAAAAAAGGAAGCAGACAACAGAGAACTAAAGAAGAAGAGTGAAGTCTGTGCTGTCCAGCTTTCTACATGCTCCAACTGTGGGGGCCAACATTCATCTGACCGCAGCAGCTGTCCAGCCTTCAACAAACGCTGCAATGCATGTGGAAAATGGAACCACTTCTCTAAATGCTGCAGATCAAGTAGAACACGCACATACAACAGACAAGGACAAGGTACATCTTATCGAAACAGAGCACCCCCCACCATACGCCGGGGAGGACAAATACACAGAATAAGTGAACTTGATGCACAGAGTGCTTGTGAACCAGCAGACCTATTTTACTGTGAAAGTGTCGAGGTACCAGCTGACAGAGGAGAGATATTTACCATCTTGTTCACCTCTAACACAAGGAAGCAGCTCAAAGTGAAGATCGACATGGGAGCCCGGTGCAATGTACTGTCCAGAGAGGTTCTCCAGCACATCGACCCGCGTGCACAGGTAGTGCATGCATTTAGTGTACTTAGGTAGACCGCAGCCATGTAATCAACCTTGTAGCTTATGATGGTCAGATTATAAGAACTTTGGGCGTTACTTATATAAGCTTCACGTGTGGGACACTACAGTCCCATATTGTTGACAGTAAAACCTCTCTTGGGCCTCAGAGACAGTGTCAAACTAGGCTTTGTGCATCTGGGCCCAAATGTGCATGCTCTCCAGCAGGGGGGGCCTGAACTTATAGAGTACAAAGATCTCTTTGATTGCAGCACTGTAGGCAAACTGCCTGTAGTTTATCATATGTGCCTAGACCCCTCAGCGCACCCGACAATATGTGCTCCAAGAAGAGTGCCGTTGGCAATGAAAGACAAAATAATCAGTGAACTCAACAGGATGACCAAACTGGGAGTCATTAGACCAATTCAAGAGCCCACAGAGTGGGTGTCCTCTATGGTGGCAACATGTAAAAAAGATGGTGCCCTAAGACTATGCATTGACCCTGTTCACCTCAATAAAGCCCTCCTTAGACTGCACCATCCCATGAAAACAATAGAACAGGTGATTGCCGACATGCCAGGTGCCAAGGTGTTCAGTGTCCTCGATGCAAAGTGTGGATTCTGGCAGGTGTCACTCAGTGAGGAATCATCAAAGCTGACGACGTTTATGACCTCTGCGGGGCGATATGCCTTTCTCCGCATGCCCTATGGGATATCCATGGGTAGTGAAGTCTTCCAAAGGTGTATGGAGCAACTCTTTGAAGGACAGCCATGTGCAATCATTGTCGATGACATCCTTGTTTGGGGCAGCACAAGAGAGGAGCATGACATGCGTCTCCGGCAGGTCATGGACAGAATATGTGCTGTAAATCTCAAGCTAAACCCTGATAAATGCCGTTTCCGGGTGTCTGAGGTGCCATATGTGGGTCACCTCCTAACTGAACAGGGCATAAAGCCTGACCCAATGAAGACGGATGCAGTCCGTTCTATCCAAACCCCAGCAGACAAGCATGGTGTTCAAAGGTTCTTGGGCATGACAAACTATTTATCAAAATTCATGGAGCCAGGGGTAGCTCAGTGGTTAAGGCATTGGACTACGGTACGGTAGATCGCAGGTTCAAACCCCACAACCACCAAGTTGCCACTGTTGGGCCATTAACCCTCAACTGCTCAGATGTATAATGAGATAAAAATGTAAGTCGCTCTGGATAAGAGCGTCTGCCAAATGCCTAAATGTAATCCCAGGGTACAGCGAAATCACAGCCCCCTTACATCAACTCTTACTTCAAGATGTGGAGTGGACATGGCAGGAGCACCACATGGCTGCGTTCACCAGACTCAAAGAACTCCTCACAAGTCCTTCAGTGGTTTTATCTGCAGATGCATCGCAGCATAGCCTGGGTGCTGTCTGCCTCCAGAGCAATAAACCAGTAGCATTTGCCTCAAGAGCACTGACAGTCACGTTATGCTCAGATAGAGAAGGAGCTGCTGGCCCTCGTCTTGTCACTTTGTGCATGTCAGAAATTCCACGACTACATGTCCAGTGACTGTTGAAACTGATCACTGATTATCACTATTCTACGAAAACCCCTACACTCAGCCTCTGCACGCCTTCAGAGGATGCTTAAGCTTCAGCGTTACAACCTCAATGTTATTTACAAGAGAGGCAAAGAGTTGTACTTAGCAGTGGCGCTCTCACGCGCACACCTGCCTTCCACTGACTGGGCCGAAACTATTGAGGACTATGATGTGATGATAGTCCTCAACAGGGAGAATTGAGGAGCTGAGACGGGAAACACAGGCATTCTGTATATGCAGGCATAGTCGTTGTCACAGGTTGGCCTGACTCATCAAAGAAGTTGCCGGATGACCTTAGGCAACTCTATGCTATCAGAGATGAACTAATAGTTGATGATGGCGAACTGCGCCGCGGTCAGCGTTTTGTCATTCCCCACTCACTGCAACACTTTTATACCAAACAACTGCATCAAGGTCACCCGGGTCTAGAAGCAACAAAGCGCAGGGCCAAAGAAACCATGTTTTGGCCTAGTATATACCAGGACACTGAACATGAAGTCTCCAGATGCGCTCCTTGTAATGCTCTCAGACCACACCAAACAAGGGAACCCCTTCAACTGCATGATATTCCAGACTTGCCGTGGGCCCTTACAGCGGCGGACATTTTTGAGTGGAGAGGGAAAGAATATCTGGTGTTCGTTGACTCCTATTCTGGCTGGTTTGAAATAGACCAGCTCCCAAATTTAACCAGTACGGCCATTATAACCAGATTAAAACACCACTTTGTCACTCATGGAGCTACCCAGGAGCTAATGACTGACAACGCAGCATACAAGCAGGTAGTTCAAAGAATTTTCCAGCCTATGGGACTTCTGCCATATTACCAGCAGTCCCCACTACCCTCAATCAAATGGGCTGGCTGAGAGAGCTGTACGCTCAGTCAAACACCTATTAGAAAAATGTGCACGTGATGGAACAGACCTATATTTGGCACTGCTCAATCTACGTAACATACCAAGAGATGGGCTACCTTCACCAGCCCAGCGCCTGCTTTCTCGACACACCAAGACTTCCATTCGTATGATCAAAGCAATGTATGTGCCAAAGGTGGAAACACAGGTCCAGGCAGCTATAACACGGAACAGAAAGAGAGGAAAGACACATTATGACAGGTCCGCCAGGCCCTTGGCCCCATTGCATGCAGGGCAGACCATGAGAATACAGACGGACAGGTGATATGACAGATTGGCAACGATAATAGGAAGAGCACCACAGCCAAACAGCTACCAGGTTCAGGCTGGAGATGCCACATATGTGAGAAACAGGCACCATCTCTTAGGCTACGTTTACACTGCAGGTCTCGATGCTTAATTCCGATTTGTAGCCTATATCTGATTTTTTTGACCGTCTGTTTACACGTTCTTTTAACTATGACTCATATCCGATTCACGTGTTTACACTTGCCATACCATCTGAAACATCGCACATAGTTAAAGGGACGTTCTTGCGCTACACACTAGCCAAGATGGACGAAGGCGAAATATGCTTGATGCTAGCTCTGACATATATGCAAAGTTCGCGAAATGTCACCATGGTTTTGAAACGGTGAAGGAGGAAAAGGGCCATCATTGCAGCCTGTGCATATGCTTCATTTATTGTGTCCTCGACCATTCAGAGGAATGTATGGGTGCGACAGAGATCTCATGACTGGTGGGAGAATGTTGTGGCTGGCTTTAACGAGGAGCAGTCAGTCCAAAATTTTAGGATGAGCAAGCCAACCTTTGATATGTTGTGTCAACGTTTGTCCACATTCCTCTCCTATGACGACACAACGTTTCGTCTGCCCATTCCTTTGCACATGCGTGTCGGGGTTGCTCTCTGGTGGCTTGCAACATGTGCGGGCTATCGTACACTGGCGCATCTGTTTGGGATAAGCAGCGCGTCGGTGTGCCTGATAGTCAGCGAGTTCTGTCAAGCCATGCGAGACGAGCTGTGGCGTGAGTACATCCAGCTTCCACAGCTGGATGAGCTTCACAATGTCATTAGACGTTTCAAAACCCGCTGGGGATTCCCTCAGTGTGCTGGGGCTATCGATGGGAGCCACATACCGGTCATCGCTCCGTCTGAGGACCACCCTGACTACTTTAATTGAAAGGGATGGCATTCTGTGATTTTGCAAGCTGTTGCGGACCACAGATTTTGGTAAGGACAGCATTTTAAAAATAATTATGCACCATGTTGAAATATACTCTCATCTGTTAACCAGCATCCTAACTTCCATTGCATCCTTAGCATAGCCTGTCCATGTATATTATCTAATCCTAGCGATAGATCACCCAAAAATTTATTCTGTCATCTGTCATCAAACCTGTATAAATTTCACAAAAAATATATTTGGAAGAATGTAACTGATCAGATCTCACCCCCATTTACTACCATAGTACAGTATTTATGTTACAACCTTCTCATCTCAATAGTTTTACAAACATCAATGTTGGATGGCCTGGAAGTGTTCATGACTCCAGAGTTCTCAGGAATTCAGACATTTATGACAAGGCAGAAAGAGGAGTGCTTTTTCCCAACGTGAGTTACTTTCTGTTATTGAGATTTACAATCATATGTTAAACATACCATATTATAATTTTGTTGATACAAAATGATGTGTACTGCAATATACCTAAAACATGAACCTGAATTGTAAATACTTGATGATCTGTACTTTTAATCTGTACATTGACTGCAGTTACACATTTTCTGATATTTCCACACAGATCACAGATGATATCCAAGGCACACAGGTCCCCATCATGCTGCTGGGAGATGGCACAATGAAACATATGGTGAAGACCTCCCTGCAGCTGGCCCACCTGAAGCCGCAGGTGAAGATGGTGACCCAGTGGGTCCTGTGGACACTCAACCACTGAGAGTGGATTCAGGTCACATGAGATCAAAACAAAGCTAAATTCCTCTAACCTGAGTCAGCTCAAATGAACAGTGGCTACAGTACATATTATGACAAAACAAAAAAGGCCATTCTGAACCTTCAATTCCCTGAGTACTGATAAAAACAAAATGGGATGCAGGTTTTGCCTATCCCTTTTCAAATAACACTATCAATTGTGGGGGTAGGGCTGGGTGCTGAGGTTGAACACTGTTGGGGGCTGCCTGGCCTTGGCTGAGTAGAAACGATGGGCTCAGAGTGTGTATGGCCCTGGGAAGAGGTCAAAGGTTGGACATCATGGTGAGAGGAAGGGATGTGTCTCTGAGTGGAAGGATAACATTCATACCAGGTATGTAAGCTGGTAGCTTCACTTTGGTGAGGTGTTACTGTTGGGCATGTTTGATCTGGCTGATATGGTGCAGGGTGGGTATAATCTGGGTGGAAGGGAGGAGGGCGAGTGTGATCTTGGTTGAAGTGATGAGCATTTCTATGATCTGGGTAGAAAGGTGGAGTGTGTGATTGATCTGCGTGGAAAGGTGGAGTGTGTGATTGATCTGGGTAGAAGGGAGGAGGACGTGTGTGTTCAAACCAAGGAGGTTGATCTGGGAATGACCTTAGGACAGGAGGTCTGCTGGCGAGGAACTGGGTGAACATGTTCATCATGCGTAACTCATGGGCATGCTGGGCAGCCTGCATTTTGAGCTGAATCTCTGTGTCATCCATCTGGGTCAGAGTACTGCCAATCTTCTGCACAAACAGCTCCATTGTGGATTCCATCTTGTTCTTCCATTTTTTCCATATTGTAGTAGAACCTGTAAAAAACAAAACAAAACTGAATTTCTGGTAACATTTTCAATAAGCTATTAACGCTTTAACAATAGTTAATTTATTAATGAACATGAACTAACATCGAACAATCCATTTGTTACAGTATTTATTTATCTTTGTTAAGGTTAGTTAATGAAAAAAAGTTATTTTTTAGTTCACAGTGCATTAACTAATGTTAACAAACCAGTCATTTGATTTTAATGTACTGTATTAGTAAATGTTAAAATTATCATTAAGATCAAGAAATGCTGTAGAAGTCTTGTTCATGTTTAGTTTATGTTAAATAATATAGTTAAATAGTGTTAACTAGTAAACAGTATGGAAATTATTTATGACAACTACATTTTTACTTTTTCCATTTAAACACTAAAAACTATTATTTGTAAAGTGGACACACAGTGACTGGTAAAACCCTACCAGTTCCACCACCGTCCTGGCGTGAACCAGCTGCTTATTTGATGGATGAGGTAGGCCTATTGTCGCTTGAAGGTGTTGAGTCGCTGAGTGAGGTCTCAAGAGAATCATGAGATGCATCATGAGGATCATCTGGATAAAAACAAATCCATTATTGATACATAAAATTTACAATTACAATATCAGAGAATTGTGCTATTTAAAAGGTCAGTTTTGGGCATATAAACAATGGAAATATATTAATAAATTTTGGATGTATAATATGGGCAAAGCCCTTTCAACGGACATATTTTAGCCTAGCTTATAGGTACAGGATGATTCACAAATCAGAAATGTTATCTTTTTAATGTTTTATATACAGCTCTGGTATAGTGTGAGCTATGTCTGGAATGTGAAAAACTGGTGGAGAGCATGCCAAAACACATGGGAGCTATAATTGCAAAAAGGAATTATTCCACCAAATACTGATTTATTAATAAATAAGCATTAACACAATTTGTTTAATAATTATTTGTGTTTTGTTTTATTTGAGTTATTAAAGCTCTGCAAATACTGCATGATCTTGGGTTATTTTCATGCATTGTGATGATGTCATTTCCTTTAAAAATGCACTCTAAATAACAATTCAGGAGAAATATTGTCAGCAGTTCACAAAAAATTTAACAAAATTTTTTATCTCACCAATACATGCACTGTAAGAAAAAAACCCAAGAAACAGATTATTTTGCAGTGGTCTCTTTTTTTTCCAGCTGTATAGCGTAAATTACATCACTTTTTCTCCTCTGGTGAGTAAACGACCACGTAGGCTAGCAAACATTAATGTGAGTAAAGTTCTTACTTGGAGGAATATCGGTGTCCTCCTCATTCATAAGTTCTTCTTCGCGGGAGCTGTCCAGAACGTTTCTTGGTGTGACGCTGGGCTTGTCCCCTAAAATGATGTTGATTTGCTGATAGAACGGAAATGTAATTCGCCCATTACCGCTTTTATTATTGTGATCTTTCACCTCCTTGTACTTAGATTTAAGGGACTTAATTTTTCGCTGACACTGGAGCCAGGAACGTTTGTATCCTTGTTCAATCATTGCAGCCGAAATTTCCTCAAAAACAGATTTGTTTCTGTACGAGCCTTTAATTTTATCTTGAACTGACTCTTCACCCCACAGGGTGAGAAGGCAGGTAACTTCAGCCGTCGACCACTGCCCCGTATTTTCCTCTTCCATGTGACCTGTCCACATGCGCTTCCATCAGAGAATAAAACATTACGTCATTAAACCGCGAAGAAGTCGCAGTTTTAATGACGTACAGAACACAACGACTCAGGAAATCCGATCTGTCTGTTTACACGACAATCACATTAGCACATATCTGATTTATTTCCACATATGAAAGAGGCCTGAAACCGATCTCGAAATATCGGAATGCATGCGTTTTTTTTTCCTGTTTACACGGACATTGAACATATCCGATATGTGTCACATATGAGCAAAAAATCGGAATTGGGTCACATTTACCTGGCAGTGTAAACATAGCCTTACATACACCTGAGCAATACACCCCGCCTGCACCTACACAGGTCCACCCAACACCAACAAAGAACCTCTGCCAGTGCCACAGCTACAGTAAGTGTTGACCAGCCGCAAACAGAACAGGTGCACGAAGCACCCGTGGTAGTCACCTGCTCAGGAAGGGTATCAAAGCCCAATTCCCTATATAAGGACTACACTACATAAGCCACATAACCTCATAACTTATATTTCAACAGCCCGGTTCCACATTGTTATATAATTTTATTATGTACACATATCAAGGCTAACCGTTAAAACTGTTTATTAAAAAAAAAAAAAAACTGCGACTGTTAAAACTGTTATTAATTCAGTTTCATTGTTATATTCATGTTAAACCTAGGTAGATACACGCATGATTAAGAAGGGGGGTGTGGATCATGTTAATGGCGGTTTGGCGCCCCTTTCCCGGGGGGTTTGTGGGTAACGAACAGGAAGTTACTGGGTAGTGTGTGTGCGAGGTAAATAAAAAGAGCTCGGTGCTACAGAAGTGTTGGTCATTTTGTCTACACACATCTACAGAGAGGACATGAAGGTAATTGGTCTGAGAGAAGAGGATGAAGAGGATAGGGTTAGATGGAGGCAAATGATTCGCTGTGGCGACGCCTGAAAGGGAACAGCCGAAAGACAAAGAAGAAGAATATTATTTGACTTACTCAATATATATTGATACTACATGGTGTGTGAAAATTAACTAGGCAATATTTAATGGCTGTAGAACTTAGTATTACAATATTAGACTGTAGTATGACTGGTGCACCGCTGTCCAGGGTGTACCCTGCCTCATGCCCTGAGTCTCCTGGGATAGGCTCCAGGTCCCCGCGACCCTAATACAGGATAAAGCGGTATAGAAGATGAAGATGACTGGTGCACCACTCCATTTGCTCTTACTCTGTGCGTGTGGTTAAACCAGCATTTTTGCTGGGACGTCATGAAGGACTCCAAGAAGTCCAGATCTCAACCTATGTGATTGAAAAATCACAAATTATTTTCTTCAGAAGGCTGTATATTTCATCCTCAGCCATTTGAGGAAACTGGTTGATGCCTACTTTGAAATTTGAAGATTTGCTTTCATTCCCCTATGTAATAAAAGTACATTTGTTTCAATAAATATTTATTAGAAATATGGATTCATAGATTTATTACCAATTTAATTCCCACCATGTAAAAGTATAGTAGTCATCGTTATTTATTTTTAATCACAAATAAAGAAGCTGCTCAGCCTTCAATTAGTTTAAAACAATTTCCTTGTGGTGCCAAATAAAAAAATTTAAGTACATTTTATTTGATTGACCTCTGGCCTCCATTGCTTGCCATCTTTCGTAGTAGTAGGGAAAGCTTACACCTTGCCGATGACAGTTGATGAGTTTAGAAAGAGGGTGATCAGTTCAAACTGAAGATCTTACCACTATCAATCAGACTTTGAACCAGTTTGAACCCGGCTTTTTAGTTAGAAGTGCTCGCCATTCATCTGTTTTTATTCAAATACATTTTTGTAACCGTCTCCTAATCAGAAAGAAATTAATAGATATGTTTCAAAATAACACTCATGGTCTTATAAATATGTTCTTCTAAGCTTGGCTTGTTTTTCTTTTTTTTTTCAGACTAGTAGATCAAAAATTCTTTAATATAAAAAAAATACACATAATAGACCAGTAATTTCATTAGAGAATTACAGAACTTATTGCATTTTTTATGTTTGAAAATGGTCAGGACAGGGGTCGTCTAGGACCAGGGTTGGGAAACTGTGCTGTAATGCACCTATAGGTGACAAATACATTTCTTGTAGATAAGGTTATTACCTTTGTAAATGTGTCTGGACCCAACTCTGACAGTCCAGTTCTTAATCTTGAGCTCAGGGGTAGCTCAGTGGTTAAGGCATTGGACTATGGTTCGGAAGATCCCAGGTTCAAACCCCACAACCACCAAGTTGCCACTGTTGGGCCCTTGAGCAAGGCCCCCACAACCACCAAGTTGCCACTGTTGGGCCCTTGAGCAAGGCCCTTAACCCTCAACTGCTCAGATGTGTAATGAGATAAAAATGTAAGTCGCTCTGGATAAGAGCGTCTGCCAAATGCCTAAATGTAAACCTGGCTATTTAATTATAGGAGGAGGTTATTTTTCTTCAAGAATAGGTGTGACACTGTCCTCTAGTGGAGACACTCACATTATGCACATGTACTGTAAAAAAACATGAGGTGAGGTTTCTTGCATAAGTGTAATGGCTAGGTCTCACTGACTCAAGACTCTGTTTGGTCTGTTTGAAACGACATATGAACTGAAAACTATCTCAGCTAAATCCCCACTGACCAACTCAAGGTAAACCATCTTACCCAATTATTTTAGTTCTGCCAGCTTACAGAAGCCGATGTTTCTTTCAAATTAGTTAAAAAAAAAAAATCAATATAAACAACACCAATGAACCTTTGGGTGAAACCTCCATCTACTAGGTCCTTTAATAATTTTAACATTATATAAAAGTTTTACTGGATCGTGGTCAGACATCACGACAGACTCATAGGAGCAGTCAAAAAAATCAGATAGAATAAATTATTTGAAATCAAAAAGTAATCTTTTTGTGAATATGATTTTAGTGATGAACATGAATATTCAGTTTTGTTGGGATATTTTTTCTCCTCCATGGATCACATAAATCAATTCCTCTATAAAACTATTAATTTTTTTCCTCCTTTGTGTGTGAGCCATCTCTTTACTATTGTACCGATCTAAATGTGGGTTTAATGTTACATTATAACATATAAATGTTTAAAGCTATTTATATATAATTAAATAGCCAGGTTGAGAGGCCAAGATTAAGAATGAACTCCAGACACATTTACAAGGGTAATAACGTTATCTATAAGAAAGCCTTATCTGAAATCACCTGAAACATTGGCATCTGTAAGATGGGAAGCTTTTAAAGCTTATATCAGGGGCCAAATGATAAGCTACACACGCTCCATCAATAAAAAAAATAAAATTTTAATTACAGAATTTTATTCAGATCTGTTAAATTCAAGCATATTCAAGCAGGAGCTACTAATTTTAAGAGCGCAGTATAATGAACTACAGTGTATCCGGAAAGTATTCATCACTTTTTCCACATTTTGTTATGTCACAGCCTTATTCTAAAATGGATTAAATTAATTTTTCCCACAGAATTCTACACACAACACCCCATAATGACAACATGAAAGAAGTTTACTTGAGAGTTTTGCAATTTTTTAAAAAAATAAATAAAAATTAAGAAAGCACATGTACATAAGTATTCACAGCCTTTGCAAAATTGAGCTCAGGCGCATCCTGTTTCCCCTGATCATCCTTGAGATGTTTCTGCAGCTTAATTGGAGTCCACCAGTGGTAAATTCAGTTGATTGGACATGATTTGGAAAGGCACAAATAAGGTCTATATAAGGTCCCACAGTTGACCGTTCATGTCAGAGCACAAACCAAGCATGAAGTCAAAGGAATTGTCTCGAGGCACAAATCTGTGGAAGGTTACAGAAAAATTTCTGCTGCTTTGAAGCTTCCAATGTGCACAGTGGCCTCCATCATCCCTAAGTGGAAGAAGTTCAAAACCACCAGGACTCTTCCTAAAGCTGGCGGGTCATCTAAACTGAGCGATCGGGGGAGAAGGACCTCAGTCAGGGAGGTGACCAAGAACCTGATGGTCACTCTGTCAGAGCTCCAGGGGTCCTCTGTGTAGAGATGAGAACCTTCCAGAAGGACAACCATCTCTGCAATCAGGTCTATATGGTAGAGTGGCCAGAGAGTCTCATCAGACCTGAGAATTTTGTTTCTTATGGTCTGAGAGTCCTTCAGGTGTGTTTTGGGAAACTCCAGGTGGGCTGCCATGTGCCTTTTACTTAGGAGTGGCTTCTGTCTGGTCACTCTACCATATAGGCCTGATACTTTCCGGATTCACTGTATCTGCAGCAAAAGCTGAAGCCAGCTTAATCCATCGTAAACAAACATTTTATGGTATGAAGAGAAGTCAGGCAGACTTTTGGCTTGGCAGTTTAAACAATTACAATTGAAATTACAAGTAAAGCAATAAATAATATTTATACAACAGCTGGTAATCTGACTACAGACATCTCAGTGGAGATTAATGAAACTTTTTCAAAATTCTTCCAATCATCAGGATGAAGTATGGAGCAATTTTTAGATAATCTTTTAATCCCTTCAATAAACAGTGAAGCCAAAGACAACTGGAGGAACCAATAACTAGTAAAGAAATTTTAAATGCTACACTGAATATGAAAAGGGGTAAAACAGTTGGAGCAGACAGAATACCAATTGATATATATAAAGCTTTTAAAGGTAAATTAGTAGTTGCTCTATTAGAAATATTTGAAGAGTCTATGGTAGAGGGCTGTCTTCCCCCTTCTCTTAGAGCTGCATTCATTATATTAATTATAGCCAAGATTTTAGCCCTTCGACTGGAGGCTCATTTACCTTCCCTAATAGGAATGGACCAAAATCGCTTTGTCCGAACCAGACAGGCCTTCCATAACATCAGGTGAGTACTAAATATCGTTCATGAGATGGATGGATCTAAAGCTACTTGTATTTTATCATAAGATACAGAAAAGGCATTTGACAGTCAATTATATAACGCTTTTAACAATGGTCATTCTCAAAGCAATCATTGTCTCAAAGCAGCTTCACAAAATGAAAGAATAAAAAAAAAAGAGAATTTTTGGAAGTGTGTACATATGAGAAAAATGTGTCTAGATAATAATGAGATGAATGAATGAATCAATGATGAATGAAATGTCTCTGACAAATGGTCCTATTTAGAATTTCTGCTAGTTGGTAAAGATTTTATATCATAGTTCAAATGCAGAAGTAATTACCAATACTTTTACCTCCAAACCATTTAATCTATATCGTGGCAAACGCCAGGGCTGTCCACTCTCACCGTTACTATTTGTACTGGCAGTATTTCTGGCAATAACAATTAGAACTCACCTAGTTATTAAGGGAATTGAAATCTTAACAATTTGATTAATAAATTTGGAATATTTTCAGGTTATAAAGTTAACCATTCAAAGTCATCTATAGTCTTACTTAATGAACAGGAGAGACTAAAGCCCAATCCCAATTCTACCCCGTAACCCCTACACTTAGCCCTACCCCTCCGCTTGGCGCGTTCACGTGAAGGGGTAGTGGTGTCTCATTTCTCTTTTGGTTGGAGGTGTAGGGGGAGGGGGAAGGGCCAGATAGCCCTCCAAACGAAGATTTTTCGGGACCTCACTTCAAACGAAGGGCTAAGCGAAATTTTCAACATGGCGGCTCACTCGAGCAAGCAGAGACATAAATGTTAAGTCATTTTTGCTAGGATTTTTATGACAAGTTTTCATTATATGTATATTACCTCTAGTCTTGTGTTTGTGTTTATGGTGATGTTCTGTAAAGAAACGTTTGCAAAAAAATCTTTTGCAAAAAAAGTTTGCTAGCGGATAGCACAGATTGCACGATATTACAAAATATATTTTTATGTCATATACACTTTACTGCATGATACAAACAAATATGAAAGTTCAGTAGCACGGCAGTTTGCTGAGCATTTGATAAACATCGGTGCAAGTCCTCTAACGTAACATTAGGAACTAGCGACAACGTATGATGATGTATAACAGTGTTGTAGTGGTGTCCCATTTCTTAGGAGAAATATTTAAACCCTTCCCCTTTCCACTTCGTTTCAAGGGACAAGGAGAAGGGGCGAGGGGTAGAAAATAGAATTGGGATTCAGCCTTATTGTTTCTTCCTATTCCTCATATTCCTTTCACTTCTATTCAAGAAAAACATGATGCATTTAGGCTGTTGTTGCTCATGTCACTACCAGTGGTAACTTACTCCAAACTGCTTACTGCTAACATATTCCTAATATTTGGAACCGCCCATTTATATTAGGAAGGATATATTTTTTTTCACTTGTGATCAAATAAGCATTAAAACTGATGAACCCATCAAGCTTCAGTGAATGTTATAGAAGATATTAGATGTCAAAGGACCACTTTACATTAACCATTTACATTATTATTATTATTATTTTTATTGATTTAATTCCAGTAAGTTTCTGAGGAGAAAAGATGAGCCATTTCCTTGTCTGTGTTTTGGATGTGGCTTTCTCTGACACTCTCTTCCAGTAGGGGGCAGTGCATTATTATCATGCCTGGATGGATGGATAGATAATTGAATGAATGAATGGCTTTACCCTGCGACCCTGAATACAGGATAAAGTGGTATAGAAGATGAGTGAGTGAGTGAATGGCTTTATTCTGGTCAGCATTGTGAAAATCTGGATCAAACAATACACCCTGAATAAAATAATTTACTAGAACCATATGAATAGCATTAAGTCTTTAAAATCTGATGTGCAATAGACCATACATTCATTGTAATTATATGCTCTTAACTTTGAATCCTCATTTCTGGTTGTTCAGAATTTTATTACTTTTCTATAATGGCAGTTTGACAGTAGTGCAGCTTTTATGGTGATGCACTCGTTGTTACTTGTTGATGCACTCATGATCACACTTGTATAGTGAGACAATTGTTTAACATAGAAAAAGTTTCCATTTTGCTAACTTGATTTTCAACCTTGTGTGCTTCCCATCACCATTGTTAGAGACAACCATAGAAGGTCAACTATCCTGTTTGATTCCCTTCATAGAGGTAGCAGAGGGCAGCATGATCCCTCTTATATTAAAACACTATATAAATTAGTTCCACTAAAGTGCAACATACATGGACAAAAAAAAACCAAGAGCAAAAAACGTAAACACAATGACAATCTCTAACAAAAAGAGTAGAGGAAGAATATTGCATGGTTGTTTCTGATTTCTGCTACAACATACTGTGTCCAATCAGAATCAAGCATACTGTATGATGTTCAATAAGAACCTACCCTACCTGTTTTAAGGTTAATGTTATTGTGTTTTAGGCTTTTTCCACTTTAGGGCCACAGTACTTAACATCCAAAAGAAGGAGAAAATCAAAGGAACTTCAACTCATGTCTGACAAATAAACCACTTGCAGTATCACTCAACAGTGGTAATGACTATTGTGGTCAATGCATGGAGTTGTAAATAGGGATTTCATTTACATTAATGTTTCTTGAAAGTCTAATATACATGGTTGACCTCAACCTTGCCTTCCTGTGTGCACGCTGCTGGTAGATAAAGATTTGCACAAAGATTTGTGAATGGTTTAGAATCGTTTGACAATCAGAACAGATTCATGATAATGTGCTTTAGGTCAGCATTTTCAATCACAATGCATGTTGTTTGGCATAACACAAGGTCCCCTTTTTAGTTATCCAAGAGATTTTGCTGAGACACTGAGTGCCAAACTATTTTTTACTGTTTGGGTTCTCTGGCTGCTGCTTGAAGGTTTGAAGTTTCTCCTTCATATGGAGCAGTAGAAGCTGGATTGCTTCTTGTCAGAAACTGGTGATTGGTCCTTGGTTGACATAGCTTAACGGGATGAGTTAGAGTTTATTCAAAAATAAAAGGTCCGATTAAAGGGCAAAACTTTTTCCATGCACCACATGTGATCGTAGCTTCCTGTTTTCGTACTGTTATCGCGGCAATTCTGCGGTGGATCAGCATTTTAAGTGCCCCTATTATGCCATTTTAAAGGTTGCTAATATTGCTTAATGAGTCTCTTAAAACAGGTTTACATGTATGCAAGGTCAAAAAACACTTTAGTTTTCTCTAAAAATAGATTTAATTTTGCCCCATTTCTAAATGATTCGTAAACGACTCGTGTGAAGCAATTCGAAGATTCAGTCTGTCTGTCCCTCCTTTCCGTGAGCCCTCACTGCTGTGATTGGTCAGATGGCGCGGCCCTTTATGATTGGTCTACCGTTACAGCGTGTGTCAGAAAATTAAACGCCCATGACCATAACTGAAGGACAGCTCTGGAGACCCGTCAATACATAGAAAAGATGGCGTCGGTTTTACCGTATCAATTAGAGCAAGAGTCTGACGATGAAATGGTTGAAGTGGCACATCGACAAGAAACTGTTTCGCTAGCACGACTGGAGCTGGACGTTCCTCAGTGGTAAGTGTCACATGCTAATGTTCGATGCATGGGCGCTCGTGATGTGCATATGTGTGTGTGATGCATTTCCCCCCTCTGGGCTTGTGGCCGTAGAAGGGCAAGGGGCATGCGCACTTCTCGAGTGTTAAGTTCAGTTTTGGTGAATGGTGGAGAATAAACATAATTTATTTTCCCAGTTCTTATTTATTTTCTTCTTTTTTCTAGGATTATCATCTCCTCTTCAGACTTTTCTAAACTTCAGGTGAATGAAGCAATCGGATAGGATTCGGCTCATTCATTTATTTCATACCTGTTAACAGACACATTATTAATTTCCACACATTTACAGTAAGATGAAGAGTAGGCTGGGCTGAGATTATATACAGAACACTAAACACTTTTCCTTATTGTTATATAACAATTTTATGTATTCTTGAGGCAGAGAGTGCTGTGGTGGCCCTAAAAATTAACCTAAAACAGACAGACAACAGAGTTGACAACTTATTTAAAAAGGTTAATGCATCATAAAAAAAACACCCCCTATTTGGTTAGTGATAGGTGCATGCTCATTGTAATGAGACCATGCAGAAAGCAGAGGGAAAACCGTAGTTTTTTTTTCTTTTTTCGGACGATGTGGTTGCTTCTGTGAGCCTCGTGCCGGAGTACATGTGCGTTTCCTCAAGACGGTGTTCGCTGAGTTAACTTCGCACTGGAGACAAAACAGATGATGTTTCTGCCCGACTAAAGACTATTTAATCAAATATATTGATTTATTGATGTTCTAAGCGCAAGTGTAAGATGTGCCTGAGGTAGAAGAAAAAAAAAAAACATTACTGTGTCCAGACACGACTTGCTTCAGTTACATTCAGTAGTATTAGGCATAATGAGAAACGTGGGATTGTAGCATTTTAAGCTTTTTAAATCAAGCTTTTGCATTATCAAGTTACACAAAAATGAATTGGACTTTTAAAATGTGCAAATTTGAAACACCAAGTAAGAATGAGCTCTTAAAGCATTATAGACTTCGACATGGCCATGGAGGAGTGTTAATGCCTTGTCCATACTGGGATTGTTACTGCTCATTTAAAACATAGAGCAGTCTGTGAACCCATTTGTCAAGAAGCCATTCATCCAGTGATACAGTGTTGTCTGTGTTGCTCTTTAAGCACATTCTCCACTCCACTGTATAAATGCAGATAATTTCCTGCTATCTGTTTCACCCAGATGAGGATGGGTTCCCTGTTGAGTCTGGTTCCTCTCAAGGTTTCTTCCTATTACCATCTCAGGGAGTTTTTCCTTGCCACTGTCGCCCTCGGGCTTGCTCACCAGGGACTATCTGAACATTTTTGATTCATACACATTCACATTCCATACAAACTTAAATAATTATTTTGATTGTGTAAAGCTGTTTTGAAACAATGTCAATTGTTAAAAGCGCTATACAAATAAAACTGAATTGAATTGAATTACGGACAGATTCCCCCCGGATGAGCTGTAGATCTCTGCAACTGGTCCAGAGTCACCATGGGCCTCTTGGCTGCATTTCTGATCAGCGCTCTCCTTGTTCGGTCTGTGAGCTTAGGTGGATTTACAGTTGTGCCATACTCCTTCCATTTCTGAATGATCGCTTGAACAGTGCTCCGTGGGATACACAGAAATCTTTTTGTAGCCTAAGCCTGCTCTAAATTTCTCAATAACTTTATCCCTGACCTGTCTGGTGTGTTGTTTGGACTTCATGGTGTTGTTGCTCCCAATATACTCTTAGACAACCTCTGAGGTCGACACAGAGCAGCTGTATTTGTACTGACATTAGATTACACACAGGTGCACTCTATTTAGTCATTAGCACTCATCAGGCAATGTCTATGGGCAACTGACTGCACTCAGACCAAAGGGGGCTGAATAATTATGCACACCCCACTTTGCAGTTATTTATTTGTAAAAAATGTTTGAAATCATGTATGATTTTCGTTCCACTTCTCAAGTGTACACCACTTTGTATTGGTCTTTCACGTGGAATTCCAATGAAATTGATTCATGTTTGTGGCTGTAATGTGACAAAATGTGGAAAAGTTCAAGGGGGCCGAATACTTTTGCAAGCCACATATGGTGCTGTCTCTGTTGATTGGATATTACAGACAAATAAATATGTCACTGATGAAAAAGGGAATTAAGGAAGTTACTTCATGATAATAAACCTGCTCAACCTGCATCTCGATCTTCTCCTTTATTCATATGCACTGCTATTACATTCCTATACATGCACACATAGATACCGTCTCCTGTCCTCCCAGTCCCTCACAAACAAATTAAAGCATGTTTCTATGATTTTCTTATACTAAGTTTACTGATCATGCAAGTAGCTTTTATGGTCCCACATGTAAAACTCAAGCATAAAACAAACTTTGTACCATATTGAAACAGAGAGCGGACTAACACAGAAAAGTAGTTGTAAGGATGAGTGATGTTTATTTACAGTTCAAGAAGTCACAGAAGTAGTTCACGATATGCAGTACTTTATCGGTAATACTTAATTGAACGGTAACGTTTAATGGAGTGAGAGGCGTTTACTGATTTTCCCTCTTTCCTGTTCCTTTGCGGGAAGCATGGGTGATCTGGGAGTGACAACGGAAACACACACCACAGATTCACGGCGACGATGATGAGGGAGACAAACAGGAACACTTCTAGGGATATGAAACTTGGTGCAAAAATTGATACACAGCCGGAGTCCACCATCCTTTTTGGCCAAGAAGAAGTAACTGGATGCCGCCGGGGAAGTGGAAGGACGGATGTAACCTTGGTGGAGCGCCTCCGCAATATACTCCTCCATGGTCTTTCTTTCCCGGGATAGAGAGTGGGTAGATGTGTCCACGGGGTAGTGGTTCTCCTGGGAGTAGGTCGATCGCGCTGTCCGATCGATGATGTGGTGGTAATTGGGTATCCCTTTTGGGGCAGAACACGTTGGCGAAGGCGGCGTATTGAGGAGGAACTTCCACTGACTGTTGATCTACCGGGCTCTCGATAGAAGTGACTTGTAGACTCAACTTTTGTGGTTGTAATGGTAGAGTGGGGAAACATTGTGGTGAACACGCCCTTTGTCAACGGCACTAGGACCCAGAAGTAAGACGGTCGCGAACCTGAAAGCATAAAAGGAAACAAGATGGCGCCGCACATTGCTCTGTCATTGAGTTTTGCCCATGCTATTTCGGTATCGTTCCCGTTCACGTGAGTACTCACTTCCTTGGCTTTACTTTCAGACTGAGTGTGTGTTTATAGGACTAGGGTTAGATTGTGTCTTTCCTTTGCTCATTCACTTTGAGAGTCCTTATAGTAAATTGCGTGATTATCCTGCCCGCTCGTGTCCATCCACGTTTGGGTTTACCATTCACGCTACAGGGCTAACTGCTAAAGCTATCGTCTTTCTGGTCATCCCGGGTTAATTCCTGACACCCTTCCCCACTTGAGTACTTCTCCCAGAGCCCAAGAAAGGATAGGGTCATGTTTTACTAACCACGGTCATCCTAAAACAACATCGGCGGTGGATTCCTCTAGAACGAGGAAAGTGATTTCTTCTTGATGCAGTAATCCTACTTGGAGAGTGACTGGTCCAGCTGAAAGGCACACAGACTTTTTGGACAGGGGTTTTCCCGTTAGGGTTTGTACCTGAAATAGTTTTTCCATTGGGGTGGTCTTGATCTGGAGGTGTCTACACAGGTTTCCAGAGATGAAGTTTCCGGCTGACCCAGAGCCGAGGAGAGAGGCCACTGGGTAATATGGCATTAAGGTTCACAGTGGTGGTGAGATGTTGTAATCTGTTGATAGCAGAAGAAAAGGCACTGACCAAGAGACGAGGAGGTCGAATGGGGCCCTCACAACTGAGGTGCCCCGCATTGCAGCAGTACAAGCATGAGGTGCAGGTTTGGTTCTAGCCCCTGACAATAAATAGTGAGGAGAGCCTGCTCATTCCACCAGTTAGCAGTTAGCGTATGGAATCTTAGTGCATAATCCTGTACTGGTTGATTCCCCTGTTTCAGGTGGTAAAGCTGTTCATCTGCTGACCCCTCGCTGTCAGTCCGCTCGAACACTTCCGAGATTCTGTCCACTTTCAACGATACGAGCTCGGACGTTGAGTGTAGTGTGGTTTGTGTATTTATGGGTGTGTTTTGATTGACCACAGGTGGTGATGATTAGAATTCCGGAGATGGGGGACATTGTGTCTGACTGGGTTCGGAGCCTGGCCCGACTGTGACACATTAAACATGTTTCGTTAAAATTTGCAGGTCACTGTTGGCATTGTGAACCAAATGGAAAGTTTAGATTGAAGAGGGGCCAGAATATGCCACTCTGTGCCAATCCAAACTGCACAGTTGTGGACTTGCTTCACCAAGCCAAGGCCAAGCTCATTCATTTCAATAATGATGTTAAAGATGGAACCTATGTTTATTTTCCCAGTTCTTATTTATTTTCTTCTTTTCTCTAGGTTTATCATCTCCTCTTCAGACTTTTCTCAACTTCACGAGAATGAAGCAATCGGATAGGATTCAAACACAGTTTTAATAGAAAAAAAACATAAAACTGGAGGAAAAATTCAGGTACGTCACACTTCATAAAGGGTGATTGATTTCATACCTGTCAACAGACACTTTATTCATTTTCACACATTTACAGTAAGATGCATAGTAGGCTGGGCTGAGATTTTATACAGAACACTAAACACTTTTCCTTATTGCTATTGTTACAACCTGAGCTGTGTGTTTCTTTTTTTCTCTGGAGTTGGTGTACTGTACATCTCCTTATTGCTTTCCTTTTTTTTGTGCTTGCACGTGTGCTCTCCTCCCTACCCCACCCCACCCCACCATTCAGGTTGACACACCTGTTGCTAATCCACGAGACTGGTATTTGGTGGAGAGTTTTAAAAAGATGCTGCAGCGGATGTGAAGAGACCTACCTATTTATTTTCTTTTTTTCCCTCTTTGCCTCAAAATCCAGTGTGTGAATGTTGTGCGTGCTTTTTGTTAGTCTTAATTGTCTGTAAATATTGAGTCTGCTTGGTTAATCATTAGTGTTGTTTGGAATCGGTCTGTTTGCTTTACAAGCAATCTGAATTATAGATAAACTGATTTATCTTATTGTCTGCTTTTTTTTGTCATGTTGCCTTTCTTTGTTTCTTCTTTCTACTTCCAACTGAAGGCTGTAACACTATATAACAATTTATTTCTGTATGATGATTTATGTATCCTTGAGGCAGACAGTGCTGTGGTGGACCTAAAAATGAACCTAAAACAGACAGACATTACTTAAACAAAATAATGTATTCACTGCAACAATCACATGTTTACCAGCACCAATACCTCTGATCATGTGCATGTAAAAAAACAACAACAACTATATACTGTAACTTATATATACTTATATATATAAATATATATATATATATATATATATACTTATATATGGTGCTGTCTCTGTTGATTGGATATTACAGACAAATAAATATGTCACTGATGAAAAGTGTAATTAAGGAAGTTACTTCATGATAATAAACCTGCTCAACCTGCATCTCGATCTTCTCCTTAATTTATATGCACTGCTATCACATTCCTATGCATGTACACATAGATGCTGTCTTCTGTCTTATAAAAGTCACAGCCCAGTCCCTTACAAACAAATTAAAGCATGTTTCTACAGTTTTTTTTCTACCACGTTTACGGATCATACAAGTAGGTTTAATGGTCCCACATGTAAAACTCAAGCATAAAACAAACTTTATACAATATAAACTTTAAACATGGTTCTTTACAATTTGCAGTTCACTGTTGGCATTGTGAACCAAATGGCTGAATATATATATATATATATATATATATATATATATATATATATATATATATATATATATATATATATATTGCATATGCATATACAGATCAGGAAAAAAATAAAAGACCACTGCAAAATAATCAGTTTATGTTTTATTTCCCCCTTACTGCTATATGCATTGGTGAGATAAAAAGTTTTGTTTCATTTTTTGTGAACTGCTGACAATATTCCTTGTAAATTCTAAATATAACTATTGCTATTTAGAGTGTATATTTAAAGAGAATTACATCAACACTACATCAAAATAACCCAAAGTCATGCAGTATTTGCAGAGCTTTAGTAACTCAAATAAAACTTATTTGCAAAATGCAAATAATTTCCAAACAAAATGTGATGATGCTTTGGCTAAATAACATCAGTAATTTAAACAGTAATTTGGTGGAATAACCCCAATTTGCAATTTTGCTTTCATGCGTTTTGGCTCTCCACTAGTTTTCCATATTGCTGTTGAGTAACTTTTTAGTACTGTTTTGTAAAAAAGCAAATAGTTCAGTGTTGCTTGATGCTTTTTGACCATCCATCTTCCTTTTGATGGCATTCCAGAAGTTTTATGGAGTAACGTGCTCTCTTATACAGAACTGTATATGTATACCTATATACAGTATGTCTACTCTTTAAATGACATAAGAAGCTTATCAGTATCACATATCAATATTAAATAGTTAAATTGTTGCATATAAATATATTTAGCATTGTTTGACCTTCTGCCTTGGCCAGGCAATGTACTAGTGTCTGTTATATCCAATATTTATAAGTATACATGATTTAATGTAACATTTTTCTAGATACAAATTCAGATGAACACAATTTTGAATGATCAGACTCTGTGGTATCTGGAAAGCAAACAACAGTTTCTCTACTGGATGACACCTTGGTGAGTTGATTATGTAAATACACAATACAGACAAATTTCACAATACAGTTTTCTCACGCAATAGTAGATATATGACACATTTGGTGTATTACTGGGTTATCTGCCACAGGAATGGGATAGCAGTTATGCTGTTGTGAAAAAGACAACATAAAAAGGTAATTTTTTCCTTCTTTTTCCCCCCATAATGGTCTATAACAAATTGACTACTAAGAATTGATGATTGTTGTGTAGATATTGTTTGTAGTACGAGTGACACAGGTAGGATCCTGCAGAGATCTCTGCCAAGATATAGCACCCATTAATAGAGTCCCATTAATCTGGAAGTTGTCATGTCAGCTGGTCTCATTTTAGTTGTTTTGACATGTTTTGTTTCTCATACTAATAGCTTTTTCAGTCGGAGAATGATTGCTTAGGAATCCAAAATATATCCTATATATCGGCCATTTCTCACCCAAATACCCTCACTGCTGGACAATAGAGAAGGTGAGAATGAAAGGCATTTGTAAATGTCACACATCTTGCACTCCCTTGTTCCTCTGAAAGGGGGTTGTTATGTTTGGCCTCACTGGTAGATGTGTGCAGTGTTTTTAATTATCTTAGGGTTGGATGGTCAGTATAATTAATGAGAGGCGGGTCACTTCTAACGTCTCCATCTCAGGTCTCCATTCCAGTTGTGTACAGATGGTCTTTTTTCACCCATCTCTCAAACCATCAGGGACGTTTCTACGATTTTAATTTAAGATATTTAACAAATATTTGGCTTGTTCAAAATCAGTACTTAAATGAGTCTTTCTGTTACGGCCCAGGTCTAGGGTCTAGGAGTAACATAAATAATAAACAATCTTTACACCGAAAACTTTTGATCTTTTAGTTCTTTTTTTTATTTTTTTGACAAAACAGGAAGCTATTAAGCTTCAGGGTTGGGCCAAGGTCAAAATAACAAACACAAATATTGAAACTAACTTTCCCCACGAAACTTAATACGCTAAAAGAAAAAGCCAAACAAAAACACAGGGACTAAACTAACTCCCTGACTATTTGAAAAACAGGAGAAAACTAATTTTATGAAAGGAAATAGCACCCAACCCCTACAGCTTCTTTTTCACACACTCACACAAAAAAGGGTATATTTACAATATTTACAATAACGGGCAAAAACACACAGCCACTTAAAAAGAAAGAAGAAAGAAAAACAATTGGAGGAAAACTGTACCTCAACACGCACAACATTTACCAAAATGTCGCGATACAATAATTTATCGTTTCAACACAGTCTGCACATAGCAACACCAACAACAGCCCGCTTCCAGCTCTCGTCGCCACTTTTTTTAAAATACGCGCAGGTCCAGGTTCACCCAACCACAGGGCATGTACCGGCACGTTCAATTAGGGCGGGGCCACCTGAGAGAAAGAGAGAGCATGCATGTAAGAACGAGAACTATGCATAGAGCACATACAGTGGTGTGAAAAACTATTTGCCCCCTCCTGATTTCTTATTCTTTTGCATGTTTGTCACACAAAATGTTTCTGATCATCAAACACATTTAACTATTAGTCAAAGATAACAAGTAAACACAAAATGCAGTTTTTAAATGAGGGGTTTTTATTATTTAGGGAGAAAAAAATCCAAACCTACATGGCCCTGTGTGAAAAAGTAATTGCCCCCTGAACCTACAGTAATAACTGGTTGGGCCACCCTTAGCAGCAATAACTGCAATCAAGCGTTTGCGATAACTTGCAACGAGTCTTTTACAGCACTCTGGGGGAATTTTGGCCCACTCATCTTTGCAGAATTGTTGTAATTCAGCTTTATTTGAGGGTTTTCTAGCATGAACCGCCGAACTCGCCATTAATTGAGGCAAGTGAGGCCTGCAGTTCTTTAGATGTTGTCCTGGGGTCTTTTGTGGCCTCTCGGATGAGTTGTCTCTGCGCTCTTGGGGTAATTTCGGTCGGCCGGCCACTCCTGGGAAGGTTCACCACTGTTCCATGTTTTTGACATTTGTGGATAATGGCTCTCACTGTGGGTCGCTGGAGTCCCAAAGCTTTAGAAATGGCTTTATAACCTTTACCAGACTGATAGATCTCAATTACTTTTGTTCTCATTTGTTCCTGAATTTCTTTGGATCTTGGCATGATGTCTAGCTTTTGAGGTGCTTTTGGTCTACTTCTCTGTGTCAAGTAGCTCCTATTTAAGTGATTTCTTGATTGAAACAGGTGTGGCAGTAATCAGGCCTGGGGGTGACTACTGAAATTGAACTCAGGTGTGATAAACCACAGTTAAGTTATTTTTTAACAAGGGGCGCAATCACTTTTTCACACAGGGCCATGTAGATTTGGAGTTTTATTTCTCCCTTTATCACGTAAACCTTCATTTAAAAACCGCATTTTGTGTTAAATTATGTTATCTTTGACTAATAGTTAATGGTTTTTGATGAGCAGAAACATTTAAGTGTGACAAACATGCAAAAGAATAAGAAATCAGGAAGGGGGCAAATAGTTTTTGACACCACTGTACATCTCAACGTAACATTTCTGATCACACACATGCGCACTGTTTACTGTATAAACATAAAAAATTTTATTGTTTGCATTTCTAGTACAAACCTTTTGTCAGGAACTAACCCGGGGTGACCAGAAAGACGATAGCTTTAGCAGTTAGCTCTGTAGCGTGAATGGTAAACCCAAACGCGGATGGACACGAGCGGGCAGGATAATCACGCGATTTGCTATAAGGACTCTCACAGTAAATGAGCAAAGGAAAGAAACAATCTAAGCCTAGTCCTATAAACACACACTCAGTCTGAAAGTAAAGCCAAGGAAGTGAGTACTCACATGAACGGGAACGATTCCGAAATAGCCTGGGCATAACTAAATGACAGAGCGATGTGCGGCGCCATCTTGTATCCTTTTATGTTTTCAGGTTTGCGACCGTCTTACTTCCGGGTCCTAATGCCGGTCGCGGCTGAGTGCGCATGACAGTACCCCCCTGTCCAGGACCGACTCCGGACGGTCCAGGGGTGGAGTATACCCGGTGACGGTAGTCCCTAATGAGCCCGGAGTCGAGGATGAAGCAAGCTGGAACTCCTCGAGGGCGCGAGTCGAGGATCCGTCGCACGGTGTAAGCGGGACCACCGTCAATGATATGGGGAGAGGAGCAGGGGGGGTGGGTGGAATCATGGGTTAGGTGATGAATGGTTTTAGTTGGGAGGTGTGGAAGACGGGGTGGATCCGGAGCGCCGCAGGCAGCTGGAGCCGGTAGGTGACAGGATTGATTCTGTGGGTGATGCAGTAGGGTCCGATGAATCTTGGTGATAATTTCCGTGAGTCCGTGTGCAGGTGGAGGTTTTTGGTGGACAGCTATACTTTGTCACTTACGCGGTACAACCGTCCCGGAGGGTGCCAACGGCGGTGTTGGACGACATAATTGGCATTGGCGCGTCTGATGGCGAGGTTGGCTTGGTGCCATAGCCGCCGGCACCAGCGAACCAACTGTTGGGCCGATGGTACGTCAACCTCCGGTTCTTGTTGGTCGAACATCGGAGGTTGGAAACCATGGCACACCTCGAATGGGCTCAGGTTGGTGGCTGCGGAGACATGGAGGTTGTGGGACAACTCCGCCCATTTGAGGTACCGGGCCCAGGAGCGTTGGCGATCCGACACAAAACACCTCAGGTTACGCTCCAGCTGTTGGTTGGTTCGCTCCGTCTGACCATTCGTCTGGGGGTGGTAACCAGAAGACAGGCTGCAGGTTGAATGGATCAGACGGCAGAAAGCCCTCCAGAACCGGGCGGTGAACTGGGGACCTCTGTCCGAGACGATGTCCTTTGGGAACCCATGCAATCGGACTACGTGTTCCAGTATCAGCTCGGCGGTGTTCTTAGCTGACGGGAGTCCGGCGAGGGCCACCAGGTGCACTGCCTTGGAGAAGCGATCCACGATGGTGAGGATTACGTCCTTTCCCTCCGAGATCGGCAGGCCCGTGATGAAGTCAACGGCAATGTGCGACCAGGGCCGCCGAGGGACAGGAAGTGGTTGAAGTTCCCCCGGTGTCGGCTGATTGGTGTTCTTCACCCTGGCGCACACTGGGCATGCCCGGACGAACTCGGTGATGTCCTTCATCATCGAGGGCCACCAGAAAGCCCGTTTCACGAAGGTGAGGGTTCGTAGGGTTCCCTGGTGTCCCGCGATGAGTGAAGAATGGCCCCACTGGAGGACTTCGGGCCTTAGCTGGGTTGGGACATAGAGTCGTCCAGGCGGCACGCCTGCCGGTGCGGGTTCGGTGGTCAGTGCCTGGCGGACCCTCGTCTCCATGTCCCAATGTAGGCGTGCGATGATCTGGGTGGGTGGCAGGACAGGCACGGGGTCCGCCCGGGGCGTCTCTCGCTCGTACTGACGTGAGAGGGCGTCGGCCTTGGTGTTCTTTGACCCCGGGCGGTATGACAGATGGAAGTTGTATTGCTCAAAGAACAGAGCCCACCGTGCCTGGTGTGGGTTGAGTTGTCTGAGGTTCCGGATGGTGAGCAGGTTCTGGTGGTCCGTCCAGATGATGAATGGCTCACTGGAACCCTGGAGCCAGTGACGCCATTCCTCCAAAGCCCACTTTATGCCAAGCAGTTCATGGTCCCCTACTCCGTATCGCTGCTGAGTGGGGTTAAATTTTTTGGAGTAGAAGCCACACGGGTGTAGCTTCTGGTCTGGACCTCGTTGAGAGAGAACAACACCAGCGCCCACCTCCAACGCGTCCACCTCCACAACGAATGGTTGGCTGGCACCCGGATGGAGAAGAATAGGTGCGGTGGTGAACAGTCGGTGTAAAGCTGAGATGACGGTAGGGTGGAGTTGGAAGGAATGGGTGGAGAGCCTGGTAAGTGCAGTGAGTGGTGCTGCAACTGTACTGAGTTGGTAAGAGGCAAAGGGTGACGATTCCTGATGGTGATCTTATTTAGCCCCCGATAGTCGACACACGGACGAAGTTCGCCCCCTTTTTTCTTCACGAAGAAGAACCCCGCGGCTGCCGGCGAGGAGGATGGTCTGATGGTGCCATGTCGTAGGGTGCTGGCGACATATTCCTCCATCGCCTGGTTCTCGTGGTTGGAGAGAGAGTAGAGATGGCCGCGGGGGGGGGCTGGAACCCGGCTGGAGTTCGATGGCTAGGTCGTATGGTCTGTGAGGTGGCAGGTGGTTGGCCCGGCGTTTACCGGATGTCCGGAGGGTTGCGTCCCCCCCATGAGGTCTGGATGGCGAGGGTGTGGAAGTCAGCAGTGTACCTGCTCACGGACAGTCCTCCCTGCCGCAGATGGTAGAGCTTTGTGTCTGTCTCCACCTCGCCCGCGGGATGCTCAAAGGTCAGTTTAAGCTGACGGGTGAACTCGTTGTACGAGTGTGCAGTGTCCGTGTCAGCGCGTAGAACTGCCGTGGCCCAAACAGCTGCCTGCCCTGATAGCAACGAGACAAGTAGTGCAATGCGCAGCCGGTCGGTGGAGTATTTGGTGGCATTAAACTCAAACACCAGTTCCAGCGATGTTAAGAACACACTGCATTTCCCATCCGTGCCATCCCATTTTTAGCACTTCCCATCCGGTAGTGCTAAAAAAACATCAGAAGGGGGGGGGGGGTTAGTGCGGCGGCGCGGCCGCTGCGGCGGGAGGACCACTAGCCAGCCCATCAACAGCCGACCGGAGGCTCGCGTTCTCCTGCCAGAGCTCCGCAACCTCGCGGCGCAAGGCCGAGATGTCTTGGACGCTCCGGCGCAGAGTATCGAGCTCCGCGGTTAACTTATTGATGAGCAGAGCATGCTGGTCAACCACATCGCAGAGGCGCGCGTGATCCGCTGGGTTTACTGCTCTGGGCTCTGTCATTCTGTCAGGAACTAACCCTGCGTGACCAGAAAGACGATAGCTTTAGCAGTTAGCCCTGTAGCGTGAATGGTACGTAAACCCAAATGCGGATGGACACGAGCGGGCAGGATAATCACGCGATTTGCTATAAGGACTCTCACAGTAAATGAGCAAAGGAAAGACACAATCTAACCCTAGTCCTATAAACACACACTCAGTCTGAAAGTAAAGCCAAGGAAGTGAGTACTCACATGAACTGGAACGATTCCGAAATAGCCTGGGCATAACTCAATGACAGAGCGATGTGCGGCGCCATCTTGTATCCTTTTATGCTTTCAGGTTTGCGACCGTCTTACTTCCGGGTCCTAATGCCGGTCGCGGCTGAGTGCGCATGACACCTTTTTCTACTGTACTGTAAAATTTAACCACAAAACAGCATACAACTTTAAACTTACATTGATTAGCAATTTAAACAATGGAATAAACTATGTGGGTGCTATTATTAACTTTCAAAAGTAAAATAAATAAATAAATAAAGTCTTTTTGTAGCCCTGCTACTGTTTTTTTATGGGCATTATCAACCTGTGTCTTCTCTCCTTGAGAGTAGCAAGTCTATTTATAATTTTATCATGGTCCAATTGCTCAAGGACCTCTTTCTCGATTGCCATAACTGCCAGTTGATGGAGCCTGCACTGACCCATTGTTCTCCAAAGCCAGATGTGGAGACGACAAAGAACACTGAAAGACTTCTTACACGTACAGTTGCCAGAGGTGTCAAGTAACGATGTACAAATACTTCGTTACCTTACTTAAGTAGAAATTTTGGGTATCTATACTTTACTGGAGTAATTATTTTTCAGCCGACTTTTTACTTCTACTCCTTACATTTTTAAGCAATTATCTGTACTTTCTACTCCTTACATTTTAAAAATAGCCTCGTTACTCTATTTTTATGATCAGAACACGCAACCCCCCCTCCCCCCGGTCGCATGATAAGAACACGCACAACGCACCCACCCGTCGCATGATCAGAAAGCGAGACCATAATGCTTTTGTCGCCCCTCACGGTACTTTTACTTTTATACTTTAAGTAGTTTTGAAACCAGTACTTTTAAACTTTTACTTAAGTAAAAAGCTTGGGTTGATACTTCAACTTCTAAAGAAGTATTCTTGAACCCTAGTATCTATACTTCTACTCAAGTAATGAATGTGAATACTGTTGACACCACTGACAGTTGCTAACAGGTACAGTGAGGGCAACCTGGAGGACAGATGATAGAAACATCCAACAGGTTATACACTGAAATCATGTCCTATGGAGCAGAACCGGCTTGCTTTTTACGTGTCATAAAGTGCCTTGCAATCATGACTTCCTCTGTCTTTAGATCAATGTTGTAGTGGTGTGCAAATTCTGCCAAATGTGGATCAGACAGGAAGTTTTCAGATGTTGGACTACATGCTTGAATTCCTTTAAGCAATGTTGCATTTACAGCAAAAAAACGGTTCTCCAATTCAGTTACCATTCTATCTAGACATGGATATAGTAACTTTGTTTTGAGTTGTTCTGCATCTGTTCTGATTCCCCTGTGGGCACTGCAAGCTGATTCGACAACAAAATCATCCATTCTTTTTGTCTTCTGTCTCTGCCCAGGAAGTTTCTCCACAATTATGGATTATCTTCACTCAATGCCTTTGCTCTGTCACACATAGCACAGATGGGGATTTTGGGTTTTCATGATCTGTATGCCACAATCATCAATATTAAACCAATAAAAGGCTTGAACTACTTCAGTTGTGTGTAATGAATCTAAAATATATGAAAGTCTAATGTTTATCAGTACATTACAGAAAATAATGAACTTCATCACAATATGCTAATTTTTTGAGAAGGACCTGTACTTAGGTTATCACGTCCACTTAAATGACCCGCAGCACTTCTTGATCTCAGCTTGAGTCATAGAGCTTTTCAATTCTTTGCAATATAAATACTGTGCAAAATGTAAATGCTATGCAATATAAATGCCGTGTACAATATAAATGCTATGTAATATGAATACATGAATGTATTTATATTACTGTTTGTGATACACAAAAAAACACAAATATATTGATATATATCTGCTTTTACCATATTAGAATTTCCTTTGCACTTTGCATATAAATACACATGCAGTGTTTAGTGTGACTGCATCTATTTTTCTTTCCAGCACAATATCTCTTGGTCCTAAGCAACTTTTGTAGATTGAATAAGCTAGTTGGATAAGTCGGCAAACATTTTAAACCAACTACAAGATGTGCCATGATTTACTGTAACTTCCAGACAACTTTAAGATTTTCTTCAAAGGATCCCAAAGTAAATGTTTAAATTTTTTGATGTTTTAAATTTAACATTATTTCTGTAATTTTAAATTATCACCAAATAAAGAAACAGCGGGATGTCCTGAGGTCAGTATGGTTTACTGAAACGGAAAGGATATCTTTATGAAAAGATAAAATAAAGATAAATTGTGGCTAATTTATACACTTAAATAAGGAAGGATTCTTGATGAAAAATTTTCATCAACTGAGATGTTTGGGGTAGCACTGTCATCGCTCTTAGGAGAAAAAAACTTTCAGGGAGACAATGATGTCTTCGTAAAGTTCTCTGATGATTCAGGTGTGACTGAACCTGAATTGATGTTGGTGGAGCGAAAAGGGAATTTTAGACGGTTTTCATGGAATCTCTCCAAGATCAATTGAAAAAAAAAATATATATATAAACAAATATTAAAATATTGACAAACTCTACATAAGTTCCCAACTATGTATTCTTTTATATTACATGTAAGAAATTGCAGTCTTTTAAGATATCATATGGACCTTTGCATTACTTAGATTTAGAATCTTGTTTGATTAATTGTGCTGTACTACTGTTTGCTAGGGATGGGGACCACCCAATATGATATTATCGTGATATCTAGGGGATAATTCAATGTGGATTGCAAGTTCAAAAGTATCATTATTTTATTACCTCCCCAATAAAATATATATTTTCCCTATTTCATTACAATTCTTAGCAAATATATTTTTCCTACCACACAGGACACTGTGCTGCCTGTTAATGTGTGAATAGTTTACAGCACACCAGGCAACACTTTACAATCCAACTGCATACATACTGTAAGTAATTAACACTTACACTTTTTTTTTTTTGCTATCATGACCTATACTTTTCTGGAAAGGCTTTGACTAAATTTTGGAGAATGGCTGTGCGGACAGGCATTGAGATTGGTTGGGAAGGCCAGTGCGATCTCTCAATGATCCAACTTTTCCCAAAATTATTTAGTGGAGTTCTTCCACTCCAACCATAACAGGCAATGTTTTCATGGAGCTCATTTTCTGCACATACAGTACAGGCACCCTCATGCTGGAAGAGGTTTAGGCCTCTTAGTTAAAATGAGGAGAATCTGTATGCTAGAGTATAGAAAGACATTCCAGACAATTGTATGGTTTCAACCGTGGCAAACATTTCGACCACATGTGGGTGTGATGGTCAGATGTCCACAATTTTTTGGCCATAATGAGGCTTTCTCCTTTGTTCAATACTATATTTACATATACAGATAAGCTTAGGCAAATCACTAAGAATATACAGTACAATCACTTATTTTTCAGTGCCATTCATTTTGTGAAACCTTGGATTATGAGTAACTTGGTCTGTGAACATTTTTCAAGATAAGCAAAAATTGATAAATGAGCAAGGTCTTGAAATATGAGTAGTATGTACTTTGTCTGAGCCAATGGTTCTTCTCTTTTTTGCATGTGTAAAGCATTTTTTATTTTATTTTGTGCACTGAAAAAAATAATCAGTTGAATTTACTTGATTTTAATGTGTACATCGGTCCCACACCATCAAAATTTGGTCAAATTATTTCATTCATGTTAAACTTTTGTGAAAGAATCATGTTGACTTAATCTTATTCTTAATCTTTAGCATTTACTGTAATAGCAATTGATTGTGCAATTGTAATGTAATTGAATTATGTCTATGATACTCCATCATCATTGAAAAGTCTAACAATTTCTTAGTGCGAACATTATTCGAATGTTTAATGTAATTTTAATTTTAAAAAATTAATCAGTCAAATTAATTTTATTAGGTTCATTTAACTTATTTACTACAGCTGCGTCCAACATAATTAAATACTGTTAACATAAATGAATAGGGTTGGTACAACTCAAGTAAATTTATATTTCAAGCCCTGATCAACAGAATTTTGTGAAGGAAGGAAGCATAAGACAAACGGGATAAAATTGAGATTTTTATTTTATATTTAATAAAAACCCTGTTTTACACCAGCAACAACTTACAAATGAGGTCTCAATTTGAAAAGATGTACAAAACATAAAAGACCACAAATAAGTATTAATCATAGAAAAAAAATTAAACACCAACAGAAACGTTTTGTACTTTAACTGCACGTTATGACTTAAATATGACTGTTAGATACGGTTGGTCAGGAAACTCCTGAAGTCAGATGCAGACACACTTTCAGTCACAAACTGCTGTGAAAAAATACAGAGATAGATACTCAGTTAAAATTTATGATACTTAATTTAGCAAATGAACAATATTTATACTTTGTTCCTCTCGCTTCACAACTCATGAGAACAGACCAAAACCAGAACCGAACCGCAGATTAAGCACGCGCATATAACCGTCGGTATTTTAAGTGTGAAAAATACAAGAAATAGCTTAAACCAAAATAACGTGACTAAACATCGCTAAACAGCAGGTGACATTTATGTTCAGTATTTCGTTTCTATTTAGAAAGATGGGAATTAATTCCTGCTTACTTTTTCCACACGACTGCCAAACGCTTGTCTTCTCAACTGTGTTCTCTTCTCGCGATGTTTGCTTTGATATTTCCGGTTTTCATAATGACAAGATCTGTTTGGTTTATCTCAACATGATTGAATCTAATACACATTAAGTTGTTTAATTTCATGCAAATACAACATAATTTATTCATGTTCATCTTGGAAACATGAAATTATTATGTACAAAACACATATTACATTTTAGTACATGTAACAGGTAGCCAAGTTCCTTTTTTTAGTGTGTCTAAGTGTAGTGACTGTTCTTTAGTAACTGTACTACAACAATGGCCCCCGCAAGGAAAACAAAGGATAAAAAGGCTGTAGCAGTGCAGGAGATCAGTTTAACGACAATGTAACGTCACATTTCCATGAAATCCTCAAAAGGAGACCAAAGCAAGTGTTATTAATTCAATTCAATTCAGTTTTATTTGTATAGCGCTTTTAACAATTGACATTGTCTCAAAACAGCTTTACACAATCAAAAGAATTATTTAAGTTTGTATGGAATGTGAATGTGTATGAATCAAAATGTTCAGATAGTCCCTGGTGAGCAAGCCCGAGGGCGACAGTGGCAAGGAAAAACTCCCTGAGATGGTAATAGGAAGAAACCTTGAGAGGAACCAGACTCAACAGGGAACCCATCCTCATCTGGGTGAAACAGATAGCAGGAAATGATCTGCATTTATACAGTGTTAAGTGTTAGGTTCAGCTATAATAGTTGATGTTAATTGATGTTATAATAGTTGATGTAAAATGGAGTCCAGTAGTTATTCGAGACTCAGATAGACTTGTAGAAAGTTCCAGTCCTGAACTATCGAATTGTCAAGTCCTCAGAGAAACAGCTGACAACACCAGTCGAGGCCAGAACCATCTTTATTAGAGAGGTTCCTTGTTAAAGAAGTTTGCAGACAGAGCAGTGATTCTGTTAGTGTGTGCGTCTGTGTAGCCACCCTGCTTCTCTCCTCTCTCGCCTTACTTCAGCCACGATCCTTTTCAAAGTTAAAGTCCAGGTTAATTTGTCTAATTTTTCTTCATATTTTTTCTTCATTATTTTTTATATGAATATTTTTTGGGCTGTGGAAACAATCATCTGAGTTTCCATTATTTTTTATGGGGAAATTTACTTTGGTATACGAGTGTTTTGGATTACAAGCATGCTTCCAGAATTAATTATACTCTCAATCCAAGGTTTAACTGAATCTCCCATAAGACTTGCATTTTTCTTTTGCCACACAGCTTTAAAGAATGATGAATACTACATGGCAGGACAAATCATACAAATTGAATTGAATTGAATTGTTGATGTTTGTTTAAAAATTTTTTTTTGTCTTTGATGTTAACTAAACAAAGCAGTGTCTTCCCACCTTGGAGTTTCTACAGCATATTCTAGCTTGATGGACACGAGTCCTCATCTGTTACACTTTTGAGGACAACAATTTTTTCAGACCACATTAATATTTAATTCATTATTTTAATTAATAATATTCTTAAAAGCTTAATTGTTTTAGTTTTTAATGTCATTTTGAAGTAAATGAAATAGTTCAGTTCAATACAATTTTATTTAAGGCGGCACGGTGGTGTAGTGGTTAGCACTGTCGCCTTGCACCTCCAAGGTGCATTGGCTCGATTCCTGTCTCTGTGTGCATGGAGTTTGCATGTTCTCCCCGTGCTTGGTGGGTTTCCTCTCACAGTCCAAAGATATGCAGGTTTGGATAATTGTGTTCCCAAATTGCCTGCAGTATGAGTGTGTGTGCCCTGCGATGGATTGGCACCCTGTCCAGGGTGTACCCTGCCACGTGCCCTAAGCCTCCTGGGATAGGCGCCTGGTCCCTGCGACACTGAATACAGGATAAAGCGGTATAGAAGATGAGTGAGTAAATTCTTTTTTCTAAATTGAGCTATTTCCTTATTCTGTGACAATATCTTAACATTAGGTGAAGTTATGTACATTTTGGAACTTTTTTGAAAACAAAATGGTTCTATCTACTAAATCAAATGAAATGTGTCAATCCAGGAATAGTGTTAATTTTACCCACTGGTTGGGACTAATAAAATATCCAAGCACATTAATATTTAACCGAGGTAGAGTGTTTTACCCTGCAATAGAGTGTTTTACCTCTGTCCAATAGTGACCCAGCTGGCTTATGGTTGTGTTGTTTTTTAACACAGCAGTTTGGAGAGTGTACAAGTCTGTTGATATAATGTTTGAATAAACACTGAGATATATACTATACATACAGTAATCATTATAATGTTTGTTCATACAGATAAATGAATTTCATCAAAGACTAAACCCTGATCTCATGAATCATTATTATGTTATGTTATGTTATGTTAGCACTGTCGCCTTGCACCTCCAGGGTCCGGGTTCGATTCCCGTCTCTGTGTGCATGAAGTTTGCATGTTCTCCCCGTGCTTGGTGGGTTTCCTCCGGGTACTCCAGTTTCCTCCCACAGTCCAAAGACATGCAGATTAGGCTAATTGGCGTTCCCAAATTGACCATAGTGTGTGAATGAGTGAGTGTGTGTGTGCTCTGCGATGGATTGGCACGCTGTCCAGGATGTACCCTGCCTCGTGCCCAGAGTCTCCTGGGATAGGCTCCAGGTCCCCGCGACCCTAATACAGGATAAAGCGGTATAGAAGATGAATGAATGAATGAATATATTATATAATTATTCATTCATCTTCTATACCACTTAATCCTGTGTACAGGGTCGCGGGGGACCTGGAGCCTATCCCAGGAGACTTCGGGCACTAGCCGGGGTACACCCTGGACAGGGTGCCAATCCATCGCAGGGCACACACACATTCACACACTCACACACCCAATCACACACTACGGGCAATTTAGGAACGCCAATTAGCCTAACCTGCATATTTTTGGACTGTGGGAGGAAACCGGAGTACCCGGAGGAAACCCACCAAGCACGGGGAGAACATGCAAACTCCATGCACACAGAGACGGGAATCGAAATTGGCCGGGGAATCGAACCCAGACCCTGGAGGTGCAAGGCGACAGTGCTAACCACTACACCACCGCGCCGCCATATTATATTATATTATATTATATAATATTGCCCTGCGATGGATTGGCACCCTGTCCAGGGTGTACCCCGCCTAGTGCCCGAAGTCTCCTGGGATAGGCTCCAGGTCCCCTGCGACCCTGAACACAGGATTAAGCGGTATAGAAAATGAATGAATGAATGAATATTATATTATATTATATTATATTATATTATATTATATTATATTATATTATATTACAAACCAGAGTTTACCAGGAAAGGTAAAGATGTTTGGAATGTCATTCAGAGCAGTAGAACCTCATACTACTTGGTTATATTTGGGTTGTTTTTTCTTGGTCTGATAGCTAGGTATTGGGGTTTAGTACTATTGAGTCATTGCTGTGTCTAGATATTTGTTAAATTTTATATCAGAATCTGCTTTATTTGTGAAACGTATTTAATGAGATAGCTACAGGTTACGGCTTGCACAGTGTTGACTTTCATGTATTGTGTCTTATACCAGAATGCATGTTTGATAACATGCCAGACTTTCCACAAGCTTAGCAAACATACAGTGTGGAAAAAAGATTAACCAAAGTCCAGATGAGACCAAAGTTTAGATTGGCAGACCTTGGTGAAAAATCCAAAACTGCTCATGATACTTTGAGAGAATTATCCCTGGGATTGTCACATAAAATGTAAATAATTTAGAACGTGATCATGTATTTATGTATCCTTCACCTTCCATGTTAGTATTGTAGGATATTGACATGTATGACATACAGTAAGATCCATTGAAGGCAATGTGGGAAAGTTCAAGGGGAGAGAATATCTAGGCAACCTGATAAAGCTAAATTCCTGCTTTATTATTCAGATATTATGCACTCAATATTTTCAACATCATATAATAATAAAAAATTAGGTTTCTTCTTTTTTTTAAGCGAAAACATTTTAAGATGCGTGCTTCAATGTCTTTTGCTTTTTTGACAGATCATGAACGGCTCACTAAACAGCCTCAGGCAGGAGGAGGCTGCTCAATCAAAAGAAATTGAGACCTTGAAGCACATATTGTCTTTTTAAAGAGAGCTCATTGCTCAGCAGGAGAAACTGGACAGAGCTACCAAACAGGTCAAACATCTTATCTTCATGTAATTCATGGCTTGAATTGACATTGCCAAGAAAATATAAATAGATTAGTCTTGATGGAGCAACCTGATATTTCACTTATCTTTCTTGGAAATCTGCATCTACATACAGTACATGATGTAAAACAATTATAAAGAACTAAACAATTTTGGTACAAACTATCGACCCATGTATTAACAAACTCAGTGTTTTTTTTTTCTCAGTGAGTTATTCTCAGCGGGTTATACAGTTATTTCCCAATTTAAAAATAACAGTGAAACTAAATGTTATTATTAAAATTAAAATTACCCATCCTAGGCCAGGTTTTTCAAAAGTCTGGACTCCAGTCTGGATCAAATTAGCAATGCAATAATACAATACATTGAAGTGTATGTTGCAGGTCATTACAGCTATCCTGGCCTTAGATTAAAAGCTAAATGTATTAGTTTACCTGTTTGACATCATTGCAATGTTGATCGCTGGTGAACGTTTGGTATTTAACATTACAGAGTCAAATTTTTGGCTAACAGGCACCCAGTAAAAATTAATGAGTTAGTAGTAACAGCAGACAGTATTTCATGTTCTGCAGGCACATAAATTGAGACTTCGACATCTACTGTCTGGCTACATTACATTCCCTGTGCAGTAAAGATGTTAAGGTCTAAATTTGCAAAGAAGTCTGTCTGTGGACTGTGCCAATTTTTACCAGCAGGTTGAATGCAGACTGTGCCATTTATCTTGTTTAGTTGGTTTAGGCATGAAAATCAGTCAAAGAAGATTAAATAACTATTGTAGTTATTTAATCTAAAATATCTGTAATTTTTTTATTGATAGAAGTTGGATCTGTTTAGGCTCACAAGCAAAAGTTGCATGCAAACAGGGTTATTTCTTTTTCACTAACTTGAAATGTATTGAATGTTGAATCTAAGTTGCTTCAAAGTTTGAGTTCCTTTGATTTAAGCGTCTGATTGCAGTAAAACAGTGGCATTTCCTCTATAGGTCTAATGGTACTTTGTCTCAGAAAGGTATTCTGCTTTTTTTTTTATGTTACTGTATAAGCGAGTTTAAAAAAAGTTAATTGCTTATCACCAATGCTTCTGAAACTTTGAATATTAAATTTGAGCACCCCTGTCCTAGACCTTCTTGGAAAGAAAGTCCTGTGTGATTTTTGAACAGATCCTCAGGACCACCAGCCCACAGCAGCCCCAGAGGCCTGGCAGTTTAGTCAACCTCTTTAAAGAGGATTGAACTAAATCTTGGACTTTCTGTTTCCTCTTCACTTTTACCCTTGTCTCCTGGCAATGACAGCAACAGGAGAAGTCATCTTAGTCATCCTAGAGTAAGTAAATTTTACTTTACCAGGAATACAGTGAAACCTCGGATTACGAGTAACACGGTTTACGAGTGTTCCGCAAGACGAGCAAATTTTTAAAATAAATTTTGACTTGAAAAATTAGTCAAAATCTGTCTTGGTTTACGAGCACCAAGTATCATGTATCACGCATGCGCTTCTTGTTTTGACACTGAGCATCACGTCATCACAACTGAGCCAACGGTTTTTCTCTCTCTTGCGCTGCAGAATTGTAGTTAATCTTCTCCTCTGGTGGGTCTTAGTACTTGTAGAATTTCGGAGTGTGCGTTTTTGTGCGTGTTTGTGTCTGTGTAAGGCAGAATGCGTGTGTGTGTTTGTTTGGGAACCTGAGAGAAGGGGGGCTGTAAAGGGGAGTGTGTGTGTGTGTGTGTGTGTGTCTGTATGTGTGTGTGCGCTCATTCACTTACACCAGTGGTTCTCAAAGTGTGGGGCGCGCCCCACTAGTGGGGAATACAGACATGACAGGTGGGGCGCAATGAACGGGAGGAAAAACAGGAAAGTACCTATTCTAATTCATGCTTTTCTTTATTGATAATGAAGAGGGTACGCTCAAAACTTAAACAATCACACAGAAATAAATGGATCATTAATACAAGTGAATTTAAAATAACATCAGTTGTGGGCCGGGAGAAAAAGTGGAACCATTGTGCAAGAATAATGGTTTAACGTCGGGCCAACTTGAGCAGCGCTGCTCGAATCACAAACGGGAACGACCCACTGGGCAGCGCTGCGCGACTCTGACAGAAATAAACCGCGCCGACCATCAAAATACATTTTACCCCGCTGGGATGCGCACGTACAAACCAGGCATGGCAAGGCGGAAACAATATTAAACAGTCCTGACATTTTAAATAAATTGTTTTTAAATAAAACACAGGGGGTCGCGCAGGTTTGTGATTCCAGCGGCGCTGCGCGATCCACCACCGGGCTGCGCGAATAAACCAGATCATCACTGCGCTATCCAGATAGTCGCGCTGCGCTGTATTCGCGCAGATATTTGGTTCAATCGGGTGCCACAGTTTCGTCTCACTTTTGATGTGTTTGGCTTCACATACACTTCGACAATGGAAGAAGACGGTGCAGCAGCAGTGAGTTTACTTACATGTGACGAAACTAACAACGAGGAGATTTTAAAGAAAAAAAGTGCATCGTCTGTGATGTGGAATTGGTTTGGGTATAAGAAAAGTGATACGAATGAGATGAACGTGATTTGTGAGGTACGCAAGTGCACTGTTTTAACAAGTGGTGGAAACACGTCAAACCTTTTCTATCATCTGAAATACAAATCGAATATGGCCAAAGTAAAAAAAATGCGGCAAACCTCAGCAATTCACACTCCAGTCACGTTAATAAACCACTGGACGTCTTTGAAAGAAAGCTGGCAGAATACAGACAGCAGGAGAATCGCATGGTAAAATCTGAATCAGTGGACAGCAAAGCACAAATGGCTTCATTCAAAGTTGCATACAGAATTGTCCAGTGCAAAAAAACTACAAACGATTGCTGAGCAGCTAATAAACATGGGGTCAATTATGCAAAGATAAGTGACAACGTAAGCCTTGTAACAATTGCATGTGTATTTTATCTTTTTTTCACTTGGTGGTGTTTGATCGTATTGGTTTAGGAATTGATATTTCAATAAACAGTAAACTTGGCCGATTTCGTTATTATTTTGTTGACAAGTGGGGCTTGAAAATTTGCTCACCCCCTTAAGTGGGGAATGACAGAAAAAGTTTGAGAACCACTGACTTACACCAACACACACACTCTCTGTCGACTTTACAGCTCCCCCTCCTCTTTCCTCTTTCCTCTTTTTTTGGGTTCCCAAAAAAACACACAAACTCTGCTCTGTCGCGATTCTTTTCAAAGGTAAGGTGCTGCTTAATTTGTTATTGTTGTTGTTTTACTTTACAGCAGTGATTGCGTTAGTTTGCGCTCACATGAGTGTGACTAGCTATGTTCCTTGCTAATTTTTAAACGGTTAATTTTTAAACTGTTTTAAAAACGGTCTCTCCATTAATGACACACACACACACACACACACACACACACACACACACACACACAGTGCCTGCGTGCACAAATGGAAACACTTATCTGTCGGGATTTATTTTTATGTTTTATTTTTAAAGGTAAAGTGCAGGTTAATTTGTTTTATTTTTACTTCATATTTTGTGTTAATTATTTTTATGTATTTATTTTTTTGGGGCTGTAGAACGAATAATTTGAGTTTCCATTATTTTCTATGGGAACATTAAATTTGGTTTACGAGTGGTTTGGAATACGAGCCTGCTTCTGGAACAAATTATACTCGTAATCCGAGGTTCCACTGTATAAATAAAACATGTACTATAAGTTAAAAAATGTCAGTTGCTTACTTACATGAGGTTAGATGTCAATCCTGTGTGTCTACATGGAAATGTACTCCTGCAACAGTATTGGCTTATGGTACTTTTTTTTTTATTAATCAATGTTCTGTAAGAAAACCTTAACATGCTGATAAATTGAAACTAACGTATTGCTATAAATATCTTGCCCCATGCCCTTCTGCAATTCTAGGAATGAAGGAGTCAATTGTCATCAATAGTCTTTGCCTCTTTCAATTAGCATTCTGCAAACCAGAAAGAACTTTTCACTCTGAAGACATTCCATTAGGTCAACACCTTCAAACCAATCAGATAATTCAACAGCATTCTCATCGTTAAAATTATACAATCTCTTTATGTCCGTCTCCTATGAGAGGCGTAATAATGTACTGTATGGGTGGTGTTTGTGAAGCTGATAAACTGGAACTGTTGCCTATTTAGCCAAATAGGAATGCTTCCTGAGAAGGTCTCATAAACACTATACATGTTCTCACTCTCTCATACACACACTCACACACCTACTGTACCTTGGGCAGGAGCAAGAGCATCAACAGAAAACATGTTGCCTTTGATTCTTTTTGTCAGAACAATTCTTTTTACAAATGGAATAACTGGTGAGTTAAATAAAGAATCAATTAATTACTTTTACTATTTTTATTTTTAGTTACTATTTATTTCAAGATATATTAACATTTAATTTATAATTAATAATTATGGTATAACCCTCTCGGTATGAGTTTATCTTAAAAACATGAGGTTTTCTTTACTTTACATTCAAATGAACACACACTGCTTAAATACTAATACACCTTTTAAGCCACTTCACTTAGGAAGGCTGATTCATGCAATTGCTTTTTGTAAACCATGAGTCATTTCTCTTAGCAACTATCCATTCATTAAGAGCAAACATCTTAGTTTGTAGGTAATTGTAAATGTATAAGGTGTTTTGTACATTTAATGGATTTTTTTTGTAAATAATGTTTTTTTTTTTAAATACTTTCATCCAAAGCTCAACAAGCAACTACAAATCTGCCATGCAGGCCGTTTTTGCCCAGTCTCTTTCTTATGGTGGAGTCGTGAACACTGACCTTAATTGAGGCAAGTGAGGCCTGCAGTTCTTTAGATGTTGTCCTGGGGTCTTTTGTGGCCTCTCGGATGAGTTGTCTCTGCGCTCTTGGGGTAATTTTGGTCGGCCGGCCACTCCTGGGAAGGTTCACCACTGTTCCATGTTTTTGCCATTTGTGGATAATGGCTCTCACTGTGGTTCGCTGGAGTCCCAAAGCTTTAGAAATAGCTTTATAACCTTTACCAGACTGATAGATCTCAATTACTTTTGTTCTCATTTGTTCCTGAATTTCTTTGGATCTTGGCATGATGTCTAGCTTTTGAGGTGCTTTTGGTCTACTTCTCTGTGTCAGGTAGCTCCTATTTAAGTGATTTCTTGATTGAAACAGGTGTGGCAGTAATCAGGCCTGGGGGTGACTACAGAAATTGAACTCAGGTGTGATAAACCACAGTTAAGTTATTTTTTAACATGGGGGGCAATCACTTTTTCACACAGGGCCATGTAGATTTGGAGTTTTTTTTCTCCCTTAATAACGTAAACCTTCATTTAAAAACTGCATTTTGTGTTCAATTATGTTATCTTTGACTAATAGTTAACGGTTTTTGATGAGCAGAAACATTTAAGTGTGACAAACATGCAAAAGAATAAGAAATCAGGAAGGGGGCAAATAGTTTTTCACACCCCTATATATATATATATATATATATATATATATATATATATATATATAAAATCTTTTTTTTTTAAAGTAAAATACTACTAGCCCTGTGTAACGGGTTCGACCCTAAGTGCACGGGCGACACCATGAAACACGGACACGAGGCGAGGTCTTACAGGAAAAAGGGTAATTTATTTAGAAAAATGGGGAAGGAAAGGGTTAAAGGCTCTCTGCGGCCTTTTCCACTTCGGCGGCAGGGATGTGAAGGCGGGCTCTACGCGGAAGTGAAGGTGCCGCGGGAGCTCGCGCAGCTCATTCATGCGCTCCTCTCGTGGAGATCAAAGGCGCCCCCCTTTTTTAAGTCTCCGGGGCGCATCACATCGCCCCGGTCTTGTGCCACTGTCTCTCATAAAATCCACCGCGTCACAAAGTCCAGCTTCCCAACAGTCAGACCCCGAGCTACACTCCCCGCTGTGTTTTATAGCACCGGGATCATTAGCGGCGATAGCTCATGGGCCGTTGCCTGATTCTGCGGCCCTGCTCCTTCACATACCTAAAGGGGGGGGGGGGGGCGCCTACCTAGTGAGCGAGAAGCGATATCAATTTGGGCATCACCATCACAGGTGCTCGCTGTGACACTCTGTAAGTAAGCTAGCGGGCATAAATAGGTTATGTTTAGGAAAATGGTATCGGATTGGTACGTGGACTCAAATACTCGCCGATTCCGATGCCAGATTTTTTTGTGGTATCGGTAGCATTTCCGATACCAGTAACGGGATCGGAACACCACTACTCAAAACACTTAGACATAAGACTAGGGATTACACACACTGATACAATACAGACATGGGATACAGACTGGTCGAGACAAGACACACTAAACAGACTATCGGACTAAACACTAAGGACTATACACACAAGGGATAAACAAACAAGACAGGCTTGGCTAAGTCTACTAGCTGTTACGCCCATTGGCTGCAGCTGGTCTGTTTAGTAGCTAAACAGACCAATTGCTAAACAGGCTAGTAGCCTGAGACCCAAGAGACAAACATACAGTACAAGGTACACAGCAGACTAGGTATGGAACACACTAAGAACTCTAAAGGTTAGTTGCTAAACGGGTTAGTACTTACACAGACTAAGAGCTAATCAGACGATGAGACTAGACAGACTTGAAGACTAGACAGACTAAGATCTAAACATGTTAGTAGTGCCCTTATTAGTATTTATACAGACTAATAACTAAACATGCAATGGGGGTTACTTACACATGAGGGTAAACACAAAAGGCTAATTCTCCTAGAGGCTAATCCTGCTAGGAGACACAAAGACAAGGACATATTAATCTAAACAAACTTAACTTAAAGGTCCATAAACAAAAAGGCCAACTGTCATCAAAACAAAACCCACATAACAGAACAGAAATTATACATATAATGCTCGACCCAGTTTCCCAGAACAAACAGGTATTTATAATATGACTAATGAGCATCCTCAGTTCAAGTGAGCATCCGCGTCACCTGACTGAGGTGCCTTCTGGGAAACTGAGTCTGTGAACAAATCTACAAACTATAACACAGTGCCCTCTAGTGGGCAACCCTCACACACACATTTATACAGTACATGTTAAATAAGCGCAGACTTTATTTAGCTTCTGTTTGTATCGGTTTATTGTTAATATTAAAGAAATTCAATTTTAAGACATCGAAATTTTAATATACATTTACGCATTTGGCAGACGCTCTTATCCAGAGCTTATCTTATCTTATTTTATCTCATTATACATCTGAGCAGTTGAGGGTTAAGGGCCTTGCTCAAGGGCCCAACAGTGGCAACTTGGTGGTTGTGGGGTTTGAACCTGGGATCTTCCGAACCGTAGTCCAATGCCTTAACCACTGAGCTACCCCTGGCCCTACAGAAATGTTACTGTACGTGGAGCCGTATAGAAAGCCGCACCACGAGATGTTTTAATGGTTATAAGAGCCCTGACGCAGGGCTTTAGATGGGAACAACGAAATAGGAGGCTGTGAGACTGCTTGTGATACGCACGGGAAGACCTTCCCGTTGGGAGATGGCGTGGGATTATTAAGGAAACTTAAAAGGAAACAAATGAAAACTAATAACACAAAATGAACAGAGCTCCGCCGTCTACGTCGGACGGGGCTGTGGAAGACAAAACAAAAACTTATATCCTCTTGGGGCGTTTGCCCTTACCGAGGATTTATTGAGAGGGGTTTGTATTTTTATGTACACTTTATACTTCACCTCAGAGCGCATGCTGCGTGACGCTCTCTCTCTCTCTCGCTCTCTCTCTCTCTCACTCTCGCTTGCTGGCGTCTTAAGCAAGGCCAGTTCTACGGGGGGGCAAGAGGGGGCCTCAAATAAAAAAATTTTAAATGTTGAGAAAGCACATGTTAATATACTCACAAAATGAATTTATAAAATAAGTTTATAAAATGATCTGCGGTAGCAGAAAAATCCGCCTAAAAAGGGACACAATACGGTATTAGATTTCCCTCATGTCCCTCTGCTGTGTGTATTCATTCACAGGCTGCAGCGCGCACACACACACACACACACACTCTTCCCCTGATCCCTCGGTAAACATCTAATCACCGTCTGTATGCAAATGAGTCAAGACGTAGCCTAATGTAGTGTCGAGTTGGAGTTCAGTGGTCACGGAGTGTCACGTGAAGAAGAAGAAGCTGCAGCGTTTTTCAGTTACAACAAGCATAGAGTCCACGTCCACTGAATTTGACAGCCTGAAGGCAAATGACCGTTGTCTGTGAAAGTTTTTCCAAAGGTAAATAGGAGATTGTTGGTTTAGAGTGGATAGGAGAGAAGAGAGCTGTTCATTTACTTGTAAAAAATACATATATATATATATATATATATATATACACAGTACACGGTGGTGTAGTGGTTAGCACTGTCGCCTTGCACCTCCAGGGTCTGGGTTCGATTCCCCGGCCAGGCTCGATTCCTGTCTCTGTGTGCATGGAGTTTGCATGTTCTCCCCGTGCTTGGTGGGTTTCCTTCGGGTACTCCGGTTTCCTCCCACAGTCCAAAGATATGCAGGTTAGGCTAATTGGCGTTCCTAAAAAATTGCCCGTAGTGTGTGATTGGGTGTGTGAGTGTGTGTATGTGTGTGTGCCCTGCGATGGATTGGCACCCTGTCCAGGGTGTACCCTGCCTAATGCCCGAAGTCTCCTGGGATAGGCTCCAGGTCCCCCGCGACCCTGGACACAGGATTAAGTGGTATAGAAAATGAATGAATGAATGAATATATATATACAGTGGTTACAAAATCGGAATAACCATCCCGCCGCGCATACCGCCGTTTAAAGGCAACAGCGGCCAAAATAAATCAGTTGCATTTCAAAGTCATTCGTAAAATGGCCGCCAGGTGGCGCAAAGTGACATTTTCATTCATCGCAGTAAATACAACAGTGATGGTAATTTCCACAACAAACATGAAAAATCTGAACCAGAGCTATTGATGTGTACTGTACAATAATGAGTAAAAAAATTATAGTAGATTTATTAACTGAAATAAATGACCATATTTTTCAAGAGAATTTTCAAGCCCCACTCATCCACCCCACAGCCCACAACAACAAGCAAATAAGAGACATAATTAACGAACTTCTTAGAAAGAAAATTGAGTTTTCTCTTTTCTAAAAAAATAATAATTAATGAATACTCTTGCTTTTGTAAAGATTTTGAGTGACCATTTGCCATATACAGTACTGCCTGCTTTATTATATATTTAATAAAACTTTATTGCAACTAAATTGTGTGTGTGTGCCTTATTGAATATTTAATAATGCTTCCGGAACATTGTCGTCCATACGTTTTACAGTATGTACAGTATATTGAAAACAGTGAAACATAAAACAAACCGAAAGGACAAATTAAGGAATGTACGAAACATTAACACCTTTACCGTGTTCAAATTAATACTGTAGAGTTATTGCATTATGTTTCAAGACATCCTTAATTTAAAAAAAATTCCCTAATTATATGTCCACAAATACTTTGACAACATACACTTATCAACTTATCCACATAAACTTATCCACACAAACTCTCCGTGCACACACACACAATCTCTAAAAAATTTATATTAATAACATACATATACAAATAAACAAAAATATAAACGTCTATATTGAAGTTTACGGTGAATGCAGAGTCGGCTAAGCAGACGTGATGACGCGCGCGCCCTCACCTCTGTTACGGCCGCCTACAGTATTTGGCCAAAAGAATTATAATAATTGAACGATATGCCTGGTCCTGGAAAGAGACATTAACAGTCCGGCGCTGAGAAACGAAAGAACCGAAAGAAAAAAAAAAAGCCTAAGATGAAGCCCGTGCATCAATTCCAGAAATAAAACTTTACTTTATTCTGTCGACGTTAATAATGTAATAACGTAACATTAACGTAAAATAACGCAAATTTCATTTAACAGCAGGGGGGACAATAAATATATTTTTTTATAAATTTATTGCATTGTTTATGTTGTTTACAGTCAAGCCATCAACATACAATAAAATATAAACATGAGATCTAAACTAAAAACTGTGCTCCCTGTGCTGGTGCTGGCAATATCATCTCTTTGTTCTGCTGTCTCCGGCTCCCTCCCTGGTCCTGAATCTGCCTCTTCCCCTACTCTCACTGTCTCAGAACAGACTGACTCCTGAAGCAGAAAAAAATGCAGGAAATGATGTTTTCTAACATGCGTTAGATAGTTTTTTTTATCACTCTATACACAATACTTTGCTATTTTTATAGATGTTGAGCATCGTGAGCAAGCCCGAGATCATATTAACGTTAATTATCACCAGCCGGCATGAATAGCACACGAGTAACGTGAGTTGGACGCACACCAATCGATTTGACTATGGTTAATCGCTCACTCCGTAGGCTCCCTGAATAGGAGGGAAAGGGATGGAACCGCGCATTCGTGCCGGCAGGAAAAAAAAAACTAAACAGGTCTAACAGATGAGGACTCAGATTAATGTGCAAAAAATATATAATAAAACTATATAAGTCTACATAGCCTTTATAAGATTCTACCTTAAGCGCACTTAAAACATTTTATTTAGTTTTAAAATAAAATTTTTTTAAAACATCATCACTCGGGATTCAAACCAGCGCTTTGCAGATCACTGGTCGAGCGTTCTAACCACTACACCAAGCAGCCACTTAGAAACAATGCACCCCAGAGACGTTAATAAGCCACTCGACTTCTTTGAAAGCAAGTGTACTTCTTTGATAAGTGACGAAGTAAGCCTGTTATAATAATAACTTGGTGTTATTTGATCTTATTGGTTTAGAAATTTATATTTAAATAAAACCGTACACACTTCTTTTCTAATTACACGTGATAAAATCTAAAGGCTCACTGTGTTAATATTTATTGTGCTTAAATTTGATCTTAATAAGATTTGATTTAATTTGAATTCTACATTTGTACTGTAATTATAGTACTGTGATTATGAATTCGGCCAACTACAGTGTTTCACTTGATGTTATCGGCTACTACGTGTATTAGTGAGGCAGAGAATGAACTAAGGCATGAGGCGTCAGTCTGTAGTTATATAGCGCCACTCAGTGGTAAAAGCCAGCAAATGCACAGCAAATGCACATCCCGTAATGTGGCGGCGACGTTACATACGACGCTCCGATTTTGTAACCACTGTACACTTATCAACTTATCAACATACACTTATCAACAAGTATCACGAATGTGCATTTCATATGATTGTCCATATGAATGTCAAACATGAGACGCGCACACTAACACACACAAACTCTCACCGTGCATACACATGAGAAGCGCGCGTGGATACACGCAAACTCTCCGTGCACACACACACAATCTCTCCGTGCGAAAACAACACAAGTAGACTATTTACAGTACATGTATTTAACTTTCAATTGATTCTGGTACTACTGCAGTACTACTGCTTTTACAGTATGTATTACTATTTTTCTACTTCATGCTCTGGGATTCCCATAGCAGCATACTATGGAAACTTGCTGACACTGTGGAATGAAAAATAACTGTGGATGCTGTGGAATCTCATAATTCTAAGGAAATCCAAATCGCTACTTATCTTTACAATTTACTATATATTTGTTCTCAGAATTGGAAGATTAAATCATCTTGGCAAATGCACATGTGGTTTGTAAAGGCCCGTTGATGAAGACATTCACTCTCAAAGCACCTCCTGCTGGTGAAGACGTCTAACAGCAGATGGCTTCTTGGATCGGTAATCTACTGCTTTTCCTGCAGTTCCCGGATGTGCCCTCGTATTTGATGTGTCATATTTGAACCACAGAATTTTCAGAAGCGGAATTTGTGAAGTGAAATAAAAATAGCCGAAAGTTGCCTGACGAATATTATTGCTGGAATTATTAAACTAACTGAATATTTTGAACATGAACTTTGTGAGGTGAATATTGATTACTGAATATTAACAATGAATATGTTTGTGAAATGTTTCCGTTTGAAATATTCACTACGTAAATATACAACCATGTTAAAATGCAGCGCATAAAAATGCAAGCCATGAAAATACAATGCATTAAAATGCAAGCACTGTTAATTGCAGTGCTGTTTTTTTTTTCGATTTGTGGAATTCAACAAGCTTTTTATTTCAAATACTTTTGGCAGGATTTTTGTTCCATATCTGAGTCATCTTGGAGTTATGCAACCATTGCATCCATAGTTTATAATAAGCTTCCTGAGATAGCTGAAAGATTTGACATATCGAAGAACACTACAAAGGCCATTAAATGAGCCATCACAGTGGCATCACCAAGAAGTGGATGTCTCACCAAAATTCAATTCAATTCCATTTCATTTGTATAACGCTTGTAAAAATCACAAAAGGTCATCATCGCAAAGCAGCTTTACAGAAATATTGTGGAAGAAATTTATGGAAATGTATATGAATTGTAAGAAAAAAAATGTGTATCAGACAAAAGCATGAGATTGTCAGATTGTCCCTGATGAGCACACCAAAGGTGACGGTTCCCAAGGAAGAACCCAAGTAAGATGACAATAGGAAGAAACCTTGAGAGGAACCAGATTCAGTGGGAACCCTGCTATCTGATATCACTCAAATGGAGGATGGATTCCCTGTTAAGTCTGATTCCTCTCAAGGCTTCTTCCTACTGTATTGTCATCTCAGGAGTTTCCAACAGTGTTGTACTGTACTGAGCTTAATCACGCTGCATGCTTACATTTTCAAAATTGCACCAGTAAAAGCTAGTATAAAGCTATTTTGCTCTTATTTACGTGAAATTGTTTGTGGAAAACGTTTCCTGCCTTTTCCAACCTGCGATTCTCATTTCTCTCAGCAGATGGCGCAAGGGATCGTGCATACTATCTATGCGTCATTCAATGTGTATATGTAACTATCTCAGGTTTCATTCCATATATGCAGTTTATAATGTTTTGAAAAAATTAATTAGTTCGTTTTGAAGCTTCTGAACTTCTTGGATGTTTTTTTTTAGTGTGACATTGCTTTAGATGGAGCAGGAGCAGCGATTTAGTTCTGAACTGGCTTCTGTGAAATTATCGCTAAAACAATGTAATGACCCCTCCTGAGGATATAAAGCTTTATTATTGTGTTGGAATGAATCAGATCTACCACAGCAGATAATAAACTATGCTACAGAGGGAGCCACGTCAAATAACCGCGGCCGTGTGAATGGCGTGCGAATGGCGTACGGCTGCCCTATGGACAGTGTAGTCCCCCTCCTTCTTCTTCCTGAAAGGCGTGTCAAGAGTAAAGCCCTATTCATTAATTTACCTGGTTCCACCACTAGATGGTGCTTCGTTCTCAAGAACACGTTAAAACAAGCCAGCAATTTAGCTGCGCTGAGTTGCAATCATGTGATTTTGACAACCCACCCCGCCTAACTGACACTATCAAACTGCACTACAGAGATGAAGATGGCAGCTTAATGGACTATTCGGGGTAAGTGTTTTATTTCATAAAATTTGTTTTGGGTAGCATACAGTTTATTTCACAGTTTAGTTTTTTATTGGCAGGGGGGTGGGTGGAATCATTGGAGAGGGGATGAAGGGTTTGAGTTGAGATGTATGGAATATTGGGTGGATCCGGAGCGCCGCAGGCAGCTGTAGTCGGTAGGTGACAGGGTTAATCCGTAAAGTGATGCGGTATGGTCGGATGAATCTGGGTGAGAGTTTCCGTGATTCCGTATGTAGATGTAGGTTTTTTGTGGAAAGCCATACCTTGTCACCTACTCTGTACAAACGTCCCGGTGGGTGTCGACGGCAATGTTTGGCGACGTAGCTGGTGTTGGCGCGTTGGATGGCGAGGTTTGCTTGATTCCATATCCGCCAACACCTACGGACCAACTGTTGGGCCGATGGTACGTCAACCTCTGGTTCTTGATGGTTGAACATCGGAGATTGGAAACCATAGCAAACTTCAAATGGGCTTAGGCTGGTAGCAGAGGAGACATGAAGGTTGTGGGACAGCTCTGCCCATGTGAGGTAGCGGGCCCAGGAGTGCTGGCGATCAGAAAAAAAACACCTCAGGTAGCGCTCCAGATGTTGGTTGGTCCATTCCGTCTGACCGTTAGTCTGGGGGTGGTAAACGGATGACAGACTATTGGTGGAATCGACCAGACGGCAGAAGTCCTTCCAGAACCGGGCGGTGAACTGGGTCCCCCTGTCCGAGACGATGTCTTTAGGGAACCCATGCAAGGCACGGGGTCCGCCCGGGGGTGTCTTCCTCGTGTTGTCGTGAGAGGGCGTTGGCCTTGGTGTTTTTTGACCCTGGGTATGACAGGTGGAAGTTGTACTGTTCGAAAAATAAAGCCCACCGTGCCTGCCGGGGATTAAGTTGTTTGAGGTTTCGGATGGGTATGAGGTTTTGATGTTCCATCCAGACAATGAATGGCTCACTGGCCCCCTGGAGCCAGTGGCGCCATTCCTCCAAGGCCCACTTTATGCCCAACAGTTCGTGGTCCCCTACACCGTATCGCTACTGAGTGGGGTTAAATTTCTTGAAGAAGAAGCTACAGGGGTGTAGCTTCTGGTCTGGGCCTCGTTGAGAGAGAACAGCGCCGGCGCCCACATCCAACGCGTTAACCTCCACAATGAATGGTTTGTTGGCATCCGGGTGGAGAAGAATAGAAGCGGTGGAGAAGCGGTGACATAGTTCTTGAAAGGCAGAGATGCCAGCTGGAGTGAGTTGAAATGGATGAGAGTTGAGATGTATGGATGCTCTTGTGCAGAGTAGTGATCTCTCCGGTTAGCTTATCGATAAGCATGGCATGCTGGTTCACCACATTGCAGAGGCGGGCATGATCCGCTGGGTTCACCGCGGAAGGCTCAGTCATTCTGTCAAGAACTAATCTGAGTAGACCAGAAGATGTAGCTTTAGCAGTTAGCCTTTTGTAGCGTGGATGGTAAACCCAAACGCTGAATAACACGAGTAGGCAGGATAACCATGCATTTTGTTTTAAGGACTCTCAACAAATGGGGAGCAAGGGATAAGCACAATTTAACCCACGTCCTATAAACACACACTCAATCTGAAAGCAAACCTAAGAAAATGAGTACTCACGATTCGGCGAAAAGTGAATGAGCAATGTGTCATGGTTTGTTTACTCCTCTTATACTTCCTGATTCGCGACCGCATTACTTCCGGGTCCTAGTGCTGGTCGTGGATTGAGTGTGCATGACAAACTCAAAAATTTGCTAAAGCTTCGAAAATGCTATTAATGTCTCTATTACAAAAGCTGCACTACCCGATGAAAAGTGTTTGTGCTCTCTGACTGAATCTGACTGAGTGTTGTCTGGATAAATTCAGCATTTAGTTATTCAGTCTAAGAGTTAATATGTAGGTTATTTCTGTGAATATAATGTGATGCAGTTCATGAAGGACACAAGCTGAGGATAGATGTACAGCTAGTGAGTTAAACGCTCATAACCGGGTTTATATTTTTCTCAATTTGTCCGTGTCCATTAAAATCAACACTATCAAACTTGGAAATGATATAACATCCAATCAAACATCACATTATTAAAAGTAACGAATTTGATACTACTCTTCTCTTATGCAGCACGGCTAAAAAGATAACCCTAACCCTACTGCATTTCATTCTCATAATAACGCAAAACACAGGCGCTGTGAATGACATCGACGTCTGCTAACACAGTAGCACGTCCTGATGATGGTTGAATTTTATGGTTGTTTAGTTTCACTTATTTCAGTTAAAAAATCTGCTACAAATTTAAAGAACACAAAGTATAAGATGACACAAAACCCTACACGTGTATTGTAGCTTTTCTAATTACACATAATAAAATCTGAAGGCTCACTGTACTAATGTTTATGTTGCTTAAATTTGATCCTAATAAGATTTAAATTTCATTTAAATTTAAAATGTATAATGTAATTTTAGTACTGTGATTATGAATTTGTTTATTTACAATATTTCACTTGATTTTATCTGCAACTACGTGCAGCTCTAGACGAGCTGCGGCTCATTAATCCTGGAGAGAACGAATTAAAGCCTGAGGCCTCAATCCATAGTTTTATAGCGCCACTCAGCGGTAAAAGCAAGCAACAAACCCAAATGCTGTCGAAGTAGAATACCGCTTGTTTACCATCTGTATGTATATTTTTATACAAAAGAGACAACATAAAGTGCACATGCAATTGTGCAAACAAGAGCGACAAAGTGACAGTGCGACAACATGACATTTCAATACTTTGTGGTAATGAGCTGAGGTAGTTTGGGGAGAAACAGTAAACATTCCTTTGTGAGTATCAACATAAGATAAAAATAGTTTCTGCAAATTAGCAATTGATGAATTTGGTGAATTTGATGAATGATGGCCAGATGGAGTGTGGTGGAGATGTCTTCATCCATTGAATGAGCCAAAAGAGTATCCCCACAATAAAGGTTTACCAGCAGTCTCCTCCTCTTAACACTTTTATCCATTTTCCAGCACCTTTGTATAGTAGGAAAGAGAGTGACATGCCATTCATGGTCCTGTGTAGGCCCCAGCACATTTTGTCCCTGTGTATCTTTAATTAAAATTGGCAATTGTGGAGCTAGGTACCCAAGTCTTCCAGTGTTTCCTCCCTGTTTCCAATTACCTACATTAAATGATAACTCCTCTTTGCCTTCACCCTCTCTACTATATAAAGGTCTATGTCCAGTTTTTTAACGTTTTACTGTATCTGTCCAACTTCTTATTTGTCCTGGTGTTTTACTGGTCCTGTCTATCCTCTCTTCACTTATTTGTTCTCCTGCCTCTTCTTCAATTCCTCCCTCTTTCTGTATTGTTTTTTCATTTTCTTTAAATCTGTCATTACAATTTTATAATCTAAAGATGTGTTTTCCTCTCTATCAGTTTCCCTACCATGCCTCTTCTTTGGTCTTATGTACGGCTCTCTGTTGTCTTTAAGTAAACATGACGTTTCATTTGCATTTCTCCTATAACTTCCACCGTTTCTTTGAGTACTGAAAATTGACATTCCATTTGCAGATACAGTACATCCAGAAAGTATTCACAGCACATCACTTTTTCCACATTTGGTTATGTCAGCCTTATTCTAAAATGGAGTAAATTAATTTTTTCCCTCAGAATTCTACACACAACACCCCACAATGACAACATGAAAAAGGTTTACTTGAGATTTTTGCAAATTTCTTTAAAAAAAAACATAATTAAGAAAGCACATGTACCGTACATTAGTATTCAAAGCCCTTGCCATGAAGCTCAAATTTAAGCTCAGGCGCATCCTGTTTCCCCTGATCATCCTTGAGATGTTTCTGCAGCTTAATTGGAGACCACTTGTGGTAAATTCAGTTGATTGGACATGATCTGGAAAGGCACAAACCTGTCTATATAAGGTCCCACAGTTGACAGTTCATGTCAGAGCACAAACCAAGTATGAAGTCAAAGGAATTGTCTGTAGACCTCCGAGACAAGATTATCTCAAGCCACAAATCTGGGGAAGGTTACAGAAAAATTTCTACTGCTTTGAAGGTCCCAATGAGCACAGTCCCAATGGAGGCCCATCATCCATAATTGGAAGAAGTTCGAAACCACCTGGACTCTTCCTAGAGCTGGCCAGCCATCTAAACTGAGCGATCGGGGGAGAAGAGCCTTAGTCTGGGAGGTGACCATGAACCTGATGGTCACCTCTGGAGCTCTGACAGGGTGAACAAGTAGGACCTTATATAGATACTGTAGGTGTGTGCCTTTCCAAATCATGTCCAATCAACTGAATTTACCAACCGAATACCATGGAGTGTATAAATGTACACATAATTAAATTGTCATATGGAAAAGTGCATAAATACTGAATAAGAATAGGAAATGTCTAAACTAAATATAACATAAACATGGTTTGTAGATAATGTGCTTGATAAGGAGATTTCATGAAACAATGTTTTTGCACATTTCACAGCAATGACAATACCTACAACCACACCCATGACCCCGATGACGGGCATGCCAACAAGAACGACAGTGGAAATGCCAATAAACATGACGGAAACGAGCACAGCAAGTACGACGGAAACCAGCACGGCAAGCACGAGTGTAACGAACACGCCAAGCACGACAGCAACAAGCACAGCAAGCACGATGGAAACGAGCACGAGCACGCCAAGCACGACAGCAATGAGAACAGCAAGCACAGCGGAAACAAGCACGACGGAAACGAGCACAGCAAGCACGATGGAAACGAGCACAGCAAGCACGACACCAACGAGCACAGCAAGCACGACACCAACGAGCACAGCAAGCACGACACCAACGAGCACAGCAAGCACGACACCAACGAGCACAGCAAGCACGACATCAACGAGCACAGAAAGCACGACACCGACGAGCACAGCAAGCACGACATCGACGAGCACAGCAAGCACGACATCAACGAGCACAGAAAGCACGACACCAACGAGCACAGCAAGCACGACACCAACGAGCACAGCAAGCACGACACCAACGAGCACAGAAAGCACGACACCGACGAGCACAGGAAGCACGACACCGACGAGCACAGAAAGCACGACAGCGACGAGCACAGAAAGCACGACACCGACGAGCACAGCAAGCACGACATCGACGAGCACAGAAAGCACGACAGCGACGAGCACAGAAAGCACGACAGCGACGAGCACAGAAAGCACGACATCGACGAGCACAGAAAGCACGACATCGACGAGCACAGCAAGCACGACACCATCGAGCACAGAAAGCACGACACCGACGAGCACAGCGAGCACGACACCGACGAACTCAGTGAGCACGACACCAACGAGCACAGAAAGCACGACACCGACGAGCACAGAAAGCACGACACCGACGAGCGCAGCAAGCACGACACCAACAAGCACAGAAAGCACGACAGCGACGACCACAGAAGGCACGACACCAACAAGCACAGAAAGCACGACAGCGACGACCACAGAAAGCACAACATCGACGAGCACAGAAAGCACGACAGCGACGAGCACAGAAAGCACGACAGCGACGAGCACAGAAAGCACAACACCAACGAGCACAGAAAGCACGACACCGACGAGCACAGCGAGCACGACACCGACGAACTCAGTGAGCACGACACCAACGAGCACAGAAAGCACGACACCGACGAGCACAGAAAGCACGACACCGACGAGCACAGCAAGCACGACACCAACAAGCACAGAAAGCACGACAGCGACGACCACAGAAGGCACGACAGCGACGAGCACAGAAAGCACGACAGCGACGAGCACAGAAAGCACGACAGCGACGAGCACAGCGAGCACGACACCGACGAGCACAGAAAGCACGACAGCGACGAGCACAGAAAGCACGACATCGACGAGCACAGAAAGCACGACACCGACGAGCACAGAAAGCACGACATCGACGAACTCAGTGAGCACGACACCAACAAGCACAGAAAGCACGACAGCGACGACCACAGAAAGCACGACACCAACAAGCACAGAAAGCACGACAGCGACGACCACAGAAAGCACAACATCGACGAGCACAGAAAGCACGACAGCGACAAGCACAGAAAGCACGACAGCGACGAGCACAGAAAGCACGACACCAACGAACTCAGTGAGCACAACACCAACGAGCACAGAAAGCACGACACCGACGACCACAGAAAGCACGACACCAACAAGCACAGAAAGCACGACAGCGACGACCACAGAAAGCACGACACCATCGAGCACAGGAAGCACGACAGCGACGAGCACAGAAAGCACGACAGCGACGAGCATAGAAAGCACGACAGCGACGAGCACAGAAAGCACGACAGCGACGAGCACAGCAAGCACGACACCATCGAGCACAGAAAGCACGACACCAACGAGCACAGAAAGCACGACAGCGACGAGCACAGAAAGCACGACAGCGACGAGCACAGAAAGCACGACAGCGACGAGCACAGAAAGCACGACAGCGACGAGCACAGAAAGCACGACAGCGACGAGCACAGAAAGCACGACATCGACGAGCACAGAAAGCACGACAGCGACGAGCACAGAAAGCACGACAGCGACGAGCACAGAAAGCACGACACCAACGAACTCAGTGAGCACAACACCAACGAGCACAGAAAGCACGACACCGACGAGCACAGAAAGCACGACACCGACGACCACAGAAAGCACGACACCAACAAGCACAGAAAGCACGACACCATCGAGCACAGGAAGCACGACAGCGACGAGCACAGAAAGCACGACACCGACGAGCACAGCAAGCACGACACCATCGAGCACAGAAAGCACGACACCAACGAGCACAGGAAGCACGACAGCGACGAGCACAGAAAGCACGACACCGACGAGCACAGAAAGCACGACAGCGACGAGCACAGAAAGCACGACAGCGACGAGCACAGAAAGCACGACACCGACGAGCACAGAAAGCACGACATCGACGAGCACAGAGAGCACGACACCGACGAGCACAGCGAGCACGACACCGACGAACTCAGCGAGCACGACACCGACGAGCACAAAGAGCACGACTGCGACGAGCACAGAAAGCACGACAGCGACGAGCACAGAAAGCAGGACACCGACGAGCACAGAAAGCACGACAGCGACGAGCACAGAAAGCACGACACCGACGAGCACAGCAAGCACGACATCGACGAGCACAGCAAGCACGACATCGACGAGCACAGAAAACACGACAGCGACGAGCACAGAAAGCACGACACCGACGAGCACAGCAAGCACGACAGCGACGAGCACAGAAAGCACGACAGCGACGAGCACAGAAAGCACGACAGCGACGAGCACAGAAAGCACGACAGCGACGAGCACAGAAAGCACGACAGCGACGAGCACAGAAAGCACAACACCGACGAGCACAGAAAGCACGACACCGACGAGCACAGCGAGCACGACACCGACGAACTCAGCGAGCACGACACCGACGAACTCAGCGAGCACGACACCGACGAGCACAGAAAGCACGATTGCGACGAGCACAGAAAGCACGACAGCGACGAGCACAGAAAGCACGACATCGACGAGCACAGAAAGCACGACACCGACGAGCACAGAAAGCACGACAGTGACGAGCACAGAAAGCACGACACCGACGAGCACAGAAAGCACGACAGCGACGAGCACAGAAAGCACGACACCGACGAGCACAGCAAGCACGACATCGACGAGCACAGAAAACACGACAGCGACGAGCACAGAAAGCACGACAGCGACGAGCACAGCAAGCACGACACCGACGAGCACAGAAAGCACGACAGAGACGAGCACAGGAAGCACGACACCGACGAGCACAGCAAGCACGACACCGACGAACTCAGCGAGCACGACACCGACGAGCACAGAAAGCACGACTGCGACGAGCACAGAAAGCACGACAGCGACGAGCACAGAAAGCACGACACCGACGAGCACAGAAAGCACGACACCGACGAGCACAGAAAGCACGACACCGACGAGCACAGAAAGCACGACAGCGACGAGCACAGAAAGCACGACACCGACGAGCACAGAAAGCACGACAGCGACGAGCACAGAAAGCACGACAGCGACGAGCACAGAAAGCACGACAGCGACGAGCACAGAAAGCAGGACACCGACGAGCACAGAAAGCACGACAGCGACGAGCACAGAAAGCACGACATCGACGAGCACAGAAAGCACGACAGCGACGAGCACAGCAAGCACGACACCGACGAGCACAGCAAGCACGACACCGACGAGCACAGAAAGCACGACAGCGACGAGCACAGAAAGCACGACAGCGACGAGCACAGCAAGCATGACACCGACGAGCACAGCAAGCACGACAGCGACGAGCACAGAAAGCACGACAGCGACGAGCACAGAAAGCACGACACCGACGAGCACAGAAAGCACGACACCGACGAGCACAGAAAGCACGACAGCGACGAGCACAGAAAGCACGACAGCGACGAGCACAGCGAGCACGACACCGACGAGCACAGAAAGCACGACAGCGACGAGCACAGAAAGCACGACAGCGACGAGCACAGCGAGCACGACACCGACGAGCACAGCGAACACGACACCAACGAACACAGTGAGCACGGCAGAATTAAGCACAGCAAGGACGACAGAAACAAGCACGGTAAGTACGACAGAAACCAGCACACCAAGCATGATTGCAACGAGCACGCCAAGCATGACAGCAATGAGCACAGAAAGCACGACGGAAACAAGCGCAGCTAGCACGATGGAAACGACCACGGTAAGAACGACAGAAACTAGCACGAGGACGGTGCCAACGAGCACGCCAAGCACGACGGAAACGACCTCAGCAAGCACTACGGAAACAAGCACGCCAAGCACGACGGAAACGAGCACATCAAGCACTACGGCAAGCACGTCGGAAACGAGCACGGCGAGCATAGCAAGCACGTTGGAAACAAGCATGACCACGGCAAGCACGACGGAAACGAGCACAGCAAGTATGACAGAAACCAGCACGGCAAGCACGACTGCAATGAGCACAAGCATGCCGAGCAGGTCAAGCACAACGGAAACGACCTCAGCAAGCACGATGGAAACGAGCACGAGCACAGCAAGTACGACGGAAACGAGCACGCCAAGCATGACGGCAACGAGCACGCCAAGCAGGAAGGCAACGAGCATGGCAAGCATGACGGAAATGAGTGCAGCAAGCATGACAGAAATGAGCACGGCGAGCATTGCAAGCACGACGGACACTAGCACGGTGCCAACGAGCACGGCAAGCACGACGGAAACAAGCACGCGAAGCATGGCAAGCACGACAGAACCGAGCACGGCAAGCACGACGGACACGAGCACGCCAAGCACGAGCACAGCAAGCACGACGGACACAAGCCCTCCAAGCACGACGGACACGAGCACGCCAAGCACAACGGACACGAGCACGCCAAGCACGACGGACATGAGCACGAGCCCTCCAAGAATGGCAACAAGTACAAGCACAAGCCCTCCAACAACAAGTCCATTGCAAAGTAACCAGTTTATTTTTCATTCTTGTATAACTGCTAACATTTTGAAGTCCTTTTGAATGTCCATCATTTAGGAATATTTTATCCAAAGTCAAATGAAAACCTAGCAATTAATAATAAGCATAAGCAGTGTGCAGTACCAGTCAATAGTTTTTTTTTTTTTACAGAGGTTATATGATCCTCCCGAATACGCCAAGATATTTGGCCATCGCCATGTAAGATGCCAGTGTGGCGGCGAGAGCCTACAACTTAAAACAAAATAATTGTATTCAAATATATAACAGCTTGCAGATTACTCCAGTGAATAGGCTACAATAAACAAAGAACAGGCCTTTACCAGGGCCTTTTTATCAGGTTGGAGCACCTATTTCATTAAAAAAAAATAATAATAATAATAAATTTAAATCAGCAAATTGACCGTTAGGTTTATTACAGGAATGATAATTAACCTATGAAACTAGAACAAATCTCAAGATTAAAGTTAATGTATGGACAAACAACCTCAAACCTCAAAGGAATGAGCAAGCCCTGATTTACCACAAAGGTAATATATGGCCAGATTTTATTTAAATTTAAGATTAATTAATGCTTTTGCATTGACACATATCTGTTTTTAAAACTTTTAGGTATTCATTAAATATTAATTAAAATAATTGTGTAAAAAAATAGGTTTTTCTATTTTTATATATGCTCAGCTAAATCTTCATATTGACAATACATTCCAAAAATAAAAAATGCATTACTTCTTAAAAGTGCACATTAATTTCAAGTTAAAGTTGAAGCTACTTTAAATTTAAAGTGAACTGTGTTTATTGCAGATTACCCGATTGTCATTGGACTGCGGGCTATGATCGTAACTACTCTGGAGCTGGATAAAAATCTATCCAACAGAATTTTGCAGCAGGTAAGGGGCTTTTAAATTGTTCCGTAACTTCTCAGAATTTCTCAGTCACTAAAATCTAAGAAGTGTGGGTTCAAGGTTAAATAATTTTTTTATGACATTTATGTGCTAGAAACTTTTAAGAAATAGTATAGGAATATTATGTCATCAACCTGGATCATATTTACCATTTGTGAGACATTGTTAAAGTGATTTATAGCAACTAATAATGACGTAGAGAAGGTAAAAACAGCAGCAACAACAAAACGTTTGGTTCAGATAATATGTTCAGATTGTGTCAACATGAAATATTACTAATAAACAAATCACAACGTTTTCATGAGTGAGCTAGGTTTTGGGTTGCAGGAGAAAATTAATTGAGAAAGAATTTTTAAAAAACACACTTAGGATTGTAGATTTCAGTTCATATTCTATAAGATTGTGCTAATCTGTAAATTTCCTGATTTAAAGTACATGGGGGCACATGTTTCTAGGTAAATTACTACAAAATAAATACATGAAACTTTATGTGCACTAACTAAACAAAAGTCTTCATTTAAAGTAATAAAGTATTAGAAAGGTAGAGTGAAGTAGACATGTACATGTTAACATCATTAATGAAACATAATGGCACTTTCCTCCCGCAAGACAGGACATTTTCAAACGTGCTTTTAGATTATTTGCTATGTTCCTCCTAAATGCTATCATCTGTGTTAATACCACATTTTTCTCTTTGTTCATCTTTTTTAATGTAGTATGTATCATACCTCCAACAATCCTTCAACATAACTGCAAGAGTTACGAGCATTAAGAAGTTGTGAAGAGCTATGCCAGAAGGACGTTCAGGATATTCTCAAGGCCCTCAATCCCCCTTTTTATTCTTTGAGAATGTTTCCGTTGTTATAAGGTATTTTTACTTTTTTTAAATCATTGTTTGAGATTATTATTGGTGATGATTTGTGGGAGGCAGTTGAAGGCAAATATGATACATTAAATAAATTTTCTATGATTTGTCAACAATGAAATCATTTAATAAATGAAACCTCTTGAGGAGAAAACATGTTTGTCTTGCTAATTTTCCAATTTGTCTCTGTCATTTGTAGAAGTGAAAAAAGAGTTGAGTTACATACTGTATTTATGACTAACACAACTGAGAAAAAACACTGAGCTCATAGATTATACAAGTTGTCATATACTGAATGTTGATTTTTTTTATTTATTTATGTAATTGCAAGTAAAGATGTGGTGTATTAAGTATATCTTCTTTGTCTTTCGGCTGTTCCCTTTCAGGGGTTGCCACAGTGAATCATCTGCCTCCATCTAACTCTATCCTCTGCATCCTCTTCTTTCACCCCAATTAACTTCTTGTCCTCTCTCACTGCATCCATAAATCTCCTCCTTGGTCTTCCTTTAGACCTCCTGCCTGGCAGTTCCAACCTCAGCATCCTTCTACCAATATGCTTACAATCTCTCCTCTGGACACGTCCAAACCACCTCAATCTGGCCTCTCTGACTTTATCTCCTGTCGCGGGTTCTACGGGGGATAGGAAAGACCAGGAGACAATATTGTGGTGAAACAACAGTAAAGGCTTTATTAATTTCAGTTTCTCTCTTTTCTTTTTTTCGACGGACTCAGACCAAGCCAACGAGGTGCATTCGTAATTATCAACTTAAAGTTCAGGATTTTCTTCGTTCCTTATTAATTTCTCTTTCTACTTTTCCGAATTCCTGTAGTGACAGGGTTAGGGGCAGGCCAGACTCCTATGCAGTCGCCGCTCCTGGAGAGAGAAGAGAGAGAGAGATAGTCGCTGGGGCGTCGAAGATAACGGCGGGGCTGCAAATCTCTTGGCGGCGTGCTGGAGGGATCCGAATCTAGAGAGTTGTTTATCTGCTTGTTTATGCACCTAACAGAACAACCAGACAGTAAGGCATTACAATAGTCCAACCTAGAAGTGATAAAAGCATGCACTAGTTTTTCTGCATCGTTTAGCGACAATCAAAATTTCTTATCTTGGCAATATTTCTGAGGTGAAAGAATGCTATCCTGGTGATATTATCTGCATGAGCTTCAAATGAAAGGCTGGAATCTATAATCACGCCAAGGTCTTTTACTGTTGCACTTGATTGGTGTGATCTAAGATTTTACTCCTAGCTGTATGCGGTCCTATGACTAGAACTTCTGTCTTATCCGGATTAAGCAAAAGGAAGTTAATTAGCATCCAATTTCTTATGTCCTGCACACATTGCTCAACTTTAGTAAGATGGTTTTTCACATCAGGTTTTGCTGAGACATATAGCTGTGTGCCGTCAGCATAACAATGAAAACTAATACCTATGCTTACGGATTATGTTGCCCAGAGGAAGCATGTAAAGGGAAAAAAGCAGTGGGCCTAAAACTGAACCCTGCGGAACGCCAAACTCCACTAGAGAACATGAAGAATAATCACCATTTAAGTCTACATACTGATAACAATGGTTAGGTCTTATGGTGTTGACTCTTTTAGTGTTCATACAAATATTTACACATTAAGTTTACTGAAAGTAAAAACAGTTGAAAGTCAGAGGACGTTTCTTTTTTTGCTGAATATATACAGTATAATTTGCTTCGGGCTTTTTATAATAATAATAATCATGTTTTTAGCTGTTTGTGTCCATCATTGAATAATAATCCATTATTTGTGGATTGTGCAATAATCCATTATTTGACCAGGGCTGGAAATTATAGCTGGACTGTGATTGTGGAGTAATAATTGAAATTATTCAGTCATACAGTATGTGAATTCATGAATGACATCGCCGTGCGGAAACCCGCGGCTCGTACTTTCACTTTACAAAAAGGCAGCGTGTTTATCAAAAGGCTGATAAACGCGTGTTGTATAGTATATACAACACGACAGCGCGCTCAGTTACTTTAATCCCTTTTCTCACCTTTGATGTACAGTGGTGTGAAAAACTATTTGCCCCCTTCCTGATTTCTTATTCTTTTGCATGTTTGTCACACTTAAATGTTTCTGCTCATCAAAAACCATTAACTATTAGTCAGATATAACATAATTGAACACAAAATGCAGTTTTTAAATGAAGGTTTACGTTATTAAGGGAGAAAAAAAACTCCAAATCTACATGGCCCTGTGTGAAAAAGTGATTGCCCCCTTGTTAAAAAATAACTTAACTGTGGTTTATCAAACCTGAGTTCAATTTCTGTAGTCACCCCCAGGCCTGATTACTGCCACACCTGTTTCAATCAAGAAATCACTTAAATAGGAGCTACCTGACACAGAGAAGTAGACCAAAAGTACCTCAAAAGCTAGACATCATGCCAAGATCCAAAGAAATTCAGGAACAAATGAGAACAAAAGTAATTGAGATCTATCAGTTAACCACAGTTAAGTTATTTTTTTAACAAGGGGGCAATCACTTTTTCACACAGGGCCATGTAGATTTGGAGTTTTTTTTCTCCCTTAATAACGTAAACCTTCATTTAAAAACTGCAATTTGTGTTCAATTATGTTATCTTTGACTAATAGTTAACGGTTTTTGATGAGCAGAAACATTTAAGTGTGACAAACATGCAAAAGAATAAGAAATCAGGAAGGAGCAAATAGTTTTTCACACCACTGTAAGGTGCTGGCTGTTGTCAGTTGTATGCTCTCTGATCTGGGCTCTGGGTAGTCACCGATTAACTAGGGCTCTTCTGGAACATGATTGATGTTGCATTTCATCTGCTTTGCAAAAGTTGCCCATCTTTATGATCTGAGTACATTATTACGTGTTAAATCAGAGGCTGCTTTCCACTGTGAAGGGTATTTAATCTATCTATTTAAGGATAAGTCTTACACAGTATTGACTTGTATGTATTGTTTCTCATATGAAAATGCACATTTTAAATGATGACTACATGCCAATCTTTCCACAAGCTTAGCAAACATACAGCATGAAACAAAAGTTAACTACAGACCAGATGAGGCCAAAAACCCAAGACTGCTCATGACCCTCCACAAAAAGTTTAGCTACAAATATGATCAGCTCAGTCGAACCAAGTAATTATGATTTACTAACTATCACCAGGGATGATAGTTATTTAAAAGGTAAATCATTTATGAAGTAATCATGTATGTATGTACCCTTGACCCTCCTTTTTAGTATTATGAGATATTGACATATATGAGATATTGTCCATTATACAAAATGTGGATATGGGGGTGAATATTTATGCAGCCTGATAATACTGATATTCTGGTAGTCAGTTAATATTTTAAACATCATCTAATCTCAGAAATTATATTAAGTTTCTTCTTTTTTTAAAGAAAAAAACATTTTAATATTCAAGTTCCAATATTTTTTTTTTGTTTGTTTGTTTATTTGACAGGTTCGGTTATTCCTTATTTGAAAGGTTTGGTTATTGGGTTATCAGGTCAGGTTATTACATGAACCGTTCATTAAATAGCCTCAGACAGGAGAAAGCTGATCAATCAAGCAGAAATATAGACTTTCAAGTGATTATTTTTACAGATGGAACAACTGGTGAGTTAAATAAAGATTAAATTAATTTGTTTTACTAGTTTTGTTAGTTTACTGGCTTATTTCAAGATGAATATTTAACAGTTACAGAATCACTATAAAGTCCCATTACTCTGGAAGGCATATATCTTTTGCAAATTGTGAGGGGTTGCTTTCTATAACGTTGATACATACTGTATTTAACAATCTCTCCAGTAAAAGACCTGGAAATAAAATGTATACAATTATATTTAAGAAAACTGTTACATTTTGAAAGGATTTTGATTATAAAGGAACCTTTTCACAATTCTGAATTTGATCTCTAAAAAAAGTCATAGGGTGAGCATCAGGAATTTTGTGAGAGTCACAGTTCAGAAGAAATCCTAGTTGGCCAAAAAATAATCTACTGTATCAACGTTTTGATTAGGTCATTAAGTAATTTATTAAGTCATATAATTTATTAAGTTACTTAAAACTTTATTGTAGCAATTTCTAGGTAGTTTGTTACTTATAGGTCACTCATTAGTGTCTAAAATATATAGAATAAGGCGGCGCGGTGGTGTAGTGGTTAGCACTGTCGCCTTGCACCTCCAGGGTCTGGGTTCGATTCCCCGGCCAGGCTCGATTCCCGTCTCTGTGTGCATGGAGTTTGCATGTTCTCCCCGTGCTTGGTGGGTTTCCTCCGGGTACTCCGGTTTCCTCCCACAGTCCAAAGATATGCAGGTTAGGCTAATTGGTGTTCCTAAATTGCCCGTAGTGTGTGATTGGGTGTGTGAGTGTGTATATGTGTGTGTGCCCTGCGATGGATTGGCACCCTGTCCAGGGTGTACCCCGCCTAGTGCCCGAAGTCTCCTGGGATAGGCTCCAGGTCCCCCGCGACCCTGAACACAGGATTAAGCGGTATAGAAAATGAATGAATGAATGATATATAGAATAAATTTTTTACTATTAGTATTTTTATGGGTATTTCCAACTTAAATAATAAATAGCAGTAAATGCCTAAATACAGATACAAAATCCATGTCTAAATCCAATTCTTTGCACTAATGATTGTAACCTTTCCTAGTATTACAGTAGGCAAATAAAACCTCAGTCAAACCTTATTCAAACAACATTTTTCACTGTGGTCTTAGAGAAGAAGTTGTTGCTGCACATCAAACTGGAAAGGGTTATAAACCATTTTCAAACCATTTGAAGTCCAACAATCTACAGTGAAAAAGATTATTTACAGGTGAAAATCAATTGGCGACCTTCCCAGGAGTGGATGTCCAAGCAAATTCACCCCAAGGTCAAACAATGCTCAGAATAGAACAAACAAAAAAAGGGCTCACTGGCCATGTTAAATGTTAAAAAATCCATGTCAGCACAATTAACAAAAAGACAGTGAAAGTATGATTTGCTTTGAATGGTTGCCAGGAAAAGCTGTCAAGCATGGCAGTGGAAGGGTGATGATCTAGTCTTGTTTTTGCAGTCAAAGGACCTGGGCATCATGTAGTCATTGAGTTGACCATGACCTTTTTTGTATAGAGTATTCTAGAGGCAAATATGAGGCAACTGGTAAAGGTCACGCAACAGGTCAATGATCTGAAGCACACCTACAGTAGCTATCTATATCAGAAGGTTTGCATTATAGCCTACTCAAAGTCCCTAAATCCTGAAATGCTGTGGCAGGACCTTGAGAGAGCTGAGCATAAAGGAATGGCAAAAAAATCTAAATTAACTAAAGCAATGTTGTAAACAAAATAGACAATGACAACTTCAAGTGAATGCTTCTAAAATTGGATTTACAAGCTATTGCCAACATGATGATTATTTTTGGTAAATAAATAATGTCACGGTGAAAAAAAATTGTGTTGTTTTTCAACTGAGGTTGCAATTGTCTAATACTAAAAAGCACTAAGATCAAATAAGTTTTTACACAAAAGAAACATAGTAGGTAGCTCTGACTTTTACACATTATTCTCATTCCGTCAATCATGAGTAAATAAAATCGCCAAATTAAGTTGGTAGTCCGTTAACTAAAAATATTAAGTGCTGTATTACAAGCAAACATATTACTTTATGGGTGTGCATACTTATGCAACTAAGTTATTGTAATTGTAGTAGAATTTTTTTTGTACATCTAATAGATTTTGTAAGGAACTTTTTTGTTTTTTTAATGCTTTCATCCAAAGCTCAACAAACAACACCTGGTAAGCATTTTTTACTAATAATTTGAAAAATTAGGATACCAGAATTAACAGAGGTATCTGAGTATGTTTTCTAGAGTTATACATCGACTAATATCAGAAAAAATATTTTTTTAGATTTTTTAAAATATTTTTTTAAATAATATTTAGACTAATATAAAAAAAAAAAAAAAATATATATATATATATATATATATATATATACTGTATACACTCACCTAAAGGATTATTAGGAACACCATACTAATACGGTGTTTGACCCACTTTCGCCTTCAGAACTGACTTAATTCTACGTGGCATTGATTCAACAAGATGCTGAAAGCATTCTTTAGAAATGTTGGCTAATATTGATAGGATAGCATCTTGCAGTTGATGGAGATTTGTGGGATGCACATCAAGGGCATGAAGCTTCCGTTCCACAACATCCCAAAGATGCTCTATTGGGTTGAGATCTGGTGACTGTGGGGGCCATTTTAGTACAGTGAACTCATTGTCATGTTCAAGAAACCAATTTGAAATGATTCGAGCTTTGTGACATGGTGCATTATCCTGCTGGAAGTAGCCATCAGAGGATGGGTACATGGTGGTCATAAAGGCATGGAAATGGTCAGAAACAATGCTCAGGTAGCCCGTGGCATTTAAACGATGCCCAATTGGCACTAAGGGGCTTAAAGTATGCCAAGAAAACATCCCCCACACCATTACACCACCCCCACCAGCCTGCACAGTGGTAACAAGGCATGATGGATCCATGTTCTCATTCTGTTTATGCCAAATTCTGACTCTAGTATTTGAATGTCTCAACAGAAATCGAGACTCATCAGACCAGACAACATTTTTCCAGTCTTCAACTGTCCAATTTTGGTGAGCTCGTGTAAATTGTAGGTCCTGAAAAACTTTTTCATTCCGCGTCACCCCATCAAGCTCTCGCTGGATCCGCTCAACGAAAGGAACGTCTGTACTTCCTCAATATACCACGAAACAGCCATTTTTGGTTAATACGAAAAGGTGTGTCCGATCCTTCGCTGGCTGTGCTAAATCTAGCGGGTCTGTTGTGTCTGGTGTCGCAGGTTCAGTGACGCAGTAATGACGGACAATCAGTGACCAGCAGAGTTTACACGTCACGTTTTGGTAACAATTCGGCATGCTTGGAACCTCGGCTGAGGTGGTACTAAAAGAAGGACCAGTGAGCTGTACTGAACTGTGCCGTGCCATACTGTGCAGTGGAAAAGTGCCCTTAGCGACCCTTAGTACCACTCATCTCCACTTTGTAGTGGAGATGAGTGGTACCCTGTGGGGTCTTCTGCTGTTGTAGCTCATCTGCCTCAAGGTTGTATCGAGTGGTTATTTCAAAGTTGCTCTTCTATCAGCTTGAATCAGTCGGCCCATTCTCCTCTGACCTCTAGCATCAACAAGGCATTTTCGCCCACAGGACTGCCGCATACTGGATTTTTTTCCCTTTTCACACCATTCTTTGTAAACCCTAGAAATGTTTGTGCGTGAAAATCCCTGTAACTGAGCAGATTGTGAAATACTCAGACCGGCCCGTCTGGCACCAACAACCATGCCACGCTCAAAACTGCTTAAATCACACCTCTAAATGCATTGAAGCAACTGCCATGTGATTGGTTGATTAGATAATTGCATTAATGAGAAATTGAACAGGTGTTCTTATAATCCTTTAGGTGAGTGTGTATATATATATATACAGAGGTGGAAAGTAACGAATTACATTTACTCGCGTTACTGTAATTGATTCAAATTCAAATTCAAATTTTATTGGTCACATACACAATCATACACAGTATAATATGCAGTGAAATGCTTTATACGACCGCCAGTGACCTTAAAAAAAAAAAAAAAAGAAAAGAAAAGCTTGTATGTAAAATAAATAATCAATAAAAAGGAAATACTAAAGAAATAATTTTAACTAGTAAAATTAACTGTGCAATAAGGGCATAATAAAATATTGCAAAAATATAGAATATAGGGTAGAGTATATATGTATTTAGAATTAAAGTGTCAGTGGTTGTGCAAATATGCATGAAAGGTGACATGTGCAATTGTCCAGATGTATGAGTATTTAGTGCAAGTGTGTATGAATGTGTCCATGATTGTCCAGTCAGTGTTGTGAGCTTAAAAGATGTTATTAGTCCTGTGTGGAGGTGTGATTGTGATTGAGAGACCTTATCGCCTGCGGGAAGAAGCTCCTCCTCAGTCTCTCTGTGTTGGCCTTTAGGGAGCGGAATCTCTTCCCAGACCGCAACAAAGAGAACAGTCCATTACTGGGGTGACTGAGGTCCTTCATGATCTTCCTGGCCTTAGTCCAGCACCGCTTGCTGTAGATGGAGTGCAGGTCAGGGAGCTCAGTGTGGATGATGCGCTCGGCTGATCGCACCACCCTCTGTAGAGCTCGTCTGTCCTGCATGGTCTCGAACCAGGTCGTGATGTTTCCCGTCAGGATGCTCTCTATGGTGCAGGAGTAGAAGTTCCTGAGCACCTTGGAGGGCAGTCTAAAGTCTCTCAAGCGTCTGAGGTGGTAGAGACGCTGCCGGGCTTTTTTCACCACGGTGTTGATGTGACAGGACCATGACAGGTCCTGCGTGATGTGAACACCGAGGTATCTGAAGCTGTCCACTCTCTCCACTGGGCTCCTGTTGATGACGGGGGTCTGGTAGTTCCTCTCCTGCTTTGTACTAAAGTCCACTATCAGCTCCTTTGTCTTACTGACATTCAGGAGGAGATTGTTCCCCTGGCACCAGTTCTCCAGATTTCCAATCTCCTCTAGGTAGTCCGACTCATCATTGTTGGTGATCAGTCCGACCACGACGGTGTCGTCAGCAAACTTGATGATGGAGGTGGAGTTGGTAGTGGCCACGCAGTCGTGGGTGTACAAAGAGTACAGCAGGGGGCTCAGAACACAACCCTGGGGGGCTCCAGTGCTGAGAGTGAGTGTGGCTGAGACATGTCCGCCCATCCTTACTGCCTGTGGTCTGCCAGTCAGAAAATTGGAGATCCACTGACATATAGATGAGCTCAGTCCCAGGTGCTCCAGCTTGGTGGTGAGTGTGGAGGGAATTATGGTGTTAAAAGCAGAGCTGTAGTCGATGAAGAGCATTTTAACATAATTCCCTTTCCTAGTGTCCAGGTGAGTGAGTGATGTGTGGAGGAGATGAGAGATTGCATCGTCTGTGGAGCGGTTCTGACGGTATGCAAACTGTAGTGGGTCCAGTGTGTCGGGTAGTGAAGAAATTATGAAGTCTCTGATAAGGCGTTCAAAGCACTTCATCACTACTGAGGTGAGGGCTACAGGGCGATAGTCATTGAGAGAAGCAGGATGTGGTTTCTTTGGAACAGGAACAATGATGGACTCTTTGAAGCATGTGGGGATCACCGACTGACATAAAGAGATGTTGAATATCTCAGTGAACACAGGTGCTAGCTGGTCTGCGCAGGCTCTGAGAATACGACCTGAGATGCCATCTGGTCCTGCTGCTTTCCTGGTGTTCACTCTCTTGAAGGCTCTCCTCACGTCGTGCTCGGAGATGATGAGCGCGTTCCCGGTGCTGGCTGTGTCTTCCTGTCTGCAGCCGTTAGCGCCGCTAGCATTAGCGCCGTTAGCATTAGCGCCGTTAGCATTAGCGCCGTTAGCATTAGCATCGCTAGCGTCTTTAGCTGCAGCCTCGAAGCGAGTATAGAAGGTGTTGAGCTCGTCTGCCAGAGTCGCGTCCGCGTTCGTCATACCGGAGGTATGAGTAGCATTTTTGTGTATTTCTACTTTTTAAAGTACAGTAGTTTTAAAAATCTGTAATTTTATTTTTACTTAAGTACGTTTTGTTTGAAGTATTGTAATTCGCTACATTTTAAATCATATTCGCTACTGAGTAAAAAATAAATGAATGAAAATGCTAAAATAATAAAAATATCACGCTTTGTATACAGTAAATGCTCCGTTGCGCCACGTGTGTGTATCATGTCCTGGTCGCGCGCCGCTCCAGACTCCACTCCAGGTTTTCTGACATCGGCATCTTCCTGATCTTCCACACGGTCGCTTCCGCCCTCAGGGTGACGTCATCGACTAGCGCGACCATATATAAACCGGAGAGAGACGCGGGAAAGAGGAAAGAGGTTGTGATTTTGGCGTTTTGATATTTGGTTGTGTATTCTGGTTTTGACTTTTTGCCTCCAATTGACTTTGATTATTGCTTTGTCCCTTTGGTTTGGTTGGTCTTTGTATATATTTGTAGATAATTTTACTGTTTTTGGTTTAGGGAGTCCGGGAAGGTACCTGTATTTTTGTTTGTGTGTGTGTGTGTGTGTGTGTGTTTTTTTGCAGGTAATCTAGCTACTAAATTTAAATACCATTTTGTTTATTATTTTGGCCTGGGTCCATCCTGAATCTGATCCTCCTCCTCCTCCTGGTGTGTGTGTGTATGCAAACCTCATTATTTCATTAGTTAATGATTGGATCTAGTTCTTTCTGCCATATACCACCATTTCCATACAGTTTAAAATAGTACCCTGAACCATTCTTTTGCTGTTTGGCCCTAGACTGGGACGTAACACCATATTTAAGTGACCACTTTGATTTTTAAGCACAAGAAAGACAACAGCTTTAGGACACACACACACACACACACACACACACACACACACACACACACACACACACACACACACATACTAAATACTTACAAAGAAGTATTTAGTCAGCCACCAATTGTGCAAGTTTTCCCTCTTAAAAAGATGAGAGAGGCCTGTAATTTTCATCATAGGTATACCTCAACTATGAGACATACAATAAGAAATAAGAAAAAAAAAATCCGGAAAATTACATTATAGGATTTTAAGAATTTATTTGCAAATTATGGTGGAAAATACAGATGTGCCCATGAAGAGTGCACGTTTTTTCTCGCGAAATACCACAAGAAACATTCGGGAATTTAAATAAATGTGTTGTGCTTCACTGAAGATCCGCCAGATGGCACATGGAAGGACTTTATATAAAAGCCAGACCAAGTACAATGAAGGATTGTGTATAATTACAGTAGTTAGCCTAAAACAATTTTGTTTCCAATGCTGAACCAAACATAAATTTATTTTGTTTTAAAATAGATATTTTATGATGAATGTGTGTATACAGTATGTGCTTCATACTATTTTCATAATGATGAAATGAGATCCCCAAAATCGTGCTTTAAAAATTCATAATAAGTTCTTAAATGATCTTAAAATTGATTTAATTTCCTGATAGTAGGCTATCTGATAGTGTTAACTATGCATATGTCCTGATTTGTGAATATGCCAACATATCTTATTAAAAACATAAAAATGTGTCGACATTGAGCACCATCAGAAGACATGAACGAATGAAAAAAAATATATAAGTAAATATTCTTATATGAACACGAAGTGCTTTATAATAATAATCATCATGTTTTTTGCTGTTTGTGTCCAGCATTGAATACTTATTTCATCCATTATTTGACCACAGCTGGAAATAATAGCTAGAAAGTGGTTGTGAATTTATGACTGAAATAAAGCTGTTCTTTATTTCAGAACCCCGCGGCTTGTACTTTACAAAAGGCAGCGATTTGATCAAAAGGCGGATAATCGCGTGCGATTTATTGATAGGCTATTCGCTAAATAAACGCTTCCAACATGACAGCATGCTCCGATGTGAACCGATTTATTAAAGTTATAATATAACATATTTTTGCTGTGTAGTTTCTTTTTTGTGTGCATAAGAATTGCATTTCAATTAATGTTTTATGGCGCTCCATTCCACCACTGCCCAAGACTTTCAAGACAATCTACCAGGTTTGTTTATTCTCCAGAGAAAGCATAATATAACTGACCCTATAGTAAATAAAAAGAATGGTATCAAAATTCAACTAGTCTGATTTAATTGGACTTAATTTAAAGGTGCACGCATGTATGTGCAAAAAGATGAAATATAACAAAGAATACAAAAGTGAATAATTATTAATAAAGTTAGCCTAAAACAATATTGTTTCCAATGCTGAATTTTATTGATAAATCTGCTCATATCTGCGCATGTGTTTATGAGCCTTTTGATCAAAAAGCGCACACGCGCTACTCACTTTCAATTTGCAAAAGTCAGTGCTTATTGTTTAGTGTATATTTAAAGCAGATATACACAATAAAACAATATTATTTTAGGCTAACTTATACATTTTTGTATTCTTTGTTGTACTTCGTTTTTTTTGCATATATGTGCAGGTGTGTTTCAATGATAATAAGAATAATAACAATAATACCTTCGGAGCACTATTAGTACCACTACTACTACTACTACTACTACTAATAATAATAATACTAAATGGAGAAAGTGCAGTTAAAGAAGTATCATTGAAGGAGAGAAGAAAATTTTTAATAAATACATATCAGTATTTACAGTTTGAGCTCGACATGTTTATGAGCTCTGTCGCTTGCTGTCAGTGCCTAAGAGAGATAACACATTTTCGGCTTCAGTAGACACACAATACTTCAGAAAATACTTCACAAAACACGACTGCCCCCTACAGGTAAGGAACTGCATTTTCACAGCTAGCAAGGTTCCTTTTCTCGAAACGTGCATTCTTAATGGCCAGATCTGTATTTGGTTAATAACAAAATTTCATCTCAACACTTTGTTACTGTATATACTCTTTGTTGAGAATGACAAAGATCAAACTTTTTTTGTAAGTCTTCACAAGGTTTTCACACACTGGTATTTTGGCCCATTGTTTCATGCAGATCTCCTCTAGAGCAGTGATGTTTAGGGGCTGTTGCTGGGCAACACAAACTTTCAACTCCCTCCAAAGATTTTCTATGTGGTTGAGATCTGGAGATTGGCTAGCCCACTCCAGGACCTTGACGTCACTCCTTCGTCACCCGGGCGGTGTGTTTGGGATCAGTGTAATGCTGAAAGACCCAGCCACAGTTCATCTTCAATGCCCTTGCTGATGGAAGGAGGTTTTCAGCATGATGTTTCCACCCCCATGCTTCTTTGGATACAACTCAGCATTCTTTCTCCTCTAAATACGAAGTTCTATTTTTGTTTTATCTGACCATATGACATTCTCCCAGTCCTCTTCTGGATCATCCAAATGCCCTCTAGCAAACTTCAGACGGGCCTGGACATGTACTGGTTTAAGCAGGGGCACACGTCTGGCACTACAGGATTTGAGTCCCTGGTGGCGCAGTGTGTTACTGATGGTAGCCTTTGTTACTTTGGTCCCAGCTCTCTGCAGGTCATTCACTAGGTCCCCCCGTGTGGTTCTGGGATTTTTGCTCACAGTTCTTCTGATCATTTTGACATCACGGGGTGAGATCTTGCATGGAGCCCCGGATTGAGATTATCAGTGGTCTTGTATGTCTCCATTTTCTAATTTGCTCCCACAGTGGATTTCTTCACACCAAGCTGCTTACCTATTGCAGAGTCAGTCTTTCCAGCCTGGTGCAGGTCTACAATTTTATTTCTGGTGTCCTTTGACAACTCTTTTGTCTTGGTCATAGTGGAGTTTGAAGAGTGACAGTAAGAGGTTGTGGACAGGGGCCTTTTATACTGATAATAGATGCTATTAATACAGGTAATGAGTGGAGGACAGAGGAGCCTCTTAAAGAAGAAGTTACAGGTCTGTGAGAGACAGAAATCTTGCTTGTTTGTAGGTGACCAAAATACTTATTTTACCAAGGAATTTACCAATCAATTCATTAAAAAAAAATACTACAATGTGACTTTCTGGATTTTTTTTCTTCCTATTTTGTCTCTCATAGTTGAGGTATACCTGTCATGAAAATGACAAGCCTCTCTCATCATTTTAAGTGGGAGAACTTGCACAATTGATGGGTGACTAAATACTTTTTTGCCCCACTGTATATGTTTTACCCTTTCAGTGTTCATTTTGAAAATGTTACATGATTAAGACTGATGCAAATATTTAAAATGTCATTGTAAATATGCATATGTATTTTCTCATTGTATAATAATATTTCCCACTCTTACTTTTTTTACATCCTCAAGCTGGTTGATGTAGTATGTACTGTAAATGCAATTGAATGCAAATTGAATTTTAATTTTTTTTAACGGAGTGTTGATCAGGTCAACACTATTATGACTGATATTATTCCAATCTTTATCACTTCTTTTGTGTTTGATTTCTGCTGTGCAGTTCCATTTTCCCAATCTAAGTCTTTGAGTAATGATATATTAAAGTACCATATTTTGGGGACATCCATTTGGGCTTGAACGTTTAGTGTAAAGGAAATGGAGGCATGATCATCTAATTATTTCATTCATTCATTTTCTATACCGCTTAATCCTGTGTTCAGGGTCGCGGGGGACCTGGAGCCTATCCCAGGAGACTTCGGGCACTAGGCGGGGTACACCCTGGACAGGGTGCCAAACCATCGCAGGGCACACACACATACACACACTCACACACCCAATCACACACTATGGGCAATTTAGGAACGCCAATTAGCCTAACCTGCATATCTTTGGACTGTGGGAGGAAACCGGAGTACCCGGAGGAAACCCACCAAGCATGGGGAGAACATGCAAACTCCATGCACACAGAGACGGGAATCGAGCCTGGCCGGGGAATCGAACCCAGACCCTGGAGGTGCAAGGCGACAGTGCTAACCACTACACCACCGCGCCGCCCTCATCTAATTATAATTGAATGAATTGGAGATTCTGTTTCATGTTGTATAAGTGAGTTACTGATAAGAAAGATCAATCTGAGAGAGGTGGTGAAGAGAAGACTGGTGGAGAGAAAAAATATTTTTCATTCTTCAACTATCACCAAGTCCATAATAATTCACAGCATATCTGTGGCAATGCATATACTGTATGTAGTACAAATTTCTGGAGAGCAGTCATCTCCTTTTTCATGCCATGCATAGTGAAAAGATTAATGCAGTTTGTGACAATTACATACTTTATACACTTTCATTATACACATGTACACTAAGACAAAGAAAACACTATGATAGACGTGTCTTAAAAGAGACATTTTCAATTTAATGCAATTTTATTTATATAGCGCTTTTAACAGTGGTTATTGTCTCAAAGCAGCTTTACAAAATTAAAGATTATGGAAATGTGTAGGAGCAAGTAAAAATGTGTAAAGATCATAATGATTAGATTGTCCCAAGGGCAATTTTCCGTGAGATGGCAATAGGAAGAAACCTTGAGAGGAACCAGACTCAACAGGGAACTCATCCTTATTTGAGTCATAACATATTCTCACCAGCAGGAATTTTATGCCGACATATTGTGTTAGAGATGAGTCTGCTTTTAAACTGAGAGACGTGAATATACGTGTATACGTATATATACGAATATATACGAATATACACGTGGGCTATTCCAAAGCTTAGGAGCTAAATAAGAAAACGCTATACACCCTGTTGTGAACTTTGATACTTTGATTTTCTGGAGTTATCAGAAATTCTGAGTTTTGTGATCTTATACACCAATCAGCCGTAACATTAAAAGCAGTGCGTGAAGTGATTGCACCTGTCAAGGGGTAGGATATACACTATATTGTCAAAAGTATTTGCTCACCTGACATCACATGCATATGAACTTGAGTTACTTCCCAATTCTCAATCCATATGGTTTAATATGATGTTGGCCCACCCTTTGCAGCTAACAGCTTCAACTCTTCAACAAGGTTTAGGAGTGTGTTCATGGGAAATTTTGACCATTCTCACCAGAAGTGTACTTGTGAGGCCAGACACTGATGTTGGTTGAGAAGGCCTGGATGTGACTGCTTGGCCATTCAATGAAGTCCATTCCATGAAGCTCTCTACACAGTTTGGAGGTCTGTATCTACTGACCCTACAGAAATTTGGTGACCTACCACTTTGTGGCTGCGTTTCTGTCATTACTAATCACTTCCATTCTGTTATAATACTACTAACATGTTGCTGACATGACAAAAAGTTTAATGTGTTGACTAGGCTTCCAAATTTCCTCATCAATCTACTTCACAACTCCACAGGATTAAAGAATTTGCTGCTAATGTCTTTATGACTGATTCCACAACACACCTTCAGAGGTCTTGTGGAGTCCATGTCAGAGCTATTTTGGTGGCACATAGGGGATACACACAATAGTAGGCAGGTGGTTAAACACAGATGATCATTATATGTTGTAAAAGGTTATTTACTTTTTATGGGGGTTATATGTACACTGTAAAAATTTTTCGTAATTCTAACAGTAAAATACCGTATAAATGCTACAGAATAAAACGGTATTTCACAAAACTTGGGATAACCGTAGAATTTACAGTGAAAAACTGTAATTAGTTTTACAGAGTAATACCTTAAATTTAACAGTTAAAAACATGAAAATATGGTTTATTGCAGTAAAATTTATGATATACTGTATTTATCAAAAGGAAACTCTCAGAGAAGGTATTTGTTACTAATATCATGGAGCATCAGTTTATATTTTACTAAACCTTTGTTGATAGAGTTTAAAAATCAGAAAAATATGTGCTCCGTAAAAAATAAACGTAAAAATTTTATGGTAAAAAACTGGCAGCTGTGATTGACAGAAATTTACCATTAAAAATATGGTAGCAACACTATTGTTTGTACGGGACTGAACTCATTATACTGTATATTTTATGGATATTAATAGTTTTTTCTACGGTTTATAGCCGTCTAATTTACATTAACCAAGACTTCAAATTTGTGAATGGTATTCCGCCCTTTGATGACTGTGGCAAGAACAGCCGCTAGCACGCGCCACTTTGCCCGCCGCCACCGCCATACTTAGATTGTCTGCCCAAAAAAATGTCCACCCTGACATTTGTATATTTGATTTTGAGAATTGGAAATAAACCGTTATTATTACAACATAAATTTTTTAATTAGACAGTTCTGAGCTGTAAAAAAAACATGGTTATGATCCGTATTTGTTACAATGTAAACCCTGGAATTTGGTGGGAATAAACTGTTTTTATAACAACATAAACATGTTAATTAGACAGTTATAAGCCATTAAAAAAAACTATTAAAATCTGTAAAAAAAAATTAGGGTAGACTTCTGACAACCACAGCTGCCATTTTTTACCGTAAAATTTACGGTTTATAATTTTTTTCGTAGTGCAATAATGGTGCTACCGTATTTTTATGGTAATGTCCCCCTGGAATGTCTGATTAGTCTCACCTGTCTCTCCCCTGTGTGTCAGTATTTAAACCAGTCGAACCCGTAGGTCCCTGTCCGTGCACTGTTTGTTTTGCGTTTTCAATGTCATGCTTGTGACTCATGTGTTCTGTGCTCCTCAGGATTAGGCGGTGTCTGCAGGGACCGGGCCTGCACGCACAGGATCATAAGCAGTTCGAGTTTCCAGTGGAGAGGCCGGCAGCGTATGGCTCAGGTTATCTAAATGCTCTCCGAGTTTCTAAGTTTGTTATTTCCCTTTCGAGTATTTCCCGCCTGCAGACCCGACCTGAGAGAAGTATTTGTTTCGTGTGAAATGTTCACGTGTGCTTATCATTTTGGTTTAGTCACATCCCACAGTTCATAGCAAGAAAAATAAAGACTGTGTTCTGCACCTGCATTTTGTGTCATTTTGTGCGACAACAGACCGCAAAGGATGATGGTCACGCCTGGGCTGATGGGAATTGTTGTTCCTGCTACCTCCCGTTCGCTCCATTCGCCTGAGCAAACTTTTCTCAGAAGACCGATAGTTTTATGGAGGCATTTCGGTTTCTCTCTGAAAAGAAACGAGAAAGGGAAAAAAAATCCTGTCTCTGTCTGAATGAATGAGGTGAGTGTCTCAAATACTCATTCAGCACATGGGCCAGCTGCAATAAGTAGGCTGCTATTTTTATATTTTCTGAGTTTTCAAGAATACTAAAATGAAACTTAATTTTTTTTACATGGTTTAATAATTTTTTGTTATTAAATTTGAAATATTTAAGGTTTTGTTTAAAAGTTTACAGATAGATGGCTAATTTGTATGCCATTGATATATGTTCAGTGTTCATGTATACTGTTTAATAGACACTTCTGGCACTTTTTTTCGAGTCTCTTCACTAGTTTTGTTTTTCCTGTAAATGATTCTGTAAATACCGCACCGTGCCATTCATACCGAGGTATTACCGTACCGTGAAGTATGGCAGTTATGGCAATTATGGCCACGAGTTCACTCACTCACTCATCGCCTATATGACTTTATCCTGCGTACTGGGTGGCGTAGGCCTTGAGCCTATTCGGAGAGACTTCCATGCGGCGGGGTACACCCTGGATGGGGTGCCAATCCATGGCAGGGAACACAAAGATACACGTTCTAACACACAAAATTCTGCTAAAGCCAAATACTTGTTTAATAACTGAAAAGAGTATTAATTAACTTGCTGAATTCCTCTGCAGTCATCTTGTTCTTTTGAACAAAGTAAAGCCCACTTCGACAATGACATCAAACACATCATGTCTTTGAATACTTATAAATTATGATAAGTCTGTAAAAGTATTGACAGTATCGCCTTGCACTTCCAGGTCCTCAACAAAAAAGCTTGGAGGTTTTCTTCCAGGTTCTTCTTTTCCTCCCACAGTCCAAAGACATGCAAATTAGGTTCATTAGTGCTCCCAAATTGCCCTTAGTGTGTGTGAATGTTGAACGGAGACCCTACGGTTGTAAACAGAAGGGAATCAGTACAATGGTCACCACTGGCCTCCACAATCCCTAGTTATACTAAAGAGGTTCCTAGGTAGAGGGATGGATGTCAAAGTATATTCACAAATATAAAATAAACTGAAGAACTCACGATTTTTTAACTGGTTTCCCTAAATGGTAGGTTTTATTTGGTTTTATTTATTTGGATAATCTCCTGTACTATACATGAGCATTGTTTATGATGTGTATTTCTTCTTCTAAACTCTGATCCCATGGAAAACACTATTTATTATATATTAGTTATTACTCAGGAATGGTACAGTATCATTGATTTGTTCTTTCCTAGTCTGGTTGCTAGGTGGTGGAATTTAGTATTAGTGAATCATTGCCATGTGTAGAGATTTCTTCAATTTTGAATCAGAAGCTGCTTTAATTTGTGAAATGTATTTCATGATCTATCTACAGGATAAGACTTCCACAGTGTTGATTTGCATGTATTGTTTCTAATACGAGAAAGTATGTTTCACATAATGACCACATGCCAGTCTTTCCACAAGCTTAGCAAACATACAGTATGGAAAAAAAGATTAACTACAGAAAATCCAAGACTGCCCATTACACTTTGAGAGCATTACTCTTGAAATGTTGCTTATTCAAAATGTAAATAATTTAGGAAGTAAGCATGTTAATTTCCCCCCTTAATGTTAGTAGGATATTGACATACTGTACAGTATGATATATTATCCCTTGTACACAATGTGGATAGTTAAAGGGGGAAATATTTATGCAACCTGATAGGGATATTATGTTCACATATTATGGTAGTCAAGAAGACTCAATATTTTAAACATCATCTAATCGCAGAAATCATATTAGGTTTCTTCTTTTTTAAGCAAAAATATTTTAAGATTGTGTTACAATGTCTTTTTTATTTTTGACAGCCCATGAATGGCTCATTAAACAGCCCGGAGAAAGCTGATCAATAAGAAATGTAGAAATGTAGACCTTCAAGCATGTATTGCCTCTTTAAAAACAGGCAGAGAACCTGGACATATCAAAGTATACAGTACACTATATGTTTAAAAAAAAAATGTCAATAAATCACTTTACAAATCTTGAGTGTGTACATGGAAAAGTACTCCTGCAGCAGTGTAGGCTTATGGAACATGCTGAATTTTATTGTTAATCAATGTTCTGTAAAAAAAAAAACAAAAAAAAAACATAAGTGATAAATTGTAATGTATTAACTGCTGTAAATAACCTGCTGCATGTGCATGTATACTGTACAGTAGGTTTCATTTTGATAACAAAAGCAATTACTATTTTCAGTCAAGCGCTTCCTGCTTCCAAGCTTTTAGAATGCTTTCATTCCATTCCATTAGGTCAACAATTTCCAATCAATTAGATAATTTAATTATATAGTGATCTCACGCCAGTCATTAAATGAAATAATATCTTAATATTCTTTTCCCATAATTGGCATAATAATTTGTAGGTGGAGGTGATTTACTGGAACTGATGCTAATTAAATATACAACAATGTTTTTTTTTAGTAACTGCCTTATAAACACTGCACATACTCACACTATATCTTTGTCTCTCTATCCTACACACATACACACACACACCTTGGGCAGGGGAAAGAGCATCAACAGAAAACATGTTGCCTTTAATTCTTTTTGTTGGAGTGATTATTTTTACTGGAACAACTGGTGAGTTAAATAATGATTAAATTAATTTGTTTTACTAGTATTATTATGATTTATTGGCTTAATTCAAGATGCATATTTAACAATTATTGTATTGGTTTAACCCTCTGAGAACAAGTTTATTATAAAAGCATAAACCTTGCTTTACAGATAAGGTAGTGTTTTCATTCAGACATAATACATATATACAGTATAAGCTTAAGTACACTTAAAGGCAAACAAAATGTATCACTCAGGAAGGCTTATTCACACAAAGTATTTGACAATTGTGAGGTCTTACTTTCTCTCAGGTGAATACATACTGTTCAGGAAGAGAACTAGAAATAAAGTGTATAAAACTGTATTTAATAAAACCTTATTTCTTTTCACTTCTGATCATTTCAACAATTATGATCAAGATGAACTCTAGCCTCACTGTTAGTAATTTTGAAATGGATTGTACTTATTCAACATTTTAACAACTGTAAAGGAACTTTTCCAGTGAGTAAAGCTCCATAACCATATAATAACTTTTAATTTAAATCACATAAATGCATTGGACACCCTGCACATTCTATTCTGAATCGCAACATGAAGAAAAATGTGCTAAATGTATTATTAGTTTAATGTAAGTGAAGAAAAACAAATATTAGTCTGTTAAAAAAAATAGTAGTGTGGAGTAGAGAAGTAAATTATTCTGTGAAAAACAGGTGTCAGAAAAGTTCCCCTTATTTAGGGGAAAATGCAGAAAAGGTTGCCCTGTGGATTTCTCTCTGAAAATGGGTCGTCCAGACATTGTTCAGAAAAACAGCGTACTTTGATTCAAAAGTTGATTAGAGATGGAAAAACATACAAAGAAGTGAAGAAAATGATCGGCTGCTCTGCTAAAATGATACCAAATTATGTTTAAGCTTTAAAAGGAGACCAAAACCAGACGTGGAAGAAAACTACCATTCGAATGGATCGAAGAATAACAAATTTGACTCAAAGAACATCTAAAGTTACCTGTTAGTGCTGTTACTATTAGAAGACGGCGATGTGAAGTCAAGCTATCAGCAAGAAGAAACTGCAAAGTCCCATTGTTGAAATAAAGACATGTGCTGAAGAGGTTACAGTTCGCCACAGAACACATTGACTGGCATAAAGAGAAATGGTGCAATATTTTGTGGACTGATGAAAGCAAGATTGTTCTTTTTGGGTCTAGAGGCCGCAGACAGTTTGTCAGGCCACTGAATTCAAGCCACAGTCCACTGTGAAGACAGTAAAGCATGGAGGCACAAGCACCATGATATGGGGATGTAGCTTCTCGTACAGTGGTGTTGGGCCTATTTATTAAATTTCAGGGATCATGGATCGATTTGAGTCCATCAGAATACTTAAAGAGGTCACGTTGCCTTATGCCGAAGAGGAAATGCCCTTGAAATGGGTGTTTCAACAAGACAACAACCCCATACACACCAGTAAGCGAGCAGCATCTTGGTTCCAGACCAACAAGATTAATGTTATGGAGTGACCATCCCCAGACCTTAATCCAATAGAAACCTTGTGGGCTTACATTAAAAATGCTTTTTCTGAGGCAAAACCAAGAAATGCAGAGGAATTGTGGTGTGTAGTACAATTGTTACAGATGTGAAGCAGTTCTCCGAAACCTGGTTATACAATAACTCAATATTAGTTCAGAGATGCACAAGAAGATTAAACTTCAAGCATTTTTGTTTAAATGGTAAATTCATCAATTTATAAAGATGAGTGATGCTGCTGCTATTTTTTCGATTCAGAACAGAATGTGCAGGTGTCCAATGCATTTATGTTATTTAAATTAAAAGTTATTATATGGATATGGAGTTTTACTGACTTTTTTCAACACACTGCTATTATTTTGAACACCACTGAGCTGTTTGTTTATTAAGGTAATTATTAAGGTTATGCTTATTAGTAAATTATGGTTTCATTGAGTAATATTTAGACCGACTATGATCAGATGATTTATTGGGTGAAAAACTTAAAAGTGAGCACCCTATTAAATAATGGGAAGTATGTTAATGTGGTAGTATTGTGCTACGGGTCTGCTTCTCTTCTGGGACTTGTAATAGTCAGGATGGAGGAAATGCTGGTTAGCTCTTAATACCAAACTATTTTAGAAACAAAATCTATTTACAAAGAAATAGCTGCTCTGGCACAGAAAGGAGTGACAAAGAGCAGTGATTCCATTTGTGTGTCCCTCCTCCTCCTCTCTCATCTTATACCAGAGATGATTCTTTTCAAAGATAAAGTGCAGGTTAATTATTTTCTTCTTTATTAATTATTATTATTATTTTCAGTTGTGGAACAAATGATCTGAATTTTCATTATTTCTCATGGGAATTTCTGGTTTTAGAACAGCATGAGGAAAATACCTGAATTTGTTTTACTTTACTCTTTACTTTAACTGTAGTTAAAACTTTAATAATCTAAATTACACTCTGCACACCCTTTTAATTCCAATTATACCCAATTCTATCACATTTCTATCAGATGTATACTTGTAAAAAAAAGATTAAAATAGTTGCAAGCAACGATGACGGGTCCAAGCACCCTGTGCCATCGCCACCCCGGGTCCACCGCACAACCTTTGTATTATTTGAGCTTGTTAAGACCTACAAAAAGCCATCGCCGCCCTGGTGCACCGCACAACATGAACACGTCACATAATAATAATAAAATATAAGGAAATATGGCACATTTGAAACATCAGGTTATACAGATGTACCCAGTTAAATTGCTAACCACTACACCACCGTGCCGCCTATAAGAAACATATTAGCATTTATTTTCCAGAGCTACAAGTCATTAAAACAAAAAGACTTTTGTAAGCACTTTAAAAATCTTAAATCAAACTCAATTCATAGTTATTCTTAACAGTTGCACAAATTCAAGCCAACTCTATAAATAATGCAAAATAATTGTAAATGAAACTTACTGTACATAAAGTAAATGTTCTTAAATAATGTGGTTTGCACATTTCACAGAAATGACATCTACAACTTTGACAACACCTGTGACCATGACAAGCACCACAAGTATTACATCAACTATAATCTCAACAACACCTACAAGCACAAGCTCCACAAGCCCAACAACACCAACAACACCCACACCAAGCTCCACAAGCCCAACAACACCTACAACCACAACAAGCTCCACAAGCCCAACAACACCTACAACTACAAACACAACACCTACAAGCACAACAGCATCTACAAGTGCACCACCTACAAGCACACCACCTACAAGCACAACACCTACAAGCACAACAGCATCTACAAGTGCACCACCTACAAGCGCACCACCTACAAACACAACAACTACAAGCACAACAATCTCTACAAGTGCACCACCTACAAGCACACCACCTACAAACACAACACCTACAAGCACAACAGCATCTACAAGTGCACCACCTACAAGCACACCACCTACAAACACAACACCTACAAGCACAACAGCATCTACAAGTGCACCACCTACAAGCACAACACCTACAAGCACAACAGCATCTACAAGTGCACCACCTACAAGCACAACACCTACAAGCACAACAGCATCTACAAGTGCACCACCTACAAGCACAACACCTACAAGCACAACAGCATCTACAAGTGCACCACCTACAAGCACAACACCTACAAGCACAACAGCATCTACAAGTGCACCACCTACAAGCACAACACCTACAAGCACAACAGCATCTACAAGTGCACCACCTACAAGCACAACACCTACAAGCACGACAGCATCTACAAGTGCACCACCTACAAGCACAACACCTACAAGCACGACAGCATCTACAAGTGCACCACCTACAAGCACAACACCTACAAGCACAACAGCATCTACAAGTGCACCACCTACAAGCACAACACCTACAAGCACAACAGCATCTACAAGTGCACCACCTACAAGCACACCACCTACAAACACAACACCTACAAGCACAACAGCATCTACAAGTGCACCACCTACAAGCACAACACCTACAAGCACAACAGCATCTACAAGTGCACCACCTACAAGCACAACACCTACAAGCACAACAGCATCTACAAGTGCACCACCTACAAGCACAACACCTACAAGCACAACAGCATCTACAAGTGCACCACCTACAAGCACAACACCTACAAGCACAACAGCATCTACAAGTGCACCACCTACAAGCACAACACCTACAAGCACAACACCTACAAGCACAACAGCATCTACAAGTGCACCACCTACAAGTGCACCACCTACAAACACAACAACTACAAGCACAACAAGCTCTACAAGCCCAACACCTACAAGTAAGACAAGCCCTACAACCACAACAATAACTATAAGCACATCATTTACTGTATATTACAGCACAATATAAAATGTCATATACTGTAAAGTAGAAATCTAGCAATCAATATAAAAAATAAGTGATGTATTTTCTTGCATGACTAGCACACACATCCAAACATCAACTGTTGAAAGATTATTAAATGTTTATATAGCATTGTTTTTCAGCATAGAAAGAGAAATATCAGGAGAGACCATGTAATTAAATGTTGCATCCAAACATTTGACAGGTACTGTACATAAAATGCTAGTGGGCTATATCAAAAGTACTAGCAAAATTACTTCAGCCCTGGTTATCGCAATGGCAAAAAAAAAAAAAAAAATTCAAATGTGTGGGCTTTGGGTAAGGCATAATGGCAGAGGTGAATAACTGTGAAGAGTCTTTTAATAAGGAAAACTACACAGAAAACTACACTCGCACGATAGAACTAAAACGGCCCACACTAGGAAACTAAGAAACCAAAAGAGCAATGATTCATTAAACTAAACAAACAGAAACTAAGGAAATCAACATGATATCATAAACAAACAGAATTACAGTGTAACATAACTACTTAGCTAAACAGACCAGGGGGGTATTCTTCGTACGTCGCTTGAAAGATCCAGGATGAATTGACACATCTAAGATGAGATCATCGTGCTAATTAAGACCTGGCTAAGTTGGTTCTTCGAGCACACCTGTTGTTGATGATTAGTCTGGCCGGATTGAGTTGTCTAGGATTATTAGGCGTTCGTGCGTTGGTTTAAAAGGCGATATGCATCGACAGTAGAAACACTGATCACAAGTCCTTTGATTGGTTGACGAAATGACAAAAGAACAAGCTCAATTTTTTTTTGTAACACCTGTTATGCGCTGAAATGCTTCCCTGCCATATTTTTATATATATATATATATATATATATATATATATAACGAACCCCTGAAAAATAAATGTGTTACAAAATAAACATTATACAAGAATTTTAATTAATGGTCTTGAGGGCTGTCTCGTGCCTAGAGTTTATTATAATAATAAAAAAACCTATGAATTTATGTTCTAATATAATATTTGATATCAATTATATATATATATATATATATATATATATATATATATATATATATATATATATATATATATATTATGGCAAGCCGTATATATATATGCAAGATACTTTTCTATCCCCATGTGAGTCAGCCCACGTCAGCGCTCTTTAACCAATCAGATGTGACCTCACCATTTCTACCAATCATAACCCGGCAGGAGCGCAGCCTTAATCTTGTTTACATGAAATAAACCTGCTACCGAGCAGGTTCAAGCTTACGGACATGTTGCTATGACAGCAAATGCGAGATGAGCATCGAAGAACGAAACAATCCAAGATCAGGACAAATCCACAACAATCAAATCCAGCTAACTGAGTTAGCGACGTACGAAGAACACCCCCCTGAAACACAAAGATACAAAAAACACAAACAAGGAGTCTCTGGGCGCCGCCGCCCTCTAGGGGTGATCCCTGACAGTATAATTCAGGTTTGCAAATTTAATACGAGCCCATTGGATACATTAATTTGCACATGTAATTACCATTATTAATGTGAATTTCAGGTTTATCAAAAGCAGAGGTGGAAAGAGTAATAAAATTTTGTACTCAAGTACAAGTACTATTACTTCAGTGAAATTTTACTTAAGTACAAGTAAAGTTAGCATTATAAAAATCTACTCAAGTAAAAGTAAAAAGTAGCTCATTAAAAAATTTACTCAGAGTAAAAGTTAACGAGTTACTTTTTTATTTTTTTAACAGCGGGGGTGGGATGAGGCATTCTAGCGTAGTTCAAAAAAGATGAGCAGATATAAATCTCAAACTAGTTGTTTTTAACTGAAGGAACACCTTTGCATAATAAAGCTGTTGTCTTTCTTGTGCTTGAAAATCAAAGTGGTCACTTAAATATGGTGTTACGTCCCAGTCTAGGGTCATACAGCAAAAGAATGGTTCAGGGTTCTATTTTAAACTGTATGGAAATGGTGGCATATGGCAGAAAGAACTAGATCCAATCATTAACTGATGAAATAATGAGGTTTGTATAAACACACACACACACACACACACACACACACACACACCAGGAGGAGGATCAGATTCAGGGTGGACCCAGGCCAAAATAATAAACAAAATGGTATTTATATTTAGTAGCTTACCTGCAAAAAAAACACACACAAACAAAAATACAGGTACCTTCCCGGACTCCCTAAACCAAAACCAGTGAAATTATCTACAAATATATACAAAGACCAACCAAACCAAAGGGACAAAGCAATAATCAAAGTCAATGGGAGGCAAAAAGTCAAAACCGGAATACACAACCAAATATCAAAACACCAAAATCACAACCTCTTTCATCTTTCCCGCGTCTCTCTCCGGTTTATATATGGTCGCGCTAGTCGATGACGTCACTCTCAGGGCGGAAGCGACCGTGTGGAAGGTCAGGTAGATGCATATGTCAGAAAACCTGGAGTGGAGTCTGGAGCGGCGCGCGACCAGGACATGATACACACACGCGAGCGCAAAAGCATAATACATGTATTTGTATTATTTTTCCTTTTCATTCATTTATTTTTACTCAGTAGCGAATATGATTTAAAATGTAGCGAATTCCAATACTTCAAACAAAACGTAGTTAAGTAAAAGTAAAATTACAGATTTTAAAAACTACTTTAAAAAGTAGAAATACACAAAAAATTACAGTAACGCAAGTAAATGTAATTCGTTACTTTCCACCTCTGATCAAAAGTCATGTGAATTAATTTGCATTGACACAGCTTGGGTAATCAAATACATCAAATTTTTCTTAAGTATTTCTAAATATAGCTCGTCAATGTATGTGTGTTTTTTATGTTCATCCTTTAATACATCCGGGCTTTAGTGTACATTACTTTACAAGTACTATAATCTTAACTCTACCACATCCAGGTAATGTAACAACATGGTGGGTTTTCTCTGGGTACTATGATTTCGTCCAAAAACAAGCAGATTAGGCTAATTGGCATTCCCCAGTACGTGCACGTGTGTGCGTGTGTGTGTGTGTGTTGCGATGAGCTGGGACGCAAGTCTCCAGGGATAGGCTTCAGGTCCCTTGCGACAATTTATACAAGATAAAGTGGTATAGTGGATGAGTGTGTTCGTGAGTGAGTGTGTGACGTCTAAAAAAAAAAAAAAAAAACATTAATTTGAATTTAAAGTGACCTGTGTTTGTTGCAGGGTACCCAATTGTCATTGGGCTGCGAGCTAAGATAAGATCTACTTTAGTACTGGATACAAATCTAGCTGACAGAATATTGCAGCAGGTAGGTGGCTTTTAAATTGTTCTATGACATTCTGTTATTTTGAACTGTTCAGTCACTAAATAACAACAAAACCATTGATTTGGTTTACATGTTCAGACTGGGTCAATATGAAAGCATTATTTATTTATAAATTTTTAACAAATATTACATAGAAACAGATTACAGTGGAACCTCGGATTACGAAAATAATTCGTTCCGGAACCGGGCTTGTATTCCAAAACACCAAATAAAATTTTCCCATAAGAAATAATGGAAACTCAAATTATTCGTTCCACAGCCCAAAAAAATTAATACATATAAATAATGAATACAAAATATAAAGTAAAACTTAAATAAATTAACATGCACATTAGCTAAAAAAAAAAAGTAAAAATAAATCCCGACAGATAAGTGTTTCCGTTTATGCGTGCAGGCGCTGTGCGAGTGTGTATTTGTGTGTGAAGCTAAAGTAAGAGGAGACTCTTTTTTTCAGCCCCTTCTCTCTCTCCCTTCTTATCTTACCCAGTAAACCTTTCTCCTCTCTTATTTGAATTTCACACAAACACACACACACACACACACACACACACACACACACACACACACACACACACACACACAAACATTAACGGAAAGCATGTTTTTGTCCAAAAAATTAGCAAGGAACATTGCCAAATGTGCATCGTGTGAGCGCATACTAATGAATGACTGCTGTAAAGTAAAACAACTAAACAAATGAACCTGCACTTTACCTTTGAAAAGAATTGAGACAGGGCGGAGTTTCTGTGTAGAGTAGAGTGTGTGTGTGTTTGTGTGTGTGTGTGTGTGTGTGAAACAGAGAGGGGGTGCTTCACCAACAGTGTGCAAACATAACGCACACACATAACGACAGGCTGAGGGAGAAAATGGATTTTTAACCTCTAATGAGACTTTCTTTTGCTTTACACGCGCACACACACGTGTGTTATAAGAAACAGTACATGCGCTTACACAAACAAATATGTACAACACAAAATAAAATGTATTATGCACACACACACACACACACACACACACACACATGGTCACAGTGTTATAGTAAACAGTTGATTATACCAGACGCGCATTATATAAGAGACGCGCACTAAGACCCAGCAGGGAAGACGATTACCCACAATTCTACAGGGCAAGAGAGAGAAAAATCGTTGACTCAGTTGTAATCACGTGACACTCAGCGTCAAAACAAGAAGCACATGCCTGATACAGTACATGATACTTGGTACTCATTGTCATGTTCCTCTGTGTGCAGAAAGGCGGACGCATACGCAGGAGAATGTTTCAAACTTGTTTTTATTAACTTAGATATTCTCTTGGAAAAAATCCTCTTTTTAACTCAAAGTCTCTCTCTTCGTAATTCGATTCTTTTTTTTAAATAAGGAATACCAAACAAACACTAAACAGACTCTCCGTCTACCGCACACTCCCTGTGTGGGTAGCCCCCCGGAGTCCCACTTGTCCCTCGGACGCGCGTCAGGTCCAAAACCAGCCTGAGGCGTTTTCCAGGCGCACTTTGCCGAGCACGACAGGTGCGCTTCCCGGTGTCCGGTGATCGGGATGAATTAGCGCTGTGAGGGAGAGATGACAGTAATCCTTTAGCGAGAAGAGGCACAGAACGGGACAAACACACAGACACACAACTGTGAACGGACGAGACACTACGGGCTCGACCGGCTTAAATAAGGACACAACAGGATAGGACACAGGTGTAGGTGTTCTTGTGATTAGGGAGACATACCAACGTTGACACACTAGGTGGGGACAAAGTGTCGGCTCAATAATCCGGAGACCCAGATCTTATTACCCCGGGCCGCGGTGGTACCGATGTTACACTCATAAACCAAGACTTGTTAGTTTTTTCAAGTAAAAAAAAAAATCTTTGCCCGTCTTGCGGAACACTCGCAATCACTCGCAATCTGAGGTTTCACTGTACAATGTTTGGTGAGGGAGCTGGGTTTGTTGAAGGAGAAAATATATTGAAAAAGAACTTTTAAAAACACACTTAGGATTGTAGATTCCAGTTTCTATTCAATAAAACAGTGCTAAACTGTAACTATCCTGATATAAACTTACCTGATATAAACAACCTTAAACAACTACACACGTTTCTAGGTAAAATACCACACGCTAAAAGTACAAAATAAGTGCCTAAAAATTCCTATGCACTAACTTTAAAATTCTTTATTTGCAGTAATAAAGTATTGGAAAGTTGCCTTTGGATTATTTGCTAGGATGTTTCTACTTTAAATTATTGTCTGTGTTACTTCCATTTTTTCCTTGTCTTTTTAATGCAGTATGTATCATATCTCCAACAATACAACGTAACTGCAAGAGTAACAAGCATTCAGAAGTTATAAAGAGCTGTGCAAGAAAACGTTCAGGATATTTTCAAGGCCCTCGATCCTCGAGAATCTCTAAGAATGTTTGCATCGTATTTTAATTTTTTTAGATTGTTGTTTGAGATTATCATTTAAAGGTATGTCCGAGGCAATTAAAGGTAACTTGATTGATAGTTAATACATTTTCTATGATTTGTCAACAATAAATGAGTTAATGAATAAATCCTGCTTGAAGAGAAAACATTTTTGTCTTGATAATTATTTAATTTGTCTTTATCATTTGAAGAAGTGAAAGAAGAGTTGAATAAATACTGGGCTCATCAATCAGTTAAGTAACCAAGGAGTACTTTCTGCTGAAGAGATCGATGTTGTGAATGAGAGAAGCTGCTAAGTCGAGGCTTTGTAACACCCAAAACTGCTCACAGAACACCACTCCAACAGAGAAGTATGGGGGTGGAAGGGTCATGTTTAGCTTTCTCTATGGCCTCTTCAGTTCTAATGTGCAACAGTCTATGCTTTCTACAATGTATGTTTGAGTCAAACCAGGACTTTTGATTGGACAGAATAACTAAACAGTTATGAGAATATAAAGTAAATTTATTTTTGTATATAATCACCTGCTGCACTAATGCTCCTATCCCAGGGTTTCAGTAGTGTTTAGATCTCATCAAGGTACAAAATATACTGGAGCCGTGTCTGATTCACATCTGAAATGTTGGTCTCCCAGGAACTCCTTTCATGTCCCAAACATGTGGAAATAATTTGGAGCGAGGTCAGGCCTGTACAAGGGATGTGGCAATACGTAAGTCTCAGCCAAAGTTATCCATTGTGGGTAAGAGACTCATCACCAAAGTGTGCTTGGTCAGTGGGCTCTCTGTATTATTAATAGATTTATTAAAGTGTATACTTCTCTGGACTTATTGATTTGGTTATGTATTGCTCCAGGAAGTGACACAATTGCTGACAAATTGGCTAATTATCAATTATGTAAAAACACTATATATATAATAATCATAATCTTACATGAACACACTTTTGAAAAGGCTGCGAGATGACATAAAGACGCTATGCAAATACACACCCAGAAGCTGTCTTGTATTGTTTGGAATATTCAATGTTTCATCATGTTCCTTATATTCCTTCCGTGACTGTTTCAATAAAAAGCACTGAGGCAGTTGTTCCTCATTCATGTCACTGCCAGAGAGAGCTAGTGTCAAGTGCACAAACTTTATATAATTGCTTCTTTTATAAAAGTATTGTTTCACTTGTGACTGGATAATAACCATAAAATAACCATGAAAACCATGACTTTAGAATTTGCATAAATCAGTTGCAAGGTTGAGAAATTGTAATGGAAGATTACAGCCGATGTCAAGAGAAATAATCATTTTCATTATGTTGGGTATGTATCTCTCTCTCTCACGCACGTGGGTATGTGATTTTCTCTTAATCATGTTTTAGCTTTGAGTGTCTTATGAATGTTATGTGTCACATGATTAAACTCAATGCAAATATGTTAATGTCACTGTAAAAGCTGACATGTATTTCCCTCTATTGATAATATTACAGGTTGTCCCCTACTTACAAATGTCAGGGACTCTCTGTGTATTGACCTTTTTGCACTTACTCAGTATAATACTCAGTTGTACTGGAAACCTGAAGGCGACAATGATGCAGCCACATTCCAAAAAAGAAAATACATAAATGATTGTTATTATGCATTTCTCAGAGAAAATTGATGGGCTATAGATCATATGTATGTAGGGCATCTCAAACATTTACACCTAAGACATTAGCAAATGGCATTAACTAGACATATTTTGTATTACAGTACATGTACATTATATTTACACCTGAGCAGATATTTGTAAGTGTAAGCTACATCGATAAGGCATTAGCTTAGCTACTGTGAGCTAAAATGTTTTCACAGAATCCCATTATAGATAAGCGGTGTCATAAGCTACGCAAAAAATATATTACTGTAGCTACTGTAAGATCAAGCTATCCAAAACTGGGTGAAATACATTCTGAACATTTACACCACAGCAAATATTCACAAACATTAGATACATAGAGCAGTATTTTAGCATAATAAGCCACCTTATCTATATGCTAACCTAAACTATCTAAGTTACATAGTGTTATGTAAGCTTGCAAAAGCTGGCCAAAATTAAAATAATGTTAGTTTTATAATATCAAAAGGTATTAAATAAAATAAAGTGTCAAAATGTATTATATACTCAGCAAAAAAAGAAACGTCCTCTGACTTTCAACTGTTTTTCAGTAAACTTAATGTGTAAATATTTGTATGAACACTAAAAGAGTCGACACCATAAGACATAAAGTAAAAATGTTTCCCAATGTGTCCCTGAATGAAGGGAGGCTCAAAATCAGTCAGTACCAGTCAGTATCTGGTGGCCACCAGCTGCTTGAAGTACTGCAGTGCATCTCCTCCTCATGGACTGGACCAGATTTGTCAGTTCTTGCTGTGAGATGGAGAGATTGTGTGTTCCTGGTGTGACTCGGGCAGTTGTTGTGGCCATCCTGTACCTGTCACGCAGGTGTGATATTCGGATGTACCCATCCTGTGCAGGTGTTGTTACACGTGGTCTTCCACTGCGAGGATGATCAGCTGTCCTTCCTGTCTCCCTGTAGCGCTGTCTCAGGCGTCTCACAGTGCGGACATGGCGATTTATTGCCCTATAGCCACATCAGCAGTCCTCACGCCTCCCTGCAGCATGCCTAATGCACGTTCACGCAGATGAGCAGCGACCCTGGGCATCTTTCTTTGGGTGTTTTTCACAGTCGGTAGACAAGTCTCTTTAGTGTCCTGCGTTTTTAAAACTGTGACCTTAAATGCCTACTTTCTGTAAGCTGTTAAGGTCTTAACGACCATTCCACAGGTGCATGTTAATTAAGTGATTATGGTTAATTGAACATGCATGGAAACATTGTTTAAACTCTTTACAATGAAGATCTGTAAAGTTATTTGCATTTTTACAACATTATTGTTGAAATACACAGTCCTGAAAAAGCGGCGTTTTTGCTGAGTATATACCTGTAACCTATCAAGTGTCAAAACTGCAGTTTTTGGACAAGTGCTGTATATACTGTACTGTACATATATGCAGGAAATGAGGACGCATTTTTATGTTCGCCTTTAAACTGTACTACTGGAGTTGATATTAAAAGGCTACTGCATTTGATATAGCTTCAACTTTATACTACAGTAATTGAACAGATAACACAATAGATATCCTGCAATATTGTTTTAGTGAAAAACAGTACAATAATCAAGTACAGTACAATTACATACAAGGACACTAGCTAGCTATTTGAAGTGCTGGCTTGTAAGTGTGATTCTGTAGAATGCTACTTAAAATATACAGATATACACAATTAAAATAAGGACAAAAGATTACTTACAGTTGTTACGGAATGACAGACTCCACAGACAGTAATATAGAAAACCCATAAACGTTTATTTACAATGTATAAAACTGCTTTGGATGAGATGTGGAAAAAGGAGAGTGAACTGGAGAGTGTTATCTGATATGGTGTTGGAGCTGGTGGACGAAGAGATAAGAAGGCAAGGAGACGAGGATTGCTTGATAAAACTGAAGCATGGAATCCTTGTTCGTAGGGGAGACCAGACGCTCAGTGAAGGGAAGTAAGGTAGATTTGTATGTGTTGGTGATAAGGTTTAGATGTGTGTGATTAAAATTCGGGAGCTTGGGAGCATTGATTGGGATCTGTTTCTGTCACACTCACCCCTGAGCGAGCACACACACACTCACTTCTGTGCAAGCAAGCACACACACACAGAGACCCACGTAAGTGAGCACTTACACACACAGAGCCCTGCGCACGCGAGCACTCACACACACCCTGCCTCGTGCAAACGAACACACACATACACACTCACTCACCCACGTGCGAGCACACACACATGCAAACAAAATAAAAGATGCTTTATGCACAAACACGCGCGAGAGAGAAAAACAATTGGCTCAGTTGTGATGACGTGACTCTCGATGTCAAAACAAAATAAGCATACGTGCCACATGATCACAATACTCGTATATTAAGACTCGCTCGTTTATCAAGTTACATTTTTGTTGTATTGCTAAATCACAGCTTTTTGATGGTGACCATGTTAATTTATTAAATTAATTAAGATTTCAGCATATAATATGAATTTGATGACTCAATGCTGACAGTGGTCGTTGGCTTTAGAGATTTGTGATTTATCCTTAAGTGAAGTCTGGGATTATTTTAACATTTTTTTTCTCTGAGGGGTGGCCTGTAACCGGTTGAATATATGTGGAATGACCAAATATTATTAAAATATCAACATAATTTACCTACCTATCACAGCTGCTGTTTGCTGGGTTGGGACAAAAGCCAACAAACTAAGCAAATGCTTATCAGGAAACGACTCCAAGAAAAGTGTTTTGTTGCCCAAATGAGCAACACGTGTTTAAGACTGACTAAGAGAACCCCACACACCAAAAACAAAAGCCAATGTTAACCTTTATGCCTTGTTCACACGGGCGTAAAATTTTTGGATAAACGAACGAGATCAGAACGTCCTATAGGTTTATGTTGCGTTTTGTAGCGCCGCTCGATTGACTTCTACACTGGCGTTCGTTTGTCTCTGTCTAACGCCAGCCTGCAGCCCAAATTGTAGTTTGTGTGTTTAACCTGTGGGGGGCAGTGTGTCGGGAACTGGATATGAAAGCCCTGGTCATTTTATTTGAGGTGCCTCCTTTTAATATGGACCATTTTGCTATATTAGACATTAATCTTATTGTTTTAAAAATTCTAATTTAATTATAATATTTTTATATAATATATAAAAATATTTTAAAAAATAATACAGCGACGTAGGGAGAGAAAAAAATTACAGCCGCTCCTGGGTTCACCCTCTGACTGCACAACGTCGGATTAAAGGAAGTTTTTTGTGGTTTATGAAGAAATGCGAACATTTCCGCGCAAGTTTTATTTTTTAAGCATTTTATTTTTGCCCTTTTTCCGCTTTTCCCCATGTATAGCATGTAGGATCATGGGATATATCCGGTCCTCCGAGCCGTAAAATGGACGCGAAGAAAACGAACTAGACGCGGTTTCCTTGCGTTCGTTGGGATTTGAACGCCAAGAAAAAGCTGCATGCAACGTTTTTTTAACAACGTATAAACGCGCAGCTGGACAAACGCACGTCACCAAAGCCCGTGTGAACACCGTCATTGACTCCTATGTGTAGAAAACCCTCGGCGCTTCATCCGCGATCACCGGACGCTACGAACAGCAGAAAAATGCTCGATTTTAACTCCCGTGTGAACTAGGCCTTAATGTTAAACTTTTTCCCCCATTCCCTTTTCCCAAAGTCTCCTCTGACGTGAAAAGAGGAACACTGGAGAGGGACACAGCTCTCTGCTCCATCTCCGAATCTAATCCTCTCTCTCTCCACTAAGGGCTGACAGTCGACTACAGAAACAAACCCAGGAAATTTATTAGCTTCTAATATTTTTTATAATTACATGTTGTGTGTGGTTGGGTGTGTGACAGTGTGTGCTTGTGTCCCATGAAGGGTTTGCACCCAATTCAGTGTGTATCTCACCATGTGCCCTAAGTGGCCTGTGTGCTCAGGCTCTTTGTTGACCCTAATTATAGAATAATTGGTAATACACTGCTCAGCCATAACATTGAAACTAGGTTTTGGATTACTACTGCTACTAAACACACTGAATATTTAAAATGTAAATAATTAAAGAAGTAAGCGTTCATTGATATTTCCTTCCCCTTCCATGTTAGTATTATAAGATATTGACATACGCATATGATATAGTGTCCATTGTACATAATATAGAAAAGTTGAAGGGGTCAACATTTACTGTATGTAACCTGGAAATGGCGGGGAAAAAACCACTGTTGTCTAATGTCTTCTGTTATTTTGACATGTGAATGGTTCATTGAACTGCCTCAGGCACCTGCTAAAACAAACAGCATTGTAAACGTTCAAGCATGTCTTTAAAAAGAGAATTCATTTCTCAGCAGGAGAAACTGGACAGAGCCACCAAACAGGTTAAACATCTCACATTCATGTAATTCAGTGCTTGAATTGACGTGAATTGAATCAGCTTGAGCTTGATCTTCATGGCACAACTTGATATTTTACATATCTTTCTTGGAATGTTGTTTATACAGTAACAGTCAAAAGCTTGGATACAGGTTATTTTTACCATTGTAGAACAGGGGTGTCAAACTGGATCCAGAAAGTGCCATGTGAGTGCTTTCATTTTAACCAAGCAGTTATACCTCTTCACCCGGTCTATAAAATGCCAAGAATGATAATTAAACAGGTGTGGCTTCTGCTTGGTTGGAATGCAAAGCCTACATCAACTGTGCATGTCCCTTTCTGTATCCAGTTTGACACTACTGTTCTTATACTGGCTTTAAAAAGAAAATGAAATAACACATCGTTATATAATTAAGTAACAGACAATTTTTATTTTATGGCACAAATGTCAGCTGTTCTGGAATAGTTCTTGCAAGAAGTGTATTGTCAAGTGCATTTACAAAAAGAAAGAAATAAAAGCCAAGGGAGACTATGGAATTAGAAGAGAAAAAAAACTTATTTCTTTCACTTTATGCAAATTCTTTTGGCAGATGCTCTTATCCAGAGCGATTTACATTTTTTAAAATCTTATTAAACATCTGAGCAGTTGAGGGTTAAGAGCCTTGCTCAAGGGCCCAAGAGTGGCAACTTGGTGGTTGTGGGGTTTGAACCTGGGATCTTATGAACTGTAGTCCAATGCCTTAACCACTGAGCTACTCCTGGCCCTGCCAAACCCACCAAAGACGGGAATGGAACCCTGCAGGTGCAAGATGACAAGAGGAAAGTGGCATCAAGTTGAAAGACCTGAAAGAATGCAAAACTAAGGTCAGTAAGATGCTTCTTCAAATTAAGAAGCAACAGCCCGATCTCCGGATGATATTAAAGATGTATTTGCTGCAGGTGGAAAACTGTGTAGTGCACGGAATGTAAGAACTATGCATGAAAATTATGTAAATGATACATTTTCTGTTGTAGGTCTTGCTCGTCCTTCTCCTGCATTAACCAAAGAGTTCAAAGCTGATCTCTGGACGTAGCTCCGTTTCTTTCAACCTCTGCGACAAACCAGCACTTTGTATACTCCAGTAAGATCTTCACTTTGATGGTGGTCCAGTACTTCCACTGGAAGTAGTCCTGATGCAATCAATGTCATAATACGCTGTAGCAGTTAAATCAGCTTTTGTTGATTTTTGTTTGCTTTTGACCAGATCTTTAGGACCATTAGCCAGGAACATCCCCAGAGTCTCAGTAGCTTAGTTGCTCCATAAAGGTGGTTGATTTTGAAAATAGTCTTGGGCGTTCAGTTTTTTCTACAATTTTACCTTAGTCTTCTGGCAGCAGGATCAGCAAAAGCACCAGAAAGTGTCATTAAGTGCACCTATTTAGCACATTCTCCAAGCTTTCTTTTACTCTAGCAGGAATACAATTGAAATATATACTATATGTTTTATTTTAATTAATTTTTTATTTTACTGTCCATTGTTCACTTGCACAATGCTACAGTAGATGCCAATCTTGAGTGAAGTTTACTCCTGCAACAGTATAAGCTTATGGCACATGCTGAGTTTTATGATTAATCACTGAATTGTAATTTTTTTTTTATAATCCTTAACCTGGTGATAAATTGCTATAAATCTTGTGCTACACACCCTTCTGCAATGCTAAGAATGTAAGTTTCATTTTGTCAACAATAGTGTTTACCACTTGCTGTTACTGTATGCTCTTTTTGTTTTGTGGTATGCTGTCACATCACGTCCTGAAGTACAGTATTATATCTATTGGAAAGCACATCACTTTTTCTAAAATTGAAGCTTTTTAATTGTGCTAAAGAACATTATCACTTTTAATCATTTTACATTCAATATGTTATGGACAAAACACTTTTATTATAGCAACTAAGAAATTTCCCTATTAGACTCTCTTCAATATTTATGAAACAGAAAAACAGGTCAGTTAGCACTGTCGCCTTGCACCTCCAGGGTCTGGGTTCGATTCCCCGGCCAGGCTCGTTTCCCGTCTCTGTGTGCATGGAGTTTGCATGTTCTCCTCGTGCTTGGTGGGTTTCCTCCGGGTACTCCGGTTTCCTCCCACAGTCCAAAGATATGCAGGTTAGGCTAATTGGCGTTCCTAAATTGCCCGTAGCGTGTGAATGGGTGTGTGAGTGTGTGTATGTGTGTGTGCCCTGCGATGGATTGCCACCCTGTCCAGGGTGTACCCCGCCTAGTGCCCGAAGTCTCCTGGGATAGGCTCCAGGTCCCCCGCGACCCTGAACACAGGATTAAGCGGTATAGAAAATGAATGAATGAAAGAAAAACAGGTCATTGATAAGCAATCACAACCTGCTCAGCCCTTACAGTAAATGGGAAATCTAAAAGTTACAGAGGTGTCAAGTAACGAAGTACAAATACTTCGTTACCTTACTTAAGTAGAAATGTTGGGTATCTATACTTTACTGGAGTAATTATTTTTCAGCTGACTTTTTACTTCTACTCCTTACATTTTCACACAATTATCTGTACTTTCTGTCTCGTTACTCCTATTTTATTTCAGCTTGTCATTCAAAAAACAAACAAACAAAAAAAAACATCCGGATAAATCGTGCCATCCGGATGGAGCGAATTTGATTGTGGTTGGATGATGTAATGTTTGCATGTAGTTCTGTTCTAAGTTTTCTGTTCAGCATCCTAAATCTGACGTAAGCACGTCGAGCTGGACGAGGTAACTAAGCGTGTGTTATCTGTCACTGGGCATGCGCATGAGAGCATAAACTAAACAGCACATTCGCTAACAACCCCGTTTGTCTACGTGATCTTTATTTTCTTCTACTGTATACCGAAGGACGTTACGGATGAGAAGTATAAACATACCATTCCGACACCCTGTTGGTTGGTACGCGATCCATCGCACCTGCACATGACGTTACGTCACACACTCCAGCAAGGACGTTTGAATAAATTAGCATTTTCGGTTGATAAGGTTGTGATAAATTGACGAAGCTGTCCGTGATAGAGACTCAAGATTCGAGCGAAATGTCACAACCAAGCACCAGCGAGGAAGGTACAGCACCAGTAGGGTAATAGGAATGATATATACTGTATACACACACACATACTCACACATATATGTATGTGTGTGTATATATATATACATATGTATATATATATATATTTTTTTTTGTTTTTTTTTTTTGGATTAATCACTTGGATTAATCCTTCATTCTGACAGCACTAATGTTTATTGTAGACAACCATACAAGGGTAATTGTTACTAAGCCTGCCCTGGGTGCACTAATTTCCTTGTATGTTGCCCTCACAGATTCCTGCAGCTAAGCTTGGATGTACATTTACATTCCAATAAAGGTTACCGATGACATGCCTCTGAAGTTGGACTTTTTGCACCATTAAAATACTTATAGGCAACTAGTTATCATATCTTCTTCTCCATAAAACATGTTAATGCTCAGTAGTACATATACATGGTTCTTTAATGTATTTGCATTGTAGTAAAATGCATGCTTTTTCAATTGCCATATACAGTATCCCAAATCACTATGACCGTTAAAAATACAACAAAAAAACAACACATTTTTCTTTTCTTTTTTTATGAGCTATTAGTGTACAGTAGTATACAGGCCCGTGGCACAGCCTAAGCTTTTATCCTTAATGCTTTTTTTCCCCCTCACATTACTTTTACTTTTATACTTTAAGTAGTTTTGAAACCAGTACTTTTACACTTTTACTTTAGTAAAAAGCTTGAGTTGATACTTCAACTTCTAAAGAAGTCTTTTTAAACCCTAGTATCTATACTGTACAGTACTTCTACTCAAGTAATGAATGTGAATACTTTTGACACCACTGAAAAGTTATAGCTTTATCAAGCACCGACAATAGAGACAAAAACTAATAAAAAATAAAATAAACATCTCTGTAAAAGATATTTCACCATACAAACTGTTCAACTTACCATTGTGTATGAAATGTGCTATACAAATAAACTTGCCTTGCATTGCCTTGAATGAGCATTTACTATTGAAACTACTGTAATGGAAAAATCATATTTTAATTATATGTATTAATTCTATTTGATTCTTGTAGTAAGTGTGTAACGTAGGCCTTAGAAGTTTGAACTTAGTTGTCGAAGCTTAGAGACACAAGGCCGAGAACAGAATAGAAACAACCTGATTGTAGTTGTCCCTGAATAAATGATAAGGTATGGACATCTAGTCTGGGGCAGATAAAGAGTCATGAGTTTGAATGTAGGAACTTCACGTACGGGGCGTTGATTATGTTAACAGAGATGTTTGTGTATAAAATAGGTCAGCTAGAGAAAGAGATCACCTTTCTCTATGCTGCAACTGTTTGCTGTATGAGACTGGTCCTTCTGCAGAAGTTTAAAATAAAACCTTTGTTACTTTGCTCTTACCCAGTGTATGGATTACTTGTCTTTATATTGGTTTCAGAATTTCCACCACAACTTGGCGTTGTCGGCAGTTCTCCGTGTTTGGGGAAGGCATTGGAGAATCCCGGGGAGGCGTAAGCGCTGACGCCTTGAAGGCTTTTCACTTCATCTCAAACGCTTAATTGGCAATCGAGCGTGAGAGGACCGGGGATTCACCATGTCACCTCAACACCGGAGTTAAAAGAACTAAAATAGTGTGGTAAGGAAATTTTTTAAGTTGTAAGTTTTTAAGTTGTAATTGTTAAAGTTAAAGTAAGTTGTAATTGTTAAAGTCAAAGTAAGTTGTAATTAAGTATTAAGTGCACTTTCTCACAGTGGCTGGGATAGATTTAAACTTGGATCTATCACACGAGTCTGGGATTCGTGAAAAGTACCCAAAAGAGTGCAAAGGCGCACAAAAGAGAGAGATAGGGTACTGGTTTCGCCTCGTTTCCGAAAAACTTGGCCCCGCAGCAGACGTGCTCGGTGTGAGGACCTCCGGAGGTAAAAGCAAGTCAGAGTGCAGGGTTGCAAGGTGCACACGTAAAAGTCAAGAGGACTTTACGGGAAAAACAGTCAAGGGGACTGTTGAGGTAAATTAAGGTAGAGTGTAAAGTGCACCGGTAAAGTCCAGAGGACTTTATGGCAGAGTGCAAACTGCTGCACCGGTAGCAGTCAAGGGGACTGTGAGAGCTCACTGTGAGTTAGTGGCACGCGTAAATTGACAAGTAAAAATCATGGGTAACAGCAAAAAAAAAAAAAAAAAAAAAAAGATTGTTACGCTTGTGGGGTTCCTTGGTAAAGATAACATCTAAATTATGTTTGAGAAATGTGGAAATCCAGGGAAAACAAAACGAAAGAAAAAAAAAGAGAAATGTAGAATTATTAATGACTGAGATTGCTTTTGAGTTGTGGATGTGTGAATCATGTGTAGATAGATAATTACAATAACAAAAAGAATAACAAAGTAAACATTAATTGGGTAGGATTTAATATGTGGAAGGCAGAAGCAGAAACAGGAGAGAAAAACGCATACAACCTAAAATGCAAGCACAAAACATTGATTCTTTTCAGTGTGTTAAGTCTATTTCAGATCCTGACCTGGACGGCTGCCCCCCGCGACCCCCAGCTATTAGACAGATAGCCCCTTCAGCAGATCCAGTAAGACAACATGGACAAGAGACTTCTCGGCAGGCCCAAGGCCCCAGCACAGCCAGCACAGCCAGCACAGCAAGCACGGCTCTGTCTCCAATTTCGTCACATACTCGAACCAAGGCTCAGCTGAAAAGAGAAAAGGCTGATCGACAACCACCACCTGATGACAGCGAGGACGAGAGAGAGGAACTCTTAGGAGCTACAGGAAGTGTTCATCAAGAAATCACTGCTCCAATGATGGAAGTAGCAGGGGCGGATGGCACAGCGATGCTTGTTCACCGACCATGGACAATAAAGGACATCGAAAATGCACATGGACAACTCCCAGACCCGAGAGAGGTGGGAGGACAGAAATTCTGTGATGAAATGAGCAGATTTTGCTCAGAGTTTCGCCCGACATCTTATGAAATGCGACGACTTTTGGGGAGAAAACTAGGTGCGGACTTTGCAAAGATTAAGTATTCCTGGCCAACGGACAATGTTTTCGCACGGCGAGCTCAGGCTGATCATGAAGAAAACCAAGCATTTAACGGTTTTGGGGTGTGCCTTACAGCAGCGTGTAAAGAAACGTTCCCAGCAAAAATGGATATGACTAAAATATCAATGTGCAAACAACAACCAGGAGAGAGCGTGTCACACTATCTCACCCGTCTCACTGAGGTACATGATGCAAACAGCGGATTGGAGAGGCCTGCAGACATTTCTGTGGCAGCAATTTCACCGTATGAAGCACATTTGAGGAACAGTTTCATGAATGGATTACAGGAGGACATCGCTCAGAAGGTGAAAAACACATGCGTTGGATGGGACACTGGAAAACTTAGTCTCATTGAACAACATGTAATACACGCGGAAAAGCTGGTATCACAAGAACAAGATAAGCACAACAAGAAGAGAGAAGACCAGAGTCACAAAGCACAGCTGGCAGTGTTGCAGATGGTAAGACAAACTGCGGATGTACAGTACAGGAGACGTGGAAGAGGACGAGGAGGCCGTGGACGTGGACGTGGGAGAACAAATGGCTGTTATGCATGCAGAAGTGAAGACCATTGGATTAGAGACTGTCCGAGAAGGAGCAGAGGAGAGGAATGGATTAGGAGAGGTGAGGATCAGGGTGGAAATTGACAGAAAAAGGCCGGGGGAGTGGGGAGCAGACCCGAAGGAGAGGGTGAGTCAAAAAAATTATTATTTTTCCTACTAACACTTCTCGCTCTGATCGCAATGAAGAAAAGCTTGCTATCTTTTTCAATGATTCAATTCACATTTGTATCTTAGAAACATCCACACATGCTACGTATGATCTTGAAGTATACAATATCAGTAAAATGCCAACAATGGAATTGCAGCTCCATGACAAACAAAATTCATTTTGCTACATTCCATGCAGGTCATTCAGTCATTAAAGTGTGTGAATTTGACAGTTTAGTGAAACAGAGTGGCAGATTCCTGAACTCTGTGGGCACTTCAGGACATGCAGCTGAAAAGAGCCTCATAAAGACAAGCGTGTGGCTTTTTCCAGGTGTACATGATGATAAATTTAGATTTTTTGCTCTTATTGCTGCCCAGTAAATCTATTGGGGTGAAGATTTCATATGTAAATTAGGTATAAAACTCTTGAGACTAAACCAGTATTGAGCCTGAGGATTTCACTCTTGTGAAATGTGATCCGTTGCCCCTGTTGTATGTGTATGAATGGAAGCTCTGCACTTCAACTGTGAGTTCAGTAAATGCTACGGTGATAGACAAATATATACCAGTAAACACATTATGATATTAGATACAGTATGTGTCACATACCTCATTTTTTTAAAGATAAGCTCAGATGTGTAGTTAATGTAGAGATAAGGAGTGTGAGAAAATGTAGCACAGTAAAGTGTCACAGTAATGTCCCTTAATCAAAGTAGGGACACCCCTAATGTGTTATTGGATAAAAGTAATAAGGATGAGGGAAAAAAAAAAAAAATTAATAAATAAATAAATATTGGGCGTTTGAGTGACATGTGGTATGAATGAGAGTGATTGAGAATGAACCTCTTATCTGACATTACATTACAGCCACAGAGAAACAAATGCTGATGCAATGCTGAAAAATCATGTGTTAAAGTATAAAAGAACTGTATATATTACAGTACTTACAGTCACAAGACCTGGCCAGGCAGAAAAAATTAAGTTATCAGCATGCTGAACTTTTTCTTTTCTTTTTAAAAAGAATTTATGTTTATCATTACTCACTAAAATGTATGGGCTAATGGCAAGCACGATGTAGGTTTAATTAAGGGAAGTGAACTGGCGGTGATCACCCCAAAGTAAAATTTAGGCCCTACAAACTTCATACTGTATCTACCCGAGTCTTTAACTGAAATAATTCCAGTGTTTAATTGAAAAAAAAAAACAGAGAGAAAGAGAGAAAAACAATGAGATCTTTATCTCACTTCTCAGCCAAATCAGATCCTGTAGCAGCAGGATCACCCATGTGTTTATGTCCAGTACCAGAAGTTGAGGAGGCAGGTATAGAATAAAGATGTATAGTGGGCTACAGTAATTTGACATTTCTAGTTCATGAAGTTTCAGTATCTTTTATACAGAGAAGAATCACACTTATTTGCAACAGAGTGGTTAAAGTACAATACTAAATTATAAATATCAATGTGGAAAGATGTATAGTTCTAACCCTCTAACTCTTTTCTTTCACTGTTAAACAAGTTTGTTCCACTAGGACTGATCCACAGTAAGCGCCACTACAGAATCCGGATATAAAATGAACGTGGATGGAACAATATTTTGTGATAGAGAAATAGGTGTTAACAGGAGTTTGTCATAGTTATAGCACATGAAATTTAAATAGTGTACATGTAATGCTCAAACTAACAAATTAGATTCTATTTCAGAAAAGCAGATGCAGCAGCGAAGGCCGTGGCCAAGCTTCCCCTTTCCTATAACCATAACATGTGTGTGTGTCTAATGCTCTCACCCCCACAGCTAACCTTGAAGAGCTTCAGAGCTACAGTCACTCCAGGAGAGGAAACACTCTGGAGAAAAGCGGGATGTGTTTTGACAGAAGGTGTTTGGTACGACCCCAATGTCGTACCTATAAAGCTATTTATACCTATAATGTCTACCTATAAAGCTATTTTCTTTCTATGCTAAGTTGACACACGTGTAAGGACCATGTGTCAAAAGGGGGAATAATCGATAGTATGTGCATTTGTGTTACTAATAACATACTGTACTGTAGATAAAGGAATTAAGATGAAGCCAGAGCACACAAAAAGTAAAAGGACATTGTGAAGATGAAATGTTATGTTATTGTGCAAAACTCTTTGAGGATTTATTTTTAATACAGGCCCACTGACAGTGCTCCTAACACCACAAAAAGAAGCCAAAGTAGTGGAAACAGAGATGGAGGTACACGCCAGCTACCCCAAACATGTTCCAGAACCTAAGAGAAAACAACACCGAGTGTGAGGGTTGCCCACTAGAGGGCAGTGTTTTAATTTGTAGTTTTTGTTGTAGACCCAGTTTCCCAGAAGGCACCTCGGTCAGCTGACGCAGATGCCCAGCTGAACCGAGGATGCAATTAGTATAAGCATAAATACCTGTTTGTTCTGGGAAGCTGGGTCGAGCATTGATTTCTGTTATGTGGGTTTTGTTTTGTTCTTTTCTGTTTTAGTTTAAACAGTAAGGTTGGCCTTTTTGTTTCAGGAGCATTTTAAGTTAAGTTTGTATTTGCTTTGATTTAGTTTATGTCTCTTTGTCTCTGTGTCTCCTAGCAGGATTAGCCTCTAGGAGAATTAGCCTTTTGTGTTTACCCTTTTGTGTAAGTAACCCCCATTGCATGTTTAGCTAGTAGTCTGTTTCAATACTAATGAGGGTGATACTAACATGTCTAGATCTTAGTCTGTCTAGTCTTCGTGTCTGTCTAGTCTCATTGTCTGCTTAGCTCTTAGTCTGTTTAGGTACTAACATCTTTAGCCACTAACCTTTAGAGTTCTTAGTCTGTTTCATACCTAGTCTGCTGTGTACCTTGTCTGTTCATTCCCTTGTGTCTCAGGCTACTGGCTGGTGTAGCCATTAGTCTGATTAGCTATGAGCTAGCTTAGCAGCTAATGTGCAGCTCAGCCAATAGACCTAGCCAAGCCTGTCTTGTGTTTGTTTATCCCTTGCATGCATAGTCCCTTGTGTTTAGTCCTCTAGGCTGTTTAGTATGTCTTGTCTCGTCCAGTTAGTATCCCCATGTCTGTACTGTATTAGATAATGTCATCCCGAGTCTGTTTGTATTTTGAGTTCTTGTTTGTTAGCATGCTCCATGATTTTAGCCAACTCTTAGTTCATGTTTTGTTCATGTTTGCTTTTTGTTTGATTCTTATTAAAGACTATTTGTTTCACTGCATCCCCTCTGCATCTATGCCTCAACACCAAGCCCACAGTCCAACACCATGGCAGAATGTGACCGAATGCTCGACCATACAAGAGGCATAGCAGAGGGGCCCCCCCGGGAGAAAATTTTGGGGGGGGGCTGGGACTATAACACCTGGGCAAGCTGACCAGGGAAAATCAGCTTGCCCCACGTCAAAACAGGGGACTGAACTGGAGGTGAGGGGGCCTCGGTGGAGGCTCCAGTTTCGCCAGCGGGCCTCAGGGGAGGCTCCAGTTTCGCCAGCGGGCCTCAGGGGAGGCTCCAGTTTCGCCAGCGGGCCTCAGGGGAGGCTCCAGTTTCGCCAGCGGGCCTCAGTGGAGGCTCCAGTTTCGCCAGCGCGCCTCAGTGGAGGCTCCAGTTTCGCCAGCGCGCCTCAGTGGAGGCTCCAGTTTCGCCAGCGCGCCTCAGTGGAGGCTCCAGTTTCGCCAGCGCGCCTCAGTGGAGGCTCCAGTTTCGCCAGCGCGCCTCACGGGAGGCTCCAGTTTCGCCAGCGGGCCTCAGGGGAGGCTCCAGTTCCTCCAGCGTGCCGCAGGGGAGGCTCCATGTCCCCAGAGCCCAGCCAGGACCTCGCCAGGGAAAACCCTCACCACGCTCTCTAGCTTCGTTCACAGCGGTGACAGCGACCCTCCACCGCCAGACTTCGAGAGCGTGCTTCCATCGCCACCCGGTGTCAAAGGAGGCCACAGTACTGCAGAGGCCGCCCGGCGTGAGGACAACACAGTGCTGCATCGGCCGCCCGACTTGGAGGGCGACTCAGTGCTGCAGGCAGCGCTCCACCGGCAAGAGCGACTCAGCACTGCCTCCAACGCCCGGCCTACACCAGCGATCCGGCACTGCCTCCGCCGCCCGGCCTGCGGCATCGGCCCAGTGCTGCCTCCGCCACCCGACGACGTCATGAGCTCACCGCCGCTCAGCCCTGAGGACGAGCCATTGCTGCCTCCGCCACCCAGCCTCGGGTGCAGGCCGCTGCTGCACCCGGTGCCTGGCTTCGGCGGCAATTCAAGCTCGCCCACCCTCCCACCCACCTTGGGGAGCCTGCTCGTTGGCGTCGCAGTCGGGTGGAATGACCCGGGACATGGGGAAGGGTACCCAGGACCTCCGTTAGCGCTCCGGAGGAGCGTTTTTAAGGGGGGGGTACTGTGAGGGTTGCCCACTAGAGGGCAGTGTTTTAATTTGTAGTTTTTGTTGTAGACCCAGTTTCCCAGAAGGCACCTCGGTCAGCTGACGCAGATGCCCAGCTGAACCGAGGATGCAATTAGTATAAGCATAAATACCTGTTTGTTCTGGGAAGCTGGGTCGAGCATTGATTTCTGTTATGTGGGTTTTGTTTTGTTCTTTTCTGTTTTAGTTTAAACAGTAAGGTTGGCCTTTTTGTTTCAGGAGCATTTTAAGTTAAGTTTGTATTTGCTTTGATTTAGTTTATGTCTCTTTGTCTCTGTGTCTCCTAGCAGGATTAGCCTCTAGGAGAATTAGCCTTTTGTGTTTACCCTTTTGTGTAAGTAACCCCCATTGCATGTTTAGCTAGTAGTCTGTTTCAATACTAATGAGGGTGATACTAACATGTCTAGATCTTAGTCTGTCTAGTCTTCGTGTCTGTCTAGTCTCATTGTCTGCTTAGCTCTTAGTCTGTTTAGGTACTAACATCTTTAGCCACTAACCTTTAGAGTTCTTAGTCTGTTTCATACCTAGTCTGCTGTGTACCTTGTCTGTTCATTCCCTTGTGTCTCAGGCTACTGGCTGGTGTAGCCATTAGTCTGATTAGCTATGAGCTAGCTTAGCAGCTAATGTGCAGCTCAGCCAATAGACCTAGCCAAGCCTGTCTTGTGTTTGTTTATCCCTTGCATGCATAGTCCCTTGTGTTTAGTCCTCTAGGCTGTTTAGTATGTCTTGTCTCGTCCAGTTAGTATCCCCATGTCTGTACTGTATTAGATAATGTCATCCCGAGTCTGTTTGTATTTTGAGTTCTTGTTTGTTAGCATGCTCCATGATTTTAGCCAACTCTTAGTTCATGTTTTGTTCATGTTTGCTTTTTGTTTGATTCTTATTAAAGACTATTTGTTTCACTGCATCCCCTCTGCATCTATGCCTCAACACCAAGCCCACAGTCCAACACCATGGCAGAATGTGACACCGAGGTCACCAAGGGTGAACAGTGATGTGCTAGTAACCTCTCCTGTAAACCCCAACAGACCCTCACCTGCACGCAAAGTGCATGGGTCAGAAGAACCAACTAGAGTGACAGAAACAACGGAGAACCACAACTCTCCAATCAAATTCATCACAACAATAAGTATACTACATTTGAGGACAACACATGAAGAAATTATAAGGAGTCAAAGTAGCAGTAGCACGGAGTAACATTGGTGACATTTAAAAGTAATTAGAGTTAAAAGTAAGTGTTGTAACTACTGACAGGATAGAAGACTGTTTTAGAGGACGGAGAATATTAGTGACTGAGATTATTCACACTACAGACATTGAATTAGCTGGACTGGACCCTTGCTTACAAATGAGAAAACACCCCAAAGCAATTTGGGTAACTTTAGGAATAATAATAGTTATGGTTACCCTGGCGTGCCTACTTATTGAGAATTCAGAGAGAAACGGCGATGGTAAAGTCTATTTAACAAACTCAAGCCACATGCATTTAACTAGAATAAAGAGAAGAGACAGCATGATAAAAAGGCATAACACTAATCTCAATAGATGTGCAGGGAAATTGGGAATGTGCCCTATCATTAGACATTGCTGATAATATAACAGACATACACAACCTCTTGTGTTGTGTATGCCATGTCATGTCCTCGGGCTGGGTAGCACTGCCCCTAAATAATGTCACAGCAGCAGAAGCAAATGCAGACACCACGTCTTGTATTATACCGATAACCACCATGGCCATCTTACAGATATCTGCGTACTACAAACAAACAGGGAGACCAAACCCAGCAGTCCCTGAGTGTAATTATTCCAATAACCTATGTTTTGATGCCCCAGGGAGCTATTGTTCCCCATTGCCTGTTAAGAAATTTCAATTGGACAGGCTCATGTTATCCTGCATATGTAACTCCTACTGTGTTCACAGAAAATCCGTGGGGGCCACGGATGTCAGAGAATAGAAGAAAAAGAGATGTCCCTATTAAATTTCATGGTTACACTTTAGGAAACCCGTGGACTAGCCCAGGAGTAAATGTAGGCTGGTCACTCTTCCTCGGCGGAGGAACAGCTGTAGCCCTAAACAAGGTAAATGGTTTAGCATACATGTTACTGATACTAAAAAATGACACCGTAAATGCCTTGCAGTTAGTAAATGATGACCTTAAGCAGGTTAGAGAGATCACGATTCACGATTTACAGAGTGTGTAAAGTTCTAAACACCTCTTGTTGTTTCTATGTACCTCATCAGAATATCAGCAACATCATAAACCGCATGAAGAAGGCTTTGCAACCACCTCCCCAAGTAGAGTCTTGGATCTCGTGGTTAACGCAATTATGGGGAGGCTGGGGTTATTGGCTGGTTTATAGTGTTTTACCAATTGGGATTATAATCTTGCTAGGCCTCTGTATAACACCCTGTATTTGCAGATGTATACAGGGACTAGTTCTGAACACAGTAAATTATTAAATGTTAAGACAGACTGACAACATAAAACGGAAAACGGACTGGGACGACCCGACTTCTGACAGAGTTCAAAATTCCGGTGACTATCATTTTGAATATTTAGATCATGATGTGGAAAAAGACATAATGTAAATCTTTAGAGAAATATAAAGCATGTATATTTTAAGTAGGTTGCAAAATTTTTTAATGCTTTTGTGTCGGGGGTCTGTCCCCATAAAAACAGCTGTAGTGTCCTCTGTGTGCATTAGAGTGCTAGTGGTGATGTTAAAAACCCAGGTTGGAGAGACAATATCTGATGAAATTTACCTAATGCATAGCTTATTAGTATTGTTTTGAATTGTAGAATTAAAATATTTAGGTTGTCATAGAATGACAAAAGGGGGAAATTGTAATGGAAAAATCATATTTTAATTATATGTATTAATTCTATTTGATTCTTGTAGTAAGTGTGTAACGTAGGCCTTAGAAGTTTGAACTTAGTTGTCGAAGCTTAGAGACACAAGACCGAGAACAGAATAGAAACAACCTGATTGTAGTTGTCCCTGAATAAATGATAAGGTATGGACATCTAGTCTGGGGCAGATAAAGAGTCATGAGTTTGAATGTAGGAACTTCACGTACGGGGCGTTGATTATGTTAACAGAGATGTTTGTGTATAAAATAGGTCAGCTAGAGAAAGAGATCACCTTTCTCTATGCTGCAACTGTTTGCTGTATGAGACTGGTCCTTCTGCAGAAGTTTAAAATAAAACCTTTGTTACTTTGCTCTTACCCAGTGTATGGATTACTTGTCTTTATATTGGTTTCAGAATTTCCACCACAATTTCCATCAGTTTAAATACTGAAAACTACCATCATGCATAAAAGAAAGAAAATTAACAATTTCCCAGAAGATCATCCCAGTCAGAGACTCCAACGTGGCCATGCATAAAGTGTTTGTATTTTTGAATTTTTATATTTACAGTATATACATTCGATGTTCTGAATTCTGTAATTAAATCTGTTCTTTTTAAACATAATGTGGCATTATACTTTGATTGTGGGCAGAGATTGTGAAGCTGATTTCCTGAAATCTTTGTCATTGTATATTACACTATCACATGTGACATTTGAGAACGAGCCATATAAGAATGCTTCCTGACAAAGGTTTTTCAGAAACCGGATTAGAAATACTTCACATACACACACCTTGCAGGAGAAAGATCATTAACAGAAACCATGTTGCCTTTAATTCTTATTGTTGGAGCAATTCTTTTTACAGATGGAACAACTGGTGAGTTTAATGAAGATAAAATTTATTTACTAGTTTTATTAGGTTATTGACTTATTTAAAAATTTATACTTAATACCTATAGGATTGGTTTAATCCTCTGAGGGCGAGTTTATCTTAAAGGCATAAACTTTCGTTAACAAGTAAGGTAGAATATTTTCATTCAAGTTTTCATTCATTTCATGTACACCACAATATATATTGATACAGTATAAAGATTTTTTTCTTTTTACAAATATTAACTTAAATACTAACAGTGCACTCAAAAAAGCACTTAAAAAAATGTATTCACACAATTTTTTTTTTGCAATCTGACGGGCGTTACTTCACTGAAAAAAATAATCCTTTGAATTTACTTGATTTTAATGTGTACATCGTTCCCACATCATCAAAATGTGGCCAAATTACAGAAATTTTGCTGCTAAACCAAAGTATTTCATTCATGTTAAACTTGTGTGAAAGAATCATGTTGACTTAACATAATCTTTATCATTTACTGTAATCGCAATTGATTGTGCAATTGTAATGTAATTTAATTATGTCTATGATACTCCATCATCATTGAAAAGTCTAACAATTTCTTAGTGCTTACATTATTCAAATGTTTAATGTAATTTTAATTTTTAAAAATTATGTGAAGGAAGGAAGCATAAGACAAACGGGATAAAACTGAGATTTTTATTTTAGATTTTATATTTAATAAAAACCCTGTTTTACACCAGCAGCAACTTACAAATGATGCACAAAACATAAAACACCACAAATAAGTATTAATCATAGAAAAAAACACGCATAGATTAAGCACGCGCATATAACCGTCGGTATTTTAAGTGTAATTAAAAATACAAGAAATAGCTTAAACCAAAATAACGTGACTAAATATCTATCGCTAAACAGCAGGTGACATTTATGTTCAGTATTTCGTTTCTATTTAGAAAGATGGGAATTAATTCCTGCTTACCTTTTCCACACGCCCACCAAACGTTTATTCATGTTCATCTTGGAAACATGAAATTGTTATGTACAAAACACGTATTACATTTTAGTACATGTAACAGGCAGAGGTGGAAAGAGTAATAAAATTTTGTACTTAAGTAAAAGTACTGTTACTTTAGTGAACTTTTACTGAAGTACAAGTAAAGTTACCCGTATAAAAATCTACTCAAGTAAAAGTAAAAAGTAACTCATTAATAATGTACTCAAAGTAAAAGTTACAGAGTTACTTTTTTTTAACAGCGGGGGTGGGGGATGGGGGATTGAACACCCTCGCATAATAAATCTGTTCCCTTTTTTCTGCTTGAAATCAAAGTGGTGGCTTAAATATGACCAGGGGTTTGCTTCATAAGAATTTGTTGGCATTTCACTTTCTGCTGTGTCTGCATCACTGACATCTGTTTTGTCCGTCTCCATCGTTCTTGTGAATTTAGCGCATTTGTTCTCGATGCCCATCAATCAATCAGTGCAGTGGTTTCCGGGGTGCAATTTTTTTTCCTTCCCCGTTATATTATTTATATTATTTTTAATTTTCTTTCATTTAATTTTTACTCAGTAGTGAATATGATTTAAAATATAGTGAAGTACAATACTTTAAATAAAGCATACTAAAAACTACTTTAAAAAGTAGAAATACACGAAAAAATCTACTTAATTACACTAATGCAAGTAAATGTAATTCATTACTTTCCACCTCTGGTACTCTTTAGGTGAGACTTAGCAGTCAGGATGGAGGGAATCATGGCTAGCTCTGAATATCAAACTATTTGAAAGAAAACCTTTGGTAGCCTTTGGTAGACTGCAGATGACAAAAAAAATCACAAAGAAATTGTTTTGAAGAAAAAGAAGTGAATTTTTGGAATGCCCCAGTCAGACTGAAGATCTGAATCCTAGCAAAAATCTGTGTAACAACTTGCAGAGCCTTCTGCTCATGTTGTGTCCTAGCAATTCAGATTTGGGGCGGTTTTGCATTGCATGATTGAAATAAAATTAACAAATCAAGTTGGTGGACAAGTTTATAGACTAATAATGTAGTAATAATAATAATGTATTTTATATATTTTAATGAATTTTGTAATTAAAGTTTTGTCTGTTTTTGTTTTTCAAATGCTTGCTTCCATAGGTCAAATAACAAATTCATCCTTTCCTCAAACTACTCCGACATCAACAGCTGGTAACCATTTTACTGTATCTAAGTTTAGCGGTGCAGATGTATCAGAATACACACTATAAATATTTGCTTGTTTACACAGAAACTACATTTTACTGTAATTACAGTAGAGCTATATCTGCTTAAGAGAATATAATTGTTTCTTGTTTTTAGTATATACTTTTTCAGGAAAATACCAAACCAAGCAGACATTTCAGGGAAATAAAAAAAAAAACTTTTTATATACCTGTTCCTTCCTGCAAAACAGCTAATAACCCAAAGAATACCATATTTACAATAATGCGTGGCAGAGGAAGCATCATGCAATGGGACTACTTCTATTCAGATGGGACCGGAGTTTTATTCAAGAGAGGGAATCATTGTTAGATCTAAATACAGTGAAACCTCGGATTGCGAGTAGCACTGTTTGCGTGTGTTCCGCCAGTGTTTGTAATAAATTTTGACTTAAAAAAAACGAACAAGTCTTGGTTGTCTAAGCTCGGCCGCAATCACTTGACTGCTGCTTAATTAGAAGATCAGGTCGATCTGGTCCAAGATCTTTAACTTTTTTTCTTTCTTCGTCCGATCACCTTGCGAAGGGGTATTTTAGCAAAGAAATTACAGAATTTTCTCTCAAATTTAGCTGGCTTCCAAGTCAATCACTATTCAATACATTAACTAACAATCTGCTGACCGTTAATAAGACTCGTTGAGAATGGTCCAATCACATGAGCCCAAATATTTAAAAACAATATTGATTCGCTAAGAACAAAAGTGGGAGGGTTCACGGCACACACCAAGGATGATTTGGTGTTGGGGACATTACTTTTTTTAAAGTATTTTTAAAATAACGGATTACATAAAAAAAAATTTACTAAATAACTGATTACAAATGGCAATTACTTGTTACATCATAAAAGTAATTCAAGTACTCTAACGCGTTACCTTGTACTTTGTACATGTTACTTTGTTTAAATTAAATTACATTTACATTAATAAAATTTTATTAAATATTGTGTTTTTCAAATTTCACAGGTACATCACCAACAAGCACGCCAACCACAACAAGCACGCCAACCACAACAAGCACGCCAACCACAACAAGCATGCCAATCACAACAAGCACTACAGCCACCACAGCACCAGGGTTTATATGTAACCACTGATTTTTTTTAAGCTTGCATAACTGTTAATAATTTGAAAAGATTTTGAATATACATAATTTATATACTGCCATCTACAGCACAACATAAAAATGTGTTTAATTACAAGCAAGTCATAATAAGACATAGTAATGTATAATACTAGTAAAAAGCGTCACACCCTCTAATTTGATATTTTTTGTTTATGGATTTCTTTTCTACATTTAAGGACAATAAATCAAAACTAGGGAATAACACGTACAGTATGTTACATCTTATGTAATTAAGTAACAACAGACGCTTCTTATTTTAAGACATTAAGGTCAGCTGTTCTGGGACATTTTTTTTGTTGCAAAAACAGTATTGTCAAGTGCATTTTCAAGCACCCTGAGGAAACTGACTCTTATGAAGACCATCCCACAAAAGCAAAACCAGATCTCAGCTCTGCTGCAAAGGAGAAGTTTACTAAGAATTAGCAGCCTCAGAAATCACCATTTAACAGCAGAACTTATCTATTTAACATAGGACTATTATGAAGGCATTACAGAGCATTGAGTATCAGACACATCTCAATATCAACTGTTTAGTGGCGATTATTGCATTTTTTGAAAGCCTTCAGCAGTGTTTTACAGAATTAGTGTCCAAACTTTTGACTGGCACTATACATAAAATGCACGTGGGCTAGATCAAAAGTAATAGCAAAATCACTTGGGCCCTAATATACCACAATGGCAAAAAAAATTGCATATCCACAGCATAATACGGACATTTGCAAATTTAATGCCCATTGGATGCATTATTTTGCACATGCAATGACCCTTAACTATGTGAATTTTAGGTTTATGAATGAATTTGCATTGAAACAGTTTTGTTTTTCAAACCTTTAGGTAGAAAATATATTCATTAAATAAAACGTAAAATTCAGATTTTGTACATAATAAATCACACTTGAAATATGTTGGTACTGTATTTGAATCCATAACTGATATTCTTATCTATCTCACATGCAGTTAATATAACACTTGATAGAACAACTACTCCGATGAACCCAAACACCACCAGTACTATGGGAACCACAACGCAGGCTTACCGTATGTTAACAAACCATTTTATTCTTGGAATTATTATAATTCTTTTTTTTTAGGTAATGTCATATCGACAATATATTTAAAAACTAAAAATTAATGACCTCCTAAAAATAGTGCACATTAATTTTAAGTTAAAGGTGAGGCTACATTGAATTTAAAGTGGACTGTGTTTGTTGCAGAGTATCCGGTAGTCATCGGACTGCGAGCTAAAATCACAACTACTGTGGCGCTGGATGCAAATCTAGCCAGTAGCATTTTGCAGCAGGTAGGCGGCTTTTAAATTGTTTCATAAATTTCTGTCATTTTTATTTGCTCTGTGATTAAAATGTAAGGCTTTCAGTTAGTTTTGTATGTATGACAAGTTGATGTTAACAACATTACGGAAACATAACTCTTATCTCGCCATGTGGTGGGATGTTCCTCCTAAATTTTAACATAATTTCTTAGGTAATTTCATTTATCAGTTTTTTCTTGTTTGTTTGTTTGTCCTTGTTTTTATATAGTATGTATCATACTTCCAACCATACTACAACATAAATGCAAAAGTAACAAGCATTAAGAAATTATGAAGACCAGCATCGGAAGGACGTGCAGAATACTTTCCAGGCCCTTGGTCGTCTTTTTTTTCTCTCTCTCTCCCTGGAAATTTTTGCATTGGTGTAATCTATAAAAAAAAAAAATCTAATTATTGCTTGAGATTATCATTTGTGGGAGGCAATTAAAGGTAACAGTGATTTATAGTAAATACATTTTCTGTGATTTGTTAACAGTGGATTAATTAATGAATAAATGCTGCTTAAGGAGAAAACTGTCTCTTGTGTTTCTTGTCTTTTTGTGTGGGTAATTTTTCAATTTCAATCAGGTGTTTGTCTCTGTCATTTGAAGAAGTAAAAGGAGAGTTGAATGACATGTTTAATAGTGGTTATGTACTATTAAACTACTAGAATGAAAACTGGGCTCATAAAGTATGTGAGTCTCAATTCTGTCTTATGTGTTGATCCTTTCTGTGATTACAATTGAAGATGTGTTGTATAAAGTACTGTATATTTGACTTTGAAAATACTGGAAAGGAAAAACCTGAAATGGCATGAGGAAGAAACCTTGAGATTAAGCAGATTCAAACTGGTAATGCTCCTTGAGTGACAGTGGAATTACAGTATCCAGTGAAAAGCAAACAAGTGTCTAGAGGAAGCCCCCTATGAAAAAGCAGTGGATAGAGGATGTATAAATCAGATAAGTAAACAAGCATCCAAGTTATCTGTCAAATTTCATAAATCAGGTGTTCCACTCACTGAATGTTCACAGTGGACTCTGAGCCACCTCGGCTGAGATCACAGAAGTATGGTCTTCTTAAAATCTTTGCACCTTCAAATGTTTAATTGTGAAGTACTGTATTATCACCGTACTGTGCCTTCTGGTTTGACTTAAACTAATTCAGAATTAAATGTTTTAATCGTCACATACACAGCCATACACAGTATGATATGCAGTAAAATGCTTACATTACTGTTTGTGACCTCAAAGGAAAGAGGCAAATGTCCCTATAAAAGAATGTAAAATATAAAATCTACAATATGTAGTGATACTGTTAAAATAAGATAATTGTAAGATTGAGATGCATCAAAAAGTGAAAGTAAAAACTTCATTAAATACACTGTATAAAGACATAAACACCCCTAGAATGTATTAATAATACATTTAATATAATTGAGAACTGTATTCTGGACTTAATTATTATGTACAGTGGAGCAAAAAAGTATTTAATCAGCCACCAATTGTGCAAGTTCTCCGACTTAAAAAGATGAGAAAGGCCTGTAATTTTCAGCATAGATATACCTCAACTATGAGAGACAAAATTAAAAAAAAAATCCAGAAAATCACATTGTAGGATTTTTAAAGAATTTATTTGCAAATTATGGTGGAAAATAAGTATTTGGTCTTCTTCTTCTTTGTCTTTCGGCTGTTCCCTTTCAGGGGTCGCCACAGCGAATCACCTGCCTCCATCTAACCCTATCCTCTGCATCCTCTTCTCTCACACCAACTAACTTCATGTCCTCTCTCACTGCATCCATTAATCTCCTCTTTGGTCATCCTCTAGACCTCCTGCCTGGCAGTTCCAACCTCAGCATCCTTCTTCCGATATATTCACAATCTCTCCTCTGAACATGTCCAAACCACCTCAATCTGGCCTCTCTGACTTTATCTCCAAAACATCTCACATGGGTTGTCCCTCTGATGAACTGATTCTTGATCCTATCCATCCTTGTCACTCCCAAAGAGAACCTCAACATCTTCAGCTCTGCTACCTCTAGCTCTGCCTCCTGTCTTTTCTTCAGTGCCACTGTCTCTAAGCCATAGAGCATTGCTGGTCTCACCACTGTCCTGTACACCTTTCCTTTCATTCTCGCTGATGCTCTTTTATCGCACAACACACCTGGCACTTTTCTCCACCCATTCCAACCTGCCTGTACTCGTCTCTTCACCTCCTTTGAACACTCTCCGTTGCTCTCGACCGTTGACCCTAAGTACTTAGAATCCTGCACCTTCTTTACCTCTGCTCCCTGTAGCCTCACTGTTCCTCTTGGGTCCCTCTCATTCACACACATGTATTCCGTCTTGCTGCGGCTAACCTTCATTCCTCTGCTTTCCAGAGCGTACCTCACCCTCTCCAAATTTTCCTCTACCTGTTCCCTGCTCTCGCTACAAAGCACAATGTCATCTGCAAACATCATAGACCATGGAGACTCCTGTCTAACTTCATCTGTCATCCTGTCCATCACTAGAGCAAACAAAAAGGGGCTTAAAGCCGATCCTTGATGCAGACCCACCTCCACCTTGAACTCTTCTGTCACACCTACAGCACATCTCACCACTGTCTTACAACTCTCATACATGTCCTGCACCACTCTAACATACTTCTCTGCCACTCCAGACTCCCTCATACAACACCACAGCTCCTCTGTCGGCTCCCTGTCGTACGCTTTCTCTAAATCTACAAAGAAACAATGCAACTCTTTATTACCTTCTCTGTACTTCTCCATCAGCATCCTCAAAGCAAATACCGCATCTGATGTACTCTTTCTAGGCATAAAACCATATTGCTGCTCACAAATTCTCACCTCTGCCCTTAACCTAGCTTCCACTACTCTTTCCCACAGCTTCATTGTATGGCTCATTAGCTTTATACCTCTGTAATTGCCACAGCTCAGCACATCTCCCTTGTTCTTAAAAATCGGCACCAATACACTTCTCCTCCATTCGTCTGGAATCCTCTCACTCTCCAAGATCTCGTTAAACAAACTAGTCAGAAACTCTACTGCCACCTCTCCTAAGCACTTCCATACCTCCACAGGTATGTCATCAGGACCAACAGCCTTTCCACTCTTCATCCTCTTCAACACCCTTCTCACCTCACTTTTACTAATATTTGCTACTTCCTGCTCTACAACAGTCACCTCTTCTACTCTTTGTTCTCTTTCGTTTTCCTCATTCATCAACTCCTCAAAGTACTCCTTCCATCTTCCCATAACCCTCCTCGCATCTGTCAGTACATTTCCATCTCTATCTTTAATCACTCTAACCTGCTGCACATCCTTCCCATCTCTATCTCTTTGCCTCGCCAACCTGTACAGATCCACCTCTCTCTCCTTACTGTCCAGCCTAGCATACAAGTCCTCATACTGTATGCTCTTTGTTTGGCCTTTGCCACTTGTACCTTCACTTTATGGTGCATCTCCCTTTACTCCTGTCTACTCTCTTCAGTCCTCTCAGAGTCCCACTTCTTCCTAGCTAGCCTCTTTCCCTGTATACACTCCTGGACTTCCTCATTCCATCACCAAGTCTCCTTGTCCCTTACCTGATGATACACCATGTATCCTCTTACCTGTCTCCCTGATCACATTGGCTGTATTTGTCCAGTCAACTGAAAGCACCTCCTGACCACCCATAGCTTGTCTCAACTCCTCCCTGAAGACTACACAACATTCTTCCTTTCTCAGCTTCCACCACTTTGTCCTCTGCTCTGCCTTTGTCCTCTTCACCTTCCTCAACACCAGGGTTATTTTACACACCACCATTCTGTGTTGTCTGGCTACACTCTCCCCTACCAACACCTTGCAGTCACTGATCTCTTTCAGATTACAACGTCGACACAAGATGTAGTCCACCTGAGTGCTTCTGCCTCCGCTCTTATATGTCACCCTATGTTCCTGCCTCTTCTGGAAGAAAGTATTTACTACTGCCATTTCCATCCTCTTTGCAAAGTCCACCACCATCTGTCCTTCTACATTCCTGTCCTGAAGACCAAACCTGCCCATCACATTTTCATCACCTCTGTTCCCTTCCCCAACATGTCCATTGAAGTCTGCACCAATCACCACTCTCTCACCTCTGGGGATGCTCTGCATCACTTCATCTAACTCACTCCAGAATTTCTCCTTCTCTTCTAAAACACATCCTACCTGTGGAGCATAACCACTAACAACATTGAACATCACACCATCAATTTCCAGCTTCAGACGCATCACCCTATCTGATACTCTCTTCACCTCTAGGACATTCCTTACAAACTCCTCTTTCAGAATAACTCCTACTCCATTTCTTTTCCTATCCACACCATGGTAAAACAAATTGAACCCTGATCCTAAGCTTCTAGCTTTGCTACCTTTCCACCTGGTCACCTGGACACACAGTATATCTACCTTCCTCCTCTGCATCATATCAACCAACTCTCTTCCCTTCTCTGTCATGGTCCCAATATTCAAGGTCCCTACTTTCACTCCTAAACTCTTGCCTTTCCTCTTCTCTCTCTGCTTTCGAACACGCCTTCCTCCTCTCCTTCTTCGACCAACAGTAGCCCAATTTCCACCGGCACCCTGTAAGTCAACAGCACCAGTGGCGGTCGTTGTTAACCCGGGCCGCGACTGATCCGGTATGGAAATGATATTTCTGATTCGCATCATTGATTTGGCAAATGTTTTACGTCGGATGCCCTTCCTGACACAACCCTCTGCATTTATCCAGACTTGGGACTGGCACAAGAAGACACTGGATTGCGCCCCCCCATGGTTGCATTGAAAATAAGTATTTGGTCAATAACAAAATTTCATCTCAATACTTTGTTATATCCCCTTTGTTAGCAATGACGGAGGTCTAACGTTTTCTGTAAGTCTTCACAAGGTTTTCACGCACTGTTGCTGGTATTTTGGCTCATTCCTCCATGCAGATCTCCTCTAGAGCAGTGATGTTTTGGCGCTGTCACTGGGCAACACGGACTTTCAACTCCCTCCAAAGATTTTCTATGGGGTTGAGATCTGGAGACTGGCTAGGCCACTCCAGGACCTTCAAATGCTTCTTACAAAGCTCCTCCCTCATTGTCCAGGTGGTGTGTTTGGGATTACTTTCATGCTGAAAGACCCAGCCACGTTTCATCTTCAATGCCCTTGCTGATTGAAGGAGGTCTTTACTCAAAATCGCATGATACATGGCCCCATTTATTCCTTCCTTTACAAGGATCAGTCATCCTGGTCTCTTTGCAAAAAACAGCCTCAAAGCATGATGCTTCCACCCTGTTCACAGTACAGACGAGGCCATTAAGAATGCATGTTTTTTTCTGCAAAATTCCTCAATTCGCTGCGCGCCATGCCATAAAATCCCACGCGCAACATTCGGGAATTTAAATAATTTGTGTTGAACTTCACTGAATATCCGCCAGATGACGCATGGAAGGACTTTATCTAAAAACCAGACCAAGTACAATGATGAATTGTGTATAATTAGTTAGCCTAAAACAATATTGTTTCCAATGCTAAAGCAAACATGAATTTTACATGAATAAAATAGATCTACAATAGATCTTTCATGATGAATGTGTGTATATGAGCTTCATATTATTTTCCTAACGATAAAATGAGATGCCCAAAATCGTGCTTTAAAATTCATAATAAAACATTTCTTAAATAGTTTTTGTAATGTCTTAACAGGGACAAAACAATCAAAGACATGGCAATGCCTCAGTTTAAATGGTCTTAAAATTTGTCGACATTGAACACCACAATTATTCTTATGTGAACACGAAGTGCTTCAGGCTTTTTATAATAATAAGCATCATGTCTTTTTCTGTTTGTGTCCAGCATGTAATAATTATTTCATCCATGATTTAATAGAAATAATAGCTGGAATGTGATTGTGAATTTATGAATGAAATAAAGCTGTTCTTCGCCAACATTCTTCTTATTTAAGTTTGTATGGAATGTGAATGTCTATGAATCCAAATGGTCAGATAGTCCCTGGTGAGCAAGCCGCGGGCGACAGTGGCAAGGAAAAACTCCCTGAGATGGTAATAGGAAGAAACCTTGAGAGGAACCAGACTCGACAGGGAACCCATCCTCATCTGGGTGAAACAGATAGCAGGAAATGATCTGCATTTATACTGTGTGTTAGGTGGCAGGCAGTTCAGCTATAATAGTTGATGTTAAAAAAATGTTAAAATGGAGTCCAGGTAGTTATTGAATTCAATTAAATTCAATTCAGTTTTATTTGTATAGCGCTTTTAACAATTGACATTGTCTCAAAACAGATTTACACAATCAAAAGAATTATTTAAGTTTGTATGGAATGTAAATGTGTATGAATCAAAATGTTCAGATAGTCCCTGGTGAGCAAGCCCGAGGGCGACAGTGGCAAGGAAAAACTCCCTGAGATGGTAATAGGAAGAAACCTTGAGAGGAACCAGACTCAACAGGGAACCCATCCTCATCTGGGTGAAACAGATAGCAGGAAATGATCTGGATTTATACAGTGTTAAGTGTTAGGTTCAGCTATAATAGTTGATGTTAATTGATGTTATAATAGTTGATGTAAAATGGAGTCCAGTAGTTATTGGAGACTCAGATATACTTGTAGAAAGTTCCAGTCCTGAACTATCGAATTGTCAAGTCCTCAGAGAAACAGCTGACAACACCAGTCGAGGCCAGAACCATCTTCTAAGTAGAGAGAATCATCCCCAGACACCAGACGCATCCCAAAGAGACACACGGGGCATCCATGCGATGAGACCTCCAACCAGAAACCGGGCACCAGGATGGATCAGACAGGTCCGGAGGGCAGAGGGAGTCTGGATCACTGTCAGCTCAGGAACGACATGTGTAGCTCGACAGAGAGAGAGAGAGAAAGAGTGAAAGGGGGAGACAGGGGGAGAGAGGAAAGAGAAAGAGGGGGAGAAAGAGAAGAAGAGGAGAGATGGCAGTTAGGTATGGTCACAGTCACAATGTATAATGTGAATGTATATTTACTGTAGAGTGCAAGCAGGGACTCCGGCAGGACTAACTATGACAGCATAACTAAAAGGGAGAGCCAGAAGGAAACACAAACATGAGGGCTTCCTGAGATGTAAAGCAAACAATCACCTCACCGTCAACAAACCTGAGTGATCAAATGAGAGTGAGGAAGACAGCATCTAAACATACCAGTTCACCATAATACTCTACGTCCATGAGTCCCCCAGATCTGCTCCTTTACCTTATGGCAAATCTATTTATAAAAATGCTTGGCTAAATAAATAGGTTTTGAGCCTAGACTTAAACACTGAGACTGTGTCTGAGTCTCGAACACTATTTGGAAGACTATTCCATAATTTTGGGGCTTTGTAAGAAAAAGCTCCGCCCCCAGCTGTAGTTTTCATAATACGCGGTACTGACAAGCAGCCTGCATCCTTTGACCGAAGTAGGCGTGGCGGATCGTAAGACACTAGCAGTTCGCTCAGATACTGCGGGGCGAGACCATTTAATGCCTTATATGTCAAGAGTAGTATTTTAAAATCAATGCGAAATTTCACAGGGAGCCAATGTAGTGAAGATAGGATAGGGGTGATGTGCTCATATCTTCTGGTTCTAGTGAGGACTCTCGCTGCTACATTCTGGACTAGCTGAAGCTTGTTTATGCACCTAACTGAACAACCAGACAGTAAGCCATTACAATAGTCCAACCTAGAAGTGATAAAAGCATGAACTAGTTTTTCTGCATCGTTTAGCGACAATATATTTCTTATCTTGGCAATATTTCTGAAGTGAAAGAATGCTATCCTGGTGATATTATCTACATGAGCTTCAAATGAAAGGCTGGAATCTATAATCATGCCGAGGTCTTTTACTGTTGCACTTGACGGAACAGAAAGGCCATCTAAAGTTACGGTGTGATCTAAGATTTTACTTCTAGCTGTATGCGGTCCTATGACTAGAACTTCTGTCTTATCCGGATTAAGCAGAAGGAAGTTAATTAGCATCCAATTTCTTATGTCCTGCACACATTGCTCAACTTTAGTAAGATGGTTTTTCTCATCAAGTTTTGTTGAGACGTATAGCTGTGTGTCGTCAGCATAACAATGAAAACTAATACCGCATATTATATATTATTATTATAAATATATATGATAAGTTACCATGTTTTTTTGTTAATTCCAATTGAAATATGTTGGAATTTAAATCAACAACTAATAATCTTAACTCTACCACATGCAGATAATATAACATATCACATACCATCAGAGGTGGAAAGAGTAATAAAATTTTGTACTCAAGTACAAGTACTGTTACTTCAGTGAAATTTTACTTAAGTACAAGTAAAGTTACCATTATAAAAGTCTACTCAAGTAAAAGTAAAAAGTAGCTGATTAAAAAATGTACTCAGAGTAAACGTTACCGAGTTACTTTTTTATTTGTATTCTTTTTTAACAGCGGGGGTGGGATGAGGCATTCTAGCAAAAAAGTTCAAAAAAGATGAGCAGATATAAATCTCAAACAACAGTAGTTGTTTTTAACTGAAGGAACATCTTTGCATAACAAAGGTGTTGTCTTTTTGTTGTCCTTGAAAATCAAAGTGCTCACTTAAATATGGTGTTGCGTCCCAGTCTAGGGCCATACAGCTGTATGGAAATGGTGGCATATGGCAGAAAGGACTAGATCCAATCATTAACTGATGAAATAATGAGGTTTGTATATACAAACACACACACACACACACACAAAGGAGGAGGAGGAGGATCAGATTCAGGGTGGACCCAGGCCAAAATAATAAACAAAGTGGTATTTATATTTAGTAGCTAGATTACCTGGAAAAAAATAATAATACACAAACAAAAATACAGGTACCTTCCCGGTGTAAGGGTTAACCCCTAGAGGACGCCAAAACGCCGGTTTGGTTTGAGTTTTTGTTTGTACTTTGTCTTTTGTTTAAGTTTAAACTTCAGTTCCCAGTTTACACTTCGGTCAGGTGACGTAGGCGTTCACCTGAACCAAGGAAAGACAATTAGATTTATTTGGTATAAATAGCCTGACTGAAGCTCAGTCAGGCATCTAGCTTTTGTTGCAGTGATTATGTTTGTGTTGTTTGTTTTGTTTTAAAGATAAAGGCTATTAAGTGCTCAGGAAAGAGCCTGTTTACTTTTGTTTGTATTTGAACATGAATAAAAGTCTTTGTTGAACCGCCAGCTCGCCTCCTGCATTCATACACACAGACGACGCAACCACAGTTTACGTGACACCCGGACTCCCTAAACCAAAAACAGTGAAATTATCTACAAATATATACAAAGACCAACCAAACCAAAGAGACAAAGCAATAATCAAAGTCAATGGGAGGCAAAAAGTCAAAGCCGGAATACACAACCAAATATCAAAACGTCAAAATCACAATCTCTTTCCTGCGTCTCTCTCCGGTTTATATATGGTCGCGCTAGTCGATGACATCACTCTCAGGGCGGAAGCGACCGTGTGGAAGGTCAGGTAGATGCATATGTCAGAAAACCTGGAGTGGAGTCTGGAGCGGCGCGCGACCAGGACATGATACACACACGCGAGCGCAAAAGCATAATATTATTTTAGCATTTTCATTCATTTATTTTTTACTCAGTAGCGAATATGATTTAAAATGTAGCGAATTACAATACTTCAAACAAAACGTACTTAAGTAAAAGTAAAATTACAGTTTTTAAAAACTACTTTAAAAAGTAGAAATACTCAAAAAAAACTACTCAATTACAGTAACGCGAGTAAATGTAATTCGTTACTTTACACCTCTGCATACCATCTTCAACTCTTCCCATGAACGCCACCAGCAGCACTTCTGCCCCAACCAATGCCACAACACAGCCACGGAGTACAAAACATTTTCCTCTTGCAATTATTATGAGCCTTATTTTTAGCTAATACGTCATAGTCACAATACATTTCAAAACTAAAAAAAATATTATAACTTATAAAAAACGTACATTACTTTAAATTTAAAGTTGAATGTGAAGTAAAGTATGTTTGTTGCACCCGAAAGACATCGGGCTGCGAGCTAGGATCACAACTACAGCCACTGTGGATAAAAAAATCTAGCGAACAGCATTTTGCAGCAGGTAGGTGACTTTTACATTCATGTCATTTTGAAATGCTCAGTGACTAAAAATTTTATTGAAATTTGGACTTCAAAGCTTTTCATTTCTTTAGACTGTGTCAATATGAAATCATGATTTCTTAAATTTTTTTTATACATATTACTTAGACATGGATGAGGATGTTGAACTGGCTTTGTTTAAGAAAAAAATTGAGAAAGAACTAAAAACCTACTTAGGATTATACTGTAGATTTCAGTTTCTGTTGTCACTTTCCAAAATGCAAGCTAATAAATAAAACAGTGACAAACTGTAGCTGTCCTGATTGAACTTACATGCAGCATTTTGAGTTTTTAGAGTTAATTAATTATGTACACTAACTAAAATAATACCTTGCAGTATAAAGTATTAGAAAGGTAAAAAAAAAAAAAAAAAGGGTTGTGAAGTAGACAAGTTCATGTTAACAACTGAAATACATTCCTCATCTTGTCCCTAGTCGGAAATTTTCAAAAAGTGCCTTTAGATTATTTGCTAGGATGTTTCTCCTAAATGTTAACCTTGTGTTAATTTAATTTCTTTTTCTTTGTCTTTTTTATTCATTCATTCATTCATCTTCTATACCGCTTAATCCTGTGTTCAGGGTCGCGGGTGGCCTGGAGCCTATCCCAGGAGACTTCGGGCACTAGGCGGGGTACATCCTGGACAGGGTGCCAATCTTGTCTTTTTTAATGTAGTATATATCATACCTCCAACAATACAATGTAATTCTGAGAGTGACGAGCATTAAGAAGGTATGAAGTGCTGTGCCATGAGGACATTCACAATAGTTTTAAGGCCATTGATCCTCTTAATTTTATTATTATTTCTCTGAGGATATTTGGGTTGTTGGGAATTTGGGATCTATTTAAACTTTTTCAAATCCTTGTTTAAGATTACCATTTAAAGCCATCATGATGATTTGTGGGAGGGAATTAAATGTAACTGTAATCGATAATAAATAACTTTTAATAACTTAACAAGCCTGAATTGTGTGTTATATGTTGATTCTTTCTATGATTACAGTCAAAGATGTGGTGTATCAGGTATATCTGACTATGAAGGAAAAACCGAGATGGCATGAGGAAGAGACTTTGTGAGAAAGTATATACAGTACTGTACAAACTGGTAAACCCTCTACTACCCTCTATTGGGTGGCAGTAGGATTTGAGTATGCAGTGGAAAACAAACAAGTGTCTAGAGTAAGACATCCATCAAAAACCAGTCGATAAATACTGTAAGGTACAGTATAAGTCAGATATGAAAATAATAATTAAAAAAATATGATTAAAATTTTTTTTTTTCAAAATCTACGTATATTGTGGTGAAAGAAACTGTTCACTGGAGGCTTTCTGTTTTTATCACCCATAGAGCACCATTCACACAGTGAAACATTAGGGTGGAAGGATCATTTTCAGATTCCTCCATGGCCTGTTGGTGGTCATCCTGTTCTGTTCCCCTGTGCTGTATGCTTTCTATGAGGGGCGTTCAAGTCAAAGCAGGACTTGTTGATTGTGCAAAATACTGTAACAGAACACGGTTATGAGAGTATAAACTCAAATTATTTATTTTATATAATCCCCTGTTATACTAATCCTAGTGTTTCAAGTGCTTTGATCATATAAAGGTAGGACGTTTTCTCCTAGAGCCATGATCTGACTTCCTGCTCCATGTCTGAAATGCCGGTCTCCCAGGAACTCATTTAATGACCCATACATATGGAAATGGCTTGGAGCGAGGTCAGGGCTGTACAGGTGATGTGGCAATAACTCCCAACTAAGTTCCTGTAATGTTCAAGTGGTGTTGGTGAATGATTGTGTGTACAGTTCACAGAGACAGATGCGTCTCTTCCACAAGTTACAGTATCCATCGATTTTCAAAGATCAGGTGTTCCACTCACTGAATGTTCACAGGAACAACTGAAGTGGGCTGCAGGTCACCCAAGTGAAAAAAAAATACATAAAATAATGTGACAATCATCCTACTCACTCATTTACAGAAAACAATATTTTTATTTACATTTTCTAAGACACTTTTTACACAACAGGTAAAGACTCGCCATAACACTTTACGTTAAGGGTACATGAATTACCATGAATTCATGCATGAATTATGTGTTACTTCATGCATTAATGACTAGTCTTTATAGACCTCAGTTGTGGTTAGAAGCTGGTGTGTGGTAGAGTTTTGAGCCACTGTTTGACATTTTTCACCAAAGAAAATGTATACAACTAGCAAAGATATTGCTTCTGTGAGAGCACAAGGAAACATGAGATTAAAGAGATCTCTGACATTAATTACAGACATTAGGCATAGAAAAGTACAATAGAGATTATTGTTATTAGGGAGCATATTGTGGGTGTACTGAACGATAGTCTGTTTAAGTCCAAAATGATTCATTCATTCATTCATTCATTCATCTTCTATACCGCTTTATCCTATTATCAGGGTCGCGGGGGGCCTGGAGCCTATCCCAGGAGGCTTCGGGCACGAGGCAGGGTACACCCTGGACAGGGTGCCAATCCATCGCAGGGCACACACACACACACACACTCACACACTACGGGCAATTTGGGAACGCCAATTAGCCTAACCTGCATATCTTTGGACTGTGGGAGGAAACCGGAGTACCCGGAGGAAACCCACCAAGCACGGGGAGAACATGCAAACTCCATGCACACAGAGACGGGAATCGAGCCTGGCCAGGAATCGAACCCGGACCCTGGAGGTGCAAGGCGACAGTGCTAACCACTACACCACCGTGCCGCCTGTCCAAAATGATACATCTTGCAAGTTTCCTTGAAAGTGCTGTCAGGATCTCAAAGAATGCTGATAGGAACATCAATTACTATAGAATTAAATGAAGAAAATGTGTGAAACCATAACCATATTTTGTTTTCTTTTAATTTTGCTATAATTAAAATAAAACAATTTTAAAACAGCATCACCTGGGATTCGAACCAGCAATCTCCGGGTCTCTGGTCGAACACTTGTTTATGCTAAGTTGTACTTTCTTTGTTGTCAGCCAAACCATTTTTGTTCAGTAATCAGAGAGTGAATTACAGATGAGACATCAAAAAAGTAGATCGGATAAAGATTTGGTTTTGTCTTAAACCACTCTAGCACATTAAACTCACTTATACCACTTCGGTACTGTTATTTCAGCCATGAAAATATTAGCTAATTGCAGTATACATATTCAAATTAAAATTTTTATTTGTCACATACACAGTCATACACAGTATAATATGCAGTGAAATGCTTACACGACTGCCAGTGACCTTAAAAAGAAAATAAAAGCTTGTACGTAAAATAAATCATCAATAAAAAGGAAATACTAAGAAATAAATTTAACTAGTAAAATTAACTGTACAATAAGGGCATAATAAAATACTGCAAAATATAGAAATATAGAAATATAGGTGGGGGAGTATATATGCATATAGAATTTAAAGTGTCAGTGGTTGTGCAAATATGCATGCAAGGTGACTAATGAAAGTGACATGTGCAATTGTCCAGATGTATAAATATTTAGTGCAAGTGTGTATGAATGTGTCCATGATTGTCCAGTCAGTGTTGTGAGCTTAAAAAGATGTTATTAGTCCTGTGTGGAGGTGTGATTGAGAGACCTTATCGCCTGCGGGAAGAAGCTCCTCCTCAGCCTCTCTGTGTTGGCCCTTAGGGAGCGGAATCGCTTCCCAGACCGCAACAAAGAGAACAGTCCATTACTGGGGTGACTGAGGTCCTTCATAATCTTCCTGGCCTTAGTCCAGCATCGCTTGCTGTAGATCGAGTGCAGGTCAGGGAGCTCAGTGCGGATGATGCGCTCGGCTGATCGCACCACCCTCTGTAGAGCTCGTCTGTCCTGCATGGTGCTGTTCCCGAACCAGGTCGTGATGTTTCCCATCAGGATGCTCTCTATGGTGCAGGAGTAGAAGTTCCTGAGCACCTTGGAGGGCAGTCTAAAGTCTCTCAAGCGTCTGAGGTGGTACAGACGCTGCCGGGCTTTTTTCACCACAGTGTTGATGTGACAGGACCATGACAGGTCCTGCGTGATGTGAACACCGAGGTATCTGAAGCTGTCCACTCTCTCCACTGGGCTCCTGTTGATGACGGGGGTCTGGTAGTTCCTCTCCTGCTTTGTACTAAAGTCCACTATCAGCTCCTTTGTCTTACTGACGTTCAGGAGGAGATTGTTCCTCTGGCACCAGTTCTCCAGATTTCCAATCTCCTCTAGGTAGTCCGACTCATCATTGTTGGTGATCAGTCCGACCACGACGGTGTCGTCAGCAAACTTGATGATGGAGGTGGAGTTGGTAGTGGCCACGCAGTCGTGGGTGTACAAAGAGTACAGCAGGGGGCTCAGAACACAACCCTGGGGGGCTCCAGTGCTGAGAGTAAGTGTAGCTGAGACATGTCCGCCCATCCTTACTGCCTGTGGTCTGCCAGTCAGAAAATTGGAGATCCACTGACATATAGATGAGCTGAGTCCCAGGTGCTCCAGCTTGGTGGTGAGTGTGGAGGGAATTATGGTATTAAAAGCAGAGCTGTAGTCGATAAAGAGCATTTTAACATAATTCCCTTTCCTAGTGTCCAGGTGAGTGAGTGATGTGTGGAGGAGATGAGAGATTGCATCGTCTGTGGAGCGGTTCTGACGGTATGCAAACTGCAGAGGGTCCAGTGTGTCGGGTAGTGAAGAAATGATGAAGTCTCTGATAAGGCGTTCAGAGCACTTCATCACTACTGAGGTGAGGGCTACAGGGCGATAGTCATTGAGGGAAGCAGGATGTGGTTTCTTCGGGACAGGAACAATGATGGACTCTTTGAAGCACGTGGGGATCACCGACTGAGATAAGGAGATGTTGAATATCTCAGTGAACACAGGTGCTAGCTGGTCTGCGCAGGCTCTGAGGATACGGCCTGAGATGCCGTCTGGTCCTGCTGCTTTCCTGATGTTCACTTTCTTGAAGGCTATCCTCACGTCGTGCTCGGAGATGATGAGCGCGTTCCCGGTGCTGGCAGTGTCTTCCTGTCTGCAGCCGTTAGCGCCGCTAGCATTAGCACCGTTAGCATTAGCATCGCTAGCGTCTTTAGCTGCAGCCTCGAAGCGAGCATAGAATGTGTTGAGCTCGTCTGCCAGAATCGCGTCCGCGTTCGTCATACCGGATGTTGGTGCTTTATAGTCCGTTATTGTCCTTAGTCCCTGCCACAGGCTCCTAGAGTCACTCTGTTGAAGCTGTGACTCTAGTTTTCTCCCGTAGCGCTGCTTCGCCTCTTTCACCGCCTTCCGGAGCCTTGTATGGCTCCATGTCCCCCGACGCAAGTCCCGTGTTGTATGCAGCGGTGCGAGATCTCAGAGCGTCGCGGATGGTTTTATCCACCCACGGCTTCTGGTTGGGAAACGTTCTGATAGTCTTTTTCTCCACCGTATCGTCTACTAGCTTCCCAATAAATCCCACAACCACTTCCGTAAACACGCTGACGTCATCATCGGAGCTGTTTCTGAACATGTCCCAGTCTGCGTCTTCGAGTGCGTCCTGTAACGCGGCCACCGATTGGTCCGTCCAGCGCGCGACCTCCCTCTGAACCGGAACTTCCTGTTTCAGCCTTTGTTTATATTTTGGCATGAGGAAGATGGCGGCGTGGTCGGATTTACCAAACGCTGGACGAGATTGCGCCTTGTAGCCATCCTTGACCGTTGTATAACAATGATCTAGTGTTCTTTCGCCCCTGGTGGGGCAGGTGATGTGCTGATAAAAGTTCGGCGCTGCGCGTTTGAGGTTGGCACTATTAAAGTCCCCCGCCACAATGAGCGCAGCGTCCCGGTGTTGTGTCTGGTGCTGTGTGAGCGCCTCATGCAGCTCGCATAAGGCAGTGTCAGTGTCCGCTTGTGGTGGTATATAAACGGCGCTGATTATGACCGATGTGAACTCTTCCTCCGTACGAGGACGCTGAGAAGCTGCTTTTTTCCGAGCTCCACCATACTGACCAACTTTTAAACTTTTTCGTCCCCTTACGAAGAGTGTACATAAAACGGATAAGTATCTTATAATATATTTACTTGAAACGCGTGTTATATCGTTAACTTTTAATTGTTTTGCAGCACACCGCTTTTAGCCGACATTAGCATCGCTAATTAGCATTAGCATCGCTAGCCCAGCTATCACGTTTGTTTGTTTGTTTGTAAAGCTTGTTTTCGCTTCCTCACACCGATTATTTTCCGTGTTTAGACACCATGTCGGTTGTGATTCTGCCTCTGAGTGCAGGTGAGGAGACATTGGAGCTGCACTCGGTGGATTTGGAGGTGGAGGCCGTGGAGAAGCTGATCCGTGAGCTACAGGTGAAGCTGGCCCGGTTACAGCAGCGGAAAGCCACGCTTGAATCGACGCAGACCGACGCTCATCTGTCCCAGGTAAATTCTCGGCGTGAGAATTCTCCTACAACCTCAACCCCGCGTGTTTCTCTGCCCAGGTCCAACACACCAAGGACGCAGCCCGCCCAGTGTTCCTACACCCCGGCGCCGGGATACCACGGACCCTGGATACAGGAGCGGCGGAAGAAGCACGCCAAGCCCCGGGCGAGGACCTCTCCCCCTCCACCACCACCACCCGTCTTCGACATCTCGACCCAAAACCGCTTCGCTCCTCTCCGCGAGACGGCACAAGACGTCCTGGTCATCGGAGACTCCATCGTTCGTCACGTGCGTGCTACCACGGCTAAAGGTAAGGTGCACACACGCTGTTTACCTGGTGCACGTGTTCTTGATGTTGCTGCACAGGTGCCTGCTGCCCTGAGGAAGAACATTGGAGCTGTGGTTCTTCATGCCGGCACGAACGACACCAGGCTGAGGCAGACGGAGATCCTAAAGAAGGACTTCAGGAGCCTGGTCGAGAAGGTCCGCAGCACATCACCCACGACAAGGATCATCGTATCTGGACCGCTTCCCACATTTCAGCGAGGAATCGAGAAGTTCAGTAGATTATTTGCTTTTAATGAATGGTTACAATCTTGGTGTCAACAACAGAAATTACGCTTTGTTGATAACTGGAATGTTTTCTGGGAGCGTCCTAGGCTCTATCACACCGATGGCCTACACCCTAGCAGAGCTGGAGCAGCGGTCCTCTCTGACAACATCTCCAGAACACTACGAACCATCTGACTGGCGGTAAGTCATACTGTAGATTCCAAACATATTAGACACATCACAACTCAACGTAGTGATAGACGAACACACATAGCTTGTCCTATAGAAACTGTGTCTGTTCCCCGAATACTGAGAAAAAAGAATAAATTTGTTAAATTTGCCCGAAACAATCTGATAACCATAAAACCAGAAAAAGGCAAAATAAGTAGTCAAAATCCACCTCTAAAGTTTGGACTACTCAACATTAGATCCCTTGCGCCTAAAGCACTTATTGTTAATGAAATTATCTCAGATTATTGCCTTGACGCACTCTGTCTCACTGAAACCTGGCTTAAACCAAATGAATATTTTGGTCTGAATGAGTCTACTCCGTCAGGATATTTCTATAAGCACGAGCCCCGTCTAATTGGTCGCGGTGGTGGTGTCGCCACTATCTACAATGATGTACTCACTGTTACCCAGAAAATAAGGCCCAGGTTTAATTCATTTGAAGTGCTTATCATTAATGTTGCACTAAATGAAATACGTAATAAACCCTTGCTATATTTTACCCTGGCCACCGTGTACAGACCCCCGGGGCCATATGGCGATTTTCTTAAAGAATTTGGACATCTGCTATCAGACCTATTGGTTAACTCTGACAAAGTATTGATAGTAGGAGACTTTAACATTCATGTAGATGATGCTAACGACACTTTAGCACTCACATTTATGGATTTATTAAATTCCTTTGGGGTTAAGCAAAATATAATTGGAGCAACTCACCGCTTTAATCATACGCTAGATTTAATTATATCCCATGATATAGATGTCTCTAATATAGAGATCATACCTCAAAGTGATGATATCACAGATCATCACCTCCTGACATATACTCTACCCGTAGAACAGATTAGCTGTGTCTCCCCACGTTATCAATCTGTTAGAAATATGAATCCCACCACTAAAGACAGATTCACAAGTAATCTGCCGGATCTGTCCCAATTTCTTATTAGACCCCTAAATGCAGATGATCTAGATGAAGTGACTAGCAGCATGGGCACTATTTTTACCAGTACATTAGACACTGTTGCTCCCATCAGATTAAAAAAAGTCAGAGATAAAACATTGGCACCGTGGTACAACAGTCATACTCGCGCCCTAAAGAGAGCAACCCGTAACCTCGAGCGAAAATGGAGGAAAACTAAATTAGAAGTCTTTCGAATTGCATATAAAGACAGTATGTGCAGCTATAGACAGGCTCTAAAAACTGCTAGGACCGAGCATCTTAGCCAACTGATAGCAAGAAACCAAAACAATCCCAGGTTCTTATTTAGTACAGTGGCTCGCCTAACAAAACCTAAGATGCCCGCAGAGAGTATCCCATCACAGTTTAGAAGTGAAGACTTTATGGACTTCTTTAATGAAAAAATCAATAATATCAGGAAGAAAATAATGGAGGTTCAACCTCTAATAGTATCTCACGATCCAGTTCAGCCTATAGCTTCACATTTAGATTTTCACTGCTTTACAGGTATAGGACAGGAAGAGCTGTATAAACTCATCACCTCGGCTAAATCAACAACGTGCCTGTTAGACCCAATCCCAACCAGATTTTTAAAAGAAGTGATGCTTACGGTTGGAGAGCCACTCCTAAACATTATTAATTCTTCATTACATCTAGGTCACGTCCCTAAACCTTTCAAGTTAGCAGTTATTAAGCCGCTTCTTAAAAAAATCTAATTTAGACGCGAATGAAATAAAAAATTACAGACCGATTTCAAACCTCCCGTTCATATCAAAAATACTAGAAAAAGTAGTATCAGCTCAAATTTGCACATTCTTGCAGGATAACAACATCCTTGAAGAATTTCAGTCAGGTTTCAGGCCCCATCATAGCACAGAAACTGCACTAGTTAAGATTACAAATGACTTGTTTTTAGCTTCAGACCAAGGCTGCATCTCATTGCTAGTCCTGCTTGATCTTAGTGCTGCATTCGACACTATAGATCATAATATTCTCATAGATCGCTTACAAAATTATATAGGTATTCAGGGACAGGCATTAAAATGGTTTAGATCTTACCTGTCTGATCGCTACCATTTTGTAGATCTAAATGGAGAACCGTCTGGTATAATGCCAGTGAAATATGGGGTCCCACAAGGGTCAGTTTTAGGACCTCTGTTGTTCTCAATATACATGCTTCCCTTGGGTAACATCATTAGAAGACATGGGATTAGTTTCCATTGTTATGCTGATGATACCCAATTATATATCTCAACTAAACCAGACGAAATACCTAAGCTGTCTAGATTAACTGAGTGTGTCCAGGACATAAAAGATTGGATGACCAATAACTTTCTTTTATTAAATTCAGATAAGACAGAGATATTACTTATTGGCCCAAAAACCAGCACACAACAGCTTTCACAATTCAGCTTGCGCTTAGAAGGATGTACTGTTATTACCAGCTCAGCAGTAAAAGATCTGGGAGTAATATTAGACAGTAACTTGTCTTTTGAAAATCACATTTCAAATATCCCAAAAACAGCCTTTTTCCATCTTCGAAATATTGCTAAACTTAGGAACATCTTATCCGTATCTGATGCAGAAAAACTAGTTCATGCATTCATGACCTCCAGACTGGACTATTGTAATGCATTACTAGGTGGTTGTCCTGCATCCTCAATAAACAAGCTTCAGTTAATCCAAAATGCAGCTGCCAGGGTTCTCACTAGATCCAGAAAATATGATCATATAACCCCAATATTATCATCCCTGCACTGGCTACCTGTTCAGTTTAGAATAAATTACAAAATAGTATTACTTACATACAAGGCCTTAAATGGTTTAGCTCCCACATACCTAACCAGTCTTCTGATACGCTACAATCCACCACGCGCCTTAAGATCACAAAACTCCGGACTTCTGGTAGTTCCCAGAATTTCAAAATCTACAAAAGGGGGTAGGGCTTTTTCATACTTAGCTCCAAAGCTTTGGAATAGCCTTCCAGACAGTGTTCGGGGAGCAGACACGGTTTCTCAGTTCAAAAGTAGACTCAAGACGCATCTTTTTAATCTGGCATACACATAACTCATCCCAGTACTCATACTCCAGTACACCTATACCGAATGGCAACTACGCTAATTCTCCCCATCTGTTCTGTATTTCTCTACCCATCCCGAGGCATCGGGAGATTTTGCCAGCTTCAGTAGACAAAGGCCGACCCTGCGAGGTTCCTGAGGCATCCAGAGAAGGACCAGCTCCAGCTGGATTCAGCTTTATGATGGTTGGAGCTACACATGCTGCTCCTGTGCTTCCAGTGATCCAGACCTCATCTGCCCTCTGCACCTACTGACTCGTCCCTATGCTGAACTGGTCTTCATGTCAATTTAAATAATTTCTGTCATATTGAATTTTCACCTGCACAACACACAAGATGTTATATTTCTATCTGTTATCGCCCAAATGAGGATGGGTTCCCTGTTGAGTCTGGTTCCTCTCAAGGTTTCTTCCTATTGCCATCTCAGGGAGTTTTTCCTTGCCACCGTCGCCGTCACCCTTGGCTTGCTCATCAGAGAAATTTCATTCATTCGTCTCATTATTATCTGCACATTTTTCTCACACATCCACACTTCCAATTATTTTCTTTTCTATAATTATTATTATTATTTGTTTTTATTTATTTATTTTCTATTATAATTTTATTTATTTATTTATTATTTTATATATAATTATTCTATATACAGTTTTTTTGTTAAATTTCTTTAATTTTTGTGAAGCTGCTTTGAGACAATGACCATTGTTAAAAGCGCTATATAAATAAAATTGAATTGAATTGAATTGAACTCCCGTGGAAGATAAAAAGGACGACACATGATGGACAGTAGTTCCAGGTTTGGTGTGCAGGAGCGTGTAAGAGAAACAACGCTCGCGCTGTTGCACCAGCTGTTGTTCACCATTAAGCACACGCCGCCTCCCCTTGACTTCCCCGAGTCCCGCGTCCTGTCCATGCGGTGAACCGAGAAGAACTCGGCTGGTTGTACGGCCTGGTCTGGCACCGCTGGGTTCAGCCATGTCTCGGTGAAGCAGAGAAGGTTGCAGTCCCGAATGTCTCTCTGGAACTTTATCCTGGCCCTGAGGTCATTGAGTTTGTTCTCCAGTGACTGAACGTTGGCGAGCAGGATGCTAGGCAGAGGTGTGCGGTGTGCACGGGCTCTGAGCCTATTCCTCACGCCAGCTCGTCTCCCTCGAGGCCTCCGCTTCGCGTCGCGTCCATTGTTCTCCCTCAGGATCTCACTCGGCCAGCTCGGATCCGGAGTTAAAAACGTCGAATTGTGAGTACATTGTATACCAATAGAAACAAGAGTGTCTCTATCATACCTAATGTACTCAATGGTGGTGATTTTGCCGATTTTAAAACACTGAAAACTAACTTAAAGAACAAAAACAAAGAAAAGGTGGTCAGAGCAGTCGTGACTGCAGCCGACCTCACCGGCGCCATCTTGGTTCCAGTTTCTGTTGGTTCAGTTCAGTTTCTATTGGTACAGTTGTTTGTTTACATTGAGCAAGTCGCTTATTAGTAGACTATTATGCATAATTCATAATATTGCTTTTACTCAATATTCTGATTTCACTCATGGTGCAGGTTAATCTTCAGGCAGATATCTAAGTATTGCAAAAGTTCCATTAAATTCTGTCCAGGCCTGCTTCTGCATGAATGCTGTGGCAAAATCTGGCTGGACAGACATACAGACAACCAAACAGACAGAACATTTTCTGAGAGTGGTTTTGGCTCCTCTAATACTGTATATATATTATTTATTTTGCACTGCTGCTGCTATACATACATTCATTCATTCATTCATCTTCTGTACCGCTTTATCCTCTATTCAGGGTCGCGGGGGACCTGGAGCCTATCCCAGGAGACTTCGGGCACTAGGCGGGGTACACCCTGGACAGGGTGCCAATCCATCGCAGGGCACACACACATACACACATTCACACACTCATTCACACACTACGGTCAATTTGGGAACGCCAATTAGCCTAACCTGCATATCTTTGGACTGTGGGAGGAAACCGGAGTACCCGGAGGAAACCCACCAAGCACGGGGAGAACATGCAAACTCCATGCACACAGAGACGGGAATCGAGCCTGGCCGGGGAATCGAACCCAGACCCTGGAGGTGCAAGGCGACGGTGCTGCTATACATACAGTACCAGTAAAAACTTTGAAATGAGGTCTGAATTTATTTTCTACCTTCAAGGACAGGGATGTCAAACTGGATCCAAAATCAGAAAGTTACACCTGATAATCTGTTTAAAGCCAAAAATGACTAATTAAACAAGCATACAGTAGCTACTGCTTGGTTGAAATGAAAGCCTGCACCCACATGTACCCTTGCGGATCCAGTTTTACATCTCTGCTCTAGAACAATTCAGAATATTTTTCTAAACTATGCAATGACACAATATTTTAAGCAGTTAAGTAATTAAGTAACAACAACAGTCAGTTTTTATCTTAAGACACAAAGGTTAAATATTAGAGAAGGCTATTCTAAAATAGTTGTTGCAAAAGAAAAAAAACTATCAGTAAACACCATTTAATTAGAAGGTGTGTCCAAACTTTTTACTGTAATTGTCATGAAGTGAAACTATTTTAAAAAAAATAATAATAATCTGGTATTCACATACTCACTGTTCGCTTAGACAAATTCTAAAATAAAAATATATAAGCAAAATTTTTCTAATCACTCTCGTGTTAAATGTGGCTTTACTTCTTCCACCATAATCCTCGAAGCTGACAAAGGAAATCTGCTCTATTAAAACACCACAGAGGAGATCCATGAGGACAAAGGCATCAAATGGAAAGAAACTATGGGCCAGGGGTAGCTCAGAGGTTAAGGCATTGGACTACGGTTCGGAAGATCCCAGGTTCAAGCCCCACAACCACCCAGTTGCCACTGTTGGGCCCTTGAGCAAGGCCCTTAACCCTAAACTGCTCAGATGTGTAATGAGATAAAAATGTAAGTCGCTCTGGATAAGAGTGTCTGCCAAATGCCTAAATGTAACTACAGTATATTTACATAAATCACAATGGAACCTCAGATTGCAAGTAACCTGTTTTGTGTTTCTATGTGTGTGCATGAAAGTTGTCCTTTTACGTACATACAGTATGTACTGTTTATTCTAACACACATGTATGCATGTGTGTAAAACAAAAGCAAATGTCATTAGCGAAGTTAAAGATCCATTTTTTCTCTCTCTCTCTCTCTCTGTCAGCCTGCACTACACTTAGTGTGTAGAGTGTGTACTACTGTTTGGGACGACTTTCTCTCTCTCTCTCTCTCTCTCTCTCACACACACACAAACACACACACACACACACACACACACACACACACACACACACATACACTCTCTCTCTAATGGAAACACTGCTCAGTCGTGATTCTTTGCGAAGGTAAAGTGCAGGTTAATTTGTTTTCTTTTTACTTTACAGCAGTGCTTTCGTTAGTGTATGCGCACACTTGAGTGTCATTAGAGATGTTCTTTGTTAATTTTCCCGATGAGGGTGTGTGTGTGTGTGTGTGTGTGTGTGTGTGTGTGTGTGTGTGTGTGTGTGTGTGTGTGTGTGTGTGAGAGAGAAAGTCATCTCAAACAGTAGTCCTCCCCCCTCTCAAATAAGATAGGAGGAATGGTTATTGTAAAAGGAGAGGATGAAAATTGGATGATGGCAATCCTCCTCTCCTCTTACTTTAGCTTTACGCACACGCACACACAGAGCGTTCACACACAATAACGCAAAACTGCGCATACACAATAACGAAAAACTTATCTGTCTGAATTAATTTAGACTTTTTTCAAAGGTAAAGTGCAGGTTAATTTTTTTATTTTCACTTTATTTTTCTATTAATTATTTTTATGTATTAAAGTTTGGGTTGTGGAATGAATAATTTGAGTTTCCATTATTTACGATGGTGAAATCCATTTGATATATGAGCATGCGTCCAGGACAAATTATGCTCGCAAGGTTCCACTGTAAATGTTTTCTGTTGGTCGATCTTGCTTTTCCTTCTCCATCTCCAACCCTATCAAACAGTAGTTTAGATTAGTAGTTATTAAACTACTAATTACTAAACCTGATCTCAACCCCTCCCAGCTGTCCAATTACTGGACGATATCAAACCTTCTCTTCATCTCCAAGATTCTGGAAAATATAGTATCACAGCAGCTATGGTTCTATATACTGTACATACATTAGAAATGGCATGATGCAAACAGCTGTTTTCTGTGGACATGTAGTTGCTTAATGATTCAGGACTGGGATTTTTTAGAGTCTACCTAAGCCTCCAATAGCAAACTAGGCTACAAACTGTTACAGTATATTGAACTTCCAGCTGCCTATTACAGAATATGACGGCAAAACAATCCCTGCTATCCGTTATCACCCAAATGAGGATGAGATCCCTGTTGAGTCTGGAATTCTCCCAAGATTTTTTTTGCTGGCATCTCAGTGAGTTGTTCCTTGCCACTGTTGCCCTCGGCTTGCTCATCAGTGACTATCTAAACATTTGGATAAATTTTTCACATTTCATACAAATTTCCATTATTTTCTATTGCTTGTATAAATCTGTTTTGCAACAATGGCAATTTTTAAAAGTGCTGTACAAATAAAAATTTTATTACAATTTCAGTGACCTTGACTGTGAACTCTATTTACTCGATTTTCCAAAATTAGGATTATTCACCATCACCATCAGGACAGCTCTACAGGACAGACGTTTTCTATTATCATGCTCCCATACTGACCTATTGAAACCATTTAGACCGACTAAATTCTCCCACACCAACACACATACAATATACTGGACTTTGGACATTTTATAAATTCACTTACACACTCAAAATATATATAAATATTGTATATAATTGTAAATATTAGTATCCGCTGCACTGCAGTGTTTATTTATGTACAGTACACGTGAGCTATTTCCGCAATTTGTTCTCATCATGTTAGATGCGAACTGCGGTCCGGTCCTATATATATATATATATATATATATATATATATATATATATATATATATATACAGTATATAAACCCAGTCATTTAACCCATCACTTAAACAAGGTTAGACCCCAATCCTGAGTGTCTACATCGAAGTGGACTTTCTTTATTATTTATCACTGTTCTGCAATTTAAAAGAAATCCTTAACATGCTGATAAATTGAAACTATTCAATTTCTGTAATTCTTGTGTTGCAAGCCCTTCTACAAAGCTATGAATGCAGGTTTGTCAAGTGTACCGCCTGCAATTAAGCTCTTTTTGTTTCACAAAATGCTTTCCCTTTTAAGACACCACGTCAAAGATGAATGCTTTCATAAAACATTCATTCATTCATCTTCTATACCGCTTTATCCTGTGTTCAGGGTCGCGGGGGGCCTGGAGCCTATCCCAGGAGGCTTTCGGGCACAAGGCAGGGTACACCCTGGCAGGGTGCCAATCCATCGCAGGGCACACACACACACACATTCACCCATCCATTCACACACTACGGGCAATTTGGGAACGCCAATTAGCCTAACCTGCATATCTTTGGACTGTGGGAGGAAACCGGAGTACCCGGAGGAAACCCACCAAGCACGGGGAGAACATGCAAACTCCATGCACACAGAGACGGGAATCGTGCCTGGCCGGGAATCGAACCCAGACCCTGGAGGTGCAAGGCGACAGTGCTAACCACTACACCACCGCGCCGCTTCATAAAACATATTTAATAAAAAATGTATGTCATTACTTTTATCCATTTAATACAGTATTTTGTCTTTTATAGCACCTAGTAAATTTTGTCATCAGGCACTCTTTGACATTTATGAGAAAGAGAAAATACAGCTCTTTTTAATGATTTCACTATGTGCCCAAAATGATAAACTTAAATGTTACAGCTTTAATATGCAATGACATCTAAATAAATAAATGTCTCTTTAAAGAAAACTTCAATATGCAAGCTCATGAATGAGTGTTACTATTTAAATAAAAAATTAGAATGATTACTGTAAACTACCATCAGAGATGCTGTTAAAGAAAACCTTACAACCAATCAGAGAATTTAACAGGTCTCTGGCATAAAGTGTTTATATTTGGGAATTTTTATATTTACATTAAGTATTTTAGATGCTCTTACTCATATCATTAAATAATATAATCTGTTCATATACTTATAGAAACTTTTGTTTAAGTACTAAAAGTGGCATAACACTTTGACTCTGGGTGGAGTAAGTGAAGCTGATTTCTGGGAACTATAGCCCTCTTATGTCACGATATGTGACGTTTGAAAACCTACATATTGGAATGCTTCCCGACAAGGTCCTTGAAGAGGAGCAAGAGCATCAAGAGAAAACATGTTTCCTTTAATTCTTTTTGTTGGAGCCATTATTTCTACAGGATCAACTGGTGAGTTAAATAAAGATTAAATTATTTAGTTTTTTTTTTTTACTAGTTTTATTAGATTACAATTATAGTTAATTATAGTTATATAATGATAGTATTGGATTAACCTTCTAGGGATGAGTTTAGTTTCATTTATAGAATATGTAGAGTCGTTTTACTGAAATGCCCAGACATCATAATATTGAAAATTCAGCTTGAATAGTTTATACCAAGACAAAAAAAAAGGCACATTTTAAGCCACATCACTCAGAAAGGGTTATTCACACATTCATATTTTTGCATATTGTGAGGCATTACTTTCCCTCATGGTGATACATACTGCACTGTATGGTGATACAAATCCATTCAGGAAAAGATAAAGTGTATAAAATGTTTTTTAAACAAAAACTCCAGTTTCTGAATTTTTTTGTTAACAAAAATTCCAGTATCATGGTTAATAATTTTACAATGGATTGTTACCTACTATGTTAGCAATTTTAAAGAAACTTTCCTAAATTTCTGAATTTCTGTATAGGTTGAGCATCACAAAGTTTGTAAGAGTTCAGTATGGTGCATCACGTTTTGGGGAAAATCTCCTAGCCAGCTAAAATAAATTCATCCACGCTCATCCACAAGTTTTAAAATTTAGTAACAGACATAAAAAAAAAACATTTATTAAGTTACTTAGAGAATTGTAACAGTTTTTACGTCTTTTCTTCCCTCGCATATTAACTTATATACAATCTAATTCCTTGTTTAGTATTGACATTAATAGAGCGTAATTTAGTAATCATACAGTACTAAATTCTCAACTAAATCTGTAGATCTAAGTCCATGGCTAAATCCAATCATGTGCACTAAATTACTAAATACAGTCATGCGTAAAAGTTTTGTGCCCCTTTTTTGTGAAAACATATTCTAAAATCATCTGATTGTAGATCTGAGTAGCCAAATACAACCTTAAATGAACCACAACATGTTAATCCTTGTAACATTGTTTATTTAACAAAAATGAAGCCAAAAAGTGAAAAAAGAAAACAAAGTACCCACCTACCACAGAAATTTATGAGGGTAATTTGCAGCCAGTTACGACTAATCATCAGCACTTGATTAACTGATCATCAGCAAAGGGTGCAGTCCTCTTTAGAAGAAGTTTGGACAGTTCACTGATATGGAGTATACAAGTATGTGTTAACACAATGCCAAGAGGGAAAGACAATGGTCTTAAAGAAGCAATTGTTGATGCACACCAATCTGCAAATGTTGTTGCTCAGAATGATGTTTTTCTAGTCTCATGAGACTGAATTGAGCTGTCTAATTTCAAGCTTGACTTTGTACAAAAGACCATCTTAAGATTAAAGCATACAGTGATGAGTCACAACTAGCATTATACCCGAGACTACTCGTGTCCATACTGACCTCTGTCCACCACTACATTACACTCTATTACAGACTACTATTATCATTAATTTGTAAAACGAGCCCATGATTAAAAATAAATACATAAATGAAATTAACTTAAATGTGCAAAATACAATATACAATTAATATTGTGTAATAACGTTACAATTCGCATAATATTACAGACACCAGCAAAACTTGTCAAATCAGACATTATACAAAATGTCACACATCCTGACAAAGACATTAAGTTTCACATTGCTCAACTCAAAGTATGATATATTTATGATATTAAACAGGAGCTACACAAAAGTCCACAGCATTGTGACAATCTTCCTGTGAAAAGAATCAGTCAAAAGGAGATGAAAAAAAAATGGTTGCTTGCAGAATGTACAGTAAGGGCTATAGGAACGTCAATGACTGGAAAAATTATTTCCCGGCTACATCAGTCTTCTCTTGTGGTGGATGTCCAACAACTTTGTCCAACTTTGTTCATTTACTGTAGATACAAGCAGTTGCTTAGTATTTAAGGAACAATTTTTTTTTAATTTACCTAAACATCATTCAGCTACTCCATTCCCAACTTTCTGAAGGTTGAGAGGTGGGCTTGAGCTTGCTCGTGAGATGATGTGGTGCTGATGGAGACTCTGGAACCTTCTCCTGCATTTCTTTGTGGAGATTCTTGTTGTCCTGAAAGGTTTTTGAGGTGGCATGCTAGAAACCCAGTTAAATTTAAGTGTATATAATTACCAAGATAACCTTTCCACAAACAAACATATTGGTCTTTATTTATATAATATAATCAACTGATGTCTCTAAAGTTACATGTTCTGGTAACTACTGTTAAACACTGAACACTCTATAATAAAACTACTAGTTTCCAAAACTGATCATGCAGTAACATTAACTTACTATTTAGGCCTTGTTCACACGGGCGTTAAATTTTTGGATAAACGAACGAGCTCTGAACGTCCTGTACGTTTATGTTGCGTTTTGTAGTGCCGCTCGATTGACTTCTACACTGGCGTTTGTTTGTCTCTGTCTAACGACAGCCTGCAGCCCAAATTGTAGTTTGTGTGTTTAACCTGTAGGTGGCAGTGTGTCGGGAACTGGATATGAAAGCCCTTGTCATTTTATTTGAGGTGCCTCCTTTTAATATGGACCATTTTGCTATATTAGACATTAATCTTATTGTTTTAAAAATTCTAATAAAATTATTATATTTTTATATAATGTATAAAAATATAAAAACAAATAATACGGCGACGTAGGGAGAGAAAAAAATCGCCGCCACTACTGGGTTCACCCTCTGACTGCACATCGTCGGATTAAAGGAAGTTTTTTGTGGTTTATGAAGAAATGCGAACATTTCCACGCAAGTTTTATTGTTTAAGCATTTTATTTTTGCCCTTTTCCCGCATTTCCCTCTGTATAGCATGTAGGATCATGGAATCTATCCAGTCCTCCGAGGCGTAAAATGGACGTGAAGAAAACGAACTAGACACGGTTTCCTTGCGTTCGTTGGGATTTGAACGCCAAGAAAAAGCTGCATGCAACGTCTTTTTAACACCGTATAAACGCACAGCCGGACAAACGCACGTCACCAAAGCCCGTGTGAACACCGTCATTGACTCCTATGTGTAGAAAACCCTCTGCGCTTCATCCGCGGTGACCGGACGCTACGAACGGCAGAAAAACGGTCGATTTTAACGCCTGTGTGAACAAGGCCTTAAAGGGTAAGTTAAAGGTAAAAGGTATAAGGTAAAAAGTAACTTAATATGTAAAACTACACTGGTTAACTTAGGGCATGACTAATAATAATACTGTAACCAGCTGACTGATTTTTACCAATAAAAGAACAAACAAAAAAACTTTCAACCTCACTAGTTACCTAAACATGCTAATCCACATGCTAAACCACAGGTAGCATTTGAATTCCTTTTGCAATTTAAGAACAAACCTAAGCTGTGTAATTTTCAGCTAAAATATACTACATGTTTGACCATAGACTCTGTGGTTTTAACTTACATTCTGACTCCTTGTCAATAATAACTACACACTTAATTTGAAATTAAGCAGGCAATAAAAATACTGGCCAAAATAGGTGGCGCGCTACTGCCACCTAAAGGTCTGGATGAATGATTCTTGGTAAAGTGGCTTTCGCTGACTTGACACCGAGGCCTGGCGATGCCCAGCACATTTCTCTAAAAAACTGTCCACTAAAACATTTGCAGGCTTAGAGCATGTGTGGGAGAAATTGTGGAAAATTATGTCTGTATTAGAATCCATATGTACAGTACTGTAGGATTAATTGGGTTGGCCATGAAAAAATGTAGGTATACATACACTCGTATGTGAAAACTGAAGTGGCAGATAAACTACACTACCAAAATATTGCTGCATGACTGAAGTTAACATTGACACTCCACAGCAGTATTGGCAAAATATGTTGTGTACTGATGAAACTAAGATTGAACTATTTGCAAAGTACATGCCGTACTACATCTAGCATAAAAAGGGCTATGCATATCTTCATGAAAACATCATCTCAAATAAAGTATGATGGGTGAAACAATCTTGCAGCTTTCAGTCATAGGGAAAGATGAATTTCCAAGCACATCATATACTTTAAAAAGACACATTTAAACCAGTGAGAACAAAAGCACAATATGCAGGCCCTCATCTATGCCATATACACTTTGTAAATTAAAAGGTTAATAAAACTCCAAGCTATCAGCTTTAATAACATTCCTTTCATCTCCATCGAAGATTCTGTAAGCATGACAATATTCACTGAAATAGTCAATCAATGACATCAAGAGATGATGTGTCAAAAGTCAAGAGATAACATGTGTGGGTTGTTGCTCTTCCAATGGAATGCTCATACTGTAGCTAATGGTCAAGAGCACAAGAATTTTATACTAAATTGGAAAAGAAAACCTGATGTTATATGCATCCATGAAACTTGGCTGAAGGCTAATTTGGATTTTATTTTATATGTATATGTGGCAGTTGTAAAAAGGAAAATGAAGGTATGGTTATTCTACTTTCATTAAACAGGTGTCCCTTATCAAACACTGGGAAATTAACAAAAGTATGTGGTAGTGAAAGCATGAGATAAGGAAAGAGAAACAGCTATTCTAATTTATTACAATGCATGCTTAAGAAAGTTGGAAAATGTATAAGGATGATAAGGGCTTTCAATGGGTAAAACACTTTATGGGTAGTTGAAAGAACAGATGCTAATGGTGAGGTAATATAGGAATTCTTAGAAAAGTTTAGTATGCCTGAATTATGACAGTAACACCAGGATAGGGGTTAGCTCTAGATAAAGAATATGCAAACAACATTGCTCCTTTGTGCATTTGGTCAGTATCAAAATAGGACTATAGGGAGTGATCATATTCCCATCTGGTCCAAGATAAGCATTGGCACTCTCAACCACACAAAGAGTAGGGGGGAAATGAATCATAGAAAAAGCAAAGTGGGTAAGGTTTATGGATGAAAGCCATCAGTGGTTACACCAGGTCAAAGAGAAATGAGCATAGAAAGAATAAACAGCATAATGAAACAAGACATAAAAAAGCATTCCTAGTACAGACAACAACAGTAAGAAAGTGGTACCACAGTGGAATGGTCAGTATAAGGAAGCAGTGAAACAGAGATTAAGCATTTAGGCTGCTTATAAGAGCTCATAATTTTCAGTATATGATAAAGTGCAAGCAAGCTCAGGTAGATACCAAAAGGATGATAAGGCAGGCACAGCAGACACACTGGGGGGATTTTTGTAAAACATTCTACCAGATAGTGGAGGTATGTGGAGGTAAAATTCTACCAGATAGTGGAGGTACAGTATGTGAATGAGGAGGTCAGCCTCTGAGTGATGGGAGGTGGCAGAAGATAGTGGAGCTACCTTGTTCTGATGGATGGGAAATACAATTGCAGTAACAACCAAGGAAAATGTGAAAATGCTGGCCAAAAGAAATGTTCAGGTGAATAGTTCCAGTAATCTAAATAAAGAGGAGAAAAGTGGCATAGATGGAATAAAATCAGCAAAATGGAGGCCCTGAGTAAGAAGGAAAGCATGGATGGTGAGCAATATTTCCTGTTCACAATGGGAGAATTAACAAGGGCGCTAAGAAAATACAGGGAAACCTACATCTGGTAATGATGAAATCTGTTATTGTATGATAAAGCTATTCAGTAAAGAAAGACTGGGTACCAGACTAGGCAATAATTATACCAATAAGAAAACCAGTAAAAGATGAAAGTACACCAGGGAACATTTCACAAGAAATAAAATCTAACAATGTATGGAAACAATCGAGAGAGTCAGGACTTTTTGTTTTCTGGCAGCATACAGTATTTGGATGTGAGATTGACATGGAGAAAGCATTTAGGATATGTGATTAATAAATGTAAAAATGTAATAAATGACAATGAAATGACATTAGAAGCACTTTAGCACTCATAGTAGATAAACACCCAATGGGACTCTGTGAGCTATACTATAGAAGTGAGACCATCGAACATGTACAGTTCTGTGGCAGGAAATATATTCAGGGGAGGCTGGACATGATGTCACAAATTCTAGGGGCTAGGAAGAGTAGAAATCAATATTAAAAGTATTTTAGAATGGGCCATCATCGATCAGGGAACAAAGCATTTAATGTTTTTTTTTTTTTTTTTTTTTAAAGGACAGGACTGTTAAATTTACTTTAAAAGGCCAGGAAGATCAGGGAAAGTGAGACCTAGAGGTGGTGGTAATGCAACTTACTGGATGTCCAATGACATAGTGGATGCCAACTGGCATAGACCAAAAATGACAACAACAATGTCCTATGGCCAGATAAGACCAAAGTGGAGTTGTTTGGCCTTAATGCTAAAAAACCATGTTTGGTGAAAACAAATCAGCATTTCAGCAGAAACGCCTGCATACTGTATGTCATGCAGAGCAGTGGAGTGTTTGTTTTTGCAGTGACAGGACCTAGGAATCTTACAGGCATTGATTTGATCATGTACTCCTCTGTATACCAGAGTATTCTAGAGGCAAATGTGAGGCACCCTGTCTGACAGCTAAAACTTGGTCCAAATTGTGTCATGCAGCAGAACAGTCATCCAAAGCAGACCAGTAAATTTACATCAAAATTGCTGACAAATAAAAATTTATGGTTTTAAAAAAAAAATCTTTGCTCGTCTTGCGGAACACTCGCAAACTGCGTTACTCGCAATCCGAGGTTCCAATGTACAAAAAAAAAAAAAAAAAAAAGATTATGCGAATGTATTGCTTCTACAAGATATTGAATTGAGGGTACTTATTACTGCATGCATGATTAGTTTTCATTTTGGCTTCATTAGTTAAATAAATAATAGCTTTGCAAAAAAAGTTATGTTATTTGCATGTCTGAGGGTGAATTTGCCGATTTCTAAAACCTGCTATGATCAGATTATTTTGGTTATTTTTTAATACAAAAAAGGACATAATAGAGGGGGAAATAACATTTATACATGACTTTATATTGGCCAATCTAACATTATGGGGAAAAAATTTCCAAGTGAGCGTACTGTTTCATAACGGGAATAGCTCAGAGGTTAAAGCATTAGACTATTGCCAGGAAGAGGCCCATGTTCAAACCCTCTTGCCACAATGTTGCCCTTGTTGTGACCGTGAGCAAGGCGGTCACATTCTGTCAGATGTTGGACTGTGGGCTTGCAGGTGAGGTATAGAGACGCAGAGGGGGATGAGGAGTAACAGTCTTTTAATAATAATAATAATAATAATAATAAACCAAACAAACATGAACAAAGGAAGTTGGCTTGAACTTGGAGAGAACTCATAATACACTTAAACATACACAGACTAGGGATGACACTAATACAATACAGACAGGGGATACAAACCAGACAAGACAAACTAAACAGACTAGCAGACTAAACACAAGGGACTATACATGCAAGGAGCTAAACAAACACACACACACACACACACACACACACACACACACACACGACAGGCTTGGCTAGGCCTACTAGCTGCTATGCACATTAGCTGCTAAGGTAGCTAGTAGCTAAATAGACTAATTGCTAAACAGGCTAGTAGCCAGAGACCCAAGGGGTGAACAAACTACAGTAGGTACACAGCAGACTAGGTATGAAACAGACTAAGAACTCGAAAGGTTAGTGGCTAAATAGGTTAGTACCTAAACAGACTAAGAGCTAAACAGACGAGGAGACTTAGACAGACTCGAAGACTAGACAGACTAAGATCCAAGCAGATTAGTAGTGCACTGATTAGTATATACACAGACTAAGAACTACACATGCAATGGAGGTTACTCACACATGAGGATAAACACACAAGGCTAATTCTCCTAGAGGCGAATCATGCTAGGAGACACAGAGACAAAGACATTCTAAATCAAACTCAAAGGGCTCCAGAAACCAATGCCAACTATAACTAAACAAACTAAAACAAAACATAACCAGACAAAACAGAACTGAAATTAATGCTCGACCCAGTTTCACAGAACAAACAGGTATTTATAATAAAGCTAATGAGCTTCCTCAGTTCAGGTGAGCATCCACATCACCTGACCGAGGTGCCTTCTGGGAAACTGAGTCTCCAAAAACTGCACAACCTACAAAAACAAAACATTTCCCTCTAGTGGGCAATCCTCACAAAGGCCCTTAACCCTCAACTGCTCAGATGTACAGTAGAATGAGGGTGGTGTTTAGTCATTTCAATATTTTTGCATTGAATTTTGAATGATCAAATTACATTTTTTAATTCAGATCAAATTGCAGTGCAGAAGAATTCAAATAGTTTTATTGCAACCTAGGTTAGCACTGTCGCCTTGCACCTCCAGGGTCTGTTTTGGGACTGTTATACTTTCATAGTGTAGCAAACCAGAGTTATCAGAGGTATTAGAGTATACTGTAAATGTTCACAATGAAACATGGTACTGGAAGCATCATGTTATCAGACTGGAGCTCTAATCAAGATAGAGAGAATAATAGTTAGATCCAAATACCAATCTACCAATCTCTGACAATCAATTGAAACTTTGAAAATTGAAATTTGATCGATAATCAAGACATTTGCATAAACTCTTAATTGAGTAATGAAAAATTTAATTAGGGACAAATTTAATTATATATAACTATAAAACATAACATTAAGACTATATTTGTAATAATTGTTTTTTGTGTATTTTTTGTCTGCTTTTTATCTGTTTTTAAAAATGAATCCACAGTGCAGGGAATATCAAAAACAAACTCATCTTTTGCCTGCTGTTAATCCTAGAACACCACCAAATACAAATAAACATTTTATTTTTTTTACTAATAATTTGGAAATATAGGGAAATCTGGAGTGTAGCTACATTATAAATATAAAATAAGAGTACACAAATGTACACATGAAATATTAAGCGCTGTATTACAAGCTAAAGTGTCAGTTAATGGGTGTGCATACTTATGCAATTAGGTTATTGTAATCGTATTATTTATGTATGTTGTATTCGTACTGGATTTTGTGAGTGAAATGTTTGTTTGTTTTTGTCTGTTTTCCTTAAATGCTTGTATGCGAAGCTCAACAAACAAACTTAACTTCAACCTCTTCTCAATCAACACCAAGTAAGCATTTTATCTTCTCTTTTCCAGAGCTACTAATAATTACAAAGTTTAGGGGACCAGAATTATCATAAATATCAGAGTAAATACTGTAAATGTTTTCTAGTTTACATACAGTATGCTACTACATTATCATTGTGCTAGGTTTAGACTTGCTGATAGATAGATATCCTTTCTGATTAACCCAAAATAAAGATCAGCTGTGTATGAAGGATCTTCTCAGCATCTTCTTAGTTTCATAGAACCATGAGGCCCTTGTTTGTAAAGAGCTCACAAAGCTATGAATAGCATAGGATAGCAAATACACCAAACTTGTGTGACATACCACAGAACACTGAGAAGGCCATCAATATGGCACACAATAGTGACATCACCAAGAAGAGGATATTCCAGCAACATTAAAGAGGTCTCAGGAATATCTATACAGTAAGTACTGGCCATACGCAAGTCCCAGCAATTTCTTACAGTATATCTGGGCTGTGGAGAAGACTCGCTTGTCAGATCTCCTTTCCTGAACCATGTGTATTATACAATCTCAAATCTGTATTTGTTATTATTGTCATTTGTGTATTAAATGAATTTAATTGTATCTTTTTATGGTGGTATGCAGGTTTAATATATGTGTCATCTTCCAATGGAAGTAATTCTACAACAAATTGTAAGCATTTCATGTTTTCTTGTTCAGAACTAGTAATAAATGGAAAATTTTGTTTTTACAATTATCAGAGTATATACTGTAGATGTTTTCTACGCCTGTATAAATAAATAGAATAATGTTTAGTTTTTAGTATTGCTTCAGTAAAATACTTTTACTAAATTTATTTTACATAGATATACTCAATTCTCTCTCTCTATATATATATATATATATATATATATATAGGTCCTTCTCAAAAAATATTTTCTGTAATGTACTGATAAACATTAGACTTTCATATATTTTAGATTCATTACACACAACTGAAGTAGTTCAAGCCTTTTATTGTTTTAATATTGATGATTGTGGCATACAGCTCATGAAAACCCAAAATCCCTATCTCAAAAAATTAGCATATTTCATCCGACCAATAAAAGAAAAGTGTTTTTAATACAAAAAAAAGTCAACCTTCAAATAATGATGTTCAGTTATGCACTCAATACTTGGTCGGGAATCCTTTTGCAGGTTCTTGTGTCTTGTGTCTCAACTTTCTCTTCACAATATCCCACAGATTCTCTATGGGGTTCAGGTCAGGAGAGTTGGCAGGCCAATTGAGCACAGTAATACCATGGTCAGTAAACCATTTATCAGTGGTTTTGGCACTGTGAGCAGGTGCCAGGTCATGCTGAAAAATGAAATCTTCATCTCCATAAAACTTTTCAGCAGATGGAAGCATGAAGTGCTCCAAAATCTCCTGATAGCTAGCTGCATTGACCCTGCCCTTGATAAAACACAGTGGACCAACACCAGCAGCTGACATGGCACCCCAGACCATCACTGACTGTGGGTACTTGACACTGGACTTCAGGCATTTTGGCATTTCCCTCTCCCCAGTCTTCCTCCAGACTCTGGCACCTTGATTTCCGAATGACATACAAAATTTGCAACCTGTAGCCCATTTCCTGCACACACCTGTACACGGTGGCTCTGGATGTTTCTACTCCAGACTCAGTCCACTGCTTCCGCAGGTCCCCCAAGGTCTGGAATCGGTCCTTCTCCACAATCTTCCTCAGGGCCCGGTCACCTCTTCTCGTTGTGCAGCGTTTTCTGCCACACTTTTTCCTTCCCACAGACTTCCCACTGAGGTGCCTTGATACAGCACTCTGGGAACAGCCTATTCGTTCAGAAATGTCTTTCTGTGTCTTACCCTCTTGCTTGAGGGTGTCAATGATGGCCTTCTGGACAGCAGTCAGGTCGGCAGTCTTACCCATGATTGCGGTTTTGAGTAATGAACCAGGCTGGGAGTTTTTAAAAGCCTCAGGAATCTTTTGCAGGTGTTTAGAGTTAATTAGTTGATTCAGATGATTAGGTTTAGAGAACCTTTTCATGATATGCTAATTTTTTGAGATAGGGATTTTGGGTTTTCATGAGCTGTATGCCACAATCATCAATATTAAAACAATAAAAGGCTTGAACTACTTCAGTTTCTGTGTAATGAATCTAAAATATATGAAAGTCTGATGTTTATCAGTACATTACAGAAAATAATGAACTTCATCACAATATGCTAATTTTTTGAGAAGGACCTGTGTATATATATATTTCTTTTCTGAAAGTCTAGATAAAAAAATGAATAATCTAAATTCTACTCTACACACCATTGATGTCTAGTATTTTTCTGATTGCAGATTATTTTCCACCTTTAATGTGATATAGCAACTAACAACATTCAAATTAAAACCAAACAGAAACATTTCAATAAAAAAAAAAACTACATACAGTAACCCTGTTTGTGGTAGCCTTCAAAATGGATGAGAGAGAGCAGGAAGAAACTTGAACAGCAACATTAAAGAGTTCAGGAATATCTGGCAGGTATCGGCCACTCCCTAAATGTGCTAACAATCTCTTATATTCTTCACATGCCTGTGCTTTGGGGTAGACTGGCTTGACAGACTCCTAAATCCTTTTCCTAAATCATACATATTATAAAGAAGTAATTATCAGGGCTTCTCAAACTTAATATTCAAATGGTCCGGATCTGATTTCTATTCAAGGTCAAAGGCAAGGCAAGGCAAGTTTATTTGTATAGCACATTTCATACACAATGGTAATTCAAAGTGCTTTACATAGAAGAAAAGAAAATAATCATAAAATGAAATAAAAGATAATACCAAAACTTTTTAACGAAAACTTTAAAATTTAATTAAAAACAAAAATTAAAACTCCAAAGCTCCAGAACAGCTGGTGATAAGCAAATGACATTCAAGCCTAGTGGGAAAAATGCCACAGTTTGACTGCAATTAGATGCTTAAACCAAAGCAACTCTTTTGTTTAAAACTTTAAAGCAATTTGATTTAAGTCATAGATTCAAAGATTCAAACTACATCACATCCAGGGGTCCGTTTTTCGTACGTCGCTACTGTAACTCAGTTAGCTGGATTTGATTGTTGTGGATTTGTCCTGATCTTGGATTGTTTCGTTCTTCGATGCGCTTTTCGCACTTGTTGTCATAGCAACATGTCCGTAAGCTTGAACCTGCTCGGTAGCAGCTTTATTTCATGTAAACAGGATTAAGGCTGCGCTCCCGCCGGGTTATGTTTGGTTGAAATGGCGACATCGCATCTGATTGGTTAAAGAGCACGACTGACACGGACTGACTCACGTGGGGAAAGAAAAGTATCTTGCATATATATATATATATATATATATATATATATATATATATATATATATATATATATAAAATTGCTATCAAATATTATATTAGAACATAAATTCATAGCTTTATTATTATCAAATGATATTACTATTATAATGAAGCCTAGGCACGAGACAGCCGTCAAGACCATTAATACTGTACAAATTCTTGTATAATGTTTATTTTTGTAACACATTTATTTTTCAGGGGTTCATCATGAATGTGCAAATAAATATTTATATATAATAAAAAATTTTATTTTTATATTGAAAAATTGGATGAAACTAATTTTATTATAAAATAAACAATATAAAAGTATACATGTATTTGAAAAAATATTAATATTTCTATTTTTCCCACATACAACATATTTATTTTCATATTGCTTATTTTATTGTCTTTTGTAATTTGTAAACCATACGAAACACACGAATGCGCAATAATCCTAGACAACTCAATCCGGCCAAACTAATCATCAACAACAGGTGTGCTGGAAGAACCAACTTAGCCAGAGCGTAATTAGCACGATGATCTCATCTTAGATGTGTCAATTCATCCCGGATGTGTCAAGCGACGTACGAAGAACGGACCGAGGTTAGAGCAAAAATACAGTAGTGGCGCTGTTTGCCTACAAATTATTGCTTGAGAACGTAAACAGCTCTAACTTTTAACATTACAAACTTTACATGTGTGTAAGGAGACAAAAAAACTACAAAAAACTTCATTAAGTGGTTTTTATGCACAAACAAAGTAAATATGCAAAGTGTATTTGCTTTTACGCCTGAATAAACTGATTAAACCAACCTTAAGGAAGAACACAACAAGAAAATCTAATATCTAAATGATTTTGAAACAAAAGACACACTGTACTGTATGGAGCCATTCAAGTCACTTCTAAAATGCCTTTAAGACCGATTTCTCCTTTTTTCCCCCCAAGTGGTGTGGCATAACGTCTGCCTTTGCTAAGCAAACCATGAATAATGCGCTCCATGATGATGATGAGGAAGTTACATGATGTAAAACTAATTGGTTTGTTCTTGTCACATTATCTGCGGTGCTCCTGCAGTATTCTGAAAAGTTGAGATGTTTTATCTCGCTGCATTTAAAACACATGAACAGAGCGAGAGTGGTCACTCTGTATTGTGACAACGCTTGTCATTTGTCTCCACTGAAAATAATACAGATAAGTAGGCAAAAGATGTGACATGTGAATGTCCCCTAAACCAATATGCATAGCAGCCTAGTCTTAGAAACTGTATTATCTGCATTCAAGTTACCATCTAAACCTTGGTAAAAAAAAAATATATGTGTGGTCGTTACGTGACACTGAACAGAGACACTGTTCATTCTGTTGCACATTTGGATGATGATATCCTGATCACATAGGGGATGTAATGTACATTGATAAAAGTCCTGCTTTTCCATACCCAAATCGACACCTGCTAGCTGACCTGATTTTATCCTCCCATGATAAACCAAATTACAAATCCAGGTCAACAAAGGAACAGCTTCAAAAAAGGAGATCAATATTTTGCTACGGCCCATGAAACTAAATAAAGAGGACAGTGCGGAGGAAATCTCCTTCTAATTGGAAATATCTTGATTTGGATTGATAAATTGGGAAAGTTTGTAGACTCTTAATAAAAAGACTTAGCATTGTATTATAAGAGAAATTATTACTTAAAGTGTGTGCATACTTGTGCACAAATGGCATTGATATATTTATTTTAAACCATATTCCAATTTTTTCTATTGCCATTTAACGTGAATAGTATTGGTTGCTATATCACATTAAAAGTGAGAAAATATCATTTATTACAGAAATTTATTATTAATAGTGAAGTTCACTTACTTAAAGTATAAGTGTGCTACATCAAAACAGATATTAGCATTTAAAATAGTGCATGCTAATTGTTTGTCTAAGAGTGTAAATTGCTACTTAAGTTTAAAGTCAACACATAGGCTAACTATTAGCCAGTAGTATCTTATGTTTAATGCAAAATAAGTTAAACTTTACTAAATCTATATTTGTGAGTATTGTCTTCTGTATTTATAACCAAATTGTGTCTCTTTTTTATGCAAGCATCTGGATCCAACAGTGTTCATGGTACCATTAACGGATCTCAAAGTGTAACAAATTCTACAGCATTTTGTAAGCATCAAACACTTGTCATCAATGAAGATATCCTTTCTGATTTGCCTAACATATTGATCATCTGTTTATATATGCCACGTTTTGAAGAATGCAGGCAAGGCGTAATTGCAGATATTAGGACATTTAATGAGAAAAAAATAATTAAGAAATTAACAAAATGGGGTAAAAAAATAAGCCAGTACCAAACAAAATTGTGCTTTGTAGCGAGAGCAGGGAACAGGTGGAGGAAAATTTGGAGAGGTGGAGGTACAGTACGCTCTGGAAAGCAGAGGAATGAAGGTTAGCCGCAGCAAGATGGAATACATGTGTGTGAATGAGAGGAACCCAAGAGGAACAGTGAGGCTACAGGGAGCAGAGGTAAAGAAGGTGCAGTACTTAGGGTCAACGGTCAAGAGCAACAGAGAGTGTTCAAAGGAGGTGAAGAGACGAGTACAGGCAGGTTGGAATGGGTGGAGAAAAGTGTCAGGTGTGTTGTGTGATGAAAGAGTATCAGCGAGAATAAAAGGAAAGGTGTACAGGACAGTGGTCAGACCACTGAGGTTCTCTTTGGGAGTGACAAGGATGGCTAGGATCAAGAATCAGTTAATCAGAGGGACAACCCATGTTAGATGTTTTGGAGTTAAAGTCAGAGAGGCCAGATTGAGGTGGTTTGGACATGTTCAGAGGAGAGAGTGTGAATATATCGGTAGAAGGATGCTGAGGTTGGAACTGCCAGGCAGGAGGTCTAGAGGAAGACCAAAGAGGAGATTTATGGATGCAGTGAGAGAGGACATGAAGTTAGTTGGTGTGAGAGAAGAGGATGCAGAGGATAGGGTTAGATGGAGGCAGATGATTCGCTGTGGCGACCCCTGAAAGGGAACAGCCGAAAGACAAAGAAGAAGAAGAAGAAGATCAGTGCCTGACCTCATAAATGCTCTACAGAATAAATGGGCATAAATTCCCACAGAAACACTCAAAATCTTTTGGATGGCCTTTCAAGAGTGGAAGCTTCAGAAAAATACATTAATATTTTTTGATATTTTTCAAAATATATTGATTTGATTGATGGATCAAAAAGTTGGTAGATGATCTTAGTTTAAGACTCAGCACTGTAATATAAGTAAGTATAATTTAAGTATTACTTAAAAGGTGTGCATACTTATGCACAAAGGTTCTTGACAGTTTTTTTTTCACCCATATGCCAAATTAGTCTATTGGCACTTAACATGAATAGTATTAGTTGCTACGGTGGTGTGAAAAACTATTTGCCCCCCTCCTGATTTCTTATTCTTTTGCATGTTTGTCACACAAAATGTTTCTGATCATCAAACACATTTAACTATTAGTCAAAGATAACACAAGTAAACACAAAATGCAGTTTTTAAATGAGGGGTTTTATTATTTAGGGAGAAAAAAAATCCACACCTACATGGCCCTGTGTGAAAAAGTAATTGCCCCCTGAACCTAATAACTGGTTGGGCCACCCTTAGCAGCAATAACTGCAATCAAGCGTTTGCGATAACTTGCAACGAGTCTTTTACAGCGCTCTGGAGGAATTTTGGCCCGCTCATCTTTGCAGAATTGTTGTAATTCAGCTTTATTTGAGGGTTTTCTAGCATGAACTGCCTTTTTAAGGTCATGCCACAACATCTCAATGGGATTCAGGTCAGGACTTTGACTAGGCCACTCCAAAGTCTTCATTTTGTTTTACTTCAGCCATTCAGAGGTGGATTTGCTGGTGTGTTTTGGGTCATTGTCCTGTTGCAGCACTGAAGATCGCTTCAGCTTGAGTTGACGAACAGATGGCCGGACATTCTCCTTCAGGATTTTTTGGTAGACAGTAGAATTCATGGTTCCATCTATCACAGCAAGCCTTCCAGGTCCTGAAGCAGCAAAACAATCCCAGACCATCACACTACCACCACCATATTTTACTGTTGGTATGATGTTCTTTTTCTGAAATGCTGTGTTACTTTTACGCCAGATGTAACGGGACACGCACCTTCCAAAAAGTTCAGCTTTTGTCTCGTCGGTCCACAAGGTATTTTCCCAAAAGTCTTGGCAATCATTGAGATGTTTTTTTAGCAAAATTGAGACGAGCCTTAATGTTCTTTTTGCTTAAAAGTGGTTTGCGCCTTGGAAATCTGCCATGCAGGCCATTTTTGCCCAGTCTCTTTCTTATGGTGGAGTCGTGAACACTGACCTTAATTGAGGCAAGTGAGGCCTGCAGTTCTTTAGATGTTGTCCTGGGGTCTTTTGTGGCCTCTCGGATGAGTTGTCTCTGCGCTCTTGGGGTAATTTTGGTCGGCCGGCCACTCCTGGGAAGGTTCACCACTGTTCCATGTTTCTGCCATTTGTGGATAATGGCTCTCACTGTGGTTCGCTGGAGTCCTAAAGCTTTAGAAATGGCTTTATAACCTTTAGCAGACTGATAGATCTCAATTACTTTTGTTCTCATTTGTTCCTGAATTTCTTTGGATCTTGGCATGATGTTTAGCTTTTGAGGTGCTTTTGTTCTACTTCCCTGTGTCAGGTAGCTCCTATTTAAGTGATTTCTTGATTGAAACAGGTGTGGCAGTAATCAGGCCTGGGGGTGACTACAGAAATTGAACTCAGGTGTGATAAACCACAGTTAAGTTATTTTTTAACAAGGGGGGCAATTACTTTTTCACACAAGGCCATGTAGATTTGGAGTTTTTTTTTCTCCCTCAATAACGTAAACCTTCATTTAAAAACTGCATTTTGTGTTCAATTATGTTATCTTTGACTAATAGTTAACGGTTTTTGATGAGCAGAAACATTTAAGTGTGACAAACATGCAAGAGAATAAGAAATCAGGAAGGGGGCAAATAGTTTTTCACACCACTGTATATGACATTAAACATGGGAAAATATAATTAATTACAGAAAAATAAGTAAGGGAAGTCCACTTACTTAAAGTACAAATGTGTTACATCAAAACGGATACTAACATTCAAAATAATGCATGATAATTGTGTCTAAGAGTGTAAATTGCTACTTAAGTTGAAAGTCAACACATACTGTATCTACACATGCCAACTCTTAGCCAGTAGTATCTTATATTTAATGCAAAATGACAGGGATGAATTTAGTTAAACTTTTCATTCATTCATTCATTTTCTATACCGCTTAATCCTGTGTTCAGGGTCGCGGGGGACCTGGAGCCTATCCTAGGAGACTTCGGGCACTAGGCAGGGTACACCCTGGACAGGGTGCCAATCCATCGCAGGGCACACACACATACACACACTCACACACCCAATCACACACTACGGGCAATTTAGGAACTCCAATTAGCCTAACCTGCATATCTTTGGACTGTGGGAGGAAACCGGAGTACCCGGAGGAAACCCACCTATACTAAATCTACATTTGTAAGTATTGTCTTTTGCATTTTTAATTGATTATTGTCTTTTTCTTCTTTTGTATTTAGTGCAAGGAACTATCATTTATTTTAATTCTACATTTAATTCTACATCACCTGGTAAGCATTTTATCTTTTCTTTTTTTAGAGCTGGTAAGAATTTGAAAGTTTAAAGGTCCAGAGGCATCAGAATGATCAGAGTATATATTGTAAATGTTTGCTAGTTTACATAGACTCCTACATTATCATTGTACTAGAACTAAACCTGCTGAAAAAAGTTTCTTTTTTTTCTTTTCGTTTTTAGGATAGTTTCAGAAAAATAGTTGAATGTATTTTCCTTAGTTACTATACTCATTAGCTTACCTGAAAACTTGTGAACAAATGTCCTCTGCTTCACTTATTATGGTAGTCTAGCTAAACATTTGAAAATATAAATTACACTTTATACACCCTGGTAGATTTCTATTGCTTGTGTGAATAATTTTAAACCAGAATAGATAATTGCAGATTTTTCCCCCTTTAATAAGATATAGTAAAGCCAAACAGAAACCTTTCAGATGAACATAAGAAAAATACCTTCATAAACTGTTTGTATAAATGTGCAAAGTAATGCGACCCAATAATGGGTCATGTGACTGGGTTCAGAATTAAGCATGTACATTTACATGTGTAAAAAAAATATTATTATACATGTTTCATCAATGAAGATACAGTGGAACCCTGGATTATTCATTATAATTCATTCTGGAAACAAGCTCATACTGTATTTCAAAACACTCGTAAACCAAATCGAATTTTCCCATAAAAAATAATGGAAACTCAAATTATTCTTTCCACAGCCCATAAAAATAAATACTGTACATAAAAATAATTAACACAAAATATAAAGTAAAAATAAAACAAATTAACGTGAATTTTAAAATGTAAAAAATTATTCCAGACAGATAAGTGTTTCCGTTCTGTTTGTGCATGCCGGCGCTGTGTATGTGTGTGTGTGAAGCTAAAGTAAGGAGCCCCTACCCCTCTCATCTTACACAGTTACTCTTCCTCCATTCTTTTCACACACACGTGCGCAACCAACGGAAACACTGTTTTATCGGAAAGATAAACAAGAAATCTCTCTAATGACACTCGATTGAGCGACACACTAATGGAATCACTGCTGTAAAGTAAAAATACAACAAATTAACCTGGACTTTACCTTTGGAAAAAAAAATGCGACAGAGCAGTGTTTCTGTGTAGAGCAGAGCGAAAGAGTGTGTGCGTGTCTGTGAAGGCGAAAGTAGGAAGGTTTTGTGTGTGTGTGTGTGTGTGTGTGTGTGGCATGGTGTCCAATAACACAAAGAGCAGGCTGATACAGAGAGAGAAATTGGATCTTTAACCTCTCTGTACACACACGCATACAGACACAAAATAAAATGTTTTACGCGCACACAATCGGTCACAGTGTTATAGTAAACAGTACACGTGTGCACGGATGTTGATTATACCAGTGAGAGACGCGTACTAAGACCCAGCAGGGGATACGATTGCCCACAATTCCGCAGTGCAAGAGAGAGAAAAAACATTGGCTCAGATGTGATCACCTGATGCTCGACGTCAAAACAAGAAGCGTATGCGTGATATGATACTCAGTACTCCTAAACCAAGACTTGTTTATGTTCCAAGTCAAAATTTATGCAAAATCTTTGCTCGTCTTGTGGAACACTCGCAAACCGCATTAATCGCAATCTGAGGTTTCACTGTATTATTAGCCTAAATTAATGATTATCTGTTTATAATATATACCATGTTTTGAAGAATGCAAACAAGGCATAATTGCAGATTTAATAAATAAAATAACTAACCAGTAAACTTAACTGAACTAACAGACCAAGAATAATACAACAAAATATTAGAACAGATGCGAGACACTAACTGATGAAAAATGAGAGCTTATATGCTTATACCAATAATGGGCATTAAAATAAGTGTGAGTAAAAATTATTGACAAGTGCAAAATGGAAGGCTGTGGTATGTGTCCCTTGGACTGAGCAGGGGGCTTAACATGAAGACCAAATAATTACATTATTTCCTTAATTACGAAAATGTGTCCAAATGTATTTTTACTCAGATATCATCTTCATTCATCTTCTATACCGCTTTATACTGTATTTAGGGTCGCGGGGACCTGGAGCCTATCCCAGGAGACTCAGATATCATATTAAGTAAATATTCTTTTATGAACACAAAGTGCTTCGGGCTTTTTATAATAATAATAATCATGTTTTTAGCTGTTTGTGTCCAGCATTGAATAATTATTTCATCCATTATTTGACCACAGCTGGAAATAATAGCTGGAATGTGATTGTGAATTTATGACTGAAATAAAGCTGTTCTTCGCCGTGCGGCAACCCGTGGCTCGTACTTTCACTTTACAAAAGGCATCGTATGTACAATGTGACAGCGAGCTCAGTTAATCCCTTTTCTCACCTTTGATGTAGAAGTGAAGTTATCAAACCGGTTTCCCGGATGGGGGAATTGGCAGAATTGAGCCGTTTAAAGCGATTTAACAAGTCTAAGCAGACATCTCTGCCTAAAATGTATTTTGCCAGCTATAGAATGAATAGAAATAAAATGTTTAATGGTACCAATCAAATCAGACTTCATAATTACTTTGAGTGTAATTCACAAATTTACTGAATATATTATGTTTTTATGTGTATACAGTATGTGTTTGTATGTGAATATAATATATAAGTATGTGTTTGTGCGCGCATCTCATATGTATCATTCATATAAATTGCAATTCGTGATAAGTGTATGTTGTTAAAGTATTTGTGGATATGTATGTAACGATGCGGCTCGCGCGAGCTGCAGAGCCGCGCATACACTGTTCAGAACGGGCCGTGATACCGCAACACTCCGTGTGATCATTCGGTCGCACTGGTAAAAGGTGTCAGGGCCAAAGACAAAGCGCGGTGAAGAAGACACAGGCAAAGCCAAAGCCTCTGTCTGTCTAAGACACCGGCGAGAGAAAGTGAGGGAGAGCAACAGGCATCAGTTTAGCGCGCGCTCTTGGGTTAAAGTGCACAAAGCACAAACTCTACTCTCTCTCTTTCTACTATAAATCCTCAGGGAAGGCATAATCCCCGAGAACATCTTTAGTTTTTTGTTTTAGTTTCCAGAATCCCGTCTGTTCTCGCGTAGACGGTTGAGGTTATTTTGTGTTTTCAGTTTTCTTTTGGTTTCCTTTTAAGTTTCTTAACTAATAATCCCACGCTATCTCCAAACGGAAATGTCTTCCCGTGTCTGTCATAAGCTCTCACAACAACTCCTATTCCACTGACCCCCTCTTTCACTGTTTTACTGATTATAAGGGCTCTTATAATCAGTAAAACATCTCTTGGTGCAGATCTCTACACCTCTTCTTCTTCTTTGTCTTTCGGCTGTTCCCTTTCAGGGGTCGCCACAGCGAATCATCTGCCTCCATCTAACCCTATCCTCTGCATCCTCTTCTCTCACACCAACTAACTTCATGTCCTCTCTCACTGCATCCACAAATCTCCTCTTTGGTCTCCCTCTAGACCTCCTGCCTGGCAGTTCCAACCTTAGCATCTTTCTACCGATATATTCACCATCTCTCCTCTGAACATGTCCAAACCAGCTCAATCTGGACTCTCTGACTTTATTTCCAAAACATCTCACATGGGTTGTCCCTCTGATGAACTCATTCTTGATCCTATCCATCCTTGTCACTCCCAAGGAGAACCTCAACATCAGCTCTTCTACCTCCAACTCTGCCTCCTGTCGTTTCTTCAGTGCCACTGTCTCTAAGCCGTAGAGCATCGCTGGTCTCACCACTGTCCTGTACACCTTTCCTTTCATTCTCGATGATACTCTTTTATCGCACAACACACCAGAAACTTTTCTCCACCCATTCCAACCTGCCTGTACAACCTGCCTCTTCACCTCCTTTCCACACTCTCCATTGCTCTGGACCGTTGAACCTAAGTACTTAAAATCCTGCACCTTCTTTACCTCTGCTCCCTGTATCCTCACCGTTCCCCTTGGGTTCCGTTCATTTACACACATGTATTCCGTATTGCTGCGGCTAAACTCCATTCCTCTGCTTTCCAGAGGGTACCTCCACCTCTCAAAATTTTCTTCCACCTGTTCCCTGCTCTCACTACAAAGCACATTGTCATCTGCAAACATCATAATCCATGGAGACTCCTGTCAATCCTCATCTGTCATCCTGTCCATCACCAGAGCAAACAAAAAGGGGCTTAGAGCCGATCCTTGATGCAGACTCACCTCCACCTTGAACTCTTCTGTCACAACTACAGCACATCTTACCACTGTCTTAGTGCCCTCATACATGTCCTGTACCACTCTAACATACTTCTCTGCCACTCCAGACTTCCTCATACAACACCACAGCTCCTCTCTTGGCACCCTGTTGTACGCCTTCTCTAAATCTATAAAGACACAATGCAACTCTTTATTACCTTCTCTGTACTTCTCCGCCAGCATCCTCAAAGCAAATACTGCATATGGTGTACTCTTTCTAGGCATGAAACCTTTTTGCTGCTCACAAATGCTCACCTCTGCCCTTAACCTAACTTCCACTACTCTTTCCCACAGCTTCATTCTATGGCTCATTAGCTTTATACCTCTGTAATTGCCACAGCTCTGCACATCTCCCTTGTTCATAAAAATCGGCACCAATACACTTCTCCTCCATTCCTCTGGAATCCTCTCACTCTTCAAGATCTTGTTTAACAAACTAGTCAGAAACTCTACTGCCACCTCTCCTAAGCACTTCCATATCTCCACAGGTATTTCAACAGCCTTTCCACTCTTCATCCTCTTCAATGCCCTTCTCACCTCACTTTTACTAATATTTGCTACTTCCTGCTCCACAACAGTCACCATTTCTACTCTTTGTTCTCTTTCATTTTCCTCATTCATCAACTCATCAACGTACTCCTTCCATCTTCCCATCACCCTCCTGGCATCTGTCAGTACATTTCCATCTCTATCTTTAATCACTCTAACCTGCTGCACATCCGTCCCATCTCTGTCTTTCTGCCTCGCCAACCTGTACAGATCCACCTCACCCTCCTTACTGTCCAGCCTAGCATACAAGTCATCATATGCTCTTTGTTTGGCCTTTTCCACCTCTACCTTCACCTTACGCTGCATCTCCCTGTACTCCTACCTGTCTCCCTGATGACATTGGTTGTAGTTGTCCAGTCAACTGAAAGCACCTCCTGACCACCCAGAGCCTGTCTCAACTCCTCCCTAAAGACTACACAACATTCTTCCTTTCTCAGCTTCCACCACTTTGTCCTCTGCTCTGCCTTTGTCCTCTTCACCTTCCTCAACACCTGGCTACACTCTCCCCTACCAACACTTTGCACCCACTAATCTTTTTCAGATTACAACGTCGACACAAGATGTAGTCTACCTTCAGAGTTCTTCTGCCTCCACTCTTATATGTCACCCTATGTTCCTGGCTCTTCTGGAAGAAAGTATTTACTACTGCCATTTCACTCCTCTTTGCAAAGTCCACCACCATCTGTCCTTCTACATTCCTGTCCTGAAGACCAAACCTGCCCATCACATTTTCATCACCTCTGTTCCCTTCCGCAACATCTCCATTGAAGTCTGCACCAATCACCACTCTCTCACCTCTCGGGATGCTCTGCATCACTTCATCTAACTCACTCCAGAATGTCTCCTTCTCTTCTAACTCACATCCTACCTGTGGGGCATAACCACTAACAACATTGAACATTACTCCTTCAATTTCCAGCTTCAGAGTCATCACCCTATCTGATACTCTTTTCAAAAAAATCCTTACAAAAATTCCTTACAAACTCCTCTTTCAGAATAACTGCTACTCCATTTCTTTTCCTGTCCACACCATGGTAAAACAATTTGAACCCTGCTCCTAAGCTTCTAGCCTTGCTACCTTTCCACCTGGTCCCCTGGACACACAGTATATCCATCTTCCTTTTCTGCATCATATCAACCAACTCTCTTGCCTTCCCTGTCATGGTCCCAACATTCCAAGTCCCTACTGTCACTCCTAAACTCTTGCCTTTCCTTTTCTCTCTCTGATTTCGAACACGCCTTCCTCCTCTCCTTTTTCGACCAACAGTAGCCCAATTTCCACTGGCACCCTTTAGGTCAACAGCACCGGTGGCGGTGACCGATCCAGTATGGAAATTATCTTTCTGATTCGCATCATTGATTTGGCAAATGTTTTTACGTCGGACGCCCTTCCTGACACAACCCTGTGCATTTATCCAGACTTGCGACTGGCACAAGAAGACACTGGATTGCGCCCCCCCATGTTTGCATTGCTCAAATGTAAAACAAATACAATAATTTATTTATTGTGTATATTTATTGTGTAACTTTATTCAGCCGTTTAAGTTATATGAAAAATAACGTGCCTACCAGCCCACTATTATTTTCTGTTAACATTTAAAGATGCCCGCGCAAGCGAGACGAAGTGCAACAAAGAATACAAAAGTGTATAATCTTTAACAAAAGTGTATAATCTTTAACAAAAGTGTATAATCTTTAACAATATTGTTTCCAATGCTGAAGCAAACATGATTTTGTTTTAGTCTATTCGCTGAATACAACGCGTCAGCGCGCTCAGAGGTGAAGCGCACAGACAGGAAGAACCCCAGTTACTGTACGCTTACGCTTGCACAGAGACTAGTGAGATCATTGTATAGGGCGACTGCTTGGTCATGACTCGAAACAGATTTCAGGCAGTCGTCTACATGAAAGTTTTTAAGCACTGTATTAACTGCCACAGCGGATGCATTGCTGCGGTTTTCTTCTGCTGTCTTTCTGAGGGCGAAGTCACAGTAGCAACACTAGGCGACGATTTTGCATTGAACAGATGAACTACCATTTTGTATTCAACTAAGTCTTGGTTCACATCTCCATTCGGCCACCATAGGAAGCGCAGCAGAACTGTGTCCTTCTCGGGGACTTTCATGTGATAATACGTGGCTTCTACTGTGCCCTTTTTCTTGGACTTTGTTTTAGCAGGTACTATGGGGAGGATGCAATTACCTCCAGCCCCAGTGAGCGCATTTGATTCGTGACTCACTGCATGTGGTGTGCTTGTTGTGTCACTTTCAGTGTCGTTTCTACGGGCGCTAGTAACTGACTGCGCCGTATCTGGCATGACTGTGTGTAACATGCTTAGATGTGGCTTTGAACACACTGAACATGTAATTTTTTTGGTACAGTCTTTCCACAAATGACCCTTTGTTAAACATCCGAAACAGAATCCGTTTCTTTTTAAGAATTCCTACTTTGTCTTTGTGTGTCTTATCATTAAATTGGAAGCAATCGTCTAAGATATGCTCCCCTTTGCAATGTGCGCACGGTTTAGTGAAGGCGCTGACAGGTGATGTACCGGCATTCTTCATTGTAATCAAGTCTTTGTGAATTTTACCAACCTGTCTGTCCTCGGTTGCGACGCTGACCCTGGGTTTTCCTTGGCCCCTTTGTTTGGGTCCTTGAAGGGATGTGTGACTGGGTTTTCTGTCGCTGGATGCGGCGTCCAGGTCTGTAGAGTGCGCGCTGCTCAGGTGCGCGTAGCTCGATTCAGTGACTGCGCTTTCGTTCGCAGACTGTGCTCGGCTGTTACCTGTTGAGCTGGAAGGATGAGTGTGCGCGCTGCTCGGGCACGCGCTGCTCGATTCAGTGACTGCGCTCTCGTTCGCAGGCTGCGCTCGGCTGTTGCATGTTGAGTTGGAAAGATGATAGTGCGCGCTGCTCGGGCACGCGCTGCTCGGACACGCGCTGCTCGATTCAATGAGTGCGCTCTTGCTCTTGGGCGATCGGCTGTCGTATTTGCGATCTTGACGTTGAAGCACTCTCAATTTGGCATCATGCATAGCGAGAGCCGTTTTGGTTTCCAGTCTGGGAGCGCATGCGCTACTTGGTTCGTTGACTGTGCTCTCTTTTACCGGCTTTTGGCGGCTGTCGTATTCAGGTTTGTGGCCCGTCCAAGGCGGGCTGCTCGAGCATGTGCAGCTCGGGTCGATGACTCCGTTCTTTGATGCAGGCTGTCGTTTTTCACGACCCTGATAAACCTGTAATTCAGCGTCGACAATTGCGAGCGCAGTTTCTAATTCCAACTTTTCTTTATCAACCTTTAATTCTGCCTCTTTTTGTTCTATCGCCCGCCGTTCTGCTAAGGCTGCTACTTTAATCAACAAGGCTGCTCTGTTGGCTTCCGCTTTCTTTATTCGGGCTGAGGATGATGTAGAAGTTACAGACCTTTTGGATGCTGCCGTTGTCTGTGACACTCTGTCGCCCGGCGAGACATCTTCGCGTAGTCGCGACGTCACAGAGTGGCTCTTAGTGTCCTTGGTGTCCGCTATCCAGCGACCCACCTTAGCTATGAATTCTGTGTGGCTTTGAACCTCAGGTGCGCCGCAAGCGACCTGATCGCGTTTGTGTTCGTCTTTATGAGTATACACAAGCACATCAACGTTACTTCTCATGAAGTTCTCTCTCTGCTTCCCGTATTCGGGTCTGTACTCAGTTTCAACGATGTCTATCTTACGTGCATAGTTCATAGGTTTCTTTAATGCAGTAGACATTGCATTCAGTCGAATTCGCTTGCCTTTTCTTGCATCCAGCGCCTCGTTGAGGTTCTTTCTGTTCATCTCGTGGAGCGCCGTTAGGCTCCCCAGCCAAGTGCTGGGAGCGTTGTCCTCGTTGTTCGGCATGGTGAAGTTCGACGGCTATTCTCTTTCACTTTCCCTTTCAGCGTTCACTTGTTTTCGTTCAAACAGCGGAAAAGCTTTTGACTTTTTGTAGATGCGGTCATATTATTTCACCAGTTTTGACGCGTAGCTAATGTCTTAAAGTTTCACTCACATGACAGAAGTCCGATCTCTTTGTCTCTTGTAGTTTATTTGTCAGCATCAAAGAATCAACACTTCATACAGTCGTCTTGAGTAAATCCACTGTGATTACAGACACCAGTTGCTGCATCTTGCAAATCTCTGACTTTTACAACAACCTATTTGCTGTATCTTGTAGATTACAATCTTGGCTTGGGTATATAACAACACTCTTGTTGTATCTTACATTCCCAGCTTACGTTAGCTTACGGTTACAACAACGTAGTTGCTGTATCTCACATTTCTAGCTTACCGGGAGCTCGCATTAGCTGACGGTCAAAAGCTTGTGTTTCCGTAGCCTTCCACATCTATACTGAACTCTCAATCATATCACAGTCACCCAAATGCATGTAATAGTAGAATGACATCCAGAGGTGGAAAGTAACGGATTACATTTACTCGCGTTACTGTAATTGAGTAGCTTTTTTGTGTATTTCTACTTTTTTAAGTAGTTTTAAAAATCTGTAATTTTACTTTTACTTAAGTATGTTTTGTTTGAAGTATTGTAATTCGCTACATTTTAAATCATATTCGCTACTGAGTAAAAAAATAAATGAATAAAAATGCTAAAATAATGAAAATATTATGCTTTGTATAAATGCTCCGTTGCGCTCGCGTGTGTGTATCATGTCCTGGTCGCGCGCCGCTCCAGACTCCACTCCAGGTTTTCTGACATCGGCAGCTACCTGACCTTGCACACGGTCGCTTCCGCCCTGAGTGACGTCATCGACTAGCGCGACCATGTACAGTATAACCCGGAGAGACGCGGGAAAGATGAAAGAGGTTGTGATTTTGGCGTTTGATATTTGGTTGTGTATTCTGGTTTGACTTTTTGCCTCCAATTGACTTTGATTATTGCTTTGTCCCTTTGGTTTGGTTGGTCTTTGTATATATTTGTAGATAATTTCACTGTTTTTGGTTTAGGGAGTCCGGGAAGGTACCTGTATTTTTGTTTGTGGGTTTTTTTTGTTGTTGTTTCTTTTTGCAGGTAATCTAGCTACTAAATATAAATACCATTTTGTTTGTTATTTTGGCCTGGGTCCATCCTGAATATGATCCTCCTCCTGGTGTGTGTGTGTGTGTGTGTATATATATACAAACCTCATTATTTCATCAGTTAATGATTGGATCTAGTTCTTTCTGCCATATACCACCATTTCCATACAGTTTAAAATAGAACCCTGAACCATTCTTTTGCTGTTTGGCCCTAGACTGGGACGTAACACCATATTTAAGTGACCACTTTATTATGCAAAGGTGTTCCTTCAGTTAAAAACAACTAGTTTGAGATTTATATCTGCTCATCTTTTTTGAACTATGCTAGAATGCCTCATCCCACCCCCGCTGTGTGTTTTTTTATTTTATTTTTATATTTAACAAAAAAAAAAAAAAAAAAAGCAGAGCCAGATCAGTATACAATCGACACCCACAGCAAACATTTAAAAACAAACAATAATCTGTTAATATAAGAGTGAACATGGAAACACCCAAGGGCAAAACAATTCAGCAAAAGAATCACCCCCACTATTAAAAAAATTAAAATAAAAAAGTAACTCGGTAACTTTTACTCTGAGTACATTTTTTAATGAGCTACTTTTTACTTTTATTTGAGTAGATTTTTATAAGAGTAACTTTACTTGTACTTAAGTAAAATTTCACTGAAGTAACAGTACTTGTACTTGAGTACAAAATTTTATTACTCTTTCCACCTCTGATGACATCACAGACCAACCTACGATTGTCAACTTATGATGCATGACTAAGAAATATAAAGCTTATGGCTTATGTAACAAACTTAATGCTTTACTAATGAATAGAACAAGGTAGAATAAATGAAATAACAGCAAGTAAAATAAAATAAACACAACAACAAACTCATAACAAGTGCGATATGGCACTTACACCCACCCCCTACCCCCCAATCATATGATAAGAACGGGCACAACGCACCCCCCCCCCCCTCGCATGATTAGAAAACGAGACCTTAATGCTTTTGTCGCCCCTCACGGTACTTTTACTTTTATACTTTAAGTAGTTTTGAAACCAGTACTTTTAAACTTTTACTTAAGTAAAAAGCTTGGGTTGATACTTCAACTTCTAAAGAAGTATTTTTGAACCCTAGTATCTATACTTCTACTCAAGTAATGAATGTGAATACTTTTGACACCACTGACAACAGTGAACAGACGGTGCTATGGATTCTAGTGGAATAAATAGTGAAACACACGGGGTAGACACAGAACTTGATTTAGTGCTAGAAGAATTAAAATTAAAACAATTACATACGTAGACACAATAGGGGGAGACAAAGCGATGCCTCAGTAATCCGGTGAGCCAGATCTTATTTCCCAGGGCTGAGGTGGCCCAGGTGTGACACACACATTCATCATGAAAGATCTGTTGTAAAACAAAATAAAATTCATGTTTGCTTCAGCATTGGAAACAATGTTGTTTTAGGCTAACAAATTATAAACAATTCTTCTGTACTTGGTCTGGCTTTTAGATAAAGTCCTTCCATGTGCCATCTGGCGGATATTCAGTGAAGCACAACACATGTATTTAAATTCCCGAATGTTGCTTGCAGCAAGTCGCGGCATGCACATTCTTAATGGCCACATCTGTATATATGAGATATTCTCATACAACTGTCATCACTGAAGATATCCTTTCTGGCTAACCCCTTATAAAGATCAGCTGTTTATGTACAATCTTCTCGGCATCTGCTTGGTTTTATACAACCACTAAAACCATAGTTTTAAAGAGCTTACAAAGCATGAACAGGATCTCAAATATCAAAACCATTTGATGAACACTGTTAAAGCCATCAAAATGAGGCACCACTGTGACATCATCAAGAAGAGGATGTCCCCAAAATTGATGAGAGGACAACAACAACAACAAAAATTCTACAGCATAATTGACCAGGTTTCCAGAATATCTGTACATTATATACCGGAATATCTTACTTGTGCTAACAATGTCATATTCTTCACATGTCTGGGCTGTGTGGCTGTGTCTGGCTTGTCAGATGTTCCTTCCCAGACATTAGTATACAATACTGTATACTAGACTTTGTACCATTTGAGAATAGGTCTGTAATATGTCTGAGTGTCAGAGATGTTTCTCGTTAATTTTCCAGATGAGGCGTTAGTGTGTGTGTGTGTGTGTGTGTGAGTGTGTGTGAAAGTCATCCTACACAAATAAGAGAAGAAGAGGGCTTAATGTGTAAGATGAAAAGAGGAAGAGGATGTTGCACGCACACACATACACAGCACATACGCGCACAAACAAACACACAGACACACATACACACCATAAACACTAAAGGAAACACTTATCTGTCGGGATTTATTTGTACTTTTATCCAACGTTACGTGCAGGTTCACTTGTTTTATTTTTACTTTATATTTTGTATTTATTATTTTTATATATATTTTTTTTTATCATTATTTTTTATGGGGAAATCTTCTTTGGTTTATGAGTATTTTGATATACGAACACACTTCCGGAACGAATTATGCTCACAATCCAAGGGTTCACTGTACACTCACTAAAGTAGATTATTACATCCCGTACATAACTGTTTATAACATCACTTTCAACATTTTGATTTTAGTTCTGGTATTTTACACGCCCTCACCTTGGAACTAATTCTGGGTGCTATGGATATGTTTTCTTTAACAACTCGTCTTTTATCTCATAGTGGCGCTTCATATTACTGCTTTTTATTGCTGCCACAGTTTCGGAACATATGAGACAAACTGGTGTTAAACTTTGCTATGGAATAATAAAAATACAAGATCTGTCCACATCTTTCACATCTCATCTTTGAAGATTTAGTTTTCAGCGCAGTACGTTTCTGTTTCAGTGTCTTTCATGATTCTCTTCATTGGTCACTGATCACGGTAAATTATTGATTGGCTCTGTTAAGTGACACATACAGTATAGCCATGCCCACTTCACGGGCAATAGCACTATATTCATCATAAAAAGCGATGGTTGTTGTGAGGTAAGCTGGCACAAAACTGGACATGCATTCAGAGATACACGCATACAGATAGAAATTTTGAGACTGGTTTTGAGTCCTCCAATGTATAAAGCATAACGATATAATTAAGAGTGATTTCTAACCAATGTACAGACAAAACTGTATGAATTTTTTTTTTAAATAGATGTCAGTTTTGCGTGATGCTGTGACAAAATCAGCTGGGCAGACATACAAATATAGACTGTTCCCAACATACTGTATGAAACAAAGATATTATTGTAAGAGTCCTTACCAATGTACAGACAAAACCTTGTATCTCTATAGATGGACATGAGAAAAAAGTATTTCCTTTCAGATGTCGAAACACATAACATATACCATAATTTTACAAAAACCATGTATGCATAACTGAGGCACATTTAGATGATGCATTCACTTTTTGGAAGATTGGATGATTGATTTAATGAAAGAACTTGAATTAAATTGAATTAATGAATCCAATGTTTTAATGTAACCATTTTTTTTTATCTTGCATTGTTTTATTGCTATGTTTATTCGTGCAAATATATAAGAAAAACCATCTAATCATAGCAGGTCTCAGTATTGGGTAACTGCAACCTCAACATATAACTTTAATAACTGAGTCACTAAAATTATTCAAATTTCCCATCACTATTAAACAGAGACTGAAAACAATCCGAGAGCTAGTAGATAAGTAGATAAGATTTAGCCACAACACATTAAACAATACATTCTATATCTTAAAGTATGTAATTAATTACAAATTAGCTAACAAAACCCGTTAAATTTACCTTATGTCGATAAAAATAAAATAATAACGATACGAACTAACGCACGTAATGATGCAGCTTTCAGCCATTAATTCAAACTAGAAACAGTCCGAATCTGCCCGCCTCCAGTCTCTGATTGGCTGGTGTGGCGCCGGATCTAGTCTCTGGTTGGCTGGAATAGTTGCTAGAGTTATAACGTTGCTGCAGTTTGTGCTTTATGACAGTGAGCGCACGTAAGAGTAAGAGAGTGCAAAGATAAATTATCTTCAATGCGCAAAAATGATTTTCAGCGCACAAAAACTAGGTTGAGAGCACGCACAAGAGAGTAGTACACTAAATATAAGTACACATGAATAAGTTCTTTTAAATTTAACTGATAATATACTGAGACTACCGTATATTCAAATTTTTATTATAACATATACGCTCTGTACATTTGTACAGTAATTATTTGATTATATTATATTTTATATTATAATGATTATATTTTTAATGATTATTTAAAATATACCAAAAATACATTGAAAAACAAGTTTAAATAAGTATACTTTGGAAATTAAACCAACATTTCACTTAAAGTATATTTTCCAATAGTATATTTTAGGAAAGTGTACCATAATACAATTATTTTGAAGTATATTTAAAGTTAAATTCCCAAACTTGGTAAAAGCGTGATGTTAGTATACTTTTTATATATTAACTGATGGTACAACTTTTTGTTAGAATGTTTGCAATGTATTATCGAGGATTTCAATAAATTCTATATTTTTTTCACTGGGGAAGTTCAGTTTTATGAATGCATTTGCATTGACACAGATCTGTTTTAGGTAGGAAACTAAAACCTTTAGTTAAAACCACATTTTAAACTGCAAATTTATTAACTCAAACTGAAATCAGTTAATACATCTGGGCTCTAGCGTACTTCTGGTCAAGTTTACATTACTTTGCATTATAATTTTAATCATATAAATTATTATGCTTTTTTTTTTTTTTTTTTAGCTAATTCCAATTGAAATATGTTGGGATGTAAATCAACAACTAATAATCTTAACTCTACCACATGCAGCTAATACAACATATCTCATACCATCTTCAACTCCTCCCATGAACACAACCAGCAGCACTCCTACCCCAACCAATGCCACAACACAGCCACCGAGTATGTACAAACCATTTTCCTCTTGCAATTATTATGAACCTTATTTTTAGATAATACGTCATAGTCACAATACATTTCAAAACAAAAAGAATTATCTGAAAATAAGCTGAATGTAAAGTAAAGTATATTTGTTGCAGAGTACCCGATAGTCATCGGGCTGCGAGCTAGGATCACAACGACAGTGGCGCTGGATACAAATCTAGCGAACAGCATTTTGCAGCAGGTAGGTGACTTTTACATTCATGTCATTTTGAAATGCTCAGTGACTAAAAATTTTATTGAAATCTGGACTTCAAAGCTTTTCATTTCTTTAGACTGTGTCAATATGAAATCATGATTTCTTAAATTTTTTTATACATATTACTTAGACATGGATGAGGATGTTGAACTGGCTTTGTTTAAGAAGAAAATTGAGAAAGAAATAAAAACCCACTTTCAGTAGATTTCACTAGATTTCAGTTTCTGTTGTCACTTTCCAAAATGCAAGCTAATAAATAAAACAGTGACAAACTGTAGCTGTCCTGATTTAACTTACATGCAGCATTTTGAGTTTTTAGAGTTAATTAATTATGTACACTAACTAAAATAATACCTTGCAGTATAAAGTATTAGAAAGGTAAAAAAAAGGGTTGTGAAGTAGACCAGTTCATGTTAACAACTGAAATACATTCCTCATCTTGTCCCTAGTCGGAAATTTTGAAAAAGTGCCTTTAGATTATTTGCTAGGATGTTTCTCCTAAATGTTAACCTTGTGTTAATTTAATTTCTTTTTCTTTTTCAATGTAGTATATATCATACCTCCAACAATACAATGTAATTCTGAGAGTGACGAGCATTAAGAAGGTATGAAGTGCTGTGCCATGAGGACATTCACAGTAGTTTTAAGGCCATCGATACTCTTTATTTTATTATTATTTCTCTGAGGATATTTGGGTTGTTGGGATGTTGTGATCTATTTTAACTTTTTCAAATCCTTGTTTAAGATTACCATTTAAAGCCATCATGATGATTTGTGGGAGGGAATTAAATGTAACTGTAATCGATAATAAATAACTTTTACTAACTTAACAAGCCTGAATTGTGTGTTATATGTTGATTCTTTCTATGATTACAGTCAAAGATGTGGTGTATCAGGTATATCTGACTATGAAGGAAAAACCGAGATGGCATGAGGAAGAGACTTTGTGAGAAAGTATATACAGTACTGTACAAACTGGTAAAACCTCTACTACCCTCTACTGGGTGGCAGTAGGATTTGAGCATGCAGTGGAAAACAAACAAGTGTCTAGAGCAGGGGTGGCAAACCTGTTTGCCATAATGAGCCAAAAAAAAATGTATAACTGCAAAGAGCCACACAACAGATGTACAAACAACAGAATCACAACTTATACACTTAATTACATAATACCCCTATCTCACCTATGCGGTTTCGCGCGGTGGCCGTAAGTACGGTTCATTATGATTCACTGCGAGTTTTTGGCGCTGTGAGTACGTTTCCATCTTTACACGCGAAAAATTAAACATGCTTAATTTTTTTGCCGGTCCTCGCAGAAGTCCTTACAGAACTTCACGGAACGACAGCGGAACGTCAGCGAGCAATCGCGGCGACTCACGGTGCCTAACTCCGCAGTTCTCATGGATTTTAATCAGCCTACCTCCTTTTATTTGACTCAGTGAGACACTTGGTTTCCACAATCTTTTTTAAGTCTGCCTTGTATTCAGTTGTGGCTACTCGTAGTAAATCTTTCACGTGTGACAGTAAGAGCAGAGCGATGCTTTGATTTCACTTGTTTCAGTGTCGAAAAAAGGGATTCACAGATGTAAGTTGATCCAAACATTGACAGTAGTTTGAGTGGAGCATGTTTGACATTGGGATATCTCTCAATCGGCACAATCTTCCAAAACTCCATGGTTCGGTTCCTTCCTTCCATTCAGACAAAAATGTTCTGTGCTCATCTTCGTATTTGCGCTTAGCTGTACGCTTCCCTGACTCTGCCATTATGATTGACAGGCTACTAATGAACTTCACATCAATCGTGTTAGTCTGTTAAATCGCGCGAGAGGTTGTGTAAAAAAATCATTTAAATACATACCCCTTTATTGGAAAATTATGTTTTGACATTTTAAAAATAGTTTGCAAGTGTAAACACAGAACGTGGATAGATTGAAGAGCCGCAGAGAAGCAGTGAAAGAGCCGCAAGCGGCTCGCGGGTTCGCCACCCCTGGTCTAGAGGAAGCCATCCATCAAAAACCAGTCGATAAATACTGTAAGGTATAAGTAAGATACGCAAATAATCATTCAAAAAAGACTTTGAAAGAGGTTTCTTTCAAAATCTATATTGTTTTGAAAGAAGCTGTTCACTGGATGGATTTCACCCATAGAACACCAATCACACAGTGAAACATTAGGGTGGAAGGATAATTTTAATATTTCTCCATGGCCTGTTGGTGGCTTATTTAGGTCATCCTGTTCTGTTCCCCTGTGCTGTATGCTTTCTATGAGGGGTGTTCAAGTCAAAGCAGGACTTGTTGATTGTGCAAAATAACAGAAATGTCTGAAATTCCAGTCTCCCAGGAACTCATTTAATGACCCATACATATGGAAATGGCTTGGAGCGAGGTCAGGGCTGTACAGGTGATGTGGCAATAACTCCCAACTACTGTAAGTTCCTGTAATGTTCAAGTGGTGTTGGTGAATGATTGTGTGTACAGTTCACAGAGACAGATGCGTCTCTTCCGCAAGTTATCCATCGATTTTCAAAGATCAGGTGTTCCACTCACTGAATGTTCACAGGACCGACTGCAGTGGGCTTCAGGTCACCCTAGTGAAAAAAATAATTACATACAATGATGTGACAATCATCCTGCTCACTCATTTACAGAAAACAATATCTGTATTTACATTTTCTAAGAAACTTTTTACACAACAGGGAAGATAAAAACTAGCATAATCAGCTGCATAATTACCCCTTTCAGGCCGAGGCTGTGACAGGTGGATGTGCTATAAGCAAAAAAGTGTACAGTGTATATTGTTCAGAGTAAATGGATGTGCAATTAATGGGTATGGATGACAATATATACAGATACAAAAAATGTATACACATTTGGAAAATATACATACACCTCTCTTCTGTGGGTCACATGACACCATCAGTGATGGTGATACAACTGACATCTTTAAAGGAATGATAATACACACTGCTACCATAATTTAATTCGAGTTTTAAAAAGGACATAAATAACAATGGTAAAAGTGTATGTATTTGTTGATGGGTAATAGACCATCTCAAACATCTCAAACATTTACACCCAAGACATTAGCAAACGCCAGACATGTTTTGCATATATATTTCATTATACACCTTTTACACCTAAGCAGATATTTGAATACAAGCTAAACAAAAGCCATTACGAATATTTACACCACAGCCAGTATTCATAAACATCTATTAGCTACATGAGGCAGTAGTTTAGCTAACTGGAGCTGTTTGTGCTAAATAACATTACCGAAAGCAGTGTCATAAGCTAACCAAAACTGAGCCAAATATATATTAGCTACCATAACCAAAAGTTATCCAAAATGAGGTGAAATACATTAGAACATTTACAAACATCTGTAAGGTCCATAAGGCATTAACTTAACCACTGGGAAATACCATGTTTATGCTAAGCAGTGTTATCTACATGCTAACCTAAAGCAGCTTCACATAAGCTGTCAGAAGCTAGCTGAAGAGAGAAACAATATTTACTAATATTAGTTTTATATTATTCGAATAAGAGTTATATAAGACTTAATAACTTACCCATTGTCATAACAGCTTGCTTGAATGTCCTCTGCTGGATCTATTCATTCTTCAAAATGCTCCTATTCATCGTAATCTTCTTCTGAGGAAAAGATAAATACTTCCTCACTCAGCAGAATATTCTGTAGATGCTCCATAGCGCGTATGGAGGCAGATCGGTCTCATGCAGTGGTCACCTAATCGGAGCGTCGGTTTTACCGTCGCGGCGCTCGGCGACAGCATTTGGGTTTGTGCGTTTGCTGGCTTTTACCACTGAGTGGCGCTATATAACTACAGACTGACGCTTCATGCCTTAGTTCATTCTCTGCCGGATTAATGAGACGCGCTCTTTTAGAACTGCACGTAGTAGCCGATAACATCTTGTGAAACACTGTAGTTGACCGAATTCATAATCACAGTACTAAAATTACAGTACAAATGTAGAATTCCAATTAAATCAAATCTTATTAGGATCAAATTTAAGCACAATAAATATTAACACAGTGAGCCTTTAGATATTATCACGTGTAATTAGAAAAGAAGTGTGTAGGGTTTTATTGAAATATAAATTTCTAAACCAATAAGATCAAATAACACCAAGTTATTATTATAACAGGCTTACTTCGTCACTTATCTAGAGCTTGCTTTCAAAGAAGTCGAGTGGCTTATTATACTGTTGTATTTACTGTGATGAATGAAAATGTCACTTTTGCGCCACCTGGCAGCCATTTTACGAATGACTTTGAAATGCAACTGATTTATTTTGGCCGCTGTCGCCTTTAAACGGTCGTGAGCGCGACGGTAATAACCATTCCGGTTGAGTAACCACTGGTAATCAGTGTTTTTCAACCTTTTTTGAGCCAAGGTACATTTTTAATTGAAAAAAAAATCACAAGGCACACCAACAATTGAAACTGTAAAAAAAAAAAAAAATTAACTCTGTAGCCTATATTAACAATATAGAGCCATTCTTATCGAAGTGTCCTGAACAGGAATCAAATAAACACAAACACAAAGTATTTTATGATCTTTCATATTTCTTCTTCTTTCAAATAAAAAAGTGCAATTAACAATATACGAGGAAGACCAAAGAGGAGATTTATGGATGCAGTGAGAGAGGACATGAAGTTAGTTGGTGTGAGAGAAGAGGATGCAGAGGATAGGGTTAGATGGAGGCAGCTGATTCGCTGTGGCGACCCCTGAAAGGGAACAGCCGAAAGACAAAGAAGAATTAACAATATACACATTACAGCCACAAACATGAATCAATTTTATTAGAATTCCACATGAAAGACCAATACAAAGTGGTGTACACGTGAGAAAATTTTGTCTTACAAATAAATAACTGCAAAGTGGTAGCCCATTTCTGTATATCTCATTCTGTTCCACTTGGTTCATCCATGTCAAATGATTTCAACCCTTTTATCTTGTAAGACCCCAAGATCACCTGTGTATATTTTGGGGTTGGATATAGTAACTAACTGTGGTTTGCTCAGTGATAAAATGACAGAAGGGATAAATGACGTCATGGACTTCCATATGTTGATTTGATGGGAGCTATCTCTGTACCTGCTTTTCTGCAGTAGGCAGTGCTTTCAAGCTTTGCCTTCCCCACAGCAATAATAAACTGCACCCCAAATATAACAGCAGGTTTTTGTTGTACAGGTGGATGGATGTGTTATTCATATTCATATCCATTAACTGTAAATCAGACGGAGTAATGGCATGGGTGTGAATACTCTTTAGACCAACATATGAAAAAATGACTGTAGACATTCAAGCATTTTGAATGCATTTCAGATGAGTTCATTTCTGTTTTTAGTTTAAATAACTTGTGAAATTACACACTCAAGTACTTATCAAAGGCTGAATCTACCAATTCCCCCGTGTGGCCTATTGAACTGATGACCCATGATGGCTATGGGAAGCAGAATCTCCAGGATCGCTATACATGATACTGTAGTTGCAAGTCGGGCTTTGTGGGAGGGCCTTAAAATGCTGATTAATGCTAGCCATGCTGTGTAGATAGTGTAAATCATTCATAATTGACAATTCCGATTATAATTTGCTTAAAATTTACTGAGTCAATTAAATTTTGGGGGAAAGGAGAGACCCTAAATTTTAAAAAGTTGCTTGTCAGATTTTTAAAACTTGCAACCATATTTTTAAAAACAAGCCCAAAAAAACGTAACCCAAGACCCGGCAGTTTTTTAAGTGACTCGGCCAGTAGGCCAGCCACTTTTTTTTTCTTAAAATATCTGGATAAGCAATGAACTTGACAACTTTTCCCTGTAGAGATTGGTAAAGACTTTGGATACAAGTGTCCTATTACATTATCCAAGTTTTCTCCACAATTCAGTTAATTCCAGCAACCAATCCCAAAGGACAAAGCTATAATCAAAGTCAATGGGAAGCAAAAGTCAAAACCCGAGAACACAGTTAAAGATCACAATCACAAATTCTCTCTCCAACACAACCAATGCCCCACTTACATGCCTCCTCCTTTCTGCAGTTCTCTTACCGGTTTATGAATGGTTGCTGATTGATGAAGTCAGTCTAGAAACAAATTGCGGAAATGACCTAGTGGATGGTGAGGTAGATGCCGGCAGTTGGAAAACTTGGAGCGGAGTATGGAGCGGCGCATGCCCTGGACACAATAAATTTTGTTCCCTAATTATGAACAAGTTTCGTTCCAGCAGCACGTTTGTAAGTTAGATTTGTTCCTTATTCGGATTTGTTCATAAGTCAGGGACAAAGTGAGTCTTAGGGGTAGCTCAGTGGTTAAGGCATTGGACTACGGTTCGCAAGATCCCAGGTTCAAACCCCACAACCGCCAAGTTGCCACTGTTGGGCGCTTGAGCAAACGCCCTTAACCCTCAACTGCTCAGATGTGTAAAGAGATAAAAATGTAAGTCGCTCTGGATAAGAGCGTCTGCCAAATGCCTAAATGTAAATGTAAGTCTTATACACCTTTGACACAAACATACAATATAAAGCATACCAATCCAGTTGACTAAATCTGTACAAAAAAATTCTTGGAGAGTCATCAATTCTATGATGATCCTCCTGAAGTAACAATGCTCCAGCCCCATTACCACTAGCATCCACTTGATTAACTGGATAACTGGATAGCAGAAGCTTGACTGAGTCAAAGGCATGCTGACACTCTTGAGACCACTGAAAGATCACATCCTTGAAGAATAGGTTAGCAAGAGGTAAACCCACATCGGAGAAATTTTTACAGAAACATTGATAATATTTCTTAATTTCTTAATGGATTGGACCTTTGTGTCCACAGGTTTAACTACTGTACACTCTTTGCCAAGATAGGTTACGACTCCCTTCCCAAATTTACATTTATCTACCTTTAGAACCAGGGAGGTCTCTAAGAGATGTGTAAACACGCATTCCATGGTCTGTAAATGTTGTTCCCAAGTATACAGTTTGAGTAGATTATGACATTGTCTAGGTAAACAGCAAAATTTGAAACCTACCCCAAGACATAAAATGGAAATAATTTAGAAAGTAAATTAGTATTATAGGATATTTTATGATGCACTAGCTAAAATACCTATCGTTGATGGGAAAATTATTTTTAGAAATAGCTAAAAGGATAAAGCTAAAATAATCTGATCAACTTTAATGTAATCAGTTTAATTATCTTAGCATGAAGCCCACGTACATGTTTGCCTGCAACAAATCTTAATGATAAACTTTGTTAAAACTTAATGTTTTTAAATTGTAATTTATTATTTTTTTTTTTTTTACAGTTTGCTGTAACATTATATGGTATTGGTTTCCACTGGATTAGTGGCTAAATCTTAGGAAATCATACAAAATGTACCTAGTTCACTGCAAGGTTTTAAATCTACTGTCATCTCATCTTGTTACAATCAATGGGAACAATAGGTTATAGAAGAGTTAATGTTCACATCTTCTTTATGCTAAGTTGTACTTCCTTTGTTGTTAGCCAAACCATCTCTGTTTAGTAATCAGAGAGTGAATTACAGATGAGAAATCAAAAGAGTAGATCGGATAAAGATTCGGTTTTGTCTTAAATCCACTCCAACACATTTAAACTCATGTATACCACTTCGGTACTGTTATTTTAGCCATGAAAATATTAACTAATTGCAGTACAAATATTTACTTTCTATTGGTGCAGGTGTTTGTTTACATTGCGCAAGTAGCTTATTAGTAGATTATTATAAGTAATTCATGACATTTTTTTTTCTCAACATTCTGAATTCACTCATGTTGCAGGTTAAATTTCAGATATCTAAGTAGTGCAAAAGTTTCATTAAATTATGTCCAGGCCTGTTTTGCATGATGTTGTGACAAAATCTGGCTGAACAGACAACCAAACAGACAGAAATTTTTGGAGACTGGTTTCGGGTCCTCCAGTGTATGAAATGTGAAGATTATACTGTAATTGAAAGAGCGAGTTCTGACCAATGTACAGCCAATACTTTCTTTTATTTATATAGATCCATCGTACACAATGTGGAAAAGGTAAAGGGGGTGAGATGTTATGAAAACATACTTTATAGTTAAGATATTATGGTATTCAAAAAGACTCAATATTTCAAATGTAATCTAATAACGGATACCATATTTGGGTTTTAAGATCCACATTTCAGTGTCATGCTTTTTTGACAGGTCATGAACGGTTCATTAACCAGCCTCAGGGCAGAGGAAGCTGCTCAATCAAACAGAAATGTAAATCTTCAAGCATGTATTGCCTCTGTAAAACGAGAGCTCTTTGCTCAGCAGGAGAAACAGGACAGGGTGACCAAACAGGTCAAACATCTAACGGGATTGAATTCACATCATCAAAGTGAATTGAATGAGTTTGAACTGGATTTTTTTTATGAAGCAACGTTCACATATTTCACATATCTTTCTTGAGATTCTGTTTTTCACATACAGTACAGTACCAGTCAAACGTTTGGACACAAGTCTGGATTTATTTTCTACATTCTCAGGCATGTCAAACTGGATCCAGTAGCAGAAAGCTACACCTGCATCTACTTAAAGCCAAGAATGACTAATTAAACAGGTGTGTCTTTTGCTTGGTTGAAATGAAAGCCTGCACCCACATGTTCCTTTCTGGATCCAGTTTTACACCCCTGCTCTAGCACAGTACTCGATTTTTTCAAAACTATGAAATTACATTATTTTAAGGAAATAATTAAAAACAAAGTCAGTTTTTTTAAGCCACATTGGTCACCTGTTCTGAAATAGTTCTTGCACAAAGAAAAAATTAAAGACCATTTAATTAGGCGTGTCCACTTCTGACTGTCATTGTACATGGAGTAAAAATATAAAGAATCTTGTATTTAAAAATTCATTGGGTTGCTGAGACCAATTCTAAAATAAGAATATATGAGCTACATTTTGCCGTAAATGTGGTTTTACTTCTTCCACCACAGTCCAAAGGATATCCGAACTGAATGAGCTAAAAGAGTGCAAAAAGACAGCCAATAATATGTTCCTGGATGTTCCAGGTGGATTGCCTGACGTCCAGCCGAAACTAAAGCTGTACTTCCTGTAGTTGCATAGTGCTCAGATGAAACAACTACTGTATGCATGGAAATTGTGTTTGAATTATATGTTTTCTGTTTTTAGTGGATTTTGCTTTTGCTTCTCCCTCTTTAACCGCATCAAGCAGGAGTTCAAAGCTGAGCTCGGCATGTATCTCTGTTGCTTTCAGGTAAAAAAAAAAAAAATTCATTATTGTGCTGTAAGCGATTCTTACAATGCTTAGAATGTATGTCAACAATAGTGTACCACTTGAAATTAATCTCTTCTTATTTCACAAAAAGCTTTTCATTTCAAGGAAAGATTATTGCTTTCATAAAACATTAGGTCCTGAAGTATTACATCTTCCTTAAAGCAAATATTTAAAAAAAATTATACTATACTGCTGTTACTGAAATTTAATATTAGAATCATTTCTAATACTATCAGACTACCATCAGAGATGCTGTTAGAGAAAATCAACATTCTAAAGGGAATTCAACAGCGGTCTGGCATAAGATGTTATGTGATGTGTCATACAGTATTTGTTATACTATCTGTATCTGTTCATATTCTTGGATATCTCCATATTCTTCATATAGAAACTTTAGTTTAAGTACTAAAAGTGGCATAACACTTTGACTTTGGGTGGACTAAATGAAGCTGTTTCCCGGGAACGATTGCCCTCTTATGTCACCAAGTGACGTTTGAAAACCTGCATATAAGATTGCTTCCTTGTGTCCTTGAGCAAGAGTAAGGGAAAAATGTTCCCTTTAATTCTTTTTGTTGGAGCGATTTTTATTTTTACAGATGGAACTGGTGAGTTATATAAACATTGAAATTAATTTAATTTTCCTATTTTTATTAGTTTATTTGCTCATTTTAAAAGCCAAAAGGCAAAGCTCTCAGTTTACCGGTCGATCTACGTTCCTACCCTCACCTATGGTCATGAGCTGTGGGTAGTGACCGAAAGAACAAGATCGCGAATACAAGCGGCCGAAATGAGTTTCCTCCGCAGGGTGTCTGGGCTCTCCCTTAGAGATAGGGTGAGAAGCTCAGTCATCCGGGAGGGGCTCAGAGTAGAGCCGCTGCTCCTCCGCATCGAGGGGAGCCAGATGAGGTGGCTTGGGCATCTATTTAGGATGCCCCCTGGACGCATCCCTTGTGAGGTGTTCCGGACACGCCCCACCGGAAAGAGACCCCGGGGAAGACCCAGGACACGCTGGAGGGACTATGTATCTCGGCTGGCCTGGGAACGCCTTGGGATCCCCCCGGGAGAGCTGGAAGAAGTGGCCAGGGAGAGGGAAGTCTGGGCATCCCTGCTGAAGCTGCTGCCCCCGCGACCCGACCTCGGATAAGCGGAAGAAAATGGATGGATGGATATTTGCTCATTTCAAATTTAACAATTACAGTATTGGTTTAACCTTTTGGGGATGAGTTTAGTTTCATTTACAGAATATTCAATGTCTTTTCCTTGAAATGCCAAGACATTATAACATAAATTCAGCTTGAATATCAAGAGTTCACAACAAGGCAAAAAAAACAAAAAAAAAAGGCACATTTTAAGCATAAAATTTTTACATATCGTGAAGCAGTACTGTCTTTCATGGTTAAACAATGTATACAACCATCCATTCAGGATAAGATGTGGAAATAAAGTGTATAAAATATCTTTAAACAAAACCTAATTCCATTTCACTTCTGATTATTATCCCAAAAATTACAATCAAGATGAATTCCAGCATTATGGTTAATAATTTTGAAATGTTTAGTAACCTATTCATTCTGAGCATCAGGAAGTTCGTAAGAGATCAGTATGGTGTGTCGCATTTTGGGAGAAATCCTAGCCGGCTAAAATGAATAATGATCTTTTGAAATCCAAAAACGTTTTCAGTTTCAAGGTTTTAAGGAATATGTTTTAAGTTACCTGGAGAATTTTAACAGTTTCTACGGTATGTGTTTTCTTCCCCTTCCTATTAACTTATAGCATCTAAAATATACTGACTTTGTTGTTGAGTATTGACATTAAGTGGGAGCTAAAACTCCACTATAATCCAACTCTACATACTAATTGTACTAAATAGTATATTTTATTAAATCCTAAATCCACAACTAAACATACAGTAGGGACCTAAGTCCATGGCTAAATCCAATCCTGTGCATTTAACTACTACATACTGTAAATACAGTCATGTGTAAAAATTTGTGCCCCTTTTTAGTGTGTAAGACCTACATACATACTGTATATAGTGTGCTTGGACAGGTAGTTCCATCACAGGCGTGTCATAGGTGGGTCCCCAGTGAATTGTGAAGTGTAGGCTTCAACAACTGTAGGCATCAACAACTTTCATGCCACATTGTGAATGTGTCACAGGCGTCCCAACCAAATGTAACAGTTGGAGCCATTAACTATGGCGAAAATGTGAGGTGGGTTAGTTCTTCCCAGTAATTACATTGGAGCACACCCTGTCACCAAGGTTGATAGGTGGGTTGGCGCAAAAGACAATCATGAAACTCCCCTGTTCTGTTGTGGTAAGAGTACAATAAGAATGTAAGTGGAGTGCATCTGCTGGACCTACCCACTGCATTGTACCGCAATAAAATCAGGTCAAAGAAATGGTACCACCGGTTGATGTTTCACTTTATCGACATGAACATTGTGATTGCTTGGCTGCTCTACAAGAGAGAAAAGAGGAACAGATGAGTCTTTATACTTTCAAGTGGTATATCGCAGAAAGCTTGTACGAAAGTGTCAAGAATCTGGCAAGAGAAGATGTCCCAGTTTGACAACTGCTGGGGAGTGTGAGGAAAAGAGGAGAACGGACCCACCACACACATTACGGTCCTTGGTGATCTGGACTCCAGAGCCCACTCGATGTTCATGGATGAAAAGAAAGGGAGATGCAAGGTACAGTACAACTAAAGCCAAGTGCCAAAATATGTGACATCCATCTTTGTGTCACATACTCCAGCAACTCCAGTTTCCTGAGGTTCCATACAGAACAATACAGACTTTGCTAAAAAAAAAAAAAAAACACAAGCACACACAGCAGCTAATCTCTAACCCACTAATCAATGAAACAATTGTGGCTAATGGGTTGCAATGGGAAACTTTGTATATAAAACTTCTAATGTATTTATTGGTTGTTTTGTTCATTATTCCACCTATTATATTATATTATATTATATTATATTATATTATATTATATTATATTATCCATCCATCCATCCATCCATCTTCTTCCGCTTATCCGAGGTCGGGTCGCGGGGGCAGCAGCTTCAGCAGGGATGCCCAGACTTCCCTCTCCCTGGCCACTCCTTCCAGCTCTTCCGGGGGGATCCCAAGGCATTCCCAGGCCAGCCGAGAGACATAGTCCCTCCAGCGTGTCCTGGGTCTTCCCCGGGGTCTCTTTCGGGTGGGGCGTGTCCGGAACACCTCACAAGGGAGGCGTCCAGGGGGCATCCTAAATAGATGTCCAAGCCACCTCATCTGGCTCCTCTCGATGCGGAGGAGCAGCGGCTCTACTCTTTGCCCCTCCCGGATGACTGAGCTTCTCACCCTATCTCTAAGGGAGAGCCCAGACACCCTGCGGAGGAAACTCATTTCGGCCGCTTGTATTCGCGATCTTGTTCTTTCGGTCACTACCCTGTCGATCTCCCGCTCCATTTTACCCTCACTCATGAACAAGACCCCGAGATACTTAAACTCCTCCACTTGGGGCAGGATCTCACTCCCAACACTAAGAGGGCACTCCACCCTTTTCCGGCTGAGGACCATGGCCTCAGATTTGGAGGTGCTGATTCTCATCCCAGCCGCTTCACACTCGGCTGCGAACCAATCCAGTGAGAGCTGTAGGTCGCAGGATGATGAGGCCAACAGAACAACATCATCTGTAAAAAGCAGTGACCCAATCCTGAGCCCACCAAACTGTACCCCCTCAACGCCCTGACTGCGCCTAGAAATCCTGTCCATAAAAATTATGAACAGGATCGGTGACAAAGGGCAGCCCTGTCGGAGTCCTACTCTCACCGGAAACAGGTCCGACTTACTACCGGCAATGTGGACCAAGCTCCGACACCAGTTGTACAGGGACCGGACAGCCCTTAACAAGGAATCCGATATCCCATACTCCCGGAGTACCCCCCACAGGACTCCCCGAGGGACACGGTCGAATGCCTTCTCCAAGTCCACAAAGCACATGTAGACTGGTTGGGCAAACTCCCATGCCCCCTCCAGGACCCTGCTAAGGGTGTAGAGCTAGTCCACTGTTCCGCGACCTGGACGAAACCCACACTGCTCCTCCTGAATCCGAGGTCCGACTATCCGACGGACCCTCCTTTCCAGGACCCCTGAATAGACTTTCCCGGGGAGGCTGAGGAGTGTGATCCCTGTGTAATCTTCTTGAAGAGGGGGACCACCACCCCGGTTTGCCAGTCCAGAGGCACTGTCCCCGATGTCCATGCAATGCTGCAGAGACGTGTCAACCATGACAGCCCTACAACATCCAGAGCCTTGACGAACTCCGGTCGGATCTCATCCACCCCCGGGTCCACGCCACCACAGAGCTTTTTGATCACCTCGGCGACCTCGGCCCCAGAGATGGAAGAGTCCACCTCTATGTCTCCAGACCCTGCTTCCTCATCGGAAGGCATGTTGGTGGAATTAAGGAGGTCTTCGAAGTACTCCCCCCACCGACCCACAATGTCCCGAGTCGAGGTCAGCAGCGCACCATCCCCACTATACACTGTGTTGACCATGCACTGCTTTCCCCTCCTGAGACGCCATATGGTGGACCAGAATTTCTTCGAAACCGTCTGGAAGTCATTCTCCATGGCCTCCCCAAACTCCTCCCACGCCCGGGTTTTTGCCTCAGCAACCACCGAAGCTGCATTCCACTTGGCCTGCCGGTACCTATCAGCTGCCTCCGGAATGCCACCAGCCAAAAAGGCCTGGTAAGACTCCTTCTTCAGCTTGATGGCATCCCTCACCGCCGGTGTGCACCAACGTGTTCTTGGGTTGCCACCACGACAGGCACCAACCACCTTACGGCCACAGCTCCTGTCGGCCGCCTCGACAATGGAGGCGCGGAACATAGTCCATTCGGACTCAATGTCCCCCACCTCCCCCAGGACGTGGTTGAAGCTTTGCCGGAGGTGGGAGTTGAAGCTCGTCCTGACAGGGGACTCTGCCGGACGTTCCCAGCAGACCCTCACAATACATTTGGGTCTACCAGGCCTGACCGCCATCCTACCCCACCAACGAAGCCAACTCACCACCAGGTGGTGATCAGTTGAAAACTCCGCCACTCTCTTCACCCGAGTGTCCAAGACATGTGGCCACAAGTCCGACGACACGACCACAAAGTCGATCATCGAACTGCGGCCTAGGGTGTCCTGGTGCCAGGTGCACATATGGACAACCTTATGCCTGAACATGGTGTTCGTCATGGACAATCCGTGACGAGCACAGAAGTCCAATAACAAAACACCGCTCTGGTTCAGATCATGGGGCCGTTCATCCCAATCACACCCTTCCAGGTCTCACTGTCATTGCCCACATGAGCATTGAAGTCCCCCAACAGAACGATGGAGTCCCCAGGAGGGATGTTCTCTAGTGCCCCCTCCAGAGACCCCAAAAAGGGCGGGTACTCCAAACTGCTGTTCGGCGCATAAGCACAAACAACAGTAAGGATCTGTCCCCCCACCCGAAGGCGGAGGGAGGCCACCCTCTCGTCCACTGCGGTGAACCCCAATGTACAGGCCCCGAGCCGGGAGGCAATAAGTATGCCCGCACCTGCTCGTCGCCTCTCACCGGTGGCAACTCCAGAGTAGAAAAGAGTCCAGCCCCTCTCAAGGAGACTGGTTCCAGAGTCCAAGCTGTGCGTCGAGGTGAGTCCAACTATATCTAGCCGGAACTTCTCAACCTCACGCACTAGCTCAGGCTCCTTCCCCGCCAGAGAGGTGACATTCCACGTCCCTAGAGCCAGCTTCTGCAGCCAAGGATCAGACCGCCAAGGCCCCTGTCCTCGGCCACCGCCCAGCTCACACTGCACCCGACCTCTTTGGCCCCTCCTACAGGTGGTGAGCCCATGGGAAGGGGGACCCACGTTGCCTCTTCGGACTGTGCCCAGCCGGGCCCCATGGGTGCAGGCCCGACCACCAGGCACTCGCCATCGGGCCCCACCTCCAGGCCTGGCTCCAGAGGGAGGCCCCGGTGACCCACGTCCGGGCGAGGGAAAACGTTTTCCAATGTTTGTGTTCATCATAAGAGGTCTTTTGAACCACTCTTTGTCTGTTCCCTCACCTAGGACCAGATTGCCATAGGTGACCCTACCAGGGGCATGAAGCCCCCGACAACATAGCTCCCAGGATCATTGAGACACGCAAACCCCTCCACCACGATAAGGTGGTGGTTCAAGGGAGGGAGTTCATGTAATTTAACATGCTATTTTGCTTTGAGAAATTTTGGCACTGTTATACTTTCATAGTGTAGCAAACCAGAGTTATCAGAGGTATTAGAGTATATACTGTAAATGTTCACAATGAAACATGGTACTGGAAGCATCATGTTATCGGACTCAAGCTCTAATCAAGATAGAGAGAATCATGGTTAGATCCAAATACCAATCTACCAATCTCTGACAATCAATTGAAACTTTATTTGATTGATTATCAAAACATTTGCATAGACTCTTAATTGAGTAATGAAAAATGAAATTAGGGATAAATTGAATTATACATAACTATAAAACAAAAAGTCTATATTTGTAATAACTGTCTGTGTATTTTTCCCCCTTTTTTCTGCTTTTAAAAATAAATCCACATTGCAGGGAACATCAAACACAAACTCATCTTTACCTACTGTTAATCCTACAGCACAACCAAATACAAATATACATTTTATTTTTCACAAATAATTTGAAAATGTAGGGAAATCTGGGGGCTGTTCCATGAAAGTAGCTAAATAAAGCCAGACTTCCACGCAAAAGTGAGACTCAAATTAGCGGCATCTCCAAATTAAGCCTCATGTGGTTCCACAAATGGAGCTCAGCTGTAACTAATGCCCATATGAATGGATGAACGAAACATAGATCCGAAATGAGCCAGACAGGTAAAACACGGGCAGTTTTTTTCGTTTTTTTTGCTGCTGAGCAAACGCTGCTCATGGTGATTTAATACACGGACATATTTTTGCACCTTGAATAAAGTATTCCAACTTGTTCAAATTATTGTTTTTTTTTTTTTTTTTTTTTTTTTTGGGAAAGTGTATTTTACATGAAAAGATGTTATGTTAATGTTTTAAAAAAAAGTTACTAATTAGACCATCTCTAGTTCTGAAATGCCATCTGTTCTGGACAATGTGAATAAAGGAAATAGTGTCCATTTTGAGCATGCAGGCATAACCCCTGTCCCCAAGCAGGACTCCATTAAACTCCCCTGCAAAAGAAGGTATCAATTACATATGCTGTGACACTCACAGTTCAAGACTGTATTTATATATATATGAAGACTTATAAAGTTATGTGTGCCTACTGACTGTTACAACTATTTATCTTTTAAAATTATGATCACTAGTTTCCATGAAAAATGCTTGTGAAGTAAAAACCCTTGCTTGAAATGTTCTCTTGCCTTCTTCTCTGTGCCAGTGAGGATGCTCGAAAGATCCTGGAGTCATGGACAGAGCCTGTCCATTTTGCCTCAACATTAGTAATTAGGCAGTTGCTGTCACAGATCATCTGAACACAGAGAGTGGATTTAGTGATATAGCATATTTTGTCTGGCAGAGCATTAATTTAAGATTGCTCAATATATGAATTGATGAACAATGTCAAATTCAGAGCTAAATCACTGGCAATGTACGGAGTTATTGCCAATCTCCATACCTGTACATTGAGGCTATGGAAAGATTTCCTGTTCAATAGTCTGCCTCAGTTGGTCCAGCTGGGGTCTGTATTTTGATGTGGGTGCCGTCCACAGCACCCAAGACATTGGGAAAACCCAAGGAACAAATATAGCTTAATACAGGCATATAAATTTTTAAGTCTACTTTAACTGTCACATACCTGCTATTGCATAAAAGTTCTCCTTGATCCTCTGTGTTGGTAGATGGCCAGGAAAGGTTATATAAATATTTAAATATTGCCTCAGAGAAAGGTAGACCATCCTTATTTCACGGCATACGGTTGCTTTAAATGCTCAGCATCACCAACACTGTAGAGGAATGTCCCACTGGCGAAGAAACGCAGTGCAATACAGACAGATTGCACTGTGGTTAGGCATTGCCTTCGCCGTGTGTGTTTGCTGAGGTGTGGTTCCAGCGGCTCATATAGGTAGACTATGCTGGAGTGGCAGAGAATGATGTTAGAGTGGTGCAGGACATGTCTGAGAGCGCTAAGACAGTGGTGAGATGTGCTGTAGGTGTGACAGAAGAGTTCAAGGTGAAGGTGGGTTTGCTGAGGTGTGGTTCTAACAGCTCATAGGTAGACTATGCTGGGTCTGCTGAATCGGTATCTCTTCCACAGATAGTCATCTGGGAAGGCAAGAGGGTTTACTCTGTCCCTAAAGACCCTTGGGGCTGGTGGTCTGAAAGCTCTTTCTAATATCCGTGCACCCTCATCCACAGGGTCTTCAATAAATGGACAGGCCATAATTACGTACTGGGGCTTCTCTGTTTCTCTTTCGTTCTGAATCTCCATGCAGGTGTTGGTCTCACTCAGTAGCCTACTGCTTAAATAGGCCTGACCTTCATTAGGCAATTAAGCTGACATCTCGTTTTTTTTAATTTTTCATTATTATTATTATTATTTTGGTAAATGGCGGCACGGTGGTGTAGTGGTTAGCACCGTCGCCTTGCACCTCCAGGGTCCGGGTTCGATTCCCCGGCCAGGCTCGATTCCCGTCTCTGTGTGCATGGAGTTTGCATGTTCTCCCCATGCTTGGTGGGTTTCCTCCGGGTACTCCGGTTTCCTCCCACAGTCCAAAGATATGCAGATTAGGCTAATTGGCGTTCCTAAATTGCCCGTAGTGTGTGATTGGGTGTGTATGTGTGTGTTCCCTGCGATGGATTGGCACCCTGTCCAGGGTGTACCCCGCCTAGTGCCCGAAGTCTCCTGGGATAGGCTCCAGGTCCCCCGCGACCCTGAACACAGGATTAAGCGGTATAGAAAATGAATGAATGAATGAATGAATGAATGAATTTTGGTAAATGTAATAAGGCTGTTTTGTGTAACTGTTCATACGAATTTATTAATTTCTGATTTTCTGTTTTCAGTCATTGCATTTCATGTTTGACCTTTTTTAATATGCTTATGATTTTATTTAAATTATTTTGGGGATAATTCAAATGCTGAGACATGATTTTTATAGGCTTAATAATTTTTTATTACACGACATGATTAGTGAGAGCGCGGAAATTAAACTGACGGAACGATCTTTAGGGAATATGTTCCCACACGTCGGAGATTCTTTGAGACACCGCTTAAATAAGCGAGACAGTTAGCCTGCCCCGGACCAGGTTAATTTGCCAGCATAAGTTGCCGGGGTAACTGAGTTTGAACTTTTTAAAGTTTGATTTGTGAAACCGAATCTACCAAAAATAAGCCTGACTAACCGAAATAAGCCTGGCTTATACTCTAATCTTGGTTTATGGAACAGCCCCCTGGAGTGTAGCTTCACTATAAATATAATATGAGTAAACAAATGTACACGTGAAATATTAAGCGCTGTATCAAAAGCTAAAGTATTGTGTGCATACTTATGCAACTAGGTTATTGTAATTGTATTAATAATGTATGATGTATTTGCACTGGATTTTGTGAATGAAATGTTTACCAGTTTGTGTCTGTATTCCTTAAATGCTTGGATGCAAAGCTCAACAAACAAACATAACTTCTCAGACAACACCAAGTAAGCATTTTATCTTTTCTTTTCCAGATCTACTAATAATTACAAAGTTTAGTGGACTGGCATTATCAGGATTATCAGAGTAAATACTGTAAATGTTTTGTTTGTTCATGTAGGCTACTACATTATCATTGTTCCAGGTCTATACTTGCTGATAAATAGATACCCTCTCTGACCCAAAATAAAGATCAGCTGTGTATGTAGGATCTTAGGAATAAGATTCTACAAGATCCCTCTGTAAGGGGTCTCAGGAATATCTAGCAAGTACCATCCACACTCACCAATCAGATCTTTGCCCGTATTTATAAGCATCTCAGAATCACTCGTTGGAATCACGCTGAAAGTTAATTTGGGACTAAAAATATGTACAACATTAAAGATATTTATGAAACTTCCTACTCTTACTTTCAGCGAGGAGTAGGACTGCTCCTAGGCAGATAATGAGAGCCACAAAATTATGATGTTACATACTGTATGACATTGAAGCTCCAAAGCTTGTGGCGAGCAGAAGGGGCAGCTCCAAATACTGTAAAGCCTCGCTTTGAAGCATGTGTCTTTCCCCTGTAAAGTCATGTGACCAATGACAAACGAGGCCTTGCGTTTGCCTGAATAACGTGACTCACCCTTACGGGGCTTCTCCAGGTTTAAGTAAGGGTTGTTAACATGGATGTCTCACATTTTCAGTTTGCTTCTTCAGACAATTCTTACCCAGCAATTATGTTTGAATGGAGCCACGAAGACAGAAAGAGACTATTTGGGAATATTTTGAAGTAATGTAATTACTCCTAATAAGATGATTGCTGGAATGAATAAATTGCTAGAACGGAAGGAAAAATAAATCAAATTTTTTGGAAAGGAGGCATTATGTCCTTTAAATAATTTTTAAAGATTCAGAGATGCTAAATAAGTGCCCAAACATTTCCTTTCATTTATAAACAACACACACAAAATGATGAATGCAATCATACTAGCAGCTGCATGTCCATATCAATCGTGTTGCTTGCGATGTAAGGGTGTATTTGCTTCACAAAATTTGTCCACTAGATGTCAGTACAATGAGCTCTTACTGTAAATTAACCTTTAGATCAAACTATTATCTAGGAAGCCTTAACACCTAAATGAGGCTTCATCAATGTTGAAGTCAGCACCAGGTGTGTGCATAGACTCTTAATGGAGTAATGAAAAAATTTAATTAGGAATAAATTGAATGATACATAACTAAGTCTATATTTCTAATAATTCTCTTTTGTGTGTTTAAGATTTTGTAAATAACACCTTGGGTAAGCATTTTTATGTTTTCTTTTGAAAGCTATTAATAATTAGAAAGTTTAAGGGACCAAAGTTGTCAGAATTATCTGAGTGTACAGTATACTGTAAATATTTGCTACTATATTATCATTAATGTGAATGAATATTAAATAACTAAAAGATCAGTGAATGATCTCCGTAGAGCGGCGTTCTGTTATCAAAGGCAGGAGAGTGAATGTCTGAATTGGTATTACTATTTGATACCTCTATGCAGTGATATCCAAAAGAAGAATTTAACATGAACACGTCCGTGATGGCAAATAGAGCAACAGAGATCAAAGTCAATCCTTTTGCAAATGTCTTGGTGAAATCTGGCAGTGGTGATGAGCGCAACCAACCTTACTGTCAGGTTTTGAAGAATGCAAATAATGCATAATTGCAGATGATACTTAATTTAAAAATCACACACAAATAACAAAACCGGATAAAACAGTGTAAAGTATTAAACCAGTATTCCTAAGGGGACTGAACTGAAAGCTCACGAACAACACAACACCACATTAGAACAGATGTCAGACACTAACTTATGAAACATGAGAGCTTATATACTTGCATCAATGATGGCAGTAAACTAGGTGCAGCTGAAAACCATTGACAAGTGCAACTTCTCTTCAGATGGGACTGGAGCTCTAGTCAAGACAGAATCATGGTTAGATCAAAATACAAAACTATTTTGTCACAAAGTTTTTGTTAATTAGTTGAAGATGAAGAAAATGTCTTCAAGCATGATGATAAACCAAATGACGAATCCAAGTCAACAAAGGAACAGCTTAAGAAGAAAAAGATTCATATTTTGCTGTGGCCTGTGGAATAATTTGGAGAGGGCCGTGCACAGGACATCTCATGATTTAAAAGATCTTGACTTAATTGATAAATTAAGAAGTTGGTAGAGACTCTTATTTAAAAAGAATGAGCATTGTATATAACAAAATATAAAAAATATATAGAATTAATTATGGAAAAAATATGTTCTCTATATAATCATAAGTAAAGAAGTAAACTTTTAAAATATGAACGTGTGCGTGCAAAGTTGTATGTCGAGGCGTGTAAATTGCTAATCAAGTTGAAAGTCAACACATATCTAACTCTTATACACTAATATAAACCCTAACTATCTATATATACACTTTTTATTGTTGTTTTTTGTAATTTTAAGGGATTTCTTGTGTTTTTTTTCCCCCCCCGCAAAACGCTTGCATACAAAGCTCAACTACTGCAGATCGTAAACACAACTAATGCTACAACATCTGGGACTCATTTTATTCTTTTCCTGAAAAGCCTGAAGTTTACATGTTTGCTAATTTAATAGGCTACTATTGCTTAAAGAAATATAATTATTTCGATTTTTTTTTTTTTTTTGCTTTTAGTAAACTTTTAGGAAAATCGTTTTTTACTTAGACTCTACATTTAGATAAAAAATGTAATGATCTAATTTACTCTCTACACACCCCAGTTAAATATCTACTGTTTTTGTGATGTAATCATTTAAACCAGAAAAGATAGTTGCAGATTATTTCCACCTTTAATGTGATATAGCAACTAACAAAATTCAAGTTAAAGTATAACAAACACTTAAAGGAAATAAAAATAATAATGACTTTGTTATTTGCATAAAACAGTTTGCATAAAAAAGTCTTTTATAATGGGTTAGAATCATTAATTCACATTTCGACTTTTGTAGAAAATATTCATATACTGTACACCTGTCTTCAGTGATGATATCCTTTCCAAATAACCCAAAATAAATATCGACTGGTTATATAGGATCTTCTCTACATCTTCTTGGTTTCCAACAATACAATGTAACTGCGAGAGTAACGAGCATTAAGATGTTATGAAGGGCTGTGCCAGGAGGACCTTCAATTATTGTTGGGTTGTTGTAATCTATATTACCTTTTTCAAGATGATTCGTGGGAGGGAATTAAATTTAACTGTAATTGATTTTTAAAAAATGCATTTTCTATGATTTGTCAACAATGATTGAATCGTTGAATAAATCCTACATGAAAAGAAAATTCCCTTATGTTTGTCTCACTAATTTCTCAATTTATCTCTATAATTTTAAATCCTGAAAGAGTATTTGAATGATGTGATAAATAGTGATTATGTACTATTGAACTACTAGAATAAACACTGAACTGTATAACGTATACAAGCCTGAATTGTGTGTTATATGTTAAATATTTTCTATGATTAGAGTTAAAGATCTGGTGTATTAGGTATATCTGACTTTGTACATACTATGAAGGAAAACTGAGATGGCATGAGGAAGAGATTCATTCAAACTGGTAAACCCTCTACTACTCTCTACTGGGTGGCAGTAGGATTTGAGTATGCAGTGGAAAACTAACAATTGTCTAGAGCTGTGGTTCTCAAACTTTTTCTGTCATTCCCCACTTAAGGGGGTGAGTGAATTTTCAAGCCCCACTTGTCAATAAAATAGTAACGAAATCGGCCAAGTTTACTGTTTATTGAAATATCAATTTCTAAACCAATAAGATCAAACAACACCAAGTTAAAAACAGATAAAATACACGTGCACTAGTTATAAAAGGCTTACGTTGTCACATATCTTTGCATACTTGACCCCATGTTTATTAGCTGCTCAGCAATCGTTTGTAGTTTTTTTGCACTGGCCAATTCTGTATGCAACTTTGACTGAAGCCATTTGTGCTTTGCTGTCCACTGATTCAGATGTTACCATGCGATTCTCCTGCTGTCTGTATTCTGCCAGCTTTCTTTGAAAGAAGTCGAGTGGCTTATTAACGTGACGGTGAGTATGTTGTCTCTAAGTGTCTTCCTAATTTGTTGGGTCTCATGCGGTCTGCTGCCAGCGGTTTAAGACACAAAACACACACGGGTCTCTCCTCTGCCCCCACCATCCCCACCATGAATCCAAGCTCAAGATAGGCTTCATTAGGGGTGGGCGATATAACCAAAATCTTCTATCACGGTAGAAGCAATTTTCTACCTCGATAACGATCACAATATAGCAATTTGTATCTGAAAATGCATAAATAAAAATTCAAACACAAAGAAACTGTTTTACATAATGTAATTTTATATAAACTGTGAATTGCTGAGGTTTGCCGCATTTTTTTTTTACTTTGGCCATATTCGTTTGGAAGCTTGGATTTCAGATGACAGAAAAGGTTTGACGTGTTTCCACCACTTGTTAAAACAGTGCACTTGCGTACCTTCCAAATCACGTTCATCTCATTCGTATCACTTTTCTTATACCCAAACCAATTCCACAACACAGACGAGGCACCTTTTTTCTTTACAATCTCCTCGTTGTCGGTTTCGTCACATGTAAATAAACTCACTGCTGCTGCAGCGTCTTCTTCCATTGTCGAAGTGTATGTGAAGCCAAACACATCAAAAGTGGGACGAAACCGTGGCACCCGATTGAACTGAATATCTGCGCAAATACAGCGCAGGGCGACTATCTGGATAGCGCAGTGATGATCTGGTTTATTCACGCAGCCCGGTGACTCACTGTGTTTTTATTTAAAAACATTTTAAAATGTCAGGACTGTTTAATATTGTTTCCGCCTTGCCATGCCTGGATTGTACGTGTGCATCCCAGCGGGGTAAAATGTATTTTGATGGTCGGCGTGGTTTATTTCTGTTAGAGTCGCGTAGAGCCTCCCCAGTGGCTCGCGCAGGTTTGTGATTCGAGCAGCGCTGCTAAAGTTGGCCCGAAGTTAAACCGTTATTGTTGCACTATGGTTCCACTTTTTCTCCCGGCCCACAACTGATGTTATTTTAAATTTACTTGTATTAATGATCCATTTATTTGTGTGTGATTGTTTAGTTTTTTCCTATTAATTTCCACTAATTTCCTCCCGTTCATTGCGCCCCACCCGTCATGTCTGTATTCCCCACTAGTGGGGCGCGCCCCACACTTTGAGAACCACTGCTCTAGAGGAAGCCATCCATCAAAAACCAGTGGATAAATACTGTAAGGTATAAGACAGATATGAAAATAATAATCCAAGAAAGACTTTTCTTTCAAAATTCATATTGTGGTGAGAGAAGCTGTTCACAGGAGGCTTTGTGTTCATCACCCACAGTGAAAGATTAGGGTGGAAGGATCATTTTAAGATTTCTCCATAGCCTGATAGTTGCTTCTTTGGGTCATCCTGTTCTGTCCTCCTGTACTGTATGCTTTCAAGTCAAAGCAGGACTTGTTGATTGTGTAGAATAACAGAACACAGTTATGAGAGTACAAACTCCAATTATTTCTCTATATAATCCATATATAATATATAATCCATAAAGTTTTACAAGAGCCATGATCGGACTTACTGCTTGACTGAAATGCTGGTCTCCCAGGAACTCATTTAATGACCCATACATACATACATACTGTACAAACATAAGGAAATGGCTTGGAGCGAGGTCAGGGCTGCAAGAGGTGTTGGTGAATGATTGTGTGTACAGTTCATACAGACAGATGCGTCTCTTCTGCCATTTGGTGACGAGTTATCCATCAATTTTTTTATTTATCTATTTATTTTATTTTTTTTTAAAGATCTATTGTTCGACTTGCTGAATGGGAACGACTGCAGTGGGCTGCTGGTCAACTCACCTTGTAAGAATATTCATTATTTCTTGAATGGTTTTTTTAATGTTTGCAAAATTTTTATTGTTTTATTAAGGATAAAAGTCGCAACTGTGCATGAATTGTGTGTGAATTCTTCTGTAAATATGAATGTTTTACACCTTAATTCATAAGAAATTTCATGGACATAAGAAAGTCCTGGTTTGACTTGAACGCCCCTTGTACGCATCATGTAAAATCATGGATTTAATAAAATTGATATTTCTTTATTTCTAGATATTTCTTAAGATTTACTTAATTATGTGTATCATATTAATATGCAGGCAGCACAGTGGTGTAGTGGTTAGCACTATTGCTTTGCACCTCCAGGGTCCGGGTTCGATTCCCGTCCCTGTGTTCATGGAGTTTGCATTTTCTCCCTGTGCTTGGTGGGTTTCCTCTGGGTACTCCGGTTTCCTCCCACAGTCCAAAGACATGTAGGTTAGGTTAATTGCTGTTCTCAAATTGCCTGTAGTGTGTGAATGAGTGTGTGTATGTGTGTGTGCCCTGCGATGGATTGGCATCCTGTCCAGGGTGTATCCCGCCTCGTGCTCGAAGTCTCCTGGGATAGGCTCACGACAATGAATACAGGATTAAGCGGTATAGACGATGAGTGAGAGTCAGTGATATTAATATCATTCAAGACTTCGGGCATCTACAATCTACATGAGGGTCTTCACACCAATAGGGGCGCATACTTATGTAACGACAAGGATTTACTTCCCCAACGAACCCAACAGAAAAGATGAGCCATTTCCTTGTCTGTGTTTTGGGTGTGGCTTTCTCTTACTCTCTCTTCCAGCAGGGGGCAGTGCATTATTATCATTCCTGAGTGGATGAATAGATACTTGAATGAATGAATGACTTTATCCTGTTCAGCATTGTGACAAATCCGGATCCTATTCCAGGAACATGATGCAGAAATACACCTACTGAGGATTTACTAGAAGCATATAAATAGCATAAGACCTTAAAATCTGATCTGCTATAGACAATAAATAAATTTTAATTATACCAGATCAAACTTATAATTTCATTTCTGGTTGGCCAGAAGTGTTGATTAATTTTCTATAATGGCAGCTTTTGTGTGAATGCACTCATTCTAATACATGATTACATTTGTATGATTAGACCTTTCAAATTGATTATCTCAAATGCATTGGATTATCAACGCTCAAATGGATTATCAACCAGGTGTTTCCCACCACAATTGTCAGAGACAACCACAGGTCAATTGCTTTGTTTGATTCACTTTCCATATACTGTAGAGGTAGCATAGGACAGCATGATCCCTCTTCCAGTAGAACACTATTTAAATTAGTTGCAGTTCCATCTTTGACCACTACTGGGCAATAGACAATAATAATAATAATTATAATAATAATTGGCGGCACGGTCGTGTAGTGGTTAGCACTGTCGCCTTGCACCGCCAGGGTCCGGGCTCGATTCCCGTCTCTGTGTGCATGGAGTTTGCATGTTCTCCCCGTGCTTGGTGGGTTTCCTCCGGGTACTCCGGTTTCCTCCCACAGTCCAAAGATATGCAGGTTAGGCTAATTGACATTCCAAATTGCCCGTAGTGTGTGATTGGGTGTGTGAGTGTGTGTATGCCGTGCGATGGATTGGCACCCTGTCCAGGGTGTACCCCGCCTTGTGCCCCAAGTTTCCTGGGCTCCAGGCCCCCGCGACCCTGTATATAAGGATAAAGCGGTACAGAAAATGAATGAATGAATGAATGAATAATACTAATAATAATAGTGCTATGGAATTAAATACACACCGTGATTGTTCATCCTCTGTTGGCTGTAAATTGCAAAACACTTAAACCATAAGAATAACCACAAGAGCAAAAAAACTTAAACACAATGACAAACTAACCGGAAGGGAAGACTAGGAATATCGTATGGTAATTTTTGATTCCTGCTACAGCGCACTGCGTCCAATCCGAAACGAGCATAAGATGATCAATAAGAACCAACACGTTTAAAGTTTATGTTATTGTGTTTTAGAGTTTTCACCTTTAGGTCCACCGTACTCAACATCATCCAAATAAATTGTCTTGTTTTTTTTATTCCATTAAAGTAAGACAATTAAAGGAACCTCAATTAATGTCTGAAAAATAAGTCACAGATCACTCAAAAGAGGTAATGACTGTTGTGGAAATGAGAACTTGATTTAGATTTCTTGAAAGTCTGAAATACATTGTTGACCTTGACATCACCTGGCCATATGGATAAGCAGAATCGTAAGTACTACAGGATGTGTCTAAAATGAACCTTTGACAAGCAGAACAGAGTTTTGAGGACGTGCTCTAGGTCAGCATTTTCACAACCCTCATGTAGGAGTGCTCTGACGATGCATTTTTTTTTTTTGTCTTAAAAGGTCTTCTTAGTGTTGCACAAGAGCTTTTGCTGAGTCACTGTGTGCTGAAACATTTTTCCTCTTCGGGTTCTCTGGCTGCTGCTTAAAGGTTAGAAGTTCCTCTTCATGTGGAGCAGTAGAAACTGGTCACTCGTCTACGCACTCCTCAGGATGAGTCATAATTAAAAGGTCTGAATAATCTGGACAAACCCACACAGTCAGAGATTTGCGATCCTAGAATTTTCTTATGGCCATACTGTTAAAAATTCATGTGCATCATAAAACACACACAATTTGTTGGTAGAATAAAAGGTAGAAATTCCGTCCCATGTAATGGGAGGCACTAGGGACATATTTTGGAGAAATGTTCATTTCAATTTCATTAAAAAAAAAAAAAAAAGGTGAAGATAAAACATATTTCATTTCATGTCACAGGATGATTGAAAGAAGACATTGATAATGCAAAAATGTTATAAATGTGATACATACAAATTTTACAGCTCCTCACCGGGCACCAAGTTCAGCATGGTGTCTACATTCAAGTCCACTTCAAAAGTTCAAAATATGTTTTCTAGAGTTCAAGTAGAAAACTTGTCCCGTTCTTTCATCGATCACGGAGTCTTGTTCTCAGCCAACGTCTCCGACTCCACATCGAGGTCAGTTAGACAGCAGTAGCACATGATCTGGGTGTATTTGGTGATGGAAGCTGGCACCGATGAAGACGACAATGAAACGAGAGCAGGGAGAAAGACGAGACAGGGTCAACAAACTGAAATCAAAATCAGGAGCAGCTGGAGACATACTCGGAACTGTAACTACTGAGAAATGCAGCATGGTTAGTGTTGCTTATGTTGTGTTTTGTTGTTGTTGTTGTTGTAAGCTCAAAAAATTCTGCCAAGTTTGCTAAACACGCTTTTATCAAGATGATACAAGAGGATCTTTCTGAATTGAGCAGAGAAAACCTTAATCTTCACCTAGCAACAATTAACTAGTTAGTGATGGAGTACATCAAAAATACCAAGAAATGTTCCATTTTATTTCAAGGAAACATTTTCAAAAATTGCCTATTAAACTATTCGCCTACTATTGGCTATAGTTATATTAGAGATATATAGTTGTATATAGATATAGTTATACACACACTATCGTTCAAAAGTTTTAGAACACTTTCTAACTCCATGATGGTTCCTGATGTTTATTTCTTTCTACATTGTAAAGTTTTGCTGAAGGCGTCCAAAAACTGCATGAATCTCCTTTGAACAGTTGATATTGAGATGTTTCTGCTACTTCTGCTCTGTAAAGACTTCATAACGCCTCTAATCTGAGGTGCTGTTAATTGGTCATTTTTCAGGCTGATAACTCTAAATGAACTTCTCGTCTGCAGCAGAGGGAGGTTTTGGTCTCGTCCTCCTGGGACGGCCTTCATGAGAGACAGTTTCATTATGGTGCTGGACGGATTTAGCGAATGCACTTGACACAATCCTGTTCTTGCAGGAACTATTACAGAAAGGCCGACCTCTGTGTCTTAAAATAACAACTAACTGGTGTTTTTCTTGTTGTTACGTAATTACCTAATTCCATTTGTATTATTTAATAGTTTTGAAATCCCCAGTATTGTTGTAGAATGTAGAAAATAAATCACTAAACAAAAACAAAGAAATTTGCAAGTGACCCCAAACTTTTGAACGGTAGTGTACATTTCTGCTTGCAGTGAAAGTGAGTTACTGTAGCTGAGACGAGCCAGCTTGTCACGAGTACCTGATTTTTCTTCCCTCCGGGTTTTTGTTGCATTCTCTTTTCGTAGCTCATCTTGCTATTAGACTACGCTTTAGACAATTGAAGCATATGCAGTTAAAACGATTTCTTAGCTACTTTTATAGAATAATATTTAACTGGAAATTTTGCGAACGTCCAGAATGTTTCATCTCTTTCAAGCAGTTAACAAAATACAGTGGTGTGAAAAACTATTTGCCCCCTTCCTGATTTCTTATTCTTTTGCATGTTTGTCAAACTTAAATGTTTCTGCTCATCAAAAACCGTTAACTATTAGTCAAAGATAACATAATTGAACACAAAATGCAGTTTTTAAATGAAGGTTTACGTTATTAAGGGAGAAAAAAAACTCCAAATCTACATGGCCCTGTGTGAAAAAGTGATTGCCCCCCTTGTTAAAAAATAACGTAACTGTGGTTTATCACACCTGAGTTCAATTTCTGTAGTCACCCCCAGGCCTGATTACTGCCACACCTGTTTCAATCAAGAAATCACTTAAATAGGAGCTACCTGACACAGAGAAGTAGACCAAAAGCACCTCAAAAGCTAGACATCATGCCAAGATCCAAAGAAATTCAGGAACAAATGAGAACAAAAGTCATTGAGATCTATCAGTCTGGTAAAGGTTATAAAGCCATTTCTAAAGCTTTGGGACTCCAGCGAACAAGCAGTGAGAGCCATTATCCACAAATGGCAAAAACATGGAACAGTGGTGAACCTTCCCAGGAGTGGCCGGCCGACCAAAATTACCCCAAGAGCGTAGAGACAACTCATCCGAGAGGCCACAAAAGACCCCAGGACAACATCTAAAGAACTGCAGGCCTCACTTGCCTCAATTAAGGTCAGTGTTCACGACTCCACCATAAGAAAGAGACTGGGCAAAAACGGCCTGCATGGCAGATTTCCAAGGCGCAAACCACTTTTAAGCAAAAAGAACATTAAGGCTCGTCTCAATTTTGCTAAAAAACATCTCAATGATTGCCAAGACTTTTGGGAAAATACCTTGTGGACCGACGAGACAAAAGTTGAACTTTTTGGAAGGTGCGTGTCCCGTTACATCTGGCGTAAAAGTAACACAGCATTTCAGAAAAAGAACATCATACCAACAGTAAAATATGGTGGTGGTAGTGTGATGGTCTGGAGTTGTTTTGCTGCTTCAGGACCTGGAAGGCTTGCTGTGATAGATGGAACCATGAATTCTACTGTCTACCAAAAAATCCTGAAGGAGAATGTCCGGCCATCTGTTCGTCAACTCAAGCTGAAGCGATCTTGGGTGCTGCAGCAGGACAATGACCCAAAACACACCAGCAAATCCACCTCTGAATGGCTGAAGAAAAACAAAATGAAGACTTTGGAGTGGCCTAGTCAAAGTCCTGACCTGAATCCTATTGAGATGTTGTGGCATGACCTTAAAAAGGCGGTTCATGCTAGAAAACCCTCAAATAAAGCTGAATTACAACAATTCTGCAAAGATGAGTGGGCCAAAATTCCTCCAGAGCGCTGTAAAAGACTCGTTGCAAGTTATCGCAAACGCTTGATTGCAGTTATTGCTGCTAAGGGTGGCCCAACCAGTTATTAGGTTCAGGGGGCAATTACTTTTTCACACAGGGCCATGTAGGTTTGGATTTTTTTTCTCCCTAAATAATAAAACCCCTCATTTAAAAACTGCATTTTGTGTTTACTTGTGTTATCTTTGATTAATAGTTAAATGTGTTTGATGATCAGAAACATTTAAGTGTGACAAACATGCAAAAGAATAAGAAATCAGGAGGGGGGCAAATAGTTTTTCACACCACTGTATTATGGCTCAGGAAAAGTTGAAAAGTTATCTACTGTACTTAGGCTGTACTAAGAAGCAATTTTTTTCAACTGAAAGTATTAATCATGTGAGACTAATCATATGATCATGTGAGATTAATCATGTGAGATTAATATGAGGCTTATTATGTTATGAAGGTAACTGCTCATCTAAATACATTTTAAAATACAGCAAAAAAAAAAAAAAAAAAAAAAACTCTTATAAATAAATCTTACCGTTAAGCTGACTGAACCATTTAGGCCGCTTCTCCTCAGGCAGGTAGATGCAGAAATAGTATACCGGTACACCAGACAGTGCAATGGCTACTCCTATCAGGGAATTGATTGTGTCACTATAAAGGGGAACGATGACAAGGAAAAGGCTGCACAAGCAGTAGATGATGGGAATGAGCAGCGTAAGCTGGAACAGAGAAGACAGACGGAAGGTGAGGTGCAAATCGAAACATTAAAAGGTGCCATATTTTACTATTTCTGTAACAAATTAACACACGTCTCAAAGCTCCTCCTTAGTGTGTCTGCTGAAGTACCCCTGAAATAACACATTTTTCAATATATCAAACCTCTGTTGCACTCCTTCTCCAACCTTGCTGTTTCCATGTCTATGTAAATGAGCTACTGCTGAGCCACGCCCTGTCAGTGAACTGCATCGCTAAGCAACAAGCCAGGAGAATGTGACATCATATATTGTTGTTGTTGTTATTGTTGTTGTTCTTACACCCACATCGGAGACATCTGGATTTCCAAAATGACTTAATAGGCGCCCTTTAAAGACAAATCCAACCCTTTAGTCACATAGATACTCAGCTACCTTTACAGGTCTGTGTCTGTCTGGCTGTGACAAGCGAAGGTAGATGAGTCCCGCTACGGATAATCCTACAAACAGCCAGTAGCTGAAGCTGAAGTAATTGATTAGCAGAAATACGTCTTCCACACACAGAAAGATCAGTCCCATCGCACCCTGTAAGCACAAATAGAAAACATTTAGAACTTGTTTTGAATGATTATGCAGATTTTGCCCCACTACATGACAAATATATAAAACGAATGTTCTTCTAGGGTAGAAAATTCACAAATGACCTCAATTTATAAGCTTGAGGGATGATATGCATGAGAGCAAGTATGGTTGGTTATCATGTTGCTTGGATAAAAGAGGAAAATATTATGGCTGCTGTGAATGATTTATTTTAGAAGACTATTTTAGACCACTAGTGGACAGTAGATGACTTTACCTCCCCTTTGTACAATGTGCTCCTACACTAAATAGTCTGTAAATAAAAAAAGCACACCAGTGTCTGTACATGTCATATTAAGTGCATACTGTTTACATGTACAGCTTTTGTGGCAGTCAGCAAAAAGATGGATGATCCTATTTTTGTAGCTTTCTAAGTAAACATCCTGGAGTTGGAGCTTGTCCAATCATGTCCAGTAAGAGATCAGAGTGGTGTGAGTCTTACATTGAAGAGGAGAGCAGGGACAGGGGTGTAGCGGTCAGCGTGGATCAGAGCCAGGCTGTTCGGGAGGTGGCCTTCTCTCGCTCCCACAAAGAACAACCTGCAACAAGAAGTACACTTAGAAACTGTGATTCAAAATTTAGAAAGGTCCAACTTCCAAGGAAGATTTGTCGCCTGCCCACAGAACGTGCTACTTCTAAAAAGTAAATACTGTAGATGGTGCACATCTATATTTCTTGATGAAGGTCCTGTGATGGTTTGGTCAAATTCCCATTGAAGAAGCTGAACTGATCATCAATCGGTTCATTTTGATACTTATTTTCGCACATTTCAAACACATTTCCATTATTTATTTTTGATTTTATAAATCTGGTTTGCAACAATCATTGTGTTATATCAATAAAATGTTATTGAATAAAATGTTATTGAACTGTGTTGACAATGGATAACCGACAGTAATGGCGCCGATTCGAGATAAGGAACACAAAGATCACAATCAGTTATGTCAATGTGTCCCTTAAGTTAAGTAGGATAGAAGTACTGTAGGTAATCAGAGCAGCATTGTAGCAAAAGTTATTTCCCAGAACACACATTCAGCATTACTCTAACCAACAAAAACAAAGTTCAACCATGTGGCATTATTTGGTTCTACCTTGTAGCCACATTACAGTACTAAACTTCTGACTTTTACAGTGTTATGGATATTATTAGTGCTAATAATATTGACCAGAGGTCCTGCCATGGTCCTAAATTAGAAATAAATAGAATAGTAATCACCAATGTTATCCACAATCCCTAGTTGGACTACAGAGGTTCCTAGAAGGATGATGATGACAACGCATTGCACCACGCTCCCACTGATCCTCCAGTACTGCTTAATTGGTACTCAGGGATTGAGGAAACCATGCATCTAGACTGTTTTGTGTTCTGGCAGTAGGTGGTTGAACGAACTTCCTCTCGATGCCCATGCAGCTGAGTCACTGACAATCTTCAATCGACGACTAATGACCTATCTGTTTCTTAGATCTTTGGGTTAATTCTCTCGCCCCTCTATCTTACAGTATATATAGTGTAAAAAAAAACCTTTCCCAACAGAGGGCTGATGGTACTTTGCACCATTGTAAGAATCAATCCAATGAGGATCAATCCAATGAGGATCAATCCAATGAGGATCAATCCAAATGATATACTCTAAAAAAAACCTTTCCCAACAGTGTTTGGCTGATGGTACTTAGTTAGTACCATTGTAAGAATCAATCCAATGAGAATCAATCCATTGACGGATTCTTCAAAGTACATTTGCAAGTCATTCCGGATAAGCGCGTCTGATAAACGCCTAAATGTAATGTAAATGTAAACGATGATGGATTAGTGCTCAACAGATAATCTGGTTGTTCTGTTAGGTGCATAAACAAGCTTCAGCTAGTCCAGAATGCAGCAGCGAGAGTCCTCACTAGAACCAGAAGATACGTGCACATCCTATCTTCACTGCATTGGCTCCCTGTGAAATTTCGCATTGATTTTAAAATACTACTCTTGACATATAAAGCATTAAATGGTCTCGCGCCGCAGTATCTGAGCGAACTGCTAGTGTCTTACGATCCGCCACGCCTACTTCGGTCAAAGGATGCAGGCTGCTTATCAGTACCGCGTATTATGAAAACTACAGCTGGGGGCAGAGCTTTTTCTTACAAAGCCCGAAAATTATGGAATAGTCTTCCAAATAGTGTTCGGGACTCAGACACAGTCTCAGTGTTTAAGTCTAGGCTCAAAACCTATTTATTTAGCCAAGCATTTTTATAAATAGATTTGCCATAAGGTAAAGGAGCAGATCTGGGGGACTCATGGACGTAGAGTATTATGGTGAACTGGTATGTTTAGATGCTGTCTTCCTCACTCTCATTTGATCACTCAGGTTTGTTGACGGTGAGGTGATTGTTTGCTTTACATCTCAGGGAGCCCTCATGTTTGTGTTTCCTTCTGGCTCTCCCTTTTAGTTATGCTGTCATAGTTAGTCCTGCCGGAGTCTCTGCTTCTTCCCCTGTACTCTACAGTAAATATACATTCACCTTATACATTATGTGACTGTGACCATACCTAACTGTTATCTCTTCTTTTCTGCTCTCCCCTCTCCTGTTCTCTCTCCCCCTCTCTCTATTTCCTTCTCTCTGTCAAGCTACACGTCGTTCCTGAGCTGCCAGTGCTCCAGACTCCCTCTACCCTCTGGACCTGTCCGACTCATCCTGGTTATTCCGAACTGCCTGCCACCTAACACACTGTATAAATGCAGATCATTTCCTGCTATCTGTTTCACCCAGATGAGGATGGGTTCCCTGTCGAGTCTGGTTCCTCTCAAGGTTTCTTCCTATTACCATCTCAGGGAGTTTTTCCTTGCCACTGTCGCCCTCGGGCTTGCTCACCAGGGAATATCTGAACATTTTGATTCATACACATTCACATTCCATACAAACTTAAATAATTCTTTTGATTGTGTAAAGCTGTTTTGAGACAATGTCAATTGTTAAAAGCGTTATACAAATAAAACTTAATTGAATTGAATTGAATAGATAGTGATCCATATGTGTCACCTACTGTATGCTTCTCAGGCAGGCAACACTACAAAGCAGGATTGATTTGAGATTGACATAAATGAGCACAAACTCACCTTGAGGCAGAAATGATTGAGGCGTTCAGTCCTCCGTAACAAGACATAGCCACAGCAATGGGAACAACCCAGCTGATGGGTCCCAGAACCTGATTCCCAAATGTCTGTAGAACCAGAAAACTTCATTTAAGCTGATCAACTGGAGATCTACTGCACAATTCAGACCGTAATCTACTAAATCCTAAATCTATTCAGTATATTTTTGCAGGCATCCAGGATTTACTCTATAGTTTACACTAGAATTAATTAACCGTTTAACGGATAAATAAAAAAAGAAGTTGGAATAAAGAATATGCAATACTACATACAGGTGCAAAAGTTTACACCCCCATGGTTTCTGGAAAAAAGAAAACAATTACCTCTATCTTTAAACTTTAACTATAAACAGAAAAATATTCTGAGAATTTAAACTAAACATTTTTTTAAAATAAAGGCAAATATATACTGTATATATATTTTGATGTTTGTACTGTACATGGACATACCACTGCGACTGCATCACTGGCCATGAAGGAAGGCATGTCCAGCACCAAGTAGTATGCCACATTTGTCAGCATGTATATGATGGTTACAATAGGCATGGAGATGGCAATGGCTAGGGGTAGATTCCTGCATGGGGGAAAAAAAGAAAAATTAAAAAAATATGTCAGTGAAGGACTAAAATTGAATCACTGCTACATAAACACTGAAATCTACAAGTCTACTATTGGTTATTTTAATTTTAAAAGGTTACACCTTGGGTATAAAAAAATGCATGATAAACAACAGTTCATGTTTTATTACAGTAGCATGTTTTAATCAAATCAAGGACCTTTCTGGATTCACAATCTCCTCTGTGACAAAGTTGAGCGTATCCCAGCCAGAGTATGAGAAGAGAGCTGAGTAGAGAGCGAGTGCAATGCTCCCAGCCTCCATGGAGGAGCCCTTGAAGGGGTTCTGAAAGTTCTGAGTCTCTCCTGTAAATGTAAACACACCTAGATTAATGTTCAAGATATTGAGATCGACATTTTACAGAAATGGGAGCTATTACATATTGCTATGCAATATCTCAGCACAAAAAAAAACAAACAAACAAAACAAAAAAAAAAAAATCGCACCCAGTAACTATTTTGACTGTTATTAAAGGGGAACACAGGTCAATATTAAAAAATGGATTTTTTTTCCTGAAACATACAACAACACTCAAAAATTAGCATTTTTATTGTTCCATCTGGCTTTCCGTACCTTGAATTATTTTTAGGATGCCGATTGCAATGATGAGGATGAGGGACATGATCTTGGTGTAGGTAAAGATATCCTGGACCAGAGTTCCCCACTTCACATAGGCACAGTTTATAAAGATCAGCACACCTGAGACGGAAAGGAAGAGTTTTAAACTTTTTTTAGACACTTTGTTTTAAATCTTAGAGAGGTGAAGAAGAACGTAGACGAACAAAGGAGAAGAAATGTTGCTGATGTACTACACTTACTGTGATGATGTTACAGTTGATTTATTTATTTAGTTTTTTTTTTTTTTTTTTTCAAATTAATGACATGTTTGACCAACTTTTGCATTGAGCCATGAATGTAAATTTTTGTCTAGAAATTAAAAAAAAAAAAAAACAGGGTTTTATAAAGCTTTTTTCATCTCATCTTATTTTAAAATACATAACTCATAACTTATTCAGAAGGCCCTCTATTGATTCTCTGTAAATGTTATTTTGTATAGTAACATTAGCCAGGAGTAGCTCAGTGGTTAAGGCATTGGACTACGGTTCGGAAGATCCTAGGTTCAAACCCCACAACCACCAAGTTGCCACCAAGTTGCCACTGAGCAACTGCTCAGATGTTTAATGAGATAATATAAAAAATGTAAGTCGCTCTGGATAAGAGTGTCTGCTAAATGTAAATGTATAGTCACTATTCTGATCTATCGCATGCAAATTGAGAGTTTGTACTGTATATGGTCGAAAGTATTTTAAAACAAAGTGTTGAATGCAAAAGCGGGAATCGGAAAATCATATGTCTTTTTTTATGTCCACTTGGTGGCTATCCTGGCAACCAGCCTACTTTATCTTCTTCATCGATTAAACCAGAAATAGACCCGAGGAATAATAGTGTAAATGATATCTGGTTACTGGCTCCAATTACTCCATTATTTCAGGTATCTCAGGTTGCTGAGGCTACCAAGGAGGTGATCTGTTTTTCCGAGACTTAATACACCCACCATGTTCAGCAATACACATTTCCCTGTTTGTAATTTGAGCAGTGGCCCGTTTCTAAATGCAGTCCAAATATTACAAGTTCACCAGAGGAAACCATATAATAAAACACTTGCAAAACACTTATCTTGGTTTTAATATTTCATCTGTATTGGGAACTACTAGTCTGCGGAATATCAGGTTCAGTGAGGCCTGTCCAGGAATTAATGTATACAGGCAGAATGCCAGTTCTTCTTTTCTCTCCCTATATACGTGTGTGCACATTTGTTAACGTATGAGCAGGTGTATTCAGCTCACTACTGTACTGACTCATTACAGTAGTTCAACCACTACTATAAATCAAAGGGGGGAAAAAAACAGATCCTGGCTTACATTACTGACATATGGTCATGTGTTTGGACGTACGCATGCTTTCGACCTTGTTTACACGTCAGAACTGAAACTCTGGTAAGGGTGATGCTGTTAAAAATGTGGTGACAAAAAATTTTTTTTTTTTTAAAGTCCAAGTTTTGGAAATATAGGTGGCAGTGAGACCTGGGACGAGTGCTAACACGTTGATCTTTCACCTACTTCCCAAACTTGTTGTGTCAAGGCAGACAGACAGCGATGAGGTCCAAAAAAAGATTCAGACCACTATAATAGTTTGGCCTAATAGTTTCTAGAGGCACAATTCATAGTTACTCTGTGCAAAATGACTAGTCATGGGAAATAAACTAACTAATGTTATTTTTAAAATCTGGTTCAATGTAAAAAAGAAGAAGATGAAAAAAAAAGTCTGGTTGTTCCTCTTTAGATTTTTTTTTTTTTTTTTTTAGACAACAGTGATTTACACATCATGGTCAGGGTTGGGAAGTGACCAGGGGACGGGCAGGGGATCTCCAAAAGCATGAAACAGTCCACCACTAGATAACCCACAGATACTTTACAGTGGCTAACAGCATGTAATGAATCAGCAGACTCCTCAACACTCCTTTAACACCATTCTGATCAAATCTTTCCACCAACAATGAAACGTCAGATCTAAGATTAAAACTAGCTGGACCTGCTTTTCATTGCTGAAGATCAGAGCTGCATTCAAATTGTGAAGACTGTCAAATTTTGCATTTGCTTCTTTATTTACTGTCTCTTCAAAATAACTTATAATATTCAGAAATATTCCAGCAACTCCTTAAATGTGCCTATACTAAAGTGGATAATTCGGTCTTATTACGTATAAATAATTTTGACATAATTACTTGTAAAGAATAAGAAGATTTGTAAAGAATACGCTAACACAGCTTTGGGGATTATAGTTTACTGAAATTTCCTGTAAACTTGATTGTCCTCTCAAATCTTGTCAGATTAGATGCCTTGCTAATACTGTCATATAAGTAAACTCTTGTTAGCTAGTTTACTCATGTTAGAAGTACATTTTATCAGGTCAGCTAATCTATCTGGCTAAAGTTTACAATTAATTAAAGGTATTTAATTAGTGTTATTAAGAATAATTAAACAGTCCTGTCAAAGGAAACTCATGCTAGGCAGCAGATTAGTCAAAACATTTTTCAAGTTATCTCACGCTAGCTGGTTTGCTTATGCTAACAGTACATTTTGTTACATTAACTAATATGATCATCAGCATAAGTTACTGCGCATGCTAGCTTATGTGTGCAGACAAATGCCTTGCAGTCTAACAATTAAAATAATTATGTCTAAAAATCATGTAAGAAAGCCTACTATAATATCACATATTAGACAGCTGAATACCTGTCCAATTACAGGCCAATATCAAACCTCCCCATTATCTCTAAGATTCTGGAAAAGATAGTAGCTTTACCATCTTTTCATATCTATACATAGAAATAGCATACAGGAACTGTATCAATCAGGATTTAAGCCACATCACAGCACAGAGACAGCACTTGTTAAAGTAGTAAATGACCTCCTATTGGCCTCTGACCAGGGTTGCATCACTATGCTTGTGTTACTCAACCTCAGTGCAGCTTTTGACACCATTGACCATAGTATTTTCCTTCACAGATTAGAAAACGTGGTAGGAATTAAGGGAATAGCCCTCTCCTGGGTCAGATCCTATTTGACAGATCGTTATCAGTATGTAGATTTAAATGGTGATTATTCTGCATGTTCTCTAGTGGAGTTTGGTGTTCCACAGGGTTCGGTTTTAGGGCCACTTCTTTTCCTCCTTTACATGCTTCCTTTGGGCAACATAGTATCAATTTTAATTGTCATGCTCATGACACAGTTATACATCTCAGTAAAACCAGATGAGAAAAACCAGCTTGCTAAAGTTGAGCAATGCGTAAAGGATACAAGAGACTGGATGCTAATTAACTTCCTCCTGCTTAATCCTGATAAGACAGAAGTTCTAGTCATAGGACCACATGCAGCTAGAAGCAAGATCACATTGTAACTTTAGATGGCCTTTCTGTTCCATCAAATGCAGCAGTGAAAGACCTCGGTATGATTATAGAGTCTAGTCTTTCATTTGAAGCGCATGTAGACAATATCACCAAGACAGCATTCTTTCACCTCAGAAATATTGCCAACTTAAGGAACACAGTATATTGTCAATAAACGATGAAGAAAAACTAGTTCATGCTTTTATCACCTCTAGGTTGGACTATTGTAATGCCTTACTGTCTGGTTGTTCAACTAGGTGCATAAACAAGCTTCAGGTAGTTCAGAATGCAGCAGCGAGAGTCCTCACTAGAACCAGAAGATATGAGCACATCACCTCTATCTTATCTTTACTTCATTGGCTCCCTGTGAAATTCCGCAATGATTTTAAAATACTACTTTTGACATATAAAGCATTAAATGTTCTCGCGCCACAATATCTGAGTGAACTGCTAGTGTCTTACGATCCGACACGCCTACTTCGATCAAAGGATGCAGGTTGCTAGTCAGTATCGCGTATTATGAAAACTACAGCAGGGGGCAGAGCTTTTTCTTACAAAGCCCCATGGAATGAGCCTTCCAAATGAAACCTATTTTTTTTAGCATTTTTTTAAAAATAGATTTGCCTTACGTAAAGGAGCAGATCTGGGGGACTCATGGAAGTAGAGTATTACGGTGAACTGGTATGTTTAGATGCTGTCTTCCTCACTCTCATTGATCATTCAGGTTTGTTGACGGTGAGGTGATTGGTTGCTTTACATCTCAGGGAGCCCTCATGTTTGTTTCTTTCTGGTTCTCCCTTTTAGTTATGCTGTTATAATTAGTTCTTCCCCTGTACTCTACACTAAATATATATTCACCTTATACATTATGTGACTGTGACCATACCTAACTGTTATCTCTTCTTTTCTGCTCTCCCCTCTCCTGTTCTCTCTCCCCCTCTCTCTATTTCCCTCTCTCTGTCAAGCTACACGTCGTTCCTGAGCGGCCAGTGCTCCAGACTCCCTCTACCCTCTGGACCTGTCCGACTCATCCTGGTTATTCCGAACTGCCTGCCACCTAACACACTGTATAAATGCAGATCATTTCCTGCTTTCTGTTTCACCCAGATGAGGATGGGTTCCCTGTTGAGTCTGGTTCCTCTCAAGGTTTCTTCCTATTACCATCTCAGGGAGTTTTTCCTTGCCACTGTCGCCCGCGGCTTGCTCACCAGGGACTATCTGACCATTTTGATTAATACACATTCACATTTTATACAAATTAAATAATTCTTTTGATTGTGTAAAGCTGCTTTGCGACAATGACAATTGTTAAAAGTGCTACAATATACAAATAAAATTGAACTGAATTGAATCGAAAAGCTGAAAGCTAGCTAACATTAATGGTATTTTTAGTAACATTAATGTTCATGGTGGTGTCTTCGTTGTGTCTTATAGCATCATGTTAAGGCAAGTAAAGTAACATATAAGTTTTATTATTCTATCCAATGTAGCTTATATTCAACAAGTTCGTATGCATAGTTATTTGAAAAGGCTATTTACCAAAATGCCCAAGAAAAAATTAAATATTTAATATTTAATATAAAAAATTAATATTTGACTCACAGATGCAAGCAGCGGCGATGACTCTCACAGCATCATACGGAGGTTGGCACGTCGGATACAGAGCCTCCACCAGGTAGTTAGCAAACGTCAAAGAGATGACAGCCTGGCTCGCTGGCTCCACCAGCAGGATCGAAGTCCAGAGTCGGATAAAAGCCAGGAATCCACCAAAGGCCTCCAGAATGTAGGCATAGCTGGCACCTGACTTGCCAATAGTGGTGCCAAGCTCTGCATAGCAAAGGGCACCGAAGACCGAGAACAAGCCCCCGAGTGCCCAGATGAGCAGCGACAGGCCGTAAGATGCACTGTGCAGGAGAACGCCCTTAGGTGACACAAAGATCCCTGATCCGATCATGTTTCCCACAATTAGACACACACCGTTAGCGAGAGAAATCTCCCTCTTCATTACCATCCTATCTGTCTGGCCATCAGAACTCGCTGGTGCTTTGAGGTCTGGGTCTGAGTCTGCCCTAAACAAGGGGCAAAGTGCTTGGCACATGTCTGAGAGCTTCTGTTTCATGCTAACCAACAAGAGAAGACATGGAATCAGCACCAGACAATAGTTATAACAAAATAGACCTTCAAATTTCTAGTTTTAGTCTATACATAGACACAGTAAAAAAAAAAAAAAAAGAAGCAGTTCTTTGAGGGAACCAGGAAACTTTTCTAAAAACTGTTGAAGATATGGATTCTTCTGACTATTCTTTAATTAGTTTTGAAAAGGAATCTCTATGTTGCAAAGCATACATAGAGCCTCTACAAATATTTTGAAGATTTTATAAAATTCCATAATTCACGCAGAGATGTAAGGGTTTCCACATGGGATTTTCCATTCAACCTCTAGGGGTTTCTACATGGCATTCTTCATATAACCTGTAAGCGTTTCCACATGGGATTTTTCATATAAACTGTGATTAGGGTTGTAGATTAATTGAGGTTTCAAAGATCTGTCAAAGACACCTCCTAAAAACATGTTTAGGGGTTCTAGACATAATGCATTTTCCTTTTCTGGGATCATTTTACATGGAACCTTTAAAGTTTTGGAATAAAATAAAAATGGCCCTAAGGGTTTCATCAGCTTTCTCACCAATTTAAAGTGCTTTAAATTTTTCTATAGACACAAACCGAAGAGAGTTATCAAAAAATAAATAAATAAATAAAAAACATGGGGAGTGTGATCCCTGTGTAATCTTCTTGAAGAGGGGGACCACCACCCCGGTTTGCCAGTCCAGAGGCACTGTCCCCGATGTCCATGCAATGCTGCAGAGACGTGTCAACCATGACAGCCCTACAACATCCAGAGCCTTGACGAACTCCGGTCGGATCTCATCCACCCCCGGGTCCATGCCACCACAGAGCTTTTTGATCACCTCGGCGACCTCGGCCCCAGAGATGGAAGAGTCCACCTCTATGTCCCCAGACCCTGCTTCCTCATCGGAAGGCATGTTGGTGGAATTAAGGAGGTCTTCGAAGTACTCCCCCCACCGACCCACAATGTCCCGAGTCGAGGTCAGCAGCGCACCATCCCCACTATACACTGTGTTGACCATGCACTGCTTTCCCCTCCTGAGACGCCGGATGGTGGACCAGAATTTCTTCGAAACCGTCTGGAAGTCATTCTCCATGGCCTCCCCAAACTCCTCCCACGCCGGGTTTTTGCCTCAGCAACCACCGAAGCTGCATTCCGCTTGGCCTGCCGGTACCTATCAGCTGCCTCCGGAATGCCACCAGCCAAAAAGGCCTGGTAAGACTCCTTCTTCAGCTTGATGGCATCCCTCACCGCCGGTGTGCACCAACGTGTTCTTGGGTTGCCACCATGACAGGCACCAACCACCTTACGGCCACAGCTCCGGTCGGCCGCCTCGACAATGGAGGCGCGGAACATAGTCCATTCGGACTCAATGTCCCCCACCTCCCCCAGGACGTGGTTGAAGCTTTGCCGGAGGTGGGAGTTGAAGCTCGTCCTGACAGGGGACTCTGCCGGACGTTCCCAGCAGACCCTCACAATACATTTGGGTCTACCAGGCCTGACCGCCATCCTACCCCACCAACGAAGCCAACTCACCACCAGGTGGTGATCAGTTGAAAACTCCGCCACTCTCTTCACCCGAGTGTCCAAGACATGTGGCCGCAAGTCCGACGACACGACCACAAAGTCGATCATCGAACTGCGGCCTAGGGTGTCCTGGTGCCAGGTGCACATATGGACAACCTTATGCCTGAACATGGTGTTCGTCATGGACAATCCGTGACGAGCACAGAAGTCCAATAACAAAACACCACTCTGGTTCAGATCATGGGGCCGTTCATCCCAATCACACCCTTCCAGGTCTCACTGTCATTGCCCACATGAGCATTGAAGTCCCCCAACAGAACGATGGAGTCCCCAGGAGGGATGTTCTCTAGTGCCCCCTCCAGAGACCCCAAAAAGGGCGGGTACTCCAAACTGCTGTTCGGCGCATAAGCGCAAACAACAGTAAGGATCTGTCCCCCCACCCGAAGGCGGAGGGAGGCCACCCTCTCGTCCACTGCGGTGAACCCCAATGTACAGGCCCCGAGCCGGGAGGCAATAAGTATGCCCACACCTGCTCGTCGCCTCTCACCGGTGGCAACTCCAGAGTAGAAGAGAGTCCAGCCCCTCTCAAGGAGACTGGTTCCAGAGTCCAAGCTGTGCGTCGAGGTGAGTCCAACTATATCTAGCCGGAACTTCTCAACCTCACGCACTAGCTCAGGCTCCTTCCCCGCCAGAGAGGTGACATTCCACGTCCCTAGAGCCAGCTTCTGCAGCCGAGGATCAGACCGCCAAGGCCCCTGTCCTCGGCCACCGCCCAGCTCACACTGCACCCGACCTCTTTGGCCCCTCCTACAGGTGGCGAGCCCATCGGAAGGGCGACCCACGTTGCCTCTTCGGACTGTGCCCAGCCGGGCCCCATGGGTGCAGGCCCGACCACCAGGCACTCGCCATCGGGCCCCACCTCCAGGCCTGGCTCCAGAGGGAGGCCCCGGTGACCCACGTCCGGGCGAGGGAAAACGTTTTCCAATGTTTGTGTTCATCATAAGAGGTCTTTTGAACCACTCTTTGTCTGTTCCCTCACCTAGGACCAGAATGCCATGGGTGACCCTACCAGGGGCATGAAGCCCCCGACAACATAGCTCCCAGGATCATTGAGACACGCAAACCCCTCCACCACGATAAGGTGGTGGTTCAAGGGGGGGAGTTCATGTAATTTAACATGCTATTTTGCTTTGAGAAATTTTGGCACTGTTATACTTTCATAGTGTAGCAAACCAGAGTTATCAGAGGTATTAGAGTATATACTGTAAATGTTCACAATGAAACATGGTACTGGAAGCATCATGTTATCGGACTCAAGCTCTAATCAAGATAGAGAGAATCATGGTTAGATCCAAATACCAATCTACCAATCTCTGACAATCAATTGAAACTTTATTTGATTGATTATCAAAACATTTGCATAGACTCTTAATTGAGTAATGAAAAATGAAATTAGGGATAAATTGAATTATACATAACTATAAAACAAAAAGTCTATATTTGTAATAACTGTCTGTGTATTTTCCCCCCTTTTTTCTGCTTTTAAAAATAAATCCACATTGCAGGGAACATCAAACACAAACTCATCTTTACCTACTGTTAATCCTACAGCACAACCAAATACAAATATACATTTTATTTTTCACAAATAATTTGAAAATGTAGGGAAATCTGGGGGCTGTTCCATGAAAGTAGCTAAATAAAGCCAGACTTCCACGCAAAAGTGAGACTCAAATTAGCGGCATCTCCAAATTAAGCCTCATGTGGTTCCACAAACGGAGCTCAGCTGTAACTAATGCCCATATGAATGGATGAACGAAACATAGATCCGAAATGAGCCAGACAGGTAAAACACGGGCAGTTTTTTTCGTTTTTTTTGCTGCTGAGCAAACGCTGCTCATGGTGATTTAATACACGGACATATTTTTGCACCTTGAATAAAGTATTCCAACTTGTTCAAATTATTGTTTTTTTTTTTTTTTTGGGGGGGGGGAAAGTGTATTTTACATGAAAAGATGTTATGTTAATGTTTTAAAAAAAGTTACTAATTAGACCATCTCTAGTTCTGAAATGCCATCTGTTCTGGACAATGTGAATAAAGGAAATAGTGTCCATTTTGAGCATGCAGGCATAACCCCTGTCCCCAAGCAGGACTCCATTAAACTCCCCTGCAAAAGAAGGTATCAATTACATATGCTGTGACACTCACAGTTCAAGACTGTATTTATATATATATGAAGACTTATAAAGTTATGTGTGCCTACTGACTGTTACAACTATTTATCTTTTAAAATTATGATCACTAGTTTCCATGAAAAATGCTTGTGAAGTAAAAACCCTTGCTTGAAATGTTCTCTTGCCTTCTGCTCTGTGCCAGTGAGGATGCTCGAAAGATCCTGGAGTCATGGACAGAGCCTGTCCATTTTGCCTCAACATTAGTAATTAGGCAGTTGCTGTCACAGATCATCTGAACACAGAGAGTGGATTTAGTGATATAGCATATTTTGTCTGGCAGAGCATTAATTTAAGATTGTTCATCAATTCATATATTGAGCAATGTCAAATTCAGAGCTAAATCACTGGCAATGTACGGAGTTATTGCCAATCTCCATACCTGTACATTGAGGCTATGGAAAGATTTCCTGTTCAATAGTCTGCCTCAGTTGGTCCAGCTGGGGTCTGTATTTTGATGTGGGTGCCGTCCACAGCACCCAAGACATTGGGAAAACCCAAGGAACAAATATAGCTTAATACAGGCATATCAATTTTTAAGTCTACTTTAACTGTCACATACCTGCTATTGCATAAAAGTTCTCCTTGATCCTCTGTGTTGGTAGATGGCCAGGAAAGGTTATATAAATATTTAAATATTGCCTCAGAGAAAGGTAGACCATCCTTATTTCACGGCATACGGTTGCTTTAAATGCTCAGCATCACCAACACTGTAGAGGAATGTCCCACTGGCGAAGAAACGCAGTGCAATACAGACAGATTGCACTGTGGTTAGGCATTGACTTCGCCATGTGGGTTTGCTGAGGTGTGGTTCCAGCGGCTCATATAGGTAGACTATGCTGGAGTGCCAGAGAATGATGTTAGAGTGTTGCAGGACATGTCTGAGAGCGCTAAGACAGTGGTGAGATGTGCTGTAGGTGTGACAGAAGAGTTCAAGGTGAAGGTGGGTTTGCTGAGGTGTGGTTCCAACAGCTCATAGGTAGACTATGCTGGGTCTGCTGAACCGGTATCTCTTCCACAGATAGTCATCTGGGAAGGCAAGAGGGTTTACTCTGTCCCTAAAGACCCTTGGGGCTGGTGGTCTGAAAGCTCTTTCTAATATCCGTGCACCCTCATCCACAGGGTCTTCAATAAATGGACAGGCCATAATTACATACGGGGCTTCTCTGTTTCTCTTTCGTTCTGAATCTCCATGCAGGTGTTGGTCTCACTCAGTACTGCTTAAATAGGCCTGACCTGCATTAGGCAATTAAGCTGACATCTCGTTTTTTATTATTATTAGTAGTAGTAGTAGTAGTAGTAGTAGTATTATTATTTTGGTAAATGTAATAAGGCTTTTTTGTGTAACTTCATATGAATTTATGAATTTATTAATTTCTGATTTTCTGTTTTCTGTCATTGCATTTCATGTTTGACCTTTTTTAATATGCTTACGATTTTATTTAAATTATTTTGGGGATAATTCAAATGCTGAGACATGATTTTTATAGGCTTAATAATTTTTTATTACACGACATGATTAGTGAGAGCGCGGAAATTAAACTGACGGAACGATCTTTAGGGAATATGTTCCCACACGTCGGAGATTCTTTGAGACACCGCTTAAATAAGCGAGACAGTTAGCCTGCCCCGGACCAGGTTAATTTGCCAGCATAAGTTGCCGGGGTAACTGAGTTTGAACTTTTTAAAGTTTGATTTGTGAAACCGAATCTACCAAAAATAAGCCTGACTAACCGAAATAAGCCTGGCTTATACTCTAATCTTGGTTTATGGAACAGCCCCCTGGAGTGTAGCTTCACTATAAATATAATATGAGTAAACAAATGTACACGTGAAATATTAAGCGCTGTATCAAAAGCTAAAGTATTGTGTGCATACTTATGCAACTAGGTTATTGTAATTGTATTAATAATGTATGATGTATTTGCACTGGATTTTGTGAATGAAATGTTTACCAGTTTGTGTCTGTATTCCTTAAATGCTTGGATGCAAAGCTCAACAAACAAACATAACTTCTCAGACAACACCAAGTAAGCATTTTATCTTTTCTTTTCCAGATCTACTAATAATTACAAAGTTTAGTGGACTGGCATTATCAGGATTATCAGAGTAAATACTGTAAATGTTTTGTTTGTTCATGTAGGCTACTACATTATCATTGTTCCAGGTCTATACTTGCTGATAAATAGATACCCTCTCTGACCCAAAATAAAGATCAGCTGTGTATGTAGGATCTTAGGAATAAGATTCTACAAGATCCCCCTGTAAGGGGTCTCAGGAATATCTAGCAAGTACCATCCACACTCACCAATCAGATCTTTGCCCGTATTTATAAGCATCTCAGAATCACTCGTTGGAATCACGCTGAAAGTTAATTTGGGACTAAAAATACGTACAACATTAAAGATATTTATGAAACTTCCTACTCTTACTTTCAGCGAGGAGTAGGACTGCTCCTAGGCAGATAATGAGAGCCACAAAATTATGATGTTACATATGACATTGAAGCTCCAAAGCTTGTGGCGAGCAGAAGGGGCAGCTCCAAATACTGTAAAGCCTCGCTTTGAAGCATGTGTCTTTCCCCTGTAAAGTCATGTGACCAATGACAAACGAGGCCTTGCGTTTGCCTGAATAACGTGACTCACCCCTACGGGGCTTCACCAGGTTTAAGTAAGGGTTGTTAACATGGATGTCTCACATTTTCAGTTTGCTTCTTCAGACAATTCTTACCCAGCAATTATGTTTGAATGGAGCCACGAAGACAGAAAGAGACTATTTGGGAATATTTTGAAGTAATGTAATTACTCCTAATAAGATGATTGCTGGAATGAATAAATTGCTAGAACGGAAGGAAAAATAAATCAAATTTTTTGGAAAGGAGGCATTTTGTCCTTTAAATAATTTTTAAAGATTCAGAGATGCTAAATAAGTGCCCAAACATTTCCTTTCATTTATAAACAACACACACAAAATGATGAATGCAATAGTACTAGCAGCTGCATGTCCATATCAATCGTGTTGCTTGCGATGTAAGGGTGTATTTGCTTCACAAAATTTGTCCACTAGATGTCAGTACAATGAGCTCTTACTGTAAATTAACCTTTAGATCAAACTATTATCTAGGAAGCCTTAACACCTAAATGAGGCTTCATCAATGTTGAAGTCAGCACCAATTGTGTGCATAGACTCTTAATGGAGTAATGAAAAAATTTAATTAGGAATAAATTGAATGATACATAACTAAGTCTATATTTCTAATAATTCTCTTTTGTGTGTTTAAGATTTTGTAAATAACACCTTGGGTAAGCATTTTTATGTTTTCTTTTGAAAGCTATTAATAATTAGAAAGTTTAAGGGACCAAAGTTGTCAGAATTATCTGAGTGTACAGTATACTGTAAATATTTGCTACTATATTATCATTAATGTGACTGAATATTAAATAACTAAAAGATCAGTGAATGATCTCCGTAGAGCGGCGTTCTGTTATCAAAGGCAGGAGAGTGAATGTCTGAATTGGTATTACTATTTGATACCTCTATGCAGTGATATCCAAAAGAAGAATTTAACATGAACACGTCCGTGATGGCAAATAGAGCAACAGAGATCAAAGTCAATCCTTTTGCAAATGTCTTGGTGAAATCTGGCAGTGGTGATGAGCGCAACCAACCTTACTGTCAGGTTTTGAAGAATGCAAATAATGCATAATTGCAGATGATACTTAATTTAAAAATCACACACAAATAACAAAACCGGATAAAACAGTGTAAAGTATTAAACCAGTATTCCTAAGGGGACTGAACTGAAAGCTCACGAACAACACAACACCACATTAGAACAGATGTCAGACACTAACTTCTGAAACATGAGAGCTTATATACTTGCATCAATTATGGCAGTAAACTAGGTGCAGCTGAAAACCATTGACAAGTGCAACTTCTCTTCAGATGGGACTGGAGCTCTAGTCAAGACAGAATCATGGTTAGATCAAAATACAAAACTATTTTGTCACAAAGTTTTTGTTAATTAGTTGAAGATGAAGAAAATGTCTTCAAGCATGATGATAAACCAAATGACGAATCCAAGTCAACAAAGGAACAGCTTAAGAAGAAAAAGATTCATATTTTGCTGTGGCCTGTGGAATAATTTGGAGAGGGCCGTGCACAGGACATCTCATGATTTAAAAGATCTTGACTTAATTGATAAATTAAGAAGTTGGTAGAGACTCTTATTTAAAAAGAATGAGCATTGTATATAACAAAATATAAAAAATATATAGAATTAATTATGGAAAAAATATGTTCTCTATATAATCATAAGTAAAGAAGTAAACTTTTAAAATATGAACGTGTGCGTGCAAAGTTGTATGTCGAGGCGTGTAAATTGCTAATCAAGTTGAAAGTCAACACATATCTAACTCTTATACACTAATATAAACCCTAACTATCTATATATACACTTTTTATTGTTGTTTTTTGTAATTTTAAGGAATTTCTTGTTTTTTTTTCCCCCCCGCAAAACGCTTGCATACAAAGCTCAACTACTGCAGATCGTAAACACAACTAATGCTACAACATCTGGGACTCATTTTATTCTTTTCCTGAAAAGCCTGAAGTTTACATGTTTGCTAATTTAATAGGCTACTATTGCTTAAAGAAATATAATTATTTCGATTTTTTTTTTTTTTTTTTTTTGCTTTTAGTAAACTTTTAGGAAAATCGTTTTTTACTTAGACTCTACATTTAGATAAAAAATGTAATGATCTAATTTACTCTCTACACACCCCAGTTAAATATCTACTGTTTTTGTGATGTAATCATTTAAACCAGAAAAGATAGTTGCAGATTATTTCCACCTTTAATGTGATATAGCAACTAACACAATTCAAGTTAAAGTATAACAAACACTTAAAGGAAATAAAAATAATAATGACTTTGTTATTTGCATAAAACAGTTTGCATAAAAAAGTCTTTTATAATGGGTTAGAATCATTAATTCACATTTCGACTTTTGTAGAAAATATTCATATACTGTACACCTGTCTTCAGTGATGATATCCTTTCCAAATAACCCAAAATAAATATCGACTGGTTATATAGGATCTTCTCTACATCTTCTTGGTTTCCAACAATACAATGTAACTGCGAGAGTAACGAGCATTAAGATGTTATGAAGGGCTGTGCCAGGAGGACCTTCAATTATTGTTGGGTTGTTGTAATCTATATTACCTTTTTCAAGATGATTCGTGGGAGGGAATTAAATTTAACTGTAATTGATTTTTAAAAAATGCATTTTCTATGATTTGTCAACAATGATTGAATCGTTGAATAAATCCTACATGAAAAGAAAATTCCCTTATGTTTGTCTCACTAATTTCTCAATTTATCTCTATAATTTTAAATCCTGAAAGAGTATTTGAATGATGTGATAAATAGTGATTATGTACTATTGAACTACTAGAATAAACACTGAACTGTATAACGTATACAAGCCTGAATTGTGTGTTATATGTTAAATATTTTCTATGATTAGAGTTAAAGATCTGGTGTATTAGGTATATCTGACTTTGTACATACTATGAAGGAAAACTGAGATGGCATGAGGAAGAGATTCATTCAAACTGGTAAACCCTCTACTACTCTCTACTGGGTGGCAATAGGATTTGAGTATGCAGTGGAAAACTAACAATTGTCTAGACCAGTGGTTCTCAAACTTTTTCTGTCATTCCCCACTTAAGGGGGTGAGTGAATTTTCAAGCCCCACTTGTCAATAAAATAGTAACGAAATTGGCCAAGTTTACTGTTTATTGAAATATCAATTTCTAAACCAAAAAGATCAAACAACACCAAGTTAAAAACAGATAAAATACACGTGCACTAGTTATAAAAGGCTTACGTTGTCACATATCTTTGCATACTTGACCCCATGTTTATTAGCTGCTCAGCAATCGTTTGTAGTTTTTTTGCACTGGCCAATTCTGTATGCAACTTTGAATGAAGCCATTTGTGCTTTGCTGTCCACTGATTCAGATGTTACCATGCGATTCTCCTGCTGTCTGTATTCTGCCAGCTTTCTTTGAAAGAAGTCGAGTGGCTTATTAACGTGACTGGAGTGTGTTGTCTCTAAGCGTCTTCCTAATTTGTTGGGTCTCATGCGGTCTGCTGCCAGCGGTTTAAGACACAAAACACACACAGGTCTCTCTCCTGCCCCCACCATCCCCACCATGAATCCAAGCTCAAGATAGGCTTCATTAGGGGTGGGCGATATAACCAAAATCTTCTATCACGGTAGAAGCAATTTTCTTGGATTTCAGATGATAGAAAAGGTTTGACGTGTTTCCACCACTTGTTAAAACAGTGCACTTGTGTACCTTCCAAATCACGTTCATCTCATTCGTATCACTTTTCTTATACCCAAACCAATTCCACACCACAGACGAGGCACCTTTTTTCTTTACAATCTCCTCGTTGTCGGTTTCGTCACATGTAAATAAACTCACTGCTGCTGCAGCGTCTTCTTCCATTGTCGAAGTGTATGTGAAGCCAAACACATCAAAAGTGGGACGAAACCGTGGCACCCGATTGAACCAAATATCTGCGCAAATACAGCGCAGCGCGACTATCTGGATAGCGCAGTGATGATCTGGTTGATTCACGCAGCCCGGTGACTCACTGTGTTTTTATTTAAAAACATTTTAAAATGTCAGGACTGTTTAATATTGTTTCCGCCTTGCCATGCCTGGATTGTACGTGTGCATCCCAGCGGGGTAAAATGTATTTTGATGGTCGGCGCGGTTTATTTCTGTTAGAGTCGCGTAGAGCCTCCCCAGTGGCTCGCGCAGGTTTGTGATTCGAGCAGCGCTGCTAAAGTTGGCCCGAAGTTAAACCGTTATTGTTGCACTATGGTTCCACTTTTTCTCCCGGCCCACAACTGATGTTATTTTAAATTTACTTGTATTAATGATCCATTTATTTGTGTGTGATTGTTTAGTTTTTTCCTATTCATTTCCACTAATTTCCTCCCGTTCATTGCGCCCCACCCGTCATGTCTGTATTCCCCACTAGTGGGGCGCCCCACACTTTGAGAACCACTGCTCTAGAGGAAGCCATCCATCAAAAACCAGTGGATAAATACTGTAAGATATAAGACAGATATGAAAATAATAATCCAAGAAAGACTTTTCTTTCAAAATTCATATTGTGGTGAGAGAAGCTGTTCACAGGAGGCTTTGTGTTCATCACCCACAGTGAAAGATTAGGGTGGAAGGATCATTTTAAGATTTCTCCATAGCCTGATAGTTGCTTCTTTGGGTCATCCTGTTCTGTCCTCCTGTACTGTATGCTTTCAAGTCAAAGCAGGACTTGTTGATTGTGTAGAATAACAGAACACAGTTATGAGAGTACAAACTCCAATTATTTCTCTATATAATCCATATATAATATATAATCCATAAAGTTTTACAAGAGCCATGATCGGACTTACTGCTTGACTGAAATGCTGGTCTCCCAGGAACTCATTTAATGACCCATACATACATACTGTACAAACATAAGGAAATGGCTTGGAGCGAGGTCAGGGCTGCAAGAGGTGTTGGTGAATGATTGTGTGTACAGTTCATACAGACAGATGCGTCTCTTCTGCCATTTGGTGACGAGTTATCCATCAATTTTTTTATTTATCTATTTATTTTATTTTTTTTTAAAGATCTATTGTTCGACTTGCTGAATGGGAACGACTGCAGTGGGCTGCTGGTCAACTCACCTTGTAAGAATATTCATTATTTCTTGAATGGTTTTTTAATGTTTGCAAAATTTTTATTGTTTTATTAAGGATAAAAGTCGCAACTGTGCATGAATTGTGTGTGAATTCTTCTGTAAATATGAATGTTTTACACCTTAATTCATAAGAAATTTCATGGACATAAGAAAGTCCTGGTTTGACTTGAACGCCCCTTGTACGCATCATGTAAAATCATGGATTTAATAAAATTGATATTTCTTTATTTCTAGATATTTCTTAAGATTTACTTAATTATGTGTATCATATTAATATGCAGGCAGCACAGTGGTGTAGTGGTTAGCACTATTGCTTTGCACCTCCAGGGTCCGGGTTCGATTCCCGTCCCTGTGTTCATGGAGTTTGCATTTTCTCCCTGTGCTTGGTGGGTTTCCTCTGGGTACTCCGGTTTCCTCCCACAGTCCAAAGACATGTAGGTTAGGTTAATTGCTGTTCTCAAATTGCCTGTAGTGTGTGAATGAGTGTGTGTATGTGTGTGTGCCCTGCGATGGATTGGCATCCTGTCCAGGGTGTATCCCGCCTCGTGCTCGAAGTCTCCTGGGATAGGCTCACGACAATGAATACAGGATTAAGCAGTATAGACGATGAGTGAGTGATATTAATATCATTCAAGACTGCGGGCATCTACAATCTACATGAGGGTCTTCACACCAATAGGGGCGCATACTTATGTAACGACAAGGATTTACTTCCCCAACGAACCCAACAGAAAAGATGAGCCATTTCCTTGTCTGTGTTTTGGGTGTGGCTTTCTCTTACTCTCTCTTCCAGCAGGGGGCAGTGCATTATTATCATTCCTGAGTGGATGAATAGATACTTGAATGAATGAATGACTTTATCCTGTTCAGCATTGTGACAAATCCGGATCCTATTCCAGGAACATGATGCAGAAATACACCTACTGAGGATTTACTAGAAGCATATAAATAGCATAAGACCTTAAAATCTGATCTGCTATAGACAATAAATAAATTTTAATTATACCAGATCAAACTTATAATTTCATTTCTGGTTGGCCAGAAGTGTTGATTAATTTTCTATAATGGCAGCTTTTGTGTGAATGCACTCATTCTAATACATGATTACATTTGTATGATTAGACCTTTCAAATTGATTATCTCAAATGCATTGGATTATCAACGCTCAAATGGATTATCAACCAGGTGTTTCCCACCACAATTGTCAGAGACAACCACAGGTCAATTGCTTTGTTTGATTCACTTTCCATATACTGTAGAGGTAGCATAGGACAGCATGATCCCTCTTCCAGTAGAACACTATTTAAATTAGTTGCAGTTCCATCTTTGACCACTACTGGGCAATAGACAATAATAATAATAATTATAATAATAATCGGCGGCACGGTCGTGTAGTGGTTAGCACTGTCGCCTTGCACCGCCAGGGTCTGGGCTCGATTCCCGTCTCTGTGTGCATGGAGTTTGCATGTTCTCCCCGTGCTTGGTGGGTTTCCTCCGGGTACTCCGGTTTCCTCCCACAGTCCAAAGATATGCAGGTTAGGCTAATTGACATTCCAAATTGCCCGTAGTGTGTGATTGGGTGTGTGAGTGTGTGTATGCCGTGCGATGGATTGGCACCCTGTCCAGGGTGTACCCCGCCTTGTGCCCCAAGTTTCCTGGGCTCCAGGCCCCCGCGACCCTGTATATAAGGATAAAGCGGTACAGAAAATGAATGAATGAATGAATGAATAATACTAATAATAATAGTGCTATGGAATTAAATACACACCGTGATTGTTCATCCTCTGTTGGCTGTAAATTGCAAAACACTTAAACCATAAGAATAACCACAAGAGCAAAAAAACTTAAACACAATGACAAACTAACCGGAAGGGAAGACTAGGAATATCGTATGGTAATTTTTGATTCCTGCTACAGCGCACTGCGTCCAATCCGAAACGAGCATAAGATGATCAATAAGAACCAACACGTTTAAAGTTTATGTTATTGTGTTTTAGAGTTTTCACCTTTAGGTCCACCGTACTCAACATCATCCAAATAAATTGTCTTGTTTTTTTTATTCCATTAAAGTAAGACAATTAAAGGAACCTCAATTAATGTCTGAAAAATAAGTCACAGATCACTCAAAAGAGGTAATGACTGTTGTGGAAATGAGAACTTGATTTAGATTTCTTGAAAGTCTGAAATACATTGTTGACCTTGACATCACCTGGCCATATGGATAAGCAGAATCGTAAGTACTACAGTATGTGTCTAAAATGAACCTTTGACAAGCAGAACAGAGTTTTGAGGACGTGCTCTAGGTCAGCATTTTCACAACCCTCATGTAGGAGTGCTCTGACGATGCATTTTTTTTTTTTGTCTTAAAAGGTCTTCTTAGTGTTGCACAAGAGCTTTTGCTGAGTCACTGTGTGCTGAAACATTTTTCCTCTTCGGGTTCTCTGGCTGCTGCTTAAAGGTTAGAAGTTCCTCTTCATGTGGAGCAGTAGAAACTGGTCACTCGTCTACGCACTCCTCAGGATGAGTCATAATTAAAAGGTCTGAATAATCTGGACAAACCCACACAGTCAGAGATTTGCGATCCTAGAATTTTCTTATGGCCATACTGTTAAAAATTCATGTGCATCATAAAACACACACAATTTGTTGGTAGAATAAAAGGTAGAAATTCCGTCCCATGTAATGGGAGGCACTAGGGACATATTTTGGAGAAATGTTCATTTCAATTTCATTAAAAAAAAAAAAAAGGTGAAGATAAAAACATATTTCATTTCATGTCACAGGATGATTGAAAGAAGACATTGATAATGCAAAAATGTTATAAATGTGATACATACAAATTTTACAGCTCCTCACCGGGCACCAAGTTCAGCATGGTGTCTACATTCAAGTCCACTTCAAAAGTTCAAAATATGTTTTCTAGAGTTCAAGTAGAAAACTTGTCCCGTTCTTTCATCGATCACGGAGTCTTGTTCTCAGCCAACGTCTCCGACTCCACATCGAGGTCAGTTAGACAGCAGTAGCACATGATCTGGGTGTATTTGGTGATGGAAGCTGGCACCGATGAAGACGACAATGAAACGAGAGCAGGGAGAAAGACGAGACAGGGTCAACAAACTGAAATCAAAATCAGGAGCAGCTGGAGACGTACTCGGAACTGTAACTACTGAGAAATGCAGCATGGTTAGTGTTGCTTATGTTGTGTTTTGTTGTTGTTGTTGTTGTTGTTGTAAGCTCAAAAAATTCTGCCAAGTTTGCTAAACACGCTTTTATCAAGATGATACAAGAGGATTTTTCTGAATTGAGCAGAGAAAACCTTAATCTTCACCTAGCAACAATTAACTAGTTAGTGATGGAGTACATCAAAAATACCAAGAAATGTTACATTTTATTTCAAGGAAACATTTTCAAAAATTGCCTATTAAACTATTGGCTATAGTTATATTAGAGATATATAGTTGTATATAGATATAGTTATACACACACTATCGTTCAAAAGTTTTAGAACACTTTCTAACTCCATGATGGTTCCTGATGTTTATTTCTTTCTACATTGTAAAGTTTTGCTGAAGGCGTCCAAAAACTGCATGAATCTCCTTTGAACAGTTGATATTGAGATGTTTCTGCTACTTCTGCTCTGTAAAGACTTCATAACGCCTCTAATCTGAGCTGCTGTTAATTGGTCATTTTTCAGGCTGATAACTCTAAATGAACTTCTCGTCTGCAGCAGAGGTAGGATTTGGTCTCGTCCTCCTGGGACGGCCTTCATGAGAGACAGTTTCATTATGGTGCTGGACGGATTTTGCAAATGCACTTGACACAATACTGTTCTTACAAGAACTATTACAGAAAGGCCGACCTCTGTGTCTTACAATAACAACTAACTGGTGTTTTTCTTGTTGTTACGTAATTACCTAATTCCATATGTGTTAATTTATAGTTTTGAAATCCACAGTATTGTTGTAGAATGTAGAAAATAAATCACTAAACAAAAACAAAGATATTTTGAACGGTAGTGTACATTTCTGCTTGCAGTGAAAGTGAGTTACTGTAGCTGAGACGAGCCAGCTTGTCACGAGTACCTGATTTTTCTTCCCTCCGGGTTTTTGTTGCGTTCTCTTTTCGTAGCTCATCTTGCTATTAGACTACGCTTTAGACAATTGAAGCATATGCAGTTAAAACGATTTCTTAGCTACTTTTATAGAATAATATTTAACTGGAAATTTTGCGAACGTCCAGAATGTTTCATCTCTTTCAAGCAGTTAACAAAATATTATGGCTCAGGAAAAGTTGAAAAGTTATCTACTGTACTTAGGCTGTACTAAGAAGCTATTTTTTTCAACTGAAAGTATTAATCATGTGAGACTAATCATATGATCATGTGAGATTAATCATGTGAGATTAATATGAGGCTTATTATGTTATGAGGGTAACTGCTCATCTAAATACATTTTAAAATACAGCAAAAAAAAAAAAAAAAAAAACTCTTATAAATAAATCTTACCGTTAAGCTGACTGAACCATTTAGGCCGCTTCTCCTCAGGCAGGTAGATGCAGAAATAGTATACCGGTACACCAGACAGTGCAATGGCTACTCCTATCAGGGAATTGATTGTGTCACTATAAAGGGGAACGATGACAAGGAAAAGGCTGCACAAGCAGTAGATGATGGGAATGAGCAGCGTAAGCTGGAAAAGAGAAGACACACGGAAGGTGAGGTGTAAATCGAAACATTAAAGGTGCCATATTTTACTATTTCTGTAACAAATTAACACACGTCTCAAAGCTCCTCCTTAGTGTGTCTGCTGAAGTACCCCTGAAACAACACATTTTTCAATATATCAAACCTCTGTTGCACTCCTTCTCCAACCTTGCTGTTTCCATGTCTATGTAAATGAGCTACTGCTGAGCCACGCCCTGTCAGTGAACTGCATCGCTAAGCAACAAGCCAGGAGAATGTGACATCATATCTTCTCATATATTGTTGTTGTTGTTGTTGTTGTTGTTTTTACACCCACATCGGAGACATCTGGATTTCCAAAATGACTTAATAGGCGCCCTTTAAAGACAAATCCAACCCTTTAGTCACATAGATACTCAGCTACCTTTACAGGTCTGTGTCTGTCTGGCTGTGACAAGCGAAGGTAGATGAGTCCCGCTACGGATAATCCTACAAACAGCCAGTAGCTGAAGCTGAAGTAATTGATTAGCAGAAATACGTCTTCCACACACAGAAAGATCAGTCCCATCGCACCCTGTAAGCACAAATAGAAAACATTTAGAACTTGTTTTGAATGATTATGCAGATTTTGCCCCACTACATGACAAATATATAAAACGAATGTTCTTCTAGGGTAGAAAATTCACAAATGACCTCAATTTATAAGCTTGAGGGATGATATGCATGAGAGCAAGTATGGTTGGTTATCATGTTGCTTGGATAAAAGAGGAAAATATTATGGCTGCTGTGAATGATTTATTTTAGAAGACTATTTTAGACCACTAGTGGACAGTAGATGACTTTACCTCCCCTTTGTACAATGTGCTCCTACACTAAATAGTCTGTAAATAAAAAAAGCACACCAGTGTCTGTACATGTCATATTAAGTGCATACTGTTTACATGTACAGCTTTTGTGGCAGTCAGCAAAAAGATGGATGATCCTATTTTTGTAGCTTTCTAAGTAAACATCCTGGAGTTGGAGCTTGTCCAATCATGTCCAGTAAGAGATCAGAGTGGTGTGAGTCTTACATTGAAGAGGAGAGCAGGGACAGGGGTGTAGCGGTCAGCGTGGATCAGAGCCAGGCTGTTCGGGAGGTGGCCTTCTCTCGCTCCCACAAAGAACAACCTGCAACAAGAAGTACACTTAGAAACTGTGATTCAAAATTTAGAAAGGTCCAACTTCCAAGGAAGATTTGTCGCCTGCCCACAGAACGTGCTACTTCTAAAAAGTAAATACTGTAGATGGTGCACATCTATATTTCTTGATGAAGGTCCTGTGATGGTTTGGTCAAATTCCCATTGAAGAAGCTGAACTGATCATCAATCGGTTCATTTTGATACTTATTTTCGCACATTTCAAACACATTTCCATTATTTATTTTTGATTTTATAAATCTGGTTTGCAACAATCATTGTGTTATATCAATAAAATGTTATTGAATAAAATGTTATTGAACTGTGTTGACAATGGATAACCGACAGTAATGGCGCCGATTCGAGATAAGGAACACAAAGATCACAATCAGTTATGTCAATGTGTCCCTTAAGTTAAGTAGGATAGAAGTACTGTAGGTAATCAGAGCAGCATTGTAGCAAAAGTTATTTCCCAGAACACACATTCAGCATTACTCTAACCAACAAAAACAAAGTTCAACCATGTGGCATTATTTGGTTCTACCTTGTAGCCACATTACAGTACTAAACTTCTGACTTTTACAGTGTTATGGATATTATTAGTGCTAATAATATTGACCAGAGGTCCTGCCATGGTCCTAAATTAGAAATAAATAGAATAGTAATCACCAATGTTATCCACAATCCCTAGTTGGACTACAGAGGTTCCTAGAAGGATGATGATGACAACGCATTGCACCACGCTCCCACTGATCCTCCAGTACTGCTTAATTGGTACTCAGGGATTGAGGAAACCATGCATCTAGACTGTTTTGTGTTCTGGCAGTAGGTGGTTGAACGAACTTCCTCTCGATGCCCATGCAGCTGAGTCACTGACAATCTTCAATCGACGACTAATGACCTATCTGTTTCTTAGATCTTTGGGTTAATTCTCTCGCCCCTCTATCTTACAGTATATATAGTGTAAAAAAAACCTTTCCCAACAGAGGGCTGATGGTACTTTGCACCATTGTAAGAATCAATCCAATGAGGATCAATCCAATGAGGATCAATCCAATGAGGATCAATCCAAATGATATACTCTAAAAAAACCTTTCCCAACAGTGTTTGGCTGATGGTACTTAGTTAGTACCATTGTAAGAATCAATCCAATGAGAATCAATCCATTGACGGATTCTTCAAAGTACATTTGCAAGTCATTCCGGATAAGCGCGTCTGATAAACGCCTAAATGTAATGTAAATGTAAACGATGATGGATTAGTGCTCAACAGATAATCTGGTTGTTCTGTTAGGTGCATAAACAAGCTTCAGCTAGTCCAGAATGCAGCAGCGAGAGTCCTCACTAGAACCAGAAGATACGTGCACATCCTATCTTCACTGCATTGGCTCCCTGTGAAATTTCGCATTGATTTTAAAATACTACTCTTGACATATAAAGCATTAAATGGTCTCGCGCCGCAGTATCTGAGCGAACTGCTAGTGTCTTACGATCCGCCACGCCTACTTCGGTCAAAGGATGCAGGCTGCTTATCAGTACCGCGTAATATGAAAACTACAGCTGGGGGCAGAGCTTTTTCTTACAAAGCCCGAAAATTATGGAATAGTCTTCCAAATAGTGTTCGGGACTCAGACACAGTCTCAGTGTTTAAGTCTAGGCTCAAAACCTATTTATTTAGCCAAGCATTTTTATAAATAGATTTGCCATAAGGTAAAGGAGCAGATCTGGGGGACTCATGGACGTAGAGTATTATGGTGAACTGGTATGTTTAGATGCTGTCTTCCTCACTCTCATTTGATCACTCAGGTTTGTTGACGGTGAGGTGATTGTTTGCTTTACATCTCAGGGAGCCCTCATGTTTGTGTTTCCTTCTGGCTCTCCCTTTTAGTTATGCTGTCATAGTTAGTCCTGCCGGAGTCTCTGCTTCTTCCCCTGCACTCTACAGTAAATATACATTCACCTTATACATTATGTGACTGTGACCATACCTAACTGTTATCTCTTCTTTTCTGCTCTCCCCTCTCCTGTTCTCTCTCCCCCTCTCTCTATTTCCTTCTCTCTGTCAAGCTACACGTCGTTCCTGAGCTGCCAGTGCTCCAGACTCCCTCTACCCTCTGGACCTGTCCGACTCATCCTGGTTATTCCGAACTGCCTGCCACCTAACACACTGTATAAATGCAGATCATTTCCTGCTATCTGTTTCACCCAGATGAGGATGGGTTCCCTGTCGAGTCTGGTTCCTCTCAAGGTTTCTTCCTATTACCATCTCAGGGAGTTTTTCCTTGCCACTGTCGCCCTCGGGCTTGCTCACCAGGGAATATCTGAACATTTTGATTCATACACATTCACATTCCATACAAACTTAAATAATTCTTTTGATTGTGTAAAGCTGTTTTGAGACAATGTCAATTGTTAAAAGCGTTATACAAATAAAACTTAATTGAATTGAATTGAATAGATAGTGATCCCTATGTGTCACCTACTGTATGCTTCTCAGGCAGGCAACACTACAAAGCAGGATGGATTTGAGATTGACATAAATGAGCACAAACTCACCTTGAGGCAGAAATGATTGAGGCGTTCAGTCCTCCGTAACAAGACATAGCCACAGCAATGGGAACAACCCAGCTGATGGGTCCCAGAACCTGATTCCCAAATGTCTGTAGAACCAGAAAACTTCATTTAAGCTGATCAACTGGAGATCTACTGCACAATTCAGACCGTAATCTACTAAATCCTAAATCTATTCAGTATATTTTTGCAGGCATCCAGGATTTACTCTATAGTTTACACTAGAATTAATTAACCGTTTAACGGATAAATAAAAAAAGAAGTTGGAATAAAGAATATGCAATACTACATACAGGTGCAAAAGTTTACACCCCCATGGTTTCTGGAAAAAAGAAAACAATTACCTCTATCTTTAAACTTTAACTATAAACAGAAAAATATTCTGAGAATTTAAACTAAACATTTTTTTAAAATAAAGGCAAATATATACTGTATATATATTTTGATGTTTGTACTGTACATGGACATACCACTGCGACTGCATCACTGGCCATGAAGGAAGGCATGTCCAGCACCAAGTAGTATGCCACATTTGTCAGCATGTATATGATGGTTACAATAGGCATGGAGATGGCAATGGCTAGGGGTAGATTCCTGCATGGGGGAAAAAAAGAAAAATTAAAAAAATATGTCAGTGAAGGACTAAAATTGAATCACTGCTACATAAACACTGAAATCTACAAGTCTACTATTGGTTATTTTAATTTTAAAAGGTTACACCTTGGGTATAAAAAAATGCATGATAAACAACAGTTCATGTTTTATTACAGTAGCATGTTTTAATCAAATCAAGGACCTTTCTGGATTCACAATCTCCTCTGTGACAAAGTTGAGCGTATCCCAGCCAGAGTATGAGAAGAGAGCTGAGTAGAGAGCGAGTGCAATGCTCCCAGCCTCCATGGAGGAGCCCTTGAAGGGGTTCTGAAAGTTCTGAGTCTCTCCTGTAAATGTAAACACACCTAGATTAATGTTCAAGATATTGAGATCGACATTTTACAGAAATGGGAGCTATTACATATTGCTATGCAATATCTCAGCACAAAAAAAAAAACAAACAAACAAAACAAAACAAAAAAAATCGCACCCAGTAACTATTTTGACTGTTATTAAAGGGGAACACAGGTCAATATTAAAAAATGGATTTTTTTTCCTGAAACATACAACAACACTCAAAAATTAGCATTTTTATTGTTCCATCTGGCTTTCCGTACCTTGAATTATTTTTAGGATGCCGATTGCAATGATGAGGATGAGGGACATGATCTTGGTGTAGGTAAAGATATCCTGGACCAGAGTTCCCCACTTCACATAGGCACAGTTTATAAAGATCAGCACACCTGAGACGGAAAGGAAGAGTTTTAAACTTTTTTTAGACACTTTGTTTTAAATCTTAGAGAGGTGAAGAAGAACGTAGACGAACAAAGGAGAAGAAATGTTGCTGATGTACTACACTTACTGTGATGATGTTACAGTTGATTTATTTATTTAGTTTTTTTTTTTTTTTTTTTCAAATTAATGACATGTTTGACCAACTTTTGCATTGAGCCATGAATGTAAATTTTTGTCTAGAAATTTTTTTTAAAAAAAAACAGGGTTTTATAAAGCTTTTTTCATCTCATCTTATTTTAAAATACATAACTCATAACTTATTCAGAAGGCCCTCTATTGATTCTCTGTAAATGTTATTTTGTATAGTAACATTAGCCAGGAGTAGCTCAGTGGTTAAGGCATTGGACTACGGTTCGGAAGATCCTAGGTTCAAACCCCACAACCACCAAGTTGCCACTGAGCAACTGCTCAGATGTTTAATGAGATAATATAAAAAATGTAAGTCGCTCTGGATAAGAGTGTCTGCTAAATGTAAATGTATAGTCACTATTCTGATCTATCGCATGCAAATTGAGAGTTTGTACTGTATATGGTCGAAAGTATTTTAAAACAAAGTGTTGAATGCAAAAGCGGGAATCGGAAAATCATATGTCTTTTTTTATGTCCACTTGGTGGCTATCCTGGCAACCAGCCTACTTTATCTTCTTCATCGATTAAACCAGAAATAGACCCGAGGAATAATAGTGTAAATGATATCTGGTTACTGGCTCCAATTACTCCATTATTTCAGGTATCTCAGGTTGCTGAGGCTACCAAGGAGGTGATCTGTTTTTCCGAGACTTAATACACCCACCATGTTCAGCAATACACATTTCCCTGTTTGTAATTTGAGCAGTGGCCCGTTTCTAAATGCAGTCCAAATATTACAAGTTCACCAGAGGAAACCATATAATAAAACACTTGCAAAACACTTATCTTGGTTTTAATATTTCATCTGTATTGGGAACTACTAGTCTGCGGAATATCAGGTTCAGTGAGGCCTGTCCAGGAATTAATGTATACAGGCAGAATGCCAGTTCTTCTTTTCTCTCCCTATATACGTGTGTGCACATTTGTTAACGTATGAGCAGGTGTATTCAGCTCACTACTGTACTGACTCATTACAGTAGTTCAACCACTACTATAAATCAAAGGGGGGAAAAAAACAGATCCTGGCTTACATTACTGACATATGGTCATGTGTTTGGACGTACGCATGCTTTCGACCTTGTTTACACGTCAGAACTGAAACTCTGGTAAGGGTGATGCTGTTAAAAATGTGGTGACAAAAAAATTTTTTTTTTTTAAAGTCCAAGTTTAGGAAATATAGGTGGCAGTGAGACCTGGGACGAGTGCTAACACGTTGATCTTTCACCTACTTCCCAAACTTGTTGTGTCAAGGCAGACAGACAGCGATGAGGTCCAAAAAAAGATTCAGACCACTATAATAGTTTGGCCTAATAGTTTCTAGAGGCACAATTCATAGTTACTCTGTGCAAAATGACTAGTCATGGGAAATAAACTAACTAATGTTATTTTTAAAATCTGGTTCAATGTAAAAAAGAAGAAGATGAAAAAAAAAGTCTGGTTGTTCCTCTTTAGATTTTTTTTTTTTTTTTTTAGACAACAGTGATTTACACATCATGGTCAGGGTTGGGAAGTGACCAGGGGACGGGCAGGGGATCTCCAAAAGCATGAAACAGTCCACCACTAGATAACCCACAGATACTTTACAGTGGCTAACAGCATGTAATGAATCAGCAGACTCCTCAACACTCCTTTAACACCATTCTGATCAAATCTTTCCAACAATGAAACGTCAGATCTAAGATTAAAACTAGCTGGACCTGCTTTTCATTGCTGAAGATCAGAGCTGCATTCAAATTGTGAAGACTGTCAAATTTTGCATTTGCTTCTTTATTTACTGTCTCTTCAAAATAACTTATAATATTCAGAAATATTCCAGCAACTCCTTAAATGTGCCTATACTAAAGTGGATAATTCGGTCTTATTTCGTATAAATAATTTTGACATAATTACTTGTAAAGAATAAGAAGATTTGTAAAGAATACGCTAACACAGCTTTGGGGATTATAGTTTACTGAAATTTCCTGTAAACTTGATTGTCCTCTCAAAATCTTGTCAGATTAGATGCCTTGCTAATACTGTCATATAAGTAAACTCTTGTTAGCTAGTTTACTCATGTTAGAAGTACATTTTATCAGGTCAGCTAATCTATCTGGCTAAAGTTTACAATTAATTAAAGGTATTTAATTAGTGTTATTAAGAATAATTAAACAGTCCTGTCAAAGGAAACTCATGCTAGGCAGCAGATTAGTCAAAACATTTTTCAAGTTATCTCATGCTAGCTGGTTTGCTTATGCTAACAGTACATTTTGTTACATTAACTAATATGATCATCAGCATAAGTTACTGCGCATGCTAGCTTATGTGTGCAGACAAATGCCTTGCAGTCTAACAATTAAAATAATTATGTCTAAAAATCATGTAAGAAAGCCTACTATAATATCACATATTAGACAGCTGAATACCTGTCCAATTACAGGCCAATATCAAACCTCCCCATTATCTCTAAGATTCTGGAAAAGATAGTAGCTTTACCATCTTTTCATATCTATACATAGAAATAGCATACAGGAACTGTATCAATCAGGATTTAAGCCTCATCACAGCACAGAGACAGCACTTGTTAAAGTGGTAAATGACCTCCTATTGGCCTCTGACCAGGGTTGCATCACTATGCTTGTGTTACTCAACCTCAGTGCAGCTTTTGACACCATTGACCATAGTATTTTCCTTCACAGATTAGAAAACGTGGTAGGAATTAAGGGAATAGCCCTCTCCTGGGTCAGATCCTATTTGACAGATCGTTATCAGTATGTAGATTTAAATGGTGATTATTCTGCATGTTCTCTAGTGGAGTTTGGTGTTCCACAGGGTTCGGTTTTAGGGCCACTTCTTTTCCTCCTTTACATGCTTCCTTTGGGCAACATAGTATCAATTTTAATTGTCATGCTCATGACACAGTTATACATCTCAGTAAAACCAGATGAGAAAAACCAGCTTGCTAAAGTTGAGCAATGCGTAAAGGATACAAGAGACTGGATGCTAATTAACTTCCTCCTGCTTAATCCTGATAAGACAGAAGTTCTAGTCATAGGACCACATGCAGCTAGAAGCAAGATCACATTGTAACTTTAGATGGCCTTTCTGTTCCATCAAATGCAGCAGTGAAAGACCTCGGTATGATTATAGAGTCTAGTCTTTCATTTGAAGCGCATGTAGACAATATCACCAAGACAGCATTCTTTCACCTCAGAAATATTGCCAACTTAAGGAACACAGTATATTGTCAATAAACGATGAAGAAAAACTAGTTCATGCTTTTATCACCTCTAGGTTGGACTATTGTAATGCCTTACTGTCTGGTTGTTCAACTAGGTGCATAAACAAGCTTCAGTTAGTTCAGAATGCAGCAGCGAGAGTCCTCACTAGAACCAGAAGATATGAGCACATCACCTCTATCTTATCTTCACTTCATTGGCTCCCTGTGAAATTCCGCAATGATTTTAAAATACTACTTTTGACATATAAAGCATTAAATGTTCTCGCGCCACAATATCTGAGTGAACTGCTAGTGTCTTACGATCCGACACGCCTACTTCGATCAAAGGATGCAGGTTGCTAGTCAGTATCGCGTATTATGAAAACTACAGCAGGGGGCAGAGCTTTTTCTTACAAAGCCCCATGGAATGAGCCTTCCAAATGAAACCTATTTTTTTTAGCATTTTTTTAAAAATAGATTTGCCTTACGTAAAGGAGCAGATCTGGGGGACTCATGGAAGTAGAGTATTACGGTGAACTCGTATGTTTAGATGCTGTCTTCCTCACTCTCATTGATCACTCAGGTTTGTTGCCGGTGAGGTGATTGGTTGCTTTACATCTCAGGGAGCCCTCATGTCTGTTTCTTTCTGGCTCTCCCTTTTAGTTATGCTGTTATAATTAGTTCTTCCCCTGTACTCTACACTAAATATATATTCACCTTATACATTATGTGACTGTGACCATACCTAACTGTTATCTCTTCTTTTCTGCTCTCCCCTCTCCTGTTCTCTCTCCCCCTCTCTCTATTTCCCTCTCTCTGTCAAGCTACACGTCGTTCCTGAGCGGCCAGTGCTCCAGACACCCTCTACCCTCTGGACCTGTCCGACTCATCCTGGTTATTCCGAACTGCCTGCCACCTAACACACTGTATAAATGCAGATCATTTCCTGCTTTCTGTTTCACCCAGATGAGGATGGGTTCCCTGTTGAGTCTGGTTCCTCTCAAGGTTTCTTCCTATTACCATCTCAGGGAGTTTTTCCTTGCCACTGTCGCCCGCGGCTTGCTCACCAGGGACTATCTGACCATTTTGATTAATACACATTCACATTTTATACAAATTAAATAATTCTTTTGATTGTGTAAAGCTGCTTTGCGACAATGACAATTGTTAAAAGTGCTACAATATACAAATAAAATTGAACTGAATTGAATCGAAAAGCTGAAAGCTAGCTAACATTAATGGTATTTTTAGTAACATTAATGTTCCTGGTGGTGTCTTCGTTGTGTCTTATAGCATCATGTTAAGGCAAGTAAAGTAACATATAAGTTTTATTATTCTATCCAATGTAGCTTATATTCAACAAGTTCGTATGCATAGTTATTTGAAAAGGCTATTTACCAAAATGCCCAAGAAAAAATTAAATATTTAATATTTAATATAAAAAATTAATATTTCACTCACAGATGCAGGCAGCGGCGATGACTCTCACAGCATCATACGGAGGTTGGCACGTCGGATACAGAGCCTCCACCAGGTAGTTAGCAAACGTCAAAGAGATGACAGCCTGGCTCGCTGGCTCCACCAGCAGGATCGAAGTCCAGAGTCGGATAAAAGCCAGGAATCCACCAAAGGCCTCCAGAATGTAGGCATAGCTGGCACCTGACTTGCCAATAGTGGTGCCAAGCTCTGCATAGCAAAGGGCACCGAAGACCGAGAACAAGCCCCCGAGCGCCCAGATGAGCAGCGACAGGCCGTAAGATGCACTGTGCAGGAGAACGCCCTTAGGTGACACAAAGATCCCTGATCCGATCATGTTTCCCACAATTAGACACACACCGTTAGCGAGAGAAATCTCCCTCTTCATTACCATCCTATCTGTCTGGCCATCAGAACTCGCTGGTGCTTTGAGGTCTGGGTCTGAGTCTGCCCTAAACAAGGGGCAAAGTGCTTGGCACATGTCTGAGAGCTTCTGTTTCATGCTAACCAACAAGAGAAGACATGGAATCAGCACCAGACAATAGTTATAACAAAATAGACCTTCAAATTTCTAGTTTTAGTCTATACATAGACACAGTAAAAAAAAAAAAAAAAAAAAAAGAAGCAGTTCTTTGAGGGAACCAGGAAACTTTTCTAAAAACTGTTGAAGATATGGATTCTTCTGACTATTCTTTAATTAGTTTTGAAAAGGAATCTCTATGTTGCAAAGCATACATAGAGCCTCTACAAATATTTTGAAGATTTTATAAAATTCCATAATTCACGCAGAGATGTAAGGGTTTCCACATGGGATTTTCCATTCAACCTCTAGGGGTTTCTACATGGCATTCTTCATATAACCTGTAAGCGTTTCCACATGGGATTTTTCATATAAACTGTGATTAGGGTTGTAGATTAATTGAGGTTTCAAAGATCTGTCAAAGACACCTCCTAAAAACATGTTTAGGGGTTCTAGACATAATGCATTTTCCTTTTCTGGGATCATTTTACATGGAACCTTTAAAGTTTTGGAATAAAATAAAAATGGCCCTAAGGGTTTCATCAGCTTTCTCACCAATTTAAAGTGCTTTAAATTTTTCTATAGACACAAACCGAAGAGAGTTATCAAAAAATAAATAAATAAATAAATAAATAACATGGGGCGTTGAGGTCCGAGAGGGAAAGTAAAGACCCTATTTTTAGGGTTAAAATTTCCCTATTTGTTACTGCATAGAATAACCATCATTTAAGGTTTCCCCTAAGGGAATAAATCAAAGATCCCTTTAAGCATTCAATAATATTCTATTTATAGAATGGAAATCTGCATCAAGAAACCAAAGTGGATATAATGTGGCACAGACATCCAAAAATAAACGGGAACTTAAGAAATCCAATTTGTTTGCTGTAGAGTTTTAAGGGACAATCACAGGTCTAGGGTTCGAGATGATTTTTTCCCCCTGTTGCTTAAACCATAAAATCATTTAAGTATACAAGATTCGTTTATTTATTTATTTTCTGACTGTCTGGTTCTTCCAGACGCAAACAAAAAACCCAGAATAATCTTTTAACAGATGCAACCATAATGTTCACTAGAACATGTAACAACATGCAGTAATTCATCAGTCTGGTTATGCTGGTCTCTCATACCTTTAAAGCTCCGATGATGAAGAACAGCGGGAACTGTTGACGAGCAGAACCGTGCGGATGAATAATCCAAGATAAAGTTTTATCTTTAGAGATCCAGAGGCTCAGACGAGTACCCGAGTGTGTGTGTGTGTGTGTGTGTGTGTGTGTGTGTGTGTGTGGTGTTGCAATTCCAACCGGCAAAGTGTTTTTCTACACAGAGGACACACGGTTCCTTAAGTTTCCATTTATTTTTGGATGTCTGTGCTTAGAGAGAGACAGACAGAGCGATAGATAGAGAGAGAGAGAGAGAGACCGAGATCCTCCTACGGTCATTTGGAAGATTATAATTAGGTCGATACAATATGGTTCCAATTTTATGCTTCTGGATTAACCAATAAAATGACGCAATAAAATTCTCGAAACTTATCAAAACAAGTTTAGTCCAGCATTGGCTTTTTGCGAGTTTTTACTTAATAAATTAAACCTTAAACCTTTTCATCAACTTCGGACCACCATGCTGTCATACCCTTACATTGGCTTACAGTTAGTAAAGGGTTAAAAGCAAGTTTTAAACATTAGACAAGGATTGAAAAACCAGCGTTGAGCTTTCCAGGATGAACAACAAAGAAAAAGGACACAAAAGCGCTAATGGAGAGCTACACATTTTAATAACACAGCACTGTTCTGGAAGATTCTCATTACGTTCATACTAGAGCACGTACATTGATCGCATTCCTGACACCTTTACACTGCTACATCGGCTATGCATTGTTGGTAGTAATGTGCACACGGTTTCTCATTTACAGAAAGAAGGCAAAAGATGGCACTTTTTTTTCCTTTTTTTTTTTTTTTAAGATATGACAAAATAAAAGAACAACGCTGTTAATGACAAAAATAATCCTCTTCATTTAGGCCTAGCGTCTAGATCAATAAGGCAATGTTCAGTTTGGCACAGAGTTTTTTTTCTTTTTTTCTTCTTTCTTCTCCCTAGGGAAAGGATACAATATTGCAACAAGACGTCAAGATCGGCGCCTAGGAATTGCCACAATACTCCGCTAATATTTACGAGTACAACTGATGATGCATGCAAATAACCTAATACTTAGCCTCTTCTTTGAATGCTTAATGCATACGAGTCAAAGCAGACAGGATTCCAAACTTAACACTTTCTTTTAACGTGTACTGTATGCTAGCAACCAACAACAGAAGCTAACAGAATCTATAGTGCAAAAAAACACTACAGCGCAGGAAAAAATGTCACTAGTAACCATCTGGAAGCAACGCAGCGCCAAAAGCAGCACCTAGAAATAGTAAAAATAATATTAAAAAAAAAAAAAATTCAACTCAAAGCTTCATAGGAAACGCTCAAGTGGAGAAAAAAAACAAAACAAAAAAAAAACAATGCTGCTGTAAACACAAACAGTGTCGTCGGAAACAGACGCGTACTGAAAATAAATGCTCGGGATCCAGTAGCATCAACTAAATATTCCCTGTGTGACGCAGGATTCAGTGTCATGATAAATGATATGGGAGGCAGAATTCGGAGAAATACGCTCGCGATCCTGTTGACCTCACAGTGTGGACAAATCATCAGCCTGGGGTGAGCAACTTACAAATCTCATCTCGATCAGTGTCAGGACGACATGATATGAGGAGATAGCGATATTGTGATAAATGATGTCACAGTAGGTTTTTCTGATATATATATATATATATATATATATATATATATATATATATATATATATATATATATATATATATATATATATATAAAACAAAAAATTATTATATTAGCATAAAGTTTTAAATAAATATTTAAGTAATAATAGAAATCATTTTATTCAAATGGTATTTTCGTGTATTTGGGATATCTGGGTAGACTTTATATAACATTATCTTTAAAGGATTTAAACTTTTTTCTGGGAGATTTTGCAAGCCTACATGCCACCATACACAAATATGAAAAATGGTATCATATCCATTAACAGACGCCTGTTCATTACAATAAACAATCAGGGTTGGTCTTTCATTCATCAATAATATCCTGTTGCTAACGGTACGACATGGTAAGAGGAAAATGATTTAAACGGGAAAAAAAAAACAAAGAAAAAAAATTTACAGCCGCAAATTTGAATTAAAAAGCAAAAACAAAACAAAACAACAACAACCAAACATCAAGAGATGAGCAAGACAAAACGATACAAGGACGTTAACGTAAACTCGTAATCAGAAAGGGGCCCTTGTTCAATGTCGTATATGTAGACCTTATATTACAAGGAATTAAATGATAAACTCTGGGTGTTCAAGTCAAGCCGGGACTTGTGATGAATTTTCGGGTGAATTAAAGGCGTAAAACCCAGTAACATTCAAACACTACATCAAAACACACTGCAGTGATGAGACTCTTAGCCACAGTAAAACATTTAAACGGTGCAAACATTTTAAAGAAGGATGCACGTCTGGGAATGATCATTCCGGCTGAGGTGGCTTGTAACCCAGTGCAGTCGTGCCCATCAACATTAAAGCGGGTGGAACGCCTGATCCTCGAAAACCGACAGATAACTTGTGCAAGAGACGCATCTATCTGTGGGAACTGGACACAAAATTCACCAACATTAGCACATCCTGACCTCGCTCCAAGCCATTTCTATATGTTTGGGTCAGTAAAGGAGGTTCTGGGAGGCCAGCGTTTCAGACATGAAGCAGACAGTTCGAATATGGTTCTGGCATAAAATTCTACCCTGAAGCACCAATGAAACGCTGGGATACGGGTATTAGTGTAGCAGGCGATTATATAAAGAAATTAAGGGAGATTTCACTCTCAGGACGGTGTTCTGCGTTTCTACACAATTAAAAGTCCCGCTTTGACTTGAACAGCTTTCGTATTTTTCCTCAACGATTCAAGTACCGTCCTAAATCTGTATTAAATGTACATAATCAGCTTCAGTTAAAGGGTTAAGGTAAATTAGTGGCTGCTCACTGCAGAACCAAGCGTACGAGTGAGTGGACCTGGACCTGATCAGGACGTCTCCTGGATGTCTGGTTCCACATTAACTTGTACTTTAATTATAACGGAGCAGCACATTGGAGCGTTGACTTGCTCCGTGGCTAGTGAATATGGTATGATTTGTCCACCCCTGGCTTGAAATAACTTTGATTAGCATTCCTTTCCTGCAGTAGATCATTATTTCATATAGTATAGAACATGATATTTTTACATACTTTTATACTATAAGTCATGATTGAACTGTACACTGTGAGCAATACATGGTGATTGCGAACTACCGTAACACAAACTGTGAATTCTGGGATCCACCAAAAATACTGCACACCCTTAGGAAGAACAGAATGAAAGTGATTCAGGTGCGCAAGGATGTATTTGTAGCACGTAAACGTATGTGTAGAGTCAGTTGTTGACTGCGGCGGTAAGCAGAAACCAGTTGTCAGTTATATCCAGCGCTAAATGCAGTATCTAGAAGCACACGATATGTTTTTTTGGCACAGAGATTTGTACAAACATTTAACTTCAAAATCGTTTACCCGCAAAAAAAAAAAAAAAAAAAAAAAAAAAAAAACCACACCTACATCAATTTTCTGCCGCATCCTAGTGAAGCGTAGAGTGCAGCACTACAGTAAGATCCAGTTGGGACTGGTATGTAAACTCCAGGGAACTTTCAACTTTTATACTGATGCATACCATAAAAAATAAAACGTAAGCTAAAAAGGAAGACGAGTTGGTGTGTGTGCGCGTGTGTAAAACGATGCTGGCGGATCTTGATTCCCTTTCACAGACCGAACATTCCTGTGTCCTTTCACAACGTTCTGGAATACTATGCAAACGACCAGCCTAAAAATGAGAAGATGTTGGTGTTGCTGGGTGACCCTCCAGGGCAAGGACAACACCAATGCCATTGGACTGGCACAACATTTTTTCCCCCCGGTGAGAAAAAAAAAAAAAAAAAAAAAACTAATAAAAGCTGTCCCTCAGCTGTCTATTCCAAAAGTGGACCATTCCGAGGGAAGCATCAAAGCTCAGAAGATGTTGCGGATGTTACTACTGGAGGCGGGAAGCGCCGGAGTGTTAGAGGTGCTGTAGGGCGGCGGAAGCGTCGGAGATGTAAGGTCAGGATACGGCTGCAGGCCCATCTGCTTGTTGTCCTGGAGCTTGCGCACAACCACGCGGCAAAACTCCTCACTGTGGCGCTCGCACGTGTCTAGAAGCTTACGCACTTTGGCGGTACGTGTCTGCTGGTTGGCCACCAGCTCGTAGTCCTCGCGCATGAGCAAGTCGCGGGCCAGGAGCGCATCCAGGCTCTGGTTTAGACACGCCTCGGTCATCTGTCGCACGACCTCCTCCCGTCGAGAGCCGATCCATCGGGCTGCCGGGCCCTGGCTTTCTTGCAGCATCGGGAAGTCTACAAGACGCATCACAAATACTAAATTCTGGACATTTGAAACAGCAATATATTTCTAAGCAAATTTTTTTTTTTTAAAGACTTGTTATTAGACCATTATAGGAACCTGAATATTTGTCGGGAATTGTGTAGTGTATTGCAACATACCTTGTGGATGTGCCTGTAGGGTGAGGGGATGAATATTTAAAGGCAGGTTGCTCTCACTTTGAAGCGGGTGTGGTCTGAGGGGAGCGCTGTATTCCGAGAGGAGCTGCGCCGTCTGATAATTAGGATTGAGGTTGTTCTGACAGCCCTGATCCAACAAAGGTTTTGGGGCGTCCGGTGGAATGGACACGATAGATGACAGCGGTCCAGCTGAGCAAGAAAATAAGTCATGGTCACGTTCCAAACGGTAGCCTTTCATATTCACAGCATGATTAGATGTGGAAAAAGGAAAGTAGTTGTCTTAGTGGACGAACACTATATTAACATCATGCATGAGAATTCACACACTGCCATTTCACTGCTACTACACTTGGTACTAGGTCTTGGTTGGAGAAATCTAGGCAGTCAGAAAGTGTAAAGATTACCATGAGAGGGATTGGAGATGGTAAGGTAGCCTGGTTGGGAAATATCCGTGTCCTGGGAGGAGCAAGACCCTGAACCTGACGTAGAGCTGGTATCCTGTCATCACAAAACTATTAGACTTTTGTATACGTAACAACAAAGTGATAATGTACATGATTATCTGAACTGTTTTACAAAATTCAGACAGCAGGAAATCTGTACACAAAGTGCCGTGCAGAAGTATTCTTTGAAGTTTTCCACATTTTGTCATGTTACAACCACAAATGTGATTTTGTCAATTTGGCACGTCATTGTGAAGTGGAATGAAAAAAAGTCTGAAAAGTGTGGCGTGCTTTTGTATTCAGCCCCCTTTACTCCCTTCAGGAGACCCCTAACTAAAATCCAGTGGAACCAACCACCTTCAGAAGTCACCTAATTAGTAAATAGAGTGCATTTTAACCTCGGCATAACCACAGCTGTTCCGTTAAGCCCTCGGAGGTTTGTTAGAGAACATTAGTGAACAAACAGCATCATGAAACCCAAGAATCACACCAGACAGGTCAGAGATACAGTTGAGGAGAAGTTTAAAGCACGGTTAGGTTATATAAAATTATCCCAAAATTTTAACATCTCACGGAATGAAAATGAAAAGGACGGCACAACTGCTACCTACTAATATATGACAAGCTGCCTAAACTGACAGGCCGAGTAAGGAGAGCATTAATCAGAGAAGCAGCCAAGAGGCCCCTCGTACCCCTGGAGGACCTACAAAGATCTACAGCTCAGGTGGTAGAATCTGTTCACAGGACAACTATTAGTCAGTCACTCCACAAATCTGGCCTTTATGAAAGTGCGGCAACAAGAAACCTATTGTTCCTGTTACAGCCCCATTTGCAGGTAACCACAAGCCATGAGGGGGGCATAGCAAATGTGGAAGAAGGTGCTCTGGTCAGATAAGACCAAAATGTAATTTTCTGGACTAATTTTAACTAACACTTTACCCATCACCCTGAACACACCAGGTCAGGTTTTTCCTTGCCACTGTTGCCCTCATTCTCAGCTTGCGCATCAGGGACGATTGAATCAGCGCATGATTGAATCATTTTGATTCAATCACATTTCATACAAACTTAATTAGTTCTTTTGATCATGTAAAGCTGCTTAGCGACAATGTCAATTGTTAAAAGCGCTATACAAATAGAATTGAATTGAACTGAAATACAAATGGCGGCGCGGTGGTGTAGTGGTTAGCACTGTCGCCTTGCACCTCCAGGGACTGGGTTCGATTCCCGTCTCTGCTTGGTGGGTTTCATCCGGGTACTCCGGTTTCCTCCCACAGTCCAAAGATACGCAGGTTAGGCTAATTGGCGTTGCTAAATTGCTCGTAGTGAGTGTGTATATGTGTGTGTGCCCTGCGATGGATTGGCACCCTGTCCAGGGTGTACCCCGCCTAGTGCCCGAAGTCTCCTGGGATAGGCTCCAGGTCCCCCGAGACCCTGAACACAGGATTAAGCGGTATAGAAAATGAATGAATGAAATACAAATTGCACTTTTCAGATATTTATTTGTAAAAAAAAAAAAAAAAAAAAAAGAATTGAAAACCATTTATCATTTGCCTTCCACTTCACAATTATGTGCCAGTTTGAGTTGGTCTATCTCATAAAATCCCAAAAAAATTACTTTTATGTTTGTGGTTGTAACGTGACAAAATGTGGACAAGTTCAAGGGGTATAAATACTTTTGCAAGGCACTGTATATACAACCACATATGAGAAGCATAAAAAGCATGAAATATGAAGACGACACTGACGGGCCAGGGAGTGTTTTGCTCCTTGAGACTCTTCTCTGTTGTTTTCACATTGGACGTGGTTGTTGATGTGCTGCTCAATGGTCTCATGAACTGGAAAAAGAGAACAGCAGAAAGTGGATATGGATTTTATACTTTAGCAAACAATTCGAAAGTTTTAACGTCAAATCCAGATGTGTCAATATTGCGAATATAAAATATTCTACCAGGCAGGCAGAAATACCAGCGGACACAGAGGCTAGAACTTTGTCAATGATGTGTGCCGTTACTAAATTATTCCCAGACACCAGTTTTGTTTTTTTCTCTCGAAGATGCATTTTTGCTCAAACTCCATTGTTGAAATGTGTTTAGATAGCTGAAACTCAGTATAGCTACCTTCAGCTAGCAAGCACCGCGGAGGCCAATAGTAACCATTGTACAGTATTTATTCTCCTTGAATACAACCGTGGTATACATATTTTTGACATATTCATGGAGAAAGTGGTAGGTTAGCTTAAGTTGTATAATTTTACATAAGTGCGAATATCATTGAAGCAAGTACAAACTAATGTTGAATTAAGCAGTGTGAGGAGGTACTGAGGGATTCATGTATTCGTAGCATTATATAATGTTGTTAGATTACTGCAGCGGTCAGTCCTAGATAGACTGTTCGAATTAATCAAACACCTCTAGCCCTTCCAAGAACGCATACTCTGTGCAGAACATCCCAGCAAACATCTGGACGTTTGATGACCGTTGAAAAAACGTCCCACCGACACGTCCCGTTATGGTTGAAAAATAGTTCCAAAATGAAATTGAACCAACGTGTTTGACATCAGATTTACAACAGCTGTCATAAATCATGCCATTTTTTTGCTTGGAGTGTATATATTGAACAACACTTAGCTAAAAGTCAAAGTAACGGCTATACATGCAACCCCACACAACTGTAGACGTGTTCAAACATCTTTGAACGCATTTTTAGGAAATGTTTTGGGTCATATATTTTTACCAATTATTAAAGATGTTCTACAGCGACTGTTTTTAGCCGGGGACACGACGTCGCAGTCAGGCCAACGTTTGCTGGGATTAGTCATATGTCAATACAGTTAACATTAGCTAGTGAGCAGCGAACGCTTCGTAATTACAATACTGTGTAGAAGTTTTAGGCAGGTGTGAGAAAAATGCTGTAAAGTAAGAAAGCGTGCAGAAATACAAGTGTTAATAAGGGTTTTTCTCTCCGATCAGGGTTTTTGGGGCCGATCAGAAATCAGAATCAGTTGATACAGATCGATATAGATGCGTGGGGGTTATCGGGATGTGCCATTTCAAGTATTCCACTTATAATGCATTAATGTTCATTTATTTACTACTCATAGCGGTGAAAAATAACTATTCGAAATAGCAGTTCATCTTATATACCGCTTTATCCTGTATTTAGGGTCGCGGGGACCTGGAGCCTATCCCAGGAGACTCTGGGCACGAGGCAGGGTACACCCTGGACACCGTGCCAATCCATCGCAGAGAACACACTATGGTCAATTTGGGAACATCAATTAGCCTAATCTGCATGTCTTTGGACTGTGGGAGGAAACCGGAGTACCCGGAGGAAACCCACCAAGCACGGGGAGAACATGCAAACTCCATGCACACAGAGACGGGAATCGAGCCTGGCCGGGGAATCAAACCCGGACCCTGGAGGTGCAAGGCGACAGTGCTAACCACTACACCACCGCGCCGCCCCGAAATAGCAGTTCACAATTAAAATTTACATCTGAAAAAGTAAATCAAATGAATCTCAAACTTTCATTTGTTATTAGGCAACATATTCCATTCCTTGATTAGCATCAAGCGCCTCTCGCACACGCGGAAATGCGCAGCTAAAATATGACATCAGAATTTCTGCATTTTTAAGAGACAGTCTATTCCTCTCATCACGCACGATGTGTGCAGCCATGCTGAACAGTCGCTCTCTGACGGCTCGCACACATGGAGCATTAAGGTGAACCCGGCCTGCCTCGTCCTGAGCTGGGAACCTGATGCTTTTTTTTCTCCCTCTTCATTAATAATTTTGTAATAATGGTTGTAGTTTTTCCTTTACTCTCTGTAGAGTACATCTCGAGCTTTTTACAAGCTTCTGCTACAGGTGGTGAAGTGAGGGTTGACTTACAAGATAAAAATGAAGTGATTACAGACTGACTTCGACCAGCGGCCAAACAATCGGATCATTCTTAGTGTTAACGGTTTATTTTGATCAATTATTGAAACAGAAAATAAATCACCAGGAGAAAAATCTAAATCCAATCAGTATTTGGTGCGACCACCATTTGCCTGCACAACCAGAATGATCATCAATTGTTCGAGGTACACTTGCACACGGTTTTTGAAGGAACTCGGCAGGTAGGTTGTTCCAAACATCTTGTAGAACTAACCACGGATGTCCTTTAGATGTAGCCTGCTTTAAACCCTTCGGAACCTTCACGTAATCATGTGATCAAGGCTTGGGGCGGCCAATCCATCACTTCCAGGACTCCTTGTTCTTCTCTACGCGGAAGCAAATTCTTAATGACCTTGGCTGAATGTTTGGGGTTGTTGTCTTCCTTCCCGAAATATCCCAGTGAGATGGTCTCCCTGATGGTATTGCATGAGGCATAACCATCTGTCTGTATGTTTCAGCATTGAGGACGCTGTTAATCCTGACCTAATGTCCAACTTCCACCATGATTCACTCATTACTGGGCCGCTCTCTCCACAACCTGCCTCCTACAGCCCTATATTTAAAATTTTGCCTCATCAGTCCAGCGCACCTGCTGCCACCTTTCTGCCCTCCCGTTCTTCTGTTTTTGTGTATAGTTGAGTCGCTTTCAGATGATGACTTTTGAGTTGTTATGACTTGAAAGTTGAGTCGCTTTCAGATTATGACTTTAACCTACAGATTATGATTTTAACCTACATACATTTTAGTTGATGACGATTAGCGGCTTTGATTTAGAATTATCTTGTGTTCGCTCACGACGCATTTTGTAAATTGATTTAAAATTTTTCAACCGCATTTTCAAAGCATTCTTTTCTTTTTCGTTTTTTTTTTACCGTTGCCTAAAAAAGTCCGCACAGCACCGTAACTGTCGAATTTCCTCGCAATTCTCAAGAATATAACTAGACCTTACACGAATGACCGTCTCGCGGCCCTTGAAAAGCTGCATGGCATACTGCCAATGACCGACCAGTACAACTAGGCTTTATCTACTGAACAAACACTCCGGGCTATTTTCTGAGTGAGAGTTGTGAAGATTACCAACAGTAGATACTATAAAATCACCATGTAGTAAAAACGACGAGATTTTACGTCACACATCCTGTCGTATATTAGCCAATTTTCCACCGAAGCACGGATTTTATTTTCATTTGGTAAAACCAAAAAACAAGATATAATGATTTCAGCTTCCTGCTTTACACGCACTTTAGACCTTTTGACCTCCAGCACCGCTTCCAGTACATCAATTTCATCAAACTTCCGTAGCATGGGCTCCAGCTCGATAAGACAATCTGGTGGGGAAAATAAACAAATTAATCAAGAAATCAAAATTGGTCCAACATGGTTTATAATAAGATCATGATAAATAAGTTCATAGTAGACTTTTTTTAGACATATGGTGTAATTGAAATACTCTGCTTGTTTTTTTTTTCCTGATTTCAATCCCTCCCAATTTCACTGTTTATTAATGAATTTATTTATATTGGCAAATCAATATCTGATAATACTGATATAATCCCCCAATCATATAACAAGCAGTTCCCAGGAAACACAATCAGTGGCACTAATAATCGATGTGTTTGCTGCAAGACTATCAGGAAGTGCTTGATGAAATGTGTCCAAGCGCAACAGCAAAAAAAAAAAAAAAAAAAAGAGGAACCAAAGAACAAAGATTCACAAAGACGTACATTAAACTAGGCCACAAGCAGATCTTTGGATTAGAAGGGTTTTGAGAAGCAGGGACAAAAATAGACACCCTGCTGCCTGTGTGTGTGTGTGCGTGTGTGTGTGTGTGTGTGTGTGTGTGTGTGTGTGTGTGTGTGTGTTGTTGGGTGTTACAAAACAGAGTGCAGGTTGCCATTCTCAGAACCAGCAAAAGATCAGTCGCAGGTCAAACCCGAGTTCAGGACCTCAGGATAAGCTACAATAACCTAATACGGTGATCAACAGATGCTGGAGATCCGGTGCTCATGTATGTAGTAGTGAACCGACAGTCCATCTGTACTAGGGAAAGGTTAAAGGTGAAAGGTCACTCACTGAGGAAAGAAGGACGCTCGTCGGGATTGGCGGTCCAGCCGCAAGTCATGAGGTTGATGAGCGTCTCCCTGCCGGGGATGTCAGCCGGCAGGTTGTCCAGTCCGGTGTCCGGCCGAGAGCCGCGCAGGACGCTGAACATGATCTGCATGGGGTTTGTAGCGTCTGGAGCATCCACAAAAAGTTCAACACAAAACTCAGCAAATGTGAAAGAACAGAGAGAAGGAAGTGAAACTATGAGGGAAAAGTGCTACGTTAGGCTTAAAGCGGTCACACGGTTCATTCTGTAAAGGTTTATCTGTGAAGTCACTTTAATAGGAACACGCTTGTACCCCCTGCTCATTCATGCACAAAAACAGGCAAGAAACTTTTGCCAATCTTGTGCAACCCTGCACCAGTTGTAGTATTAGACTTTTTTTTTTACTGACAGGAGAGGAACTCGCTCTTGTAGCCCATCCGGCTCCGGATCTGGCAAGATGTGCGTTCTGAGATGCTTTTCTGCTCACCATGGTCGTAAAGTACGTATGTTCACCTGTCAATCAGTCGAACCTGCTTCTTCTGCCCATCCCTCTCATCATCTAGCATTTCTGTTACATGCTTACTGAACAGTCCCCTTTGAAGTCATCGAAAACATGTTCCAGCCCATTTTGATTTGAAAAATCAACACAAACACCCAAAGCTCGTGACCTGCAGGATTTCATTCTCTGCCCTTGTAAACTGGATAACTGCACAGACGAGCAGGTGGACACGTGTTCCAAGTGATTCAAGAGTATATTGTACATTTCTATTTAATTAACTGTTGGCATGCATGTTTTAGACAGTTATGACATTCAAAAAGGCTCTCACACACACACACACACACACACACACGACTTCCTCTTCCACTACCTTCATAAGGTATCCGTCGAGACAGCACTTCCCACATGATGATGGCATAACTGAAAGAGGAAGCAGAGAACAGCAGGGTAAACTGGCTGAATAGCTGCCGCTCGGGAATCCCCTTAGAGGAATTAAAACTCTCGTTTCGGGTCAGTGCGTCCATTTCGACAAAGGGGGCCCCTTCGACTAATGTGAGGCAACTCATGGAGGAACATAAGCTCTGTTCATTCTCACGCTAAACCTACAGCTTCCCGGAAGAAATGGGGAAGTCCACACAGGTGTGCGACAGCGTTCACTCTTCCCCGTTCTGATAAACATGACCGAACACTTCTTCATTTTAGAGATCTGAATGTGAAATGCCCACTTGGGGGTCATTTTACATACGAGGTGACAGACGGTTCGAAATTCAAAAACACTTAAGACAAAGTACTAGTGAACAACGTATCTAGTTTTTGTGTGAATATGATGAAATTTCCAAGAAGTTTTATAAAAAAAAAAGATTCCATCTGGCAATAAAACTAGAACATGCTATGACAAAATAACGTAATTGTTAAATCATATGTACGAGCGGCGTTTTCTAGTGAATGATGGCGTAATAACTGATTTAGAAGACTTCAAAATCACACTATGGTGATGAGACTCTCAGCCGCAGTAAAACATTTGACCGGTGCAAACATCTCGACCCAGGTGGCTCGGAACCCAGTTAAGTCGTTCCTGTGAACATTTAGCGAGTGGAACACCTGATCCTTGAAAATCGATGACGCCTACTTGGGTAGGAAGAGACACATCTGTGGGAACTCTACACACACTCACTCACCAACACCACTTGCACATTACAGGAACTCTGCTGGGAGTTACTGCCACATCCCTGTACAGTCCTGACCTCGCTCAAAGCCATTTCCTACATGTTTGGGTTCTTAGGAGGCCAAAATTTTAAAAATCTACCTTGATGGTATACAAGCACTAGTGAAACCCTGGGAAACATACATTGCTGTAGCAAGGAAATAAAGAAATATTGATTATTGGTATATATGTTTTTTACTCTCATAATGGTGTCCTGCTTTTCTGCAGAGTCAAAAGGTCATTTTGACCTTTTATTAAACAAGGAAAATCTGTATGTACGTTACTTCTATCTGTTTTTAGTTACATTTAATGTTGTGGAGCAAGGAAACCATCGCGCTGTCCATTTCTATTGAAGTTATACAGTGCGAAGACAAGCACGTTACCCTAAACTTCACAGTCTGAAAGTCCTCTAACCAATCGGAATCAAGTATCTGCCAGCGCTGTGGTTCGAAAGTGATTACACACGATCTTTAACAAAATGACATCATTTAGAGACGGACCTGTACATGTCCTGTTTGACGTCCGCTCTCCGAGTCTTGTTGGGTTCGTATTCTTCAGGAGGCATGTAGATGACGGTGCCGCCCATCTCGGCTGGCTTCGATCCAGAACCTTTGCTGATCGAGAGCTGGCGCCATTTCGACAAACCGAAGTCGGCGATCTGGACAGGAAGGCAAAGCACACTGAAGTTATGTGGTCAAGGAAACACACTCCTAAAGCTTAATATGAACAGGAGAAGTGTTATGGGGTTGATAATGGTTATGGGGCAAATCCGGTTAAAATAACTGTTCGTGTCCTTTAATAAAAAAAAATATATATAACAGAGGATTTGTATGGAGAGAAGACTGATTAATGATGAACCTCCGCTCTTCAAGTGTTGCCCAGGAAGAGTAAACGTTTTTTGGAAACACTTAGTCATGACTCACGAGTCCAGAAAGCGCGCCAATATCCACTCACATTTCAGCTTACCACAGTAAGCACAAGTCAATAAAAAGGAGGGAAATGATGGAACAGTGATGGTTAACGCAGTTCCCTTGTGTTGGCAAATTGCGAAATGGAGGAAGCTGTGACTAAACATGGCAAAACCTTCAGCCTGGTGGTTAAGACATTATGCACAAACCTTCACGTGGTACTCGCCGTCCAGAAGGATGTTCTGCGTTTTCAGGTCATGATGAAGCAGCGGTGGAGTCATGTTATGGAGAAAGTTAACACCCAGAGCGATTTCGTACAGAACGCGCAGCCTGATCGGCCAGGCCAACACCGGATATGTGTTTTTCTAAAAGAAACAGAAAGGACAGAGCATAACCAAAAAGGGAAAAATAAAACTGAGACTCATGTTGTCTTCATATCTAACAGGTTGTTGTTTTTTTTTTTGGTTTTGTTTTAAGGGTTTGTTTTATGGTTCTACTTGAAAGATACAATATTAAACCAGTAAGGTTTGCCTTGTGTATAAAGCTTTTTCATAATCTAGTCGGACAGTATGATCCAGTCTCAGCCTATCACCAGCCTGATGAGTTCCAATAGAAACTACAACTGACATCCACTTAATCACGTGAACTGTTAAAGGGTTTCCATAATCAATTAGTTACAGGGTGCCAATATTTATGGGGGACACACGCAAAAAAATAAAAAAATAAAAAAATTCAGCATTCCGAGCTGAAGTACAATAGCAGTCAGACCAAGTGAGAAGAAAATTTACTATCTTCTGCATCACGAACTCCACCTTTTTCTCAGGAAAGTAATCCAGTTTAAATAGAGCTTCAGGCAACTATGGTCTCTGGTTACTTTTCTGGTCTAACCAGCCTAAATCTTAGACAGCTCAACATCACATTATCAACCCCTTCAACCCTGTATCAGGTGTACTGCTGACGAGAAAACCCAACTGAAAACTAAATAAATAATGACTAATGAGAACCTTTAAAAGATAGATGGATCCTCCACTCCATGCCGGTGTTGATTAATATAATCGAGTGCACCTGATTCAAGATTATTAGGTTTACATCTTATCCATATGGGTGTTTCAGAGCAAGAGCTACGATCGAGAACTTCCTATTTCAATCCAGACGTCCCGTACCTCGTGGAGGAGCTCATCCAGGGAGCCATTGGTCATGAACTCGGTGATGATGCAGAAGAACTCGGGCTCGTTGCACACACCGAAGATCTGGATGATGTGGTTGAACCTGGCTTTGTGAAGCACCTCGGCCTCTTTCAGTAAGCAGTTCCTTTCTCTGCAACATGAGGAAAGGAGAATGAGATTCCCCTGCTGCCTGTGTTTGGTCAGATTGTACCAAAGTGGCAGAGTTTGCAGAGTGCTGCACTTCAGTTTCATTTCTAGTTTCTCTCTGATTCACTCTCTCGGTTCTTCAACTGTTAAATACTTTATGTAAGGAATATGTTGTTACTATGGAAACGATAAGAAGTTAGAGGCTGTAATTCAATGTAAATTGCAGCCAAAACTTCAAAGATGAAGTTAATTACGATTAAATGAAAACGTTTCAACCAATCAGGATCGAGAACTCGGAGAGAAATTATAACACTATAGGAGACATCCTAGTGCGATTTGTTACAGAATTTGTCTCAATGTTCCGCTTAAATCATCAAGCAGTGCCGACTTACGGGAAAACTGGCTTATATGAAGGCAAAATTTTTTTCACCCTGTTTGAAGTAATAGTTCAAAGTTTTCATCACTAGCATATTTTTACCTACTTGGTAAGGTTAGCATCATCTTACAATCTCCTGCTAGGTTACACTTTCATAGTAGGATTTACATGTTGAAACTACTCAGCTTTGACCGCAGTATCACCGAGTCATTACATGTTCAATGTCAACTCGACCACAGAAATTTTACGGCAACATAATGGGGACAAAATCGCAACGTCAAATTGTAAAGGGATATAAATTGGACTTATTGAATTGGACTTAATGGACTTGTACAATTATACAGATTAAAATCATAAAGTTGTGCAGCGCTAAACCTGAAAAGTTTACACCTTAAAATCAAAACCCATAGAGATTAAAAATCGTAAAGTTAAAATTTAAAGTCCTTATCAGAGGCATACCGATTAAAGCCATACAGAGTAAAATTGCAAAGTTGTATCACTTAAAATTGGAAAGTCATATTGATTTAAATCATACAGAATAAACCTGTAGGTGTGGTTGCAGTTAAAGTTGTACTCTTTAAATTATAATGTAAGTCACACAGCTTAACAACTTAAGGTTGCAGAGTGTAAAATTATAGTCATTCATTCTTAAATTGCAAAGTAGAACAGATTAGGGTTAGTCATAAAGATTTAAATTGTAAAGTCAGTCATTCAGATTGAAACTGTAAAGTTGTACAATGTAAAGTCTTACAGTGTCAAGTCGTACAAATTAAAATTGTAATCGTACAGATTAAAATAGCACAGCTGCACAGTGTAACGTTGTACAGATTAAAGATCTGTATAATTTCGGATCCCTGTAGTACAGATTCATGTACAATCATAGTCAAAGACATTAAAATTGTAAAGTTGTACATATTAAAATCATAAAAGTCGGACTGATTTAAATCGTAAAGTTGCACTAATTCAAATAATGAAATTGTACAGTTTCAAATCTTAAACGTCGTAGAGATTACAATCACAAATACTGTTCAATGTAAAGTCAACGTACAATCCTGAAATGGTACAGAGCAAAATCAAAAAACTCGTACAGTGTACAGTCAGACAGTTTAAAATCGTAGTCTTACTGACTATATCAGTAACTTTTTAATGTACTATGGTCGCACTTTATTATATACCTGGAAGGTGATGCTCTAATGATACTTTGTACCTTGTTGTTTTTTAAATTGTTATTTATAACGATGACAAAGTTAATTGATTGATACAACTGTAAATTTGTGTAAATCATACAGATCAAAATAAATCATCGTGCAGATTACAATTCTAAATGAAACAGATTGTAAGACTTTACAATTTACAACCTTACAGTTTCAATCTGTATCATATACAATTCATCATAATCATAATCACTATGATGATTTTTTTAATCACTGTATGATTTTTAAGACTTTACATTGTACAACCTTACAGTTTCAATGTCAACTCAGAGTTTAAAATATTAAAGGTGGATAGTGTAAAGTTGTACAGATTAAAATCGCAAAAATTGTAGACTGTAAAGTCTAACAATGAAAAGTCACACAGATTAAAATCCTGAAATTGTACAGATTAAAATGGTGAACTACACTCACCTAAAGGATTATTAGGAACACCTGTTCAATTTCTCATTAATGCAATTATCTAATCAACCAATCACATGGCAGTTGCTTCAATGCATTTAGGGGTGTGGTCCTGGTCAAGACAATCTCCTGAACTCCAAACTGAATGTCAGAATGGGAAAGAAAGGTGATTTAAGCTATTTGAGCGTGGCATGGTTGTTGGTCTGAGTATTTCACAATCTGCTCAGTTACTGAGATTTTCACGCACAACCATTTCTAGGGTTTACAAAGAATGGTGTGAAAAGGGAAAAACATCCAGTATGCGGCAGTCCTGTGGGCGAAAATGCCTCGTTGATGCTCGAGGTCAGAGGAGAATGGGCCGACTGATTCAAGTTGATAGAAGAGCAACTTTGACTGAAATAACCACTCGTTACAACCGAGGTATGCAGCAAAGCATTTTTGAAGCCACAACATGCACAACCTTGAGGCGGATGGGCTACAACAGCAGAAGACCCCACCGGGTACCACTCATCTCCACTACAAATAGGAAAAAGAGGCTACAATTTGCACGACCTCACCAAAATTGGACAGTTGAAGACTGGAAAAATGTTGGTCTGATGAGTCTCGATTTCTTTTGAGACATTCAAATAGTAGAGTCCGAATTTGGCGTAAACAGAATGAGAACATGGATCCATCATGCCTTGTTACCACTGCGCAGGCTGGTGGTGGTGGTGTATTGGTGTGGGGGATGTTTTCTTGCCACACTTTAGGCCCCTTAGTGCCAATTGGGCATCGTTTAAATGCCACGAACTACCTGAGCATTGTTTCTGACCATGTCCATCCCTTTATGACCACCATGTACCCATCCTCTGATGGCTACTTCCAGCAGGATAATGCACCATGTCACAAAGCTCGAATCATTTCAAATTGGTTTCTTGAACATGACAATGAGTTCACTGTACTAAAATGGCCCCCACAGTCACCAGATCTCAACCCAATAGAGCATCTTTGGGATGTGTCCCACAAATCTCCATCAACTACAAGATGCTATCCTATCAATATGGGCCAACATTTCTAAAGAATGCTTTCAGCACCTTCTTGAATCAATGCCACGTAGAATTAAGACAGTTCTGAAGGCGAAAGGGGGTCAAACACCGTATTAGTATGGTGTTCCTAATAATCCTTTAGGTGAGTGTATTTCAGATTATTATAGTAAAGTTGGACAGGGTAAAGTTGTACAGATTACTGTTGCTGTGCAGACTAAAAATGACTAAAATATTATTTAAAAATGTAAAATCGGATTTGGAAATTGGAAAAAACTTAGAAATTAAAATTGTAAAGTCGTATGGATTCAAATTCTGAAATTGTACCATGGGGTCTAATAGTGTAAAGTCATACAAATTGAAACTGTAAAGATGTACAGCGTGAAGTCTTATAGCGTCAAATTGTGTGGGTTAAAATCAAGGAATCTAACAGATTACAATTAGATTCCATAAAGTCTTATAGATTAAAATCTGAACAAAAATGTACAATGTAAAGTCAGACAACCTAAAGCAGGTAAAATGAATATCCTGAATTATATATCATACAGATTAATATTACTATTGTAATGCCAGCTAAAAATTGATACAGTAAATATCCTAAAAATCACGCATCTGGAAATTGTGACATTGTAGAGATTCAAATCATGAAAACAGATAGATTAAAATCTGAAATCACAAAGTGTAAAGTCTGAGAGTGTAAAGTCGGACAGATTAAAATTGTATAGGCATACAGATTGAAACTATAAAATTGCACACTGTAAAGTCTAATATTACTGGTGCTGAGTAGACTTTAAAAAAAAAAAAAAAACAATAAAAATCAATTCAAATCCCACATCTGTAAACCATGTAATTATAGGGATTAAAATTGTCAAGTCATAGAGATGAAAAAAATTAAAATCCTGAAATCGTAAAAAGTGCTACTGTGTAAAGTTGTACAGATGATAATTGTAAAGTCATACAGACATACAGATTAAAAGATATGCAGATTAAAATGACGACTGCAAACGTCTATGAAAATCCAAAAATCTCGCATCTGGAAATTGTGGAGATTAAAGCGGTGAAGGCGTACAGATTAAAATCCTGAAATCACAGTGTATTTAGTGTACAAGTCTGAGAGTGTAAAGTTGTACAAGTCGTACAGGTTAAAATCGCAAAATCATACAGGTTAAAATGGCAAAATCATACAGGTTAAAATGGCAAAATCATACAGATTAAAATCGGAAAATCAGAACGGTGTAAAGGCGCTAAGATTAAAATCCTTTGAATTAATTGATTAATTTAGTAAAGTTTAAAATTTTACTTGAAATTTACTTAAAATTTATTGATTAATTTTACTTGAAATTTACTTAAAATTAATTGATTAATTTAGTAATAATTAAGTTGTACGGTGTAAAGTCATATAGATTAATATTGCTGTTCTGACTAAAATCTACGATTAAAATCGTAAAGTTGTACGCATTAAGACGGAGAGACGTACAGATTAAAATCGTTCACATTCGTTGTAAAGTCGGGTGATTTTTGTTTGTTACAGCAGCGACACATTGTTGCCAGCAGTGATGCAGCCAAACAAGTTTTTCTCTACTTCAAAACAATCGACGAAGCGAAACACAGACAGACACAGAGGAGGGGGCTGGGGGGGAGTTCCTACCTTTCCCCGACCGGAGAGTCCAGCTTTAAGCACTTAATGGCGACGGTGGTGCGCCAGTCGCTGTGCTGCGCGCGGAAGACGGTGCCGAAGCCGCCCTTGCTGATGTAGTGCAGGTCGGTGAGTTTGCGGTACGGGATCACCGGCAGCGCGCTGGTCAGACTGCACAGGTTCACGCAGCCCGCCTGCTCCATGCTGACGCTCGGGCTCTCTCACACACACCGCGGCATATTCCAGCAGCCAGAGAAACACTGAGTCACTCCGACAGCAGAGACGGGCACGGAGATCAGGACTTCACTTATTCTGCTTCTTCTTATTCTGATTATTATTATTAATATTATTATTATTCCTCCTCCGCCGCTCCCACCTTCACCCTCCTCCTCCTCCTCGTTCCCCGAATAAAAACCCCGCAACACTGTATCTACACAATCCGCTACAAATGAACTCGCGCCGGCTCAACACTCCTGTCCACACACACCAGTGTGAAAGTAATCCTCTTTAAGAGGTGTGATTGTCTGAAATCCTGATCTTCACGGATTTTCTTTTTTTTTTTTTTTTTCGCAGTTTCACACTCACGCCACAGAAATATCTCACAAATCCCAACGCACTGCTGCGCTATTAGTATTATTATTTACCCTACCCATATTCTGGAAAACCCCACCCCCTGACATCTCATTGGCTAGCAGTTCATACAGAAAACCAGAGCATCGTTCTCATTTAAAAAAAAAAATAGCGTTTGGATTAGTTTTTTTTATATATATATAGAAATATAGAAAACATTATTTTAATAATGTGTTAATCACAAAAATTACTTAATTGATTAAAAAAAATACTGTATATAAAAGTATTGTATATAGTTTCACCAGTTTAGTTGCCACATTGATGTAAGCGACATCTAAACTGTCCAATCATCTCAGAGGAGGCGGGGTTAATACTAGCCAATCACAGTGCTGAAAGCGGAATATTTACTTGGGCATACTTCCGGGTTTAATAACTAAAAGTGTCTATGGAGAAAAGGAAATTCACAGAGGAAGTTTTTTAGACCTTCAATCTTTTTATTTTAAATTATATTATTACTTTTTTTAAGAAAACGGTTTATAAATACCCTTTATGTATAAATATATATAAAGAGCAACCTGTTGACTTACCAGGTGTACGTTATAAACTAACAGTATATACAGTACAGCAGTCTGGGAATTCCCATGATGTAATAAGCTTATAATGGGTTTCTGGGAAATCCTCAGAAATATTGGAATCTAATATTGTCCAGTATATTAGGATGGAAAATCCAAAGACTATTACACACAGCATTCCTTGTACTCTAAATACTGTGACATGCATCACAGCGCTGATACAGTTTAGGATTATATTACTCTTTATGGCTCAAAGGGAATATGTCCATTAAGGTGAACAGAATAGCAGCACTTTACAAAAGCACAATGTTTAGCAATTACTGACACTAATTAACTTTTGATATTAACCACTGGACTCAAGAAAAGAAAAGAATGTAATAGAAACTAGGTGGCCTTGACTAAGAGCCGGCGGCTTACACCCTTCACTGAATTTATTTATTTTCTACTGTCGTTGACAGTTAAATATTTTTTAGAAATAGTTAAAAGGTTAAAGCTAAAATAATCTGATCATCTTTATTGTAATCAGTGATATTATTATTATTTCAGGTTGAAGCCCACGTACATGTCTGTCTGTACAACAGAACTCTCTGTCTAACTTATTAATACAAAGGAATTAAGGTTGATCATCTTACTCCATTTTTACGTTAAGTAATACCTCTTTCGTCGTCATCCAAATACACTCCCAGTTCGGTAATCAGAGAGTGAATCACAGATGAGAAATCAGAAAAGTAGATTGGATAAAAGGATTTAGGAACTCAAAACAACTCCAGTGTGTCAAAATTCATTTATACCACTTCGGCTGTGAAAATAAGAACTAATCCCAGGAAAAATATTCACTTTAGCCTTTCTAATTATTGTTAGATGGTACAGATGTTTGTTTACATTGGTACAGATGGTACAGATGTTTGTTTACATTGATCAAGTAATGATCAATGTAAACAAAGTAGATTATAAAATCCAGCAGATACAGTAACTGTTTATAGCATCGCTTTGACTCAACAATTTGATTTGACTTTTGCTGTAGATTAAACTTCGGGCAGTTACAGTATCTAAGTACTGGAAAAGTTTAAACTCCATTCAAAACCCGCCCACAGTTTGACACATGCGCGGTACGCTGTTAAAACTTGGTACAAAACTGCTCATAACTTTCTCCTCCTTCATTTAGTCCTTAATACCTTTTTAATACCATTTCATTAAATTCTTTCCAGACAGTTTTGCGTGATACTACAGTATGACAAAATCTGGTAGAACAGACTGATAGACATACAGACAAATTTTTCTGAGACAGGTTTTTTCTGATTTTGGGTCAAGGCAGCTTAGTGGTTAGCACTGTCACCTTTCACTTCCAGGGTCCGACTTTGATTCCCGCCTCTATGTGTGCATAGAGTTTGCATGTTCTCTTCTTAATGGTACTCCGGTTTCCTACAGTCCAAAGAAATGCATATATTGTTGATTGGCATTCCCAAATTACCTGTAGTGTGCGAATGAGTGTGTGTGGCCCAAGTCTCCTGGGATAAACTCCAGGCCCACCACGACTCTGTATACAGGATAAAGCGGTATAGACAATGAGTGAGTGAGTGAGTGATTGGTTTCAGGTCCTCAAATGCATGAAACAAAGATATTGTGGTGTGGGCGGGGCGTCAGCTGACGACCATCATGCCTTGCGGGGGTTCTCAATGCGTTCACCCTGTTGGGGAAAGGTGTTTGGGTTAATGGCTTCGGCCAAAGTTGGGTGTGTTCAGATATGTGTGCTATCTCTGTGTGTGTGGCCTGTTGAATGTGCTCTGGTTCATGCTAAGGCTGAATTGGGTCAGGTTCTTGGGTGAATGTGCTGTTCATGTCATACAGTGCTGAGACTAAATAAAATACTTGCAGCCATTTCATTGGGCAGCAAATAAGCTCACTTGTCTCTCCAACATCCTTTCCGGCGGTAAAACGCTACATTGGTGTCAGAAGTGGGATGGAGAATTACGAGTTGGAGCGCACTATCAAGGACCTCCAGAAGATCCAAGTACGCCGCCGATTAGCAGAGCATGTTCCGGACGGAGCCAGCGCGAGCAAAGGAGCGCGATGAAGATCCTGGCACTGGATCTCGGGGCAGAGCCCAACGTTGACGCTGCGCAAGCGTCGGAGCAAGCTACAGCTCCGTGCGCCGTCAGCTGGCGAGGTGACCTGCAGCTGCGCCTTCCTTCCTACAATGGCGCAGTTGAAACCTATGCATATTTCGCCCAAGTGGATCTAGCCAGCCGCCGACTTCGCAGGCTGGTCCCCGGCAGAAACAGCTGTCAGAGTAGCACTCTCGCTGGAGGGCGACGCGCTCCGGGCACTGGAAAACCTCCGGGCCGATGAGCGGAAGGACTGGGCAAAGCTACGAGAGTCGCTCCACCTCCGGTTCGGCGCGGGTGACCGTAAAGAAGCAGCATGCAAGAAGCTGGATGTCCGCGAGCGGCGCGCTTCTGAGTCACTGGGCGCGTTTGCCATGAACTTAAGAGGCCTCATCCACCAGGGGCTATCCAGAGTTCGAGCCCGATAAGCAGGAAGAGCTAGCTCATCGCGCATTTCGCCGAGGACTCTGACCGCCGCGGCTCCGCGAGCACATCAGGTTAGCAGCACCAGCTTCCCTTACCGAGGCGCTACGTACGGCAGAGCACGCTGAACCCATAATGGCGGAGCATCACGGCGAAAGAGCGGAGCGACCGCCCGCAGCTCAGGGGCGCTCGGTAGGTGAACCTAGCCGGGGACAGGGCTACCCGTCACGGTTAGACAACGAACAAGTCTCAGAGGTTTCGCGGCGATGCCGAAGCACAGGACCTCAAGACTACCGTTGCAACGTTCTCAGGCCTGAGGGACAGCGTACCCCAGCAGCCGTTAAACTAGCTCCGGGGGCCACTAAGAGGAAGCCGCATCCCGCAGCTGTCTCTGTTTCCCCAACTTGTGGATTCAACTTCCGTTCGGGACGTGTAGGACATTGCGCTAGGGTTTACATCAACTGTGTGCCGGATGGCGTCTTACTACGGGCGCTCGTGGACACCGGCTCCACTGTTTCGCTGCTGCGTAGTGGACTATTGGGGCGAAGCGAGCGCGTGTGCAGACTGCCTGACCCAGCATTCAACATTCGCACTGTTTCGGGGAGCTACGTGAAGCTACGGGCTTGTCGCACGGTGCGAGTACAAGTAGGTGAGCAAACGCATGCACACGAATTCTTTGTGGGGAATATCGAGGAGGACTGCATTTTGGGGTTAGACATTTTGGATAAATGGGGTGCGGTGCTGAATTTGAATAAGGGAACTCTGCGTGGTAACTTTGGGTTAGCCAGGTTGCTAATACCTAAACCACAGCCAAACATGTTAGTAGCACGACCCGGGGGGTGGAATTTCCGATGGTCACGGCAGGTAAATATCCGGTAGCAGGCCGAGTGGGAAAACTACCCGCTAACGCCGACGCTTTATCCCGACGGCCGGGCAGCAAAGCACGTCGTCGGTACTGCGAGCGAGGTGAAGAGCACGTGTGCGGGTTGCGACGTAGACCGATCCCCGAGACCACTGATCAAGAACATCCCCTTCGACGGAGTCCTCTGGACCCCCCGGCGTTGATCAGCCGTCCGAGCCGGCATGCAGCCGAGTTACCTCGCCGCCTAGAGCGTCAACCATAGTCGTTTCGCCTGTGCTGCAGCTGGACAGTGAACGCTTTGTCCACCGATGCGACCTCTACACGGCAAAGAAGGGCCCCACCCAGCGCTCGCGGACACCGCTGCAGGACTTTCGGGTGGGGGCACCTATGGAGCGTATGGCCGTGGACACTCACAGCCGGGGGGGAGACTTTGCTACTGGCGAGCAGGTATGGGTGTATTCCTCTGGAAGGAAGAGGGGGCTCTTGGCCAAGCTTATGTCCCACTGAGTGGGCCCCTGTGCGGTAATTGCTCAGCTCTCCAATGTCATCTACTGGGTGCGGTTGGCGGGGCGGGCGCGAATTGTGCTCCACCGAGACCGTCTTGCGCCTTACCAGCCGCACGCTGGTGAAACATCGAACTCTGCGGAGGCCGGACCGCCTCCGGGACAATGTTGCGCTCCTCCACAAAAGGACCCCGGCGTTCACAGCGCCAGCGCCAACCGCCTTCACGCCTCCAAGACTGAGAGAGTCATGGTGACCGGGGACGGTCACAGCTCGGGTGGGGGCAGTGTGGCGTGGGCGGGTCGTCGGCTGTGACCATCATGCCTTGCGGGGGTTCTCAATGCATTCACCCTGTTGGGGAAAGGTGTTTGGGTTAATGGCTTCGGCCAAGGTTGGGTGTGTTGAGATAGCACCGGGTGCTATCTGTGTGTGTGACCTGTTGAATGTGCTCTGGTTCATGCTAAGGCTGAATTGGGTGAGGTTCTTGGGTGAATGTGTTGTTCATGCTATATAGTGCTGAGACTAAATAAAATACTCCCAGCCATTGCATTGGGCAGCAAATAATCTCACTCGTCTCTCCAACATCCTTTCCGGCGGTAAAACGCTACAATATCATCAAAGATAAAATTCTGACCAATGTACAGATAAAACATTTCTTTTACTTCTATAGATTTTACCCAGGTAGGTCAAAACATTAGCTTTTTAATAGTAAAGAATAGCAACACATTTGTTTAAAAAAAAAGAGAGCATTAATCATTAATGAGTCTAATCATTAAAATAGTTAATAAATGAATTGAAATTGATTTTTTTAGTAGATTATTTTTATTAGATTTATATCAGATGAATGTTACATTGTTTGACAGTATGCCGTGTAAATATATGATGAAGTTGCAGTAACAAACAAAACGGACCTTTACTGGGTAGCATTCAATCATTTTGTATTAATAATTAATATTAATAACAAATACCATCCATGTTATTTTAAAGATAAACAGCAGGAGTGGTATTTTAACTGAACAAACAAAATTGTGCATGATCAGAGTAATACACTTGTGCACTACTATTTATTACACTTAATAATACTAAATATTCCATATTAATATCTTAATATTATGACAGTCTCTTATTTACTGCATAATGTCATCTCAGCACCAAACACCTTCTGTGTACAGCACAAACAATAGAATTGGCCTTGCCATTTCAATACTTTTCGAGGGGACTGTGGATCCTGCGGTGAATGTAAAATCACCTTCTCTTCTTTAATCTTGACACATCATCTAAACCGAGATGGAGAAGCTCAGGGTCCGAATGAGATGTGAATGTTCCATGGTTACTGGAAACTCTCTGTGAAAACATCTGAGTCAGAAAGTTAACAATCCTGTCAGCAAGTAAGTGTGTGTGTATGAGTGTGTGTGGTCAACTTACTCACTCATTCACTCATTGTCTATCCTGCTTTACTGTATGTCGCCTGGAGCGTATCCGAGGAGACTTGACATGATGCAGGGTACAGGGCACACACACACACACTATGGGAAATTTGGTAATGCCAATCAGCCTGCATGTCTTTGGCCTGTGAGAGGAAACCTGAGTACTGAGAGGAAACACAGCAAGCACGAGGAGAACATGCAAACTCCATGCACACAGACCCCGAGGCGGGATTCGAACCCGGACCCTGGCCTGTGTGGTGGTCAACTCATTGTTCCTTATTAAGAAGTGTTTGCTGTGAGTTAAACCAAATAAAACTTATAAAGTGTATAAAGTGAATGTTGAAGAATTTTAAAGATCTTAATGCTGCAATAAAGTATTACTTTTCCTGATGTATTTCTGAATTCACAAATATACACTTTGAATCACATGAATCTTGCTACTTTAAATAAAAATAACGTAATGTAAACACCATAATGAAACATATTAGTGCCTTTTATGTGCTTGTGAAATTAGTATTTTTTAAATTTTTAAAAGAAGAAAAGTGTCAAATGAGACTGAGTACGCGGTGTAGTAACAATAAGTAACCGCTAATGGCGCTGTTACTCTTTCTGTCGCACGTTTTCAACGTCACAGGACAAGGGGGTCGCGTGTAGATGACGTCACTGCGCAGCAAATTGTAATTTATTTATTTAATTACAAACATGAAAAATTAATTCATCAAGGTAGAGTTAACAGATGACACGGGACATGTGTGTGTGTGTGTGTGTGTGTGTATATATATATATATATATATATATATATATATATATATATATATATATATATATATATATATATATATACACACACATATATACACACACATATATATATATATAATAAAACGACAGTTTTTTTAACCTTCTAAAAAAAGTAAAAAAAAAAAAAGTGGGGGAAAAAAATCCAGTTTCATTTTGAAATGCAAAGAAGGACAGCAATCACGTGCTACACTGCACGTACATGTAACTAAACTGTGATTGGTTCATGCACCTGTCTGTCCTAGTGATGCCCCGCCTCCTGCTGAAACTAGTCCAGTGTGTGTAAGGATGCTTAAACAGTCCCTAGCCAACCTCACACCAACCTCAATCTGATAAAAGAAAAGGCATCATTACATCTCTATTGCACCTGAGGGTCTTTAAGTTCTGGTAAGTTTTTACATAGAGCACAGCGGTGTATTCTTATATCCTTCTAGATTTGATTGTTGATCATTTATTGGTTAGATCACACCTATGAGTTCTTGTCCTGTTTAATTCCTTTATATACTCTGATGCTCATTTTTATTATTTCAGGTTTGTAAGCGTGCGTCCTATGGAGAGCTCCCTGTCGGCTGGACGCACTAGGAGAACCTCGTCCCTGGGCAGGCTTTCAGATCATGCCAGTAAAGAGAACGGGACGAGAAACAATACAGATGAGTTTCATGATAGGCCGCCTGTACCAACCTTACTAGGTTATGAAGTCATGGAGGAGAGGGCCAAGTTTACGGTAAGGTTTTCACACAAATACATTTTGCTACGGCGCTTGCTTCTGATTGGTCACAACGTGGTGATAAATGTTCAATATCAGTGAAAAACTGTCCCAAGGAAAACAGTTAATACTATAAGAGGAATCAGTGCCTGTTGAAGAGCCAGTGTTCCTGACTAAACTGGTGTGAGTAATACTTACCGTGCTGGAACTATGCTAAAAATAATGGACACTTACCAAAAATGTCTTGTCTGACTGGGCGCAAAAAGAGAAGGGAAAAAAAAAGCCAACATTTCGAATCACACCTCACACCTGAGATTCCATCTGTTCACTCTTTCCAGGTCTACAAGATCTTGGTGAGGAGAGCGCCCGACGAGAGCTGGGTTGTTTTTCGGCGCTACACCGATTTCTCCAGGCTCAACAACAAGGTTAGGAGGAAGTGACTCGAGTCAGGTGATGGCAAAATGATCCAGGCATTGTCTCTGTCTCATACAGTTCCTCTCTTTTTCTTATGTGTGTGTGTGTGTGTGTGTGTGTGTGTGTGTGTGTGTGTGTCAGCTCAAAGAGATGTTCCCCAAATTCAAACTATCTCTGCCTCCCAAGCGTCGATTTAAAGACAACTACGATATGAACTTTCTGGAGGAGAGACAAGTGGGCTTGCAGGCTTTCCTCCAGAATCTGGTCGCACAAAAAGACATGACTGAGAGGTACTCAGGAGTATGTGCAGCTCCCAAAACTGACAAGATTCATGTTCTGTACACCTCTGATTGTGTCGATTCTGGATGGCAAATGCTGTACCAAATTGATTAATTAATTTGTTTGTTTTGGTAAAAAGTTCCAAGTGGTTCCACCAGGGGGCACTGTTAGAACTAACATTATGGGTGTAATAATTATAAAAACAGCTTTGACACTTGTTCCAAAATGAGGACCTATATGGTGGAAACTATTTTTATTTGACAAAGACAACCTGAATTCATTTTAATGTGGTGAAATCTTTTTGCAGGCGATGTTTACTCTATGTAACATTGTTAGACAACAACTTCAAAGTGGTGTTTATGGTGTTTTCTACAATATTTTTTTAAAACGTCCTAGCGATGTAGTGAGAGGGTTCCTGTGCTTGGACGACCCACCCGGTCCCTTCGATAGCCTGGAAGAGAGCAAGGTTAGAACGTTTTCTTCTGCTGTGTGCCATTCGGCGAGAAATTGCACTGAGGTTTTACAGCTCTCACCTGTCACAGGCCTACTGCGAGACCCTGGAGGAGACAAACTATCGGCTGCAGAGGGAGCTGCAGGACAAGCAGCGGGAGATAGAGTCTCTTAGACGCATCTTGGAGGATAGAGAGCTGCAAATCGGCCAGCTGGAGAAAACCAAGAAGTAAGAGCATCAACACCATCGACTTCTATCTAGATAGATAGATAGATAGATAGATAGATAGATATCCAGTAGTATGGATAGTAACACAATAGACATGTGAAATAATAATCTGTACGTCTTATTTCATAGTTTTGAAATCCTCAGTATTGTTGTAGAATGTAGAATTTAAAACACGAAATAAAAACAAATAAATATGCAAGTGATCCCAAACTTTTAAGCGGTAGTGTATATGAATGAGTACATCATGAGATGAGTGTGTGCAATCATTGACAAAAAGGATTATATTATCCAGTGAACAGAATACTGCAAATTGAAATGTGTAAATGCTTTATAGCAATTAAAAACGATGGCAGTACAAAACAAGTGAGTGGTGCGAGACTGCGGTAATGAAAGTCAATACATATACTTAAGACAAACTATTAGTAGATAATATGACTGTGAACAGTGAGTCTGTTATGAAGGAGAGCTACATGTATAACCGAGGATTGAGGGATCTTCATGACTAAGAATCCCAATCACCCCACCAATTCCCCAGGCTGTTAAAACAGGGTGTGGTCCTGGGAACAAATGACTTCCTGAGTCTGTCAGTAGAGCAGAGAAGATTTTGCTACAACAAATAAAAGGATGCTGTGCTACCTGCCAATGTCTGAATTATAGGGGAATGGCAACATTTCACCACCCCACATGCAAACATACAAGGGTGAGTCAAAAATGATCCGCACTCCAGTTATATTAAAACTTCATCCGTGTATCCGTGTCCCACAGCTCAGACTGAAGCATTTTTTAACCAGGCAATATGAAAGCTTGTTGACAGATGGACAAAATGTATTGAACAGCATGTGTTGAAAAATTATGTATTTGTCTTTTCTAAAAGTACATTAAAAAAAATTCTACAGCGTGCAGATTATTTTTGACTCACCATCCTATATAAATTATAAAATTGTAAAAAAAAAATTAAAAAAAAGTGGATTCCAGAGGCAGTGTGACGAAGTGCAATATATCAGCGAAATGCCCCCCCCCCTCCCTTATTTAATGTATATGTTTCTGTTGGTTTGTGCTGTTACTGTAATCAGTCACACACACTCTCTGTGACTCCCAGTAGCATCTGCAGTGAATTAAGTGAAGTTCACACAATGTCTACAGAGACCATCAAAGTAGAAGCTGCGACAGTAGCAGGGACAGACGAACAGGGCGACCTGGACAGCAGGTACCGGTTCTTCATCATTTTTGATCATACACAGTTTTATATATCACATCATTTATTTTCATATATATTACCCTGCTGAATTTCTATCGTTTTTATAGTTAACAGCAACAGGGGGAGTTAAATGATAATGTAAGATTCGTCATTTTCCTTTACTTATTAAGTTTCTTTATTAACTCAATAGGCTGTCTAGGAAACTCATTTATATTGAGTTGAATGAACATGATTTATTATTACTCAGTTTTATTTCTTCTTTTTTTCATTTCTAATATACTAAGGAAAAAGATAATTGCATGGAACAATAAAATATATATTTTAAAATAATAATCTCGTTTGTACTGAAGAAATGCATTGCAAGTATTTTCAGGTAAGCGTCTCAGATTTAATGTTTGTGGTTTCAGGATTCGCACTAGTGAGTGGAAAGAGACAGCTGTTTTCTTTTTTCTTTTCTTTTTACAGTCGGGCCATAAAACATTACTCTTTCATGAAACACACACACACACACACACACACACATTCGGTATGTTCAAATGATCATGCTTGCTTATAAGGAATATGTTGAATGAGATTTTTTTTTGTATTACTTTCAATAATTACTTAATTCATTTCAAGTTGATTATCATCCAGATTAACAAGGGAAAAAATAATGATAAAAAATATATACAGTAAATATATATATTAAAAGAAATATCCATTTAATAAATCACTTAAATATTTAAGCAAACATGATGTGTGTTTGTTGGTTTGTTTGTTTGATGGCTGTTTAAATGCAGGAAATAAAAAGGTTTTAATATGAAAAACAGGACAAATACAGTACATAGACATAATGCACAAAAATGCTCCAATAATAAACAACCATTAAAATCAGTCTGTTTGTTGGGTCTGAATTGGGGCAAAATTTTTACATTCGATTGTTTGCTGTTTGCATTTCGTTGTTTTAATTTTTCACTAAATGTAATTAAACAAACTAAAATGTAAAAATTACAATTAAAGTAAAATAAGCACGGAAAAATTAGCTCAGGCTTAAAACATCCTCATAACCTCCTTTTCGCATTAGTTAATTAAAGATGTTGTGATTCTAAAAACAATTATTTATCATTTATTTTAATTATTATTAAGAAAATTATTATTTTTTATTGTTATTCTGCACAATTCAAAGTCCTGCTTTGACTTGAACACCCCTCTCATGTACACAGCAGTTATAGAAAGCACACGTTGTCTTTAGGTAGAGATGCAAGAAGCGAGGGATAAATGCACTTTCTGAAACAGCACGCAGTGCAGCGGCATTATGGGTAACCTACTACCGTATGAGTGAAAATGGACCGGCTTGTTTAAAGTAACATGAACTGGACACCTGATACTGAGAGCGTTTTTTACCTCATTTAAATTTCATGAAAATTAATATCTGTGTCATTCCAGATTCCAGGTTTCTCTCTCTCTCTCTCTCTCTCTCTCTCTCTCTCTCTCTCACTTTCCTTTAACATGTTGTACATATCCTTTTTAGAGAAAATCTGTTCCCTGTTTGTTTTTGCCTTCACAGTTTCATGCTCCATTTGGCAAAGAGAAGCCACGCTGCATGCTGGAGCTGCTCCGCTTCAGAAGACCACGAACGTGTGAGCTTCCCCAGATCAACATGTCTTCAGGACCAGGCTTAGAAATTCCGTTGTCTGTGTTCAAGGAAAATTCGTGTAAAGAGTCAACAGATCTAAACACCTAGAGCAAAAATGAGCAATGGTGATCTTTACAAGCTGTGACAACTATCCTGTTGTTTGTTTCTTTGTTTTTGAATTCGGCAGGAATATGTTAGGGTGGGCTGGGATGAGGATGATGTTACAGAATACAGATTCCAAACAGTGCCTTCTTTTTTAATTATTATTCATAAAACTGCTACACAGCTCATCTTTAGAAGTCGAAATGAGGTAATCTGATTTAGTGAATTTTCTTGAAGAGCTTGACTGGATATATTCCTATTAAGGCCTACGTTATTACTGTATGCTTCCTGTAATGCATTATTGATTGCATATTAACAACTACTTGTTAAGGGAATACATAGATTTTCAGGTTTTTTGTAAGGATGTATACTTACCATTTATGGAAGGAGTCTTCAGTGTCAGCGCCTATAGTATGTAAGAGTCAGTTCTGTACATTCTCCTGCTATTCAGATTTGAAACATCACCAACTCCATTTTATCTGAAATAGACAGAGAGATTAGTGATCAATCATTGATCTTTACACTGCAAATTAATCTAATCATTTTTGACAGAGTTGCTGTGGTGCAAGAGGAATAAAGCACTTTGCAATGTGCTGTATAGGAAACCTTGGTATGCAACAGTAAACTCAACTTCACTAGGTTCATCACACTAACTAGTCACTGATTATTTTCCTAAAACAACACACCTGACTCCCATATGCTCCCCATAATGCCATGTTGAACTGCTGTTCACATCTATGTGAAGACAGTGATGCGGCAGAGCTTTAGTCTATGAGTGCTCCTTGCTCCTCTACTACTTCTACACTGGATTTTTCAATACTGTGCCATGTACTGTAGGAAATATGGAATGGAGGGCCCTTGATCGAACTTGGAGCTCCAAAGGTAGACTGGCTTCAAAACAGGAGTGCAGAAGTTCCACACCTTGTGGTTACGTACTGTAATGCAGACGGTGCAGAGCAATCCATCAGCAAGCAAGGGACTTTTTGCAAAGCTGCACTTCCTGGTCATGCACTCACTGTATACAGTCTAAAACTGAGAGATTGTAAAATGATGTTGTATGTTTATTTCACGTACACAAAAGTGGACTGAAGTATTTCTTTGTTATGTAAAACAGCCTAACCAGTGAGCAGGTGCACAGACAAAGCCAAATATTTGAATTAAAGGCTTGAAAAGGATTCGATGTTGACTATGTAAAACTATGAGGTATAGAATCTAAGGTACAAACCTACCATTATCCTTTTTATTTGAGATTTTTGCCTCAGAAATATCATTACAGGAGTAACAAACATACTGTACAGCAGCAACTTTCAACACCACATTCAGAGTGAAAACCTTGTTTTAATGATAAGAGCCCTAATGCACGGCTTTAGAGGGGGTCAACAAAATAGGAGTTTGTGAGAGTGCTTATGACTGGCGAGGGAAGATCTTCCTGTTTGGAGATGGTGTGGGATTATTAATTAAGATACTTAAAAAGAAACAAAGGAAAACTGAAAACACAAAATAAACAGAGCTCTGTCGTCTACACGAGAACAGACAGGGCTCTGGAAACTAACACAACAACTAAAGGTCCTCTTGGGGTATTCTCCCCTTACCGCGGATTTATAGAGAGAGTATATGTATGTGTGTGCTGTGCACTATTATACTGTAACTACTATAACTAAGAGCCTGCGCTAAACTGTCCCTCTCTCTTTCTCGACGGTGTTTTAGGGAGACGGAAGCTGGGTCTTTGCCTCTCTCCCTCTGTTAAGCGCACTTGTGTTTCTGCCTGTGTCTTCTTTTATTTTATTTATTTATTTTATTTCTTTGTCTCTGATACCTTACCGGTGCTACGAAGTGGCCGAGTTTTCCACATTTTGTCACATTACAGCCACAAACATGAATCAATTTTATTGGAATTCCACGGGAAAGACCAATACAAAGTGGTGTACACGTGAGAAGTGGAACGAAAAGCATACATGATTAAAAAATTTTTTTACAAATAAATAACTGCAAAGTGGGGTGTGCGTAATTATTCAGCCGCCTGAGTCAATACTTTGTAAAACCACCTTTTGCTGCAATTACAGCTGCCAGTCTTTTAGGGTATGTCTCTACCAGCTTTGCACATCTAGAGACTGAAATCCTTGCCCATTCTTCTTTGCAAAACAGCTCCAGCTCAGTCAGATTAGATGGACAGCGTTTGTGAACAGCAGTTTTCAGATCTTGCCACAGATTCTCGGTTGGATTTAGATCTAGACTTTGACTGGGCCATTCTAACACATGGATATGTTTTGTTTTAAACCATTCCATTGTTGCCCTGGCTTTATGTTTAGGGTCGTTGTCCTGCTGGAAGGTGAACCTCCGCCCCAGTCTCAAGTCTTTTGCAGACTCCAAGAGGTTTTCTTCCAAGATTGCCCTGTATTTGGCTCCATCCATCTTCCCATCAACTCTGACCAGCTTCCCTGTCCCTGCTGAAGAGAAGCACCCCCAGAACATGATGCTGCCACCACCATATTTGACAGTGGGGATGGTGTGTTCAGAGGGATGTTCAGTGTCAGTTTTCCGCCACACATAGCGTTTTGCATTTTGGCCAAAAAGTTCCATTTTGGTCTCATCTGACCAGAGCACCTTCTTCCACATGTTTGCTGTGCAAATGGGACTTCTTATGGTTTTCTGTTAACAATGCCTTTCTTCTTGCCACTCTTCCATAAAGGCCCACTTTGTGCAGTGCACGACTAATAGTTGTCCTATGGACAGATTCCCCCACCTGAGCTGTAGATCTCTGCAGCTCGTCCAGAGCACTCTATTTAGTCATTAGCAACTGACTGCACTAAGACCAAAGGGAGCTGAATAATTAAATTCAAATTCAAATTTTATTGGTCACATACACAAGCATACACAGTATAATATGCAGTGAAATGCTTTATACGACCGCCAGTGACCTTAAAAAAAAATAAATAAAAGCTTGTACGTAAAATAAATAATCAATAAAAAGGAAATACTGAAGAAATAATTTTAACTAGTAAAATTAACTGTGCAATAAGGGCATAATAAAATATTGCAAAAATATAGAATATAGGGTAGAGTATATATGTATATAGAATTAAAGTGTCGGTGGTTGTGCAAATATGCATGAAAGGTGACATGTGCAATTGTCCAGATGTATGAGTATTTAGTGCAAGTGTGTATGAATGTGTCCATGATTGTCCAGTCAGTGTTGTGAGCTTAAAAGGTGTTATTAGTCCTGTGTGGAGGTGTGATTGTGATTGAGAGACCTTATCGCCTGCGGGAAGAAGCTCCTCCTCAGTCTCTCTGTGTTGGCCTTTAGGGAGCGGAATCTTTTCCCAGACCGCAACAAAGAGAACAGTCCATTACTGGGGTGACTGAGGTCCTTCATGATCTTCCTGGCCTTAGTCCAGCACCGCTTGCTGTAGATGGAGTGCAGGTCAGGGAGCTCAGTGCGGATGATGCGCTCGGCTGATCGCACCACCCTCTGTAGAGCTCGTCTGTCCTGCATGGTGCTGTTCCCGAACCAGGTCGAGATGTTTCCCGTCAGGATGCTCTCTATGGTGCAGGAGTAGAAGTTCCTGAGCACCTTGGAGGGCAGTCTAAAGTCTCTCAAGCGTCTGAGGTGGTAGAGACGCTGCCGGGCTTTTTTCACCACGGTGTTGATGTGACAGGACCATGATAGGTCCTGCGTGATGTGAACACCGAGGTATCTGAAGCTGTCCACTCTCTCCACTGGGCTCCTGTTGATGACGGGGGTCTGGTAGTTCCTCTCCTGCTTTGTACTAAAGTCCACTATCAGCTCCTTTGTCTTACTGACGTTCAGGAGGAGATTGTTCCTCTGGCACCAGTTCTCCAGATTTCCAATCTCCTCTAGGTAGTCCGACTCATCATTGTTGGTGATCAGTCCGACCACGACGGTGTCGTCAGCAAACTTGATGATGGAGGTGGAGTTGGTAGTGGCCACGCAGTCGTGGGTGTACAAAGAGTACAGCAGGGGGCTCAGAACACAACCCTGGGGGGCTCCAGTGCTGAGAGTGAGTGTGGCTGAGACATGTCCGCCCATCCTTACTGCCTGTGGTCTGCCAGTCAGAAAATTGGAGATCCACTGACATATAGATGAGCTCAGTCCCAGGTGCTCCAGCTTGGTGGTGAGTGTGGAGGGAATTATGGTGTTAAAAGCAGAGCTGTAGTCGATGAAGAGCATTTTAACATAATTCCCTTTCCTAGTGTCCAGGTGAGTGAGTGATGTGTGGAGGAGATGAGAGATTGCATCGTCTGTGGAGCGGTTCTGACGGTATGCAAACTGTAGTGGGTCCAGTGTGTCGGGTAGTGAAGAAATGATGAAGTCTCTGATAAGGCGTTCAAAGCACTTCATCACTACTGAGGTGAGGGCTACAGGGCGATAGTCATTGAGGGAAGCAGGGTGTGGTTTCTTCGGGACAGGAACAATGATGGACCCTTTGAAGCATGTGGGGATCACCGACTGAGATAAAGAGATGTTGAATATCTCAGTGAACACAGGTGCTAGCTGGTCTGCGCAGGCTCTGAGAATACGACCTGAGATGCCGTCTGGTCCTGCTGCTTTCCTGGTGTTCACTCTCTTGAAGGCTCTCCTCACGTCGTGCTCGGAGATGATGAGCGCGTTCCCGGTGCTGGCTGTGTCTTCCTGTCTGCAGCCGTTAGCGCCGCTAGCATTAGCGCCGTTAGCATTAGCGCCGTTAGCATTAGCATCGCTAGCGTCTTTAGCTGCAGCCTCGAAGCGAGCATAGAAGGTGTTGAGCTCGTCTGCCAGAGTCGCGTCCGCGTTCGTCATACCGGATGCTGGTGCTTTATAGTCCGTTATTGTTCTCAGTCCCTGCCACAGGCTCCTAGAGTCACTCTGTTGAAGCTGTGACTCTAGTTCTCTCCCGTAGCGCTGCTTCGCCTCTTTCACCGCCTTCCGGACGTTATATGACGCAGCCTTGTACGGTTCCATGTCCCCCGACGCAAGTCCCGTGTTGTAGGCAGCGGTGCGAGATTTCAGAGCGTCGCGGATGGTTTCATCCACCCACGGCTTCTGGTTGGGAAACGTTCTGATAGTCTTTTTCTCTACCGTATCGTCTACCAGCTTTTCAATAAATCCCACAACCGCTTCCGTAAACACGCTGACGTCATCATCGGAGCTGTTTCTGAACATGTCCCAGTCTGCGTCATCGAGTGCGTCCTGTAACGCGGCCACCGATTGGTCCGTCCAGCGAGCGACCTCCCTCTGGACCGGCACTTCCTGTTTCAGCCTTTGTTTATATTTTGGCATGAGGAAAATGGCGGCGTGGTCGGATTTACCAAACGCTGGACGAGATTGTGCCTTGTAACCGTCTTTGACCGTGGTATAACAGTGGTCCAGTGTCTTTTCGCCCCTGGTGGGGCAGGTGATGTGCTGATAAAAGTTCGGCGCTGCGCGTTTGAGGTTGGCACTATTAAAATCCCCTGCCACAATGAGCGCAGCGTCCCGGTGTTGTGTCTGGTGCTGTGTGAGCGCCTCATGCAGCTCGCATAAGGCAGTTTCAGTGTCCGCTTGTGGAGGTATGTAAACGGCGCTGATTATGACCGATGTGAACTCCCGTGGAAGATAAAATGGACGACACATGATGGACAGTAGTTCCAGATTTGGTGTGCAGGAGCGTGTGAGAGGAACAACGCTCGCGCTGTTGCACCAGCTGTTGTTCACCATTAAGCACACGCCGCCTCCCCTTGACTTCCCCGAGTCCCGCATCCTGTCCATGCGGTGAACCGAGAAGAACTCGGCCGGCTGTATGGCGTGGTCTGGCACCGCTGGGTTCAGCCATGTCTCGGTGAAGCAGAGGAGATTGCAGTCCCGAATGTCTCTCTGGAACTTTATCCTGGCCCTGAGGTCATCCAGTTTGTTCTCCAGTGACTGGACGTTGGCAAGCAGGATACTAGGCAGAGGTGTGCGGTGTGCACGGGTCCTGAGCCGGTTCCTCACACCAGCTCGTCTCCCTCGGGTTCGTCGCTTCGCGTCGCGTCCATTGTTCTCCCTCAGGATCTCACTCGGCCAGCTCGGATCCGGAGTTAAAACCGTCGAATTGTGAGTACATTGTATACCAATAGAAACAAGGGTGTCTCTATCATAACTAATGTACTCAATGGTGCTGATTTTAAAACACTGAAAACTAACTTAAAAAACAAAAACAAAGAAAAGGTGGTCGGAGCAGTCGTGACGGCAGCCGACCTCACCGGCGCCATCTTGGTAATTACGCACACCCCACTTTTAAGTTATTATTTGTAAAAAATGTTTGGAATCGACCCTGTCCAGGGTGTACCCCGCCTAGTGCCCGAAGTCTCCTGGGATAGGCTCCAGGTCCCCCGCAACCCTGAACACAGGATTAAGCGGTACAGAAAATCAATGAATGAATGAATTTTTGGAATCATGTATGATTTTTGTTCCACTTCTCACATGTAGACCACTTTGCATTGGCCTTTCATGTGGAGTTTCAATAAAATTTATTCATATTTGTGGCTGTAATGTGACAAAATGTGGAAAAGTTCAAGGGGGCCGAATACTTTTGCAAGCCACTGTATCAGGACCCTTATACTGTATAAACACGCCGCCAGCCACCCTTATATAAATCATTATGTTCAGGCCGATTGCCGGATGGTGGCGGCGTTGCCTGGCAACCACGTATACAGTATAAATGGCCATGCCTTTGCCTGTTCAGTACTCTGTGCTCTGTCCCTTGTAAAAAAAACGTGTTGTTACAGTATGAACTGTGTAACATGTTCGACCCATGTTGAGGGGCAGCACCATAAAGCATGGACATGACATGAGGCAAGGTCTTACGGGGGAAAAAAAAGTCATTTATTTAGGTAAATGGGGAAGGAAAGGGTTAAAGTAGGAAGGGTGGAAAGAAATCGTAGGAAAGAATGTGCATGTGCAGGTCTGGTGGGCAGTGCTCTGCTGGCATACGGGCATAAGCTGGTGACCTCCTCTGAGATCTCTTTCTCGGTGGGTGTGGCCTCAGACGGAAGTCCTCTCTGAAGTCCGGTGGCTGGGCGGCTTTCCCCGGCTGGGAACAGGGGCCGTGACATTGAGGCCTTTTCTTGTTCGGCCACAGGGTCACCATAATCCGGCTCCATTGAGAGCTGAAGTCCCTGAGGCGCGTTCCATTGTCACAATTGCCATTGTGAGCATGCACGTCGCACTTACACCGCTTAGTAAAGTCCAGTCTCCCAACAGACCTCGAGCTTCCCTCCCCGCTGTGTTTTATAGCGCGGGGAGAAGTCCATGATCATTAGCGGTGACAGCTCACCACCGTGCCTAATTCGCTGCTTCGTATACCTGAAGGAGAGGCTGCCTAACTAGTGAGCGAGGAGCGATATTGATTTGGGCGCACGTCCATCACAGGCACACACCGTGACGACTGTCATACATGTCATGTCATACAAATATGTGGTACTGACTCTTTTTGTTTTTCAAAGGTTATCTTTTTTGCAGTAAGCACATTTAGAAATTCAAATCCTCCTAGCACATTTGAGCCTGGCTTCATATAAATAGCCATGACTTATAATAGCTTATAATAGCATGACTTATAACTTATTCCTTAAAAATTATGGAGTGCGATTTCAGCCCCCGACCATCCCACAGACATCCACCGCCAGAAAACTGACATCAAGAACAGTTGTGCCGAATGCTTTGGTAATAAATCCATTCTCGTACATTTTCTATTCTTTTTCCATTGCCAGGTAACCCTTATTTCTTTTATACTCTGTGGTGTTTTCCTGTCTGGTATTTTACAACCTTGGAAGAAGGTTGTTTTTTTGTAGGAGTAGTTTAAGCTCCTTCACTTCCACTTCCCAAGTAAATGATCTATACAGTATATAAACTCAAAGGACAAACAAAAATAAATATTTCACATATGAACTTCTAATTAGAGTGCCTTTGCCCTTCGATGATCAGGTACATAAACAAATAGAAGTTATAACTGAATAATTAAGGCACGTACAATCCCCAATTCCAATGATGCTGGGTAAAATGTAAGATAAAAACAATACAATGACCTGCAAATCCTTGATCACCTTTCCTTTTAACGCTCAATAAGCGTTTGGGACCGGAGGACACTAATTGTTGATGCTTTTTAAATGGATTTTCTTATCATTCTTGCTTGCTGTATGTCTTCAGTTGTTCAACAGTCCCAGGCACCACACATTTTCAATGGGAGACAGGTTTGGGCTGCAGGCAGGCCAGTCTAGTACCTGCGTTATTTTACTAAGAAGCCACACTGTTGTAACATATAGTATGTGACTTGGCTTTGTCTTGCTAAAATAAGTAGGGACATCCCTGAAAAGGCATCGCTTAGATGGCAGCCTATTTTACTCCAACACCTGTATGTACTTTACTGCATCAATGGTGCCTTCACAGATTCCGCAAGTTACCCATGCTATGGATCACAGATGCTGGCTTTTGAACTTTGTACTGATAACAATCTGGAAAGTCCTTTTCCTCTTTAGCTCGGAGGACACAACGTTCATGATTTCCAAAAACAATTTGAAATGTGGAATTGTCAAACACACTTTTCCACTTTGCATCAGCCTAACTTTTTTTTTCTTTTAACTTTTAGATGTTGCAACGAACTGTATTGTCATTAACTGACAATGGTTTTCCAAAGTTTTCCGGAACCCACGTGGTACTATCCTTTACAGAATGATGTCTGTTTTTTCATGCAGTGCAATCCGAGGGATTGAAGGTCACGGCCATCCAGCATTGGTTTTCCACCTTGCCACTTACACGCAGAGATTTCTTTGGATTCTCTGAATATTCTGATGATATTATGGCCTGTAGATGATGAAATACGTAAATTCTTCGCAATTGTGCATTGAGGAATGTTGTTCATAAACTGATAGACTGTTTGCTCATGCATTTGTTCTCAAAGTGGTGAACCGCACCCCACCATTGCTTTTAAATGACTGAGCCTTTTGGGGATTCTCCTTTTAACCTTCCAGTTAACTTGTTCACCTGTGGAATGTTCCAAACAGGTGTTTTTTGGAGAATTCACAGTCTTTGGTTGCCCCTGTCCCAGCTCTTTTGTAAGGTGTTTCAGGCATCAAATTTGAAATGAGTGAATATTTGCAAGAGACAATCAAATCTGCCAGTTTGAACATTGTATATCTTGACTTTGTGGTGTTATCCATTGAATATGGCTCAACAAGAATTTGCAGGTAATTGTATTCTGTTTTTATTTATGTTTGACACAGCGTCCCAACTTATTTGAATTGGGGTTTGTAATAAAAAAATTTTTATACCCTTTTGTTTACAGACATTGTCATAGGACAGCTTTATATAAAATCCTGCTGAAGGATTTAGATCCGCTGTAAACAGTCCCAAGGCAGGAGTGTTAATCAGAAGCTTAAAAAAATGACGGGTGAAGGATGAAGGATGATAAGGTTTAGGATGAAAACCTTAAATGGAAACCAAACTTTTCTGTTCTTTATAATTGCTCTAATCTGAGGTGTTGTTTGTTAATTGATGATTTCTGAGGCTGGTGACTCTAAATGAACTTCTCCTCTGCAGCAGAGGTAAGTTTTGGTCTTTGCTTTCCTCGGATGGTCTTCATGAGAGCCAGTTTCTTCATTGTCATTGATGGGTTTTTCACTTGACAATATGGTTCTTGCAAGAACTGTTCCAGAAAGGCTGACCTTCATGTCTTAAAATATCAACTGACTGTTGTTGTTGTTGTTGTTGTTGTTGTTGTTGTTGTTGTTGTTGTTGTTGATGTTGTTGATGATGATGATGATGATGATTTAACACATAATTCCATATGAGTTTTGAAATCCCCAGTATTGTTCTAGAATTTAGAAAAGTAACCCAAACTTGAGTCCAAACTTTTGACTGGTACTCTAAATCAAGTGGGCGGCATGGTAGTGTAGTGGTTAACACTGTCGCCTTGCACGTCCAAGGTCCGGGTTCAATTCACATCTTTGTGTGCATGACATGTTCTTCCCCTGCTTGGTGGGTTTCGTCCGGGTACTCCGGTTTTCTCCTATAGTCCAAAGACCTGCAGATTAGGCTAATTGGTGTTCCCAAATTGCCCGTAGTGTGTGAATGAGTGTGTGTATTTGTGTGCACTGTATGAATTGGCACCCTGTCCAGGGTGTACCCCGCCTTTCCTCCTGGGATAGGCTTGTAGCCCCCTGTGACCCTGTATACAGGTTAAAGAGGTATAGACGATGAGACAGTGAGTGACTATAAATCAAGTACAGTTGAATTTGTCCTGTAACTTTCCAACAAGCTGGGACAGGAAAAGTTGTTGTACAGCCCCCTGAAGAATATAGGGTTGAGCAACTGACAGCGGCCGCATGATCCGCTCAACTTCCTAAGCCTTCCAGTATTCTGCCACCAATGTTCCTTAAGAGCAACCAGTGCATACATGACTAATCGCAGTATTGTGTACTATATTTTGTCTGTTTCCTGAGCCAAAACAGCTGTTAGTAAAATAAGTAAAATAAGGGGTTAGAGCTGTTCTCTGTTCCAGAACACCAACTATAATTATTTCCAGTCTGTTGGCTTCAGATCTCACGCTTATTTTGATAACACAAAAGCACCAGTAACGCGAGGTCTTCATTATGAACGTACATACTGTATATAACACTTCCTTCATGAAAACCTGAACCTCTGCAGTTTACCAAGCAATGGAAGGTCATCACATAAGATATTTGTTATGAAATCATTGTACTCACCATTCCTTTCAGACATCAGCAGGAGAAAATCTAGTTTTTGTTCATGTTTATCTATTTATATATATTTTTTTCTACTTTGGCCATTTGAATACCATTCCCACCAGAATAACACGAGTCGAGTGCCATCTGCCCTTTTTTTTTTTTTTTTTAATATATAAGCTTACAAGCACCAAGGAATGAGTAAACTTAAACTCTCTCCCTTCCCTGTCAATCTCTTCCGATTAAGAGAGAGTAATGCCATCCTACCCTCGCAAAGAGCAGAGGAATTTTTTTTTTCGCTCTTTGTAGAATTCCTAGCTGTAAAGTTATCAAGAATTTGCAATATATGGTGTTTTCCTTCTTTTATCTGTCTGACCATAAAAGAAATTCAGCGTTTACGTTTAGTGTTTTTTTCTTGAAAAGAAAATTCTTGGCAAGTAAGCTTTAAAAAAAAAGAAAAGAAAGAAAGAACTTGCTGACGAGTCTGGTGTGGGTGGTATTTCCATTATCCTAACTACCAGGGGCGATATCTTGTGTTGATGATCATTAATGTAGAAGACTGAGGTTGGAGTGGGGTCTCCCTCTGTGCACCCACATTCCCACAACTTCATCAGTATCCCTAATAATCCATTTTATGACTGTGTGCTCTGAAGTCAAAAGTGCAATTATAGCATAGGTTTAAGAGCGTCCTCGTTAACCTGACAAATACCGTATGCATGTGGAAAGTTTGTGGAAGTTCAATGATTCATCATCCTCAGACAGGTGCACCGCACAAGATGAGAGGCCAATGGAAAAGAGCTGCACGATGACCTGAAAGTAAGTAACAGTAATACAATACTATCTCATTTGCTTCACCTCAAAAATGCAAAACTCATCTGCTACTTAAAAAGCATTTCAAATTTGCACAAAAGCATTTAGACTACGATGAAAGTCTTTATTATCCCAAGAACACATGGTGGTGGGAGCATCGGGAACATATGATGCTATATGATTCTGCAATTTGGCACTGGGACATCACAAATCGTTGAAGAAAAAGTTGAATGGAATCTGCTGATTGAATCTGTTTTTTGTTTTTTGTTAACCGAATCTTTTTAACAAGACACTCCAAATACACAGCAAAAATGAATTGATAACCGTTTCTGAAAAATGAAGGTGAAGATTCTTCTTAAATTTTCAAGCTCATCTGAGGGATCGTTGTCAACTTTGGGAATTGAAGATGACTTGCAAATCTTTAACTGTAATGCTGCTGATGCTGCTAAACGCTTATCACATCGGCTTTCCAAAACAGGTTTACATGCATTTTAGTTCATTATAAAGAAATACAAACTTATATTTTGAAATGGATAAATATGCATTGGAAGTAAATTATGCAGCAATACGTTTCCCAGTACATATTCCTCTACACTGTGCAACATTAGTGCAGACCAAGTGTTATTTTTAGATTAACACTTTTCCTCTAATTGCCGTTGTCTTTTGGAGCTAACTCTGACCGCAAGTTTAGGGGAAAAAATCAAACCAGCTATGACATGACATATAATCTTGAAATGACCTTTGGATGTTTGTTTACATGTAAATCACAGTCTTTAGCAATGCAGCACAATATTTTTACTGGGTGTATGCTAGCCAACTGCTGTCTGGAATGTCTGGAACTTTTAACATCACTAACAGATAATCTGTATGTGTTTTTGGACGATTTACATGACTGTTTCTCATTTCTCAGCAAAATAATTTGGGGTAATTACTTTATTTTCCTTGCAATCTACATCTGGTTCATTTTGTCCAGTTGCCAAAGCTCCACACATTGATCCTCATGTCTGGAACTTTTCTTTTAACAAAACATCACAGATAATCCGTATGAGTTTTTCGATGTTTTTTGTGACTGTTCTTAATTATCCAACAAACATGTTTTCAGTAATTTCTTTATTTTCCATGAAATCTCCACAACACAACACAACACGATTTAGGCAAAATAAAACAGTGCACATTTTAAACAGTGACCCCGCCTATCAAACCCAGGGAACTCTTTTTTTGTTGGCTGGTGTATAAAGTTGCTTAATGTTATGTTTCACTTGCTACATGAAATCATAGATTTAAAAGCTAATCTTCAAAGACAGACCTTTTAAGTCCATTCGAACACCTTGTGCAACTTGGGAAGCCTTGGTAGGATAATCTGTTTAAACAGAGAGTATAAATAAGGAGGTGAGACAGCTAAACAGATGAAAGCAGTAAAACGTCTCTGCATCGCTCTATTTAGGTAGTGATGAATGAAGGGCTTAATCCCACCGCACCGCTATCAGCAGGCAGTCAAACAACAGTATAAAATACCAAAGTGAAAACAGACTCAGCTGTAAATACAAGAAGTTTAAAGACATCACTCTAAAAAAAAACATTATCATTTTTTTAGACTGAGATCCCCCCCCCCCCTTTTTAGCTGTTTAACAGTTATTAACCAACCAAACCAAACCAGCCAAAAAGAACCACAGCGGACTATTTTCCAAAGAAAATAAAAAATTCATTTATTCCTTTGTAACTTGAAAGAACACAGAAGAGCGCATTCCTCTCATGCTATAATTATGAAGATGGAGACCCTAATACCCAAATAACATCCTCCTCCTGAGTGAAAGAACCTCATAGTAAATTTAAAAAAAAACCCGGAAACCTTGAGCAACATTCACATGCACATTCACACACGACAGGCAATTTGGAAATGCCAATTAATCTAATCTGCATGTCTTTGGACTGTGGGAGGAAACCAGAGTACCCGGAGGAACCTCACCATGCATGGGGAGAACATGCAAACTCCATGCACACAGGCATGAATCAAAGGCATGGATCAAACCTAGACCTTGGAGGTCCAAGGCGACTGTGCTTACCACCAGGTTATTAGCATTTGTTGCAGTTCATATTTGGACCACTAAGTACATTAATAACCGTTGGAGCTAAAATGTCCACCATCTAGAAATGTGAGCAAATCGATAGAACATTAACTTATACACTGTACTGTACATCAATTACCAACTAAATAGTTGAGCACTAAGAGCCTGATGTGATTATGTAATAGTGGACTACCAAGAGTGCATTTTACCTACAGTATATGTCCATCCACTGGACAAGATCTAACTTTCCCTTTTTAACCAACTAGGCTTCCTCACCATCTTTCTGGTCTTGTGTCTCGAGCAAGACAGCAGAATTCACTGCTGTCTTGTGAATTCTTGGAATGCCCTGGCCATGCAAATAATAGTGGTTTGAGCCAGTGCATATCCCAGGGCACAAGGCAGGGTACAACCTGGACAGGGTTCCAGTCCATCACAGGGCACACACACACACACATTCAATCACAGACTATGGGCAATTTGGGAACACTGTAGCCTAATCTGCATGTTTTTGTGCTCTGGAAGAAAAGGGGGAACCCAGCAAGCATGAGGAGAACATGCAAACTCCATGCACACAGAGACAAACAGACTGACAGTGCAACCACTGAGTCATCGTGCCTTTGCATTGACATGTCTGACCTTACACTCTAAAAACTGCTGGGTTAAAAATCAGCCCACCTTAACCCACCCACTGGGTCACTATTGGACTGAACACCCGCTGGGTCACTATTGGACTGAACACCCGCTAGGTCACTATTGGACTGAACACCCACTAGGTCACTATTGGACTGAACACCCGCTAGGTCACTATTGGACTGAACACCCACTGGGTCACTATTGGACTGAACACTCGCTGGGTCACTATTGGACTGAACACTCGCTGGGTCACTATTGGACTGAACACTCGCTGGGTCACTATTGGACTGAACACCCGCTGGGTCACTATTGGACTGAACACCCGCTAGGTCACTATTGGACTGAACACCCACTGGGTCACTATTGGACTGAACACCCGCTGGGTCACTATTGGACTGAACACTCGCTGGGTTGTTTTGAGTGCTGGGTGTAATCATTTAACCCAGAATTCTGGGTTGTTCATTTGACCCAACCAGTGATTTAAACTGACACTCTAGTTGGGTTAAATGTTTAAGTGCTGGCTTATTTTATTTGACCCAACCAGTAGGGAAAATTAACTCTCTTGCTGGTTTGACACATTCCATTAATTTTTTTTTTTCTAAAAAGACCCAAAATGTACACAACTTTCCATAATGTAAATAGATTGTCACGGAATAAGAAAATGCGAATAACTCAATTTTGACAAAAAATATCAGACAAAACCATATAATCCCAAGGTGACAATTTGTTAAGTATAAAATAAATGTAACACATACTGTACACACTCTGTACGGCAATAAAACCAAGAGGCCCCTGTGAATCTGATAGTAATGAATTTACAACTTACAATATAATGAATGTTTCATAAGGATGCAGATATAGCTATCGGTGACTTATAAAGATGCCACATTTTTCAAATTGTTTTAATAATAAAAAAACAGAATGAGAAAAAATATTAACCCCACACCCACATGTCAAAGCATTTATTTTAAACAATAAAATATGCTTGCTTCTACCACAACTTGTTAAAAAAAATATGTAAAAATTTACATTAACTTACCATAGAATACTGAGTGCTCTGCATGTGAAATCAGATCCAGTCAGAAGTGAAGAATCCAGAACATTCGACAAAGAATAAATCATCTGCTTGGTCAAAATAACACAACCAGGTGTTTCTTTTTTCCCCCAGAATGATCCTGGTTCAGACAGAAACAGAAGACATATTAAGACTGTCATTAAACATACCCCAATTGCTTCTTCTGACAAACTATAGAATATTATAAAATGCACAGTATAGCTGACTAGTGTTGCAGAATATAAAGTCATAAATATAATTTCTCTCCTTGATCTTTTTTGCTTCTCACTGCAACACAGAACACTCATTAGACAAATTTGCCCCAGGTGTAGATTCCTTTTCATTTACCTTTCTTTGCTCCCCCTCTTGTCATAAGACTCGCACGCAACCCTGACCATGATCATAACCAGCATGAACTTTTTCTGTGACTTTTGCTACATTGGCGTTTCCCTGGGATCAGACTAGACGGGCTGGTGTTTGGAGCTTACGAGCATAGGTGCATCAAGCTAAGGAAACAACAGAGGACAGTCCTAGTAATTTGTAGTTGATTTTCATTTTGCTTCGTTTTTAAAAATGCTGTTCCTTCGTACATACTGTAACGCTTGGATTTAGAAAACCGCTTGGTTACAAAAAAACGGATTCGGGAATCTAAACTGGGGCTTGAAAACAATACTTCCGGTATTGCGCAATCGCAGCTGGACAAAACACGACGCGACACAAAACAATTATAATAAATTAAACCAAGTGTATTAAACAAGACAGACAGATAAATAAACAAACACGGTGCACCACAAACCAATATATACAAAATATATACAAATAGCAAAAGTGTGTGCGCGATGTATGCGGGTGTGTGAGTGTGTGTATGAAAGTCCAGTGTCTGAAATATGGCAAAAGTTATGAAGATGGTGAGTTGGAGAGATGGATCGATCTCACCAAATGACCATCTTCATAACTTTTGCCATATTTCAGACACTTTTTTCTAAATCCAAGCGTTACATAGTGGTGGCCCGTATGCACGGGGAATCTGTATTTTGGGATATTTTCCGGTTTTGTGTGATGTGGTTGAACAAGATGGACGCTAATGCTAGTGCTAAAGCTAATGCTAAGGCTAATGCTAGTAGTGCTGCTAAGGCCGACTGTGTAGTGGATAATAACATGCCGGTAGAACTAGAGGATGCATTTAATACACGCCGTAACCCTACAACAGACTTAACTTCATTGATTAGTTCTTTATATATATCTGATAACCATGATGATGACAATGATGATGATAATGATATTATTGTTCATGGGACTGATATTGGGGTAGTGCACACACTACAGAAAGAACTGTATCAATGTAAGATGGACTTGGGGGCGCTTTCTGATAAAGTGAGCTCCGTGGAGCAGGATTATAGAAAATCCCTGGACAGCAGTCTCAACCGGGAAATCAGTCTTCGTGACGCAGTGGACGCGAGCCTGGAAGGGCTGCAGCGCTACTGCCAGGAGGCTCTCGAAAAGATGGAGAGAGCCATCGTTGACTGTTTTCTGCGAAGGGACGCCATCTGGGAAAACCGGATGAAGAGACTGCGTCCCACTTGTACGCCCACCGCCCACAGGTTACAGGCCTACACCCCTACACCATCTCCTACACATCGTCCCAGCACTCCAACCACTACAGCAACAGCCAAGGTAAAGCTTCCAAGCACTCATGTCATCGCCGATGTTCCTCCTGGTGTTCCAGCACACTCCTCGGCTCTGCTCTCCTCCCCACTTTCTTCTTCTTCTTCTCTGCATGCTCATCCATCCATCTGTGTGGAGTTCCCAGCCTTCTGCGACAAGTCAGAGACAGCTGAGGTGAGGAACTTCATCGAGCAAGCAGAGAAATACCTGGAGATCAGACCCCTGACCCGACCAGAGCTGCAGGGAACCCTCGGCACAGTTCTACGAGGGCCTGCTCTCAGTTGGTGGAAGACGGAGAAAGGCAAGGTGAAGGACTGGGAGTCTTTTAAGCAGGCGTTCACGGCGGCGTTTATACTGGATGACGACCTCGACGAAGAGGAAGACAACCCGAGGTCTCCGGTAAAGCTGCCGGGGCAACGCCTGGGAGACTCCACCAATGATCACCCCGCCCTCTGTCTCATGAGGAAACCTGATAGCTCCGAGGAAGAACAGATGGGGCGAACCCTGGAGAACAGCAACACGAGAGTGGTGTTAAGAGGAGCGGCGAGCACCATGGAACAACAGGTGGAGAGTGGCGCTAGGGGAGAGAATGATCGCGAGGACCGCCCTTTTCCTGGTCCAGATGCCATACCCCGAGCACCCCCGCCGCTGAAAGCTGCTGACACCCCACGTCTACCCACCACATCCACCAAAGAGGCCTCCAACTTTCCGAGCGACCTGAGCGAGATCATCAAAGCCCAACAGAATGATCCAACTATCACGAAGCTGCTCTCTAAAGATCACCCAAGAGGTACACACGATCAGAGGGTCACCTTCGAATGTCATCAGGGCTTGCTGTATCGCCGGGTACCAGTAAGGCACGGGGAGAAAATCCAGCTTGTAGTCCCCCAGTCGCTAATAAGAGTTTTTCTCCAGTACTACCACGACCATCCACCATCCACTGAAAACCCTGCTGAGGCTATTAGAGGGGGCGTGGTGGCCGACGGTGCGGAAAGACGTCTGGCGTTATACCAGAGCTTGCAGCATGTGCCACCGACACAAGACAGGACATCCGTCATCACCCCGACAAAGACTTATCATGGAGGAGGGCCAACAAAGAGCAGAACACCGCAGATCCAGACAAGCCAGATGTCTCAATACCCGGGGGGAAGCAGCGCACTTTCAACCGGGAGAACTGGTTTGGGTCAAAACTCGACCTCCCTCCTCCACAGCCAAGAGAGATTCTGCAAGGCGAGCGCCCCAGTGGGAGGGTCCAGCAGAGATAAAACCCAGAAAAAGACCAATTAAATACATAATGTCTTGGGGTTACCCACAAAAAGCCGAGGATTACAGGGTGGCGAATTTAAAGTGCTGGTACGGACGTTCTCCTCAGATGCCGGAAGCTTGGGGGGGGGGTCTATGTAGCACAGCCACACATCAGGGACACCTTCAACAACAGGGAATTGGTTGTGGAGCTAATGCTGCTCACCTGTGGCCGAAGGCGTGCCCTGGCGGTTTCTTTTTCCCCATGGACAGTGGTTTGGTCACCGGGCAAGTTCCCACGCATGCGCGATCGCAAAGCATGGGAACCCGGAAGTGACGTGGGTCACATGGTCTGGCATAAAGCCGGAACCGGCATTGAGGCCGGCACGGAGAGATGAAGACAGCGCGCTGCTTATTGAGAGAGACTGAGAGCCTGATTGTGGATTATACTTTGATAATTTCATTCAGTACCCAGCTCATTCCGTTTATCGATCTCCCAGACCTACCATCGTCATTTGGTGAGATCGATCCATCTCTCCAACTCACCATCTTCATAACTTTTGCCATATTTCAGACACTGGACATTCATACACACACACTCACACCCGCATACATAGCGCACACACTTTTTCTATTTGTATATATTTTGTATATATTGGTTTGTGGTGCACCGTGTTGGTTTATTTATCTGTCTGTCGTGTTTAATACACTTGGTTTAATTTATTATAATTGTTTTGTGTCGCGTCGTGTTTTGTCCAGCTGCGATTGCGCAATACCGGAAGTATTGTTTTCAAGCCCCAGTTTAGATTCCTGAATCCGTTTTTTTGTAACCAAGCGGTTTTCTAAATCCAAGTGTTACAATACAGTATATGTATCTTTATGTTCTACCTAATCATAGCATTTATTTTTATTTAACCAAACATCAACAACTACTGTAAATGCATAGCGGAAATGCTAATGTATTGCAATGTAATTTAAATATATATAGGTTTAATGTAAATTAAACATTAAACCTATATATAAAATTACATTGCAATACATTTTGCAAATAAAAATTTATAAATATAAAAAATAAATAAACAATAAAACTTTTTGTATGGTGTGTTTAACAGAGGTCTGTGATATTTCAGTATAAAAGTTTACAGTTTACATGCTTAATTAACAGTAAATTACTAATGCATGGATATAGTAGGTTGTTGCTCTTATATAATATAATATAATATAATATAATATAATATAATATAATATAAACGTTTTGTAGGTACATTAGTCAAGACTGGCTCTTTAAATGTTTCATACGTTGGAGGACACTTAACCTAAAGTCTGTATGTTTATACTGTATGTACATCTGTATGTCTGTTCAGCCTGATTTCGTCAGCGTCACACAAAACTGGCTTGACATAAGTTAATGAAACTTTGGCAATTGTTAGTAGATAATGTACATGTTCAGTGGAAGGGACATTATGAGCAGTTTTGTACCAGATTATGTCACAGCGTCTATCACTTTTTTGGACGAATTCCCACATTTGTGGGCACATTTTTTCCTCAAGCTGGGCGTGGCTCTACATGTCATTCAACTCATGTAAGCCAATCAACACGATAATTTACGGTAAATACCCTATGCGGAAATGTACCCAAATTCTCACCAAACAGAAATACGACACAGCATGGCTTTTACAGTAGACTATGAAACTGAACGTAAGTAGCAGAATGACAGGACAGATCAATGTATGTTTATTCTTCTAATGTTCCTATTCTGTGGTGCTAATAACAAGCAGTCTGGTGGAGCGACACTCTGAAACAAAATACGGGTCATCAGAGTAAACATATCCACAGCAGTCCAAGGTGAGGGCGTGTAAAATACCCAAACTGAGAGCACAGTGTCATGTGCTCAAATCAAAATACAGATGTTATGCGATGGTATGAACCGTTATGTGTCAGGTTTAATAATCTATTTTAAAATAAGCTACTTGCTCAATGTAAGAAAACACCTGCACCGTTAGATATTAATTAGTAAAGCTAAACTGAATATTTTTACTGGGATTAGTTCATATTTTCTCTGCTGAAATAACTGCACTGAAGTGGTATACAGTAAGTGAATTTTAACGTGCTGGAGTCGGTTTAAGACAAAACGTTTCTTATAAGTTAGACAGAGAGTTCTGCCGTACAGACATGGGCTTTAACCTGAAATAATAATATCACTGATTACATAAAAAACATTTTTTTAGCTTTAATCTTTTAACTATTTCTACAAATTCTTTACAAACATTTACTATATATGTTCACCAACACTCCTCTGTGTTTCATTAAGCTGAGGGTAAACCAGGGACATGAATCCTGTCTGAGGCATCCTCCCTATAAAGTCATTTTTAAATAGGAAAATTGTGTTTTTATAGTTGTTTAGAATTTTACAGTGCTTTGGTCAACTGTGTTGTGTTTAAATGTGCTGTCTAAATAAATTTGATTTTGACTGGGTTTGGTGTGGCGGCTGTGATAGCAATTTATCCAAGCTGACCATTCTCTGTCAACTTGCACAACAACTGGAACGAAGTCCAAAGTGATGAACTGCAGATGATTCCAAGATGACAGTTAAGGCTGTGTTGTATTTAGAATAAAATTATAATTATTATCACCAATATCTAGAATATGCCTTAAACGTGTCGTACAGTATATCACAATGTGTATTGCTATATACTGTATGTATTGAACATACAGTAAGGTAAGAGAACATGTCTATGACCCAAAGATGGCCAAAAATAGGAATTTATTATTATTATTATTATGGTTATTATTATTATTATTATTATTATTATTATTGCTTTTGTTGTTGGTGATGGTGGTGCTGTTGTTATTGTGGTTGTTTCTTTTTAAGGTTCTGACAATTTGATTCAACCATGTTTAAATATATCGATATATCTCATTTTGAGTACAAGGATTAATAATAATAATAATAATAATAATAATAATAGTTACAGTACTTGTAGTTGGGTACTCTCATTGTCCCAAAGTGCGTTATTACTTGTTCATAAAATTTCTTGTTTTTTATAAAATTGTAAATCTACATGTATTAAAGAGAGACAAGTGGGACATTTAGAATTAAATATAATTGATTATAACTGACAAAGACAAATTGAACTAACTGAGAAAGAAGATTTTTTGAGATACTGTAGATGCTTCATAAACATCTTGATCTTTTTTTTTTTTTTTTACTTTATATGTGTCCCATCCAACATACAAATCCTTGTTCGTGCAGAATCTTGTATGTATTTAAATAAGCACATTAATATAAAGCGGACATTTCCTTGGATCACCTTCTGAACAATCAACATCTGGAAATTCCTCTGAGTACCTGTCTGTGGTGGACCACTTCGTTTTCTTGTGTGAACGTAATCACCTACAACTTAACATCGGGAAAAAAAAGAAGATTGTGGTAGACATCAGGAAAAGTAAGACCCCTGTGACTCCTATATCTATCCAGGGAGAGATAGTGTCACAATTCAAAAATTGGATTCTGTCACAATTCATCTTCTATTCGGGGTCCTCTGTTACCAGAAGAGCAAATTCAGCCAGAGACTGATTACCACCAAGTGTTCTACAGAGCACCACAAAATATATTTTCTCCCTATATCCATAATATTATACAACTCTTCCCTGTAACATGGACACTATAGAGAGAGCAACCTTTAGTAACAATAATACAGTATTATTACTTACCTGGACAGTTTGTGCAATACCTACCAATGCTCTTAGGTCATACCAAGTGCAATTTATTATTTACCTGTACAATAGTACTTACTGTAACAGTGCTCTTGGGCATACAGTATGGCTGTGCAATTACCATAGCAAACTCTGAATTACCCATAACTGGTGCAACATCTTTCCTTTTTTAGTATCAATAAATATAATTACGTTTAGTGTGCAACTAATATATATATATATATATAGTTGCACACTAAACGTAATTATATTTGTTTCATCTATTTTGCCACTGTAACACTATACTACCGCAGAAAATATGTTTTGTTGTATTTTAAGTTGAGAAGAAGTAGGTTTACTGTGTTGCTTATAAAATGCTTCTGTGCCTCCAAGACTGACTTTTTAATTTCCTCAAAAAGAAAGAAGAAAACTGCAGGGTGCAATTTCCGTCCGAAGCATCCCCTCCTAGTGCCTCGAGCACCTGGACCACTTACTAGAAAAGAGTAGTCATAGTTTATAAACTTTGCTTCCAAATGGAGGTGATGTTTTAGATAGAGGTCATAATCAGGCAGTTATATTTATTTCTTCCAACTAAAAAGTGTATAGTTCCTTACTTTGTTTTTATATAAATTTAATGTATATTTAAATATACATTGTATACATTATATACAGTGTAAAGTTTTGCTGAAGGTGTCCAAAAAACTGCATGAATCTCCTTTGAACAGTTGATATTGAGATGTTTCTGCTACTTCTGCTCTGTAAAGACTTCATAACGTCTCTAATCTGAGCTGCTGTTAAGCTGTCTAATCTGAGCTGCTGGTCATTTTTCAGGCTGATAACTCTAAATGAACTTCTCGTCTGCAGCAGAGGTAGGTTTTGGTCTCGTCCTCCTGGGACGGCCTTCATGAGAGACAGTTTCATTATGGTGCTTGACGGATTTTGCAAACGCACTTGACACAATACTGTTCTTGCAGGAACGATTACAGAAAGGCCGACCTCTGTGTCTTACAATAACTGTTGTTGTTACGTAATTACCTAATTCCATTTGTGTTATTTAATAGTTTTGAAATCCCCAGTATTGTTGTAGAATGTAGAAAATAAATCACTAAAACAAAAACAAAGAAATTTGCAAGTGACCCCAAACCGAATGGTAGTGTGTGTGTGTGTGTGTGTATGCTCTTTTCCTTTCCTCCTATAATTGTTAGCATCTGTAACCAAGTATATACTGTATATACAGTGATTGTGCCTCAAACGGTACAAAAGTCTTTTGTGTTAATCATACTATAAGACAAAAAGAAAGGTTTTGCATCTAGTGCAGTGTTTTCATTAGAATAAAATATATATATATATATATATATATATATATATATATATATATATATATATATATATATTAATAAAACAAAATGTTAGACTTCTACAACTGTCGAGGTCAAGAAACAGCCGGGTTTCTGATATAACAGTTAACAGTTATATGATATGTTATAATCATTCTCAACTGTAATTAACTTTTTTTTTTTTTAGGTCTTATGGGTATATATTAATTTCTTTATTTATAAAAAATTAAATATCAAGAAGATATAATTATTCTCAACTGTGCCAAGACATTATTTACATTAACTTATATTCAAATATCTTTTTTTTTATATATATTTTCACTTCATATATTCGTTACTTATTGTTATTATTTTTATATTTTGAATTTCATAACAGTTAACACTTATAAGTTATGATCATTTTCAACTGTACCAAAACATTTTCTTTATATATATATATATATATATATATATATATATATTGTAGCGTTTTTCAACACTAAGCAGGGATCTTGGAGGACGAGTGAGCTTGGTGGCTACCCAATGTAATGACTGGGAGTATTTTATTAACTCTCAGCACAAGCATAAACACACATACAGGTCAAAACACACATACACATGCTTAAACATGGCCGAAGCCACTAACCTAAAACCAATATCCCACCCATGGTGAACACACACATAATGCTGGACCAAAACCGGCGGTTGCCAGCCCCGCCCACGCCACACTGCCCCCACCCAAGCTGTGACCGTCCCCGGTCACCCCTAATCCTTCAGTCTCTGAGACGTGCAGGCGGTCGGCGCTGGCGCTGTGAACGCCGGAGCCCTGCTGTAGACGAACTGTGAACATTAACCTGAGGCGGTCGGGCCTCTGCAGCCGTCGCCGTCTCACCGGCATGCGGCTGGTAGGGAGCGAGACGGTCTCGGTGAAGCACAATCGTCCGCGCTCGCCCCGCCAGCCGCACGCGGTAGACGACATCTGAAAGCCGAACGATCACCGTGCAGGGTCCCACCCAGTGGGACATCAGTTTGGGTGATAGCCCTCTCTTCCTTCTCGGGGAATAAACCCATACCTGCTCTCCCGGCTCAAAGTCTCGCCCCCGGCTATGAGTATCATAAACCCGGCGCTGCTTAACACCGGCGTCCGCCAAGTGTTTGCGCACTAACTCGTGAACACGGAACAGTTTTTCTTTCAAAGAACAAAAGTAATCCAAACCCGGTTCCGTGGGTAAGTCCGATTGTGGAGGTGGTCCGAAAACAAGGTCCACTGGAGTGCGCAGCTCGCGGCCAAACATGAGAACAGCTGGCGTTAGCTGCGATGACTCCTGTACTGCTGTGCGATATGCCCAAAGCACGAGAGGCAAATGTTCGTCCCAATCTCGTTGCCGATCGCTGGTAAGTAGGGCGAGTTGTGTGGTGAGCGTCCGATTGAAGCGCTCCACGAGGCCGTCACTTTGTGGATGGAGTGGCGTGGTGCGGGTCTTTTTCACCCCGAGGCGTTCGCACACCGCCGCAAACACCTCCGCCTCGAAGTTGCGCCCCTGATCGCTGTGTAACTGCTCTGGAGCGCCAAACCGGCTGAACACCTCATCCACTAGCACTCGGGCCGTGGTGGAGGCGCTCTGATCAGGCACAGCGAAAGCCTCCGGCCACTTTGTGAAGTAATCCACAACGACCAGCACATAACGGTTACCACGATCGGAAACGGGGAACGGTCCAAGGATGTCCACGCCCATACGCTCCATGGGTGCCCCCACCCGAAAGTCCTGCAGCGGTGCTCGCGAGCGCTGGGTAGGGCCCTTCTTTGCTGTGCACGAGTCGCATCTGTGGACAAAGAGTTCGCTATCAGTATGACAACCTGGCCAGTAGAAACGGGCGCGCAACCGCCGCAAAGTTTTTGTCACACCGAAGTGTCCCGAACCCGTATGCCCGTGAACCAACCCCAACACGCACGCCCTCAAAGTCCTGGGTACCAGAAGCTGAAAACACTCGCCAGCGCCGCACGGCCGCTCCCAGCGGCGGTAGAGTAGACCTTCACGCAACGCTAGGCGGGTAAACTGCGAGTGGAGAGCCTTTGCCTCTAGCCCCAGATGAGCGATCGCGGTATAATCCGGTCTCAGGCCCGCTTTAACCCAACCCAGTACTTGCTGCAGAACCGGATCAGCCTCCTGCTCGGCTGCGAGCTGATCATTGTCCAGCTGTGGCACAGGTGAGATGACAGTGGGAGGTGCCCTAGGCGAGGCAGTGACTCGGCTGCATGCCGGAACGGTCGGCTGATCACACCCGGGGGTTCCGGAGGATTGAACGGGAGGGATGTGGTGCATCAGTGGTTCCGGGGGTTGGCCCGCGTCGCAACCGCGTTCCTCGACCCGCTCGCAGTACCGACAACGCGCTTCGCTGCATGGCCGGCGAGATAACGCGTCGGCGTTAGCGTGTAGCTTCCCGGCTCGGTGTTCAACGGTGAAACTATAGTCCTGCAATCGCTCCAGCCAACGCGCTAACTGCCCTTCGGGTTCTTTAAAACTAAGCAGCCACACTAGCGAAGCGTGATCGGTCTGCAGCAGGAAGGTTTGCCCGTATAAGTACGGCCGGAAGTGTTTTAGCGCCGCGACGACAGCTAACAGCTCGCGCCGCGTGACGCAATAATTTCGCTCAGGCCCAGACAACGCGCGGCTGAAATACGCGACAACCCGCTCTTGGCCACCGGAAACCTGAGACAGTACGGCCCCCAGCCCTACATCACTCGCGTCTGTGTCAAGGGTGAACGCGCGCGCTGCATCCGGATAGCCGAGGACGGGACACGTGACCAAAGCTTCGCGCAACCGAGCGAACGCGCGCGCATGTACAACCTCCCAGCGGAACGGCTGGTTCTTTTTCGTCAACCCATGCAACGGACTTGCGACGGTGGCGAAGTCTTTTACAAACCGGCGGTAGTACGAGGCTAACCCGAGGAAAGTGCGCAGCTGCGACACACTTACCGGTTCTGGCCAATTCTGTACTGCAGCGATTTTGTTTGGGTCGGTAGCAATTCCGTTCGCACTAATTATGTGGCCCAGAAACGCGGTCTCTCGACGCAACAGCTGGCATTTCCCCGGATTGAGCCGCAAGTTCGCCCGTCGGATAGCCAAAAATACCACCCGGAGATTAGCTAGCGCGCCCTCAAACTCTTTGCCGTGCACTAGCAAATCATCCAGATAGACGACGCAACGGTTACGAGGGATATCCGCCAACACTTTCTCCATCAACCATTCAAACGTCGCCGGAGCGTTGCATAGGCCGAAAGGCATACGCCGGAATTGCCACAGCCCGTGCCCGATCGAAAACGCGGTGTTTTAGGGCGGTCTTCCGGAGCGAGCTCTACTTGCCAATACCCGCTAAGCAGATCTAGCGAACTAAACCAAGCCGAGCCTGCGACATGTTCCAGCGCATCATCTATTCGTGGCAACGGGTATGAGTCCTTCCGCGTCACCGCGTTTAACCGCCGGTAATCGACACAAAACCGCCAAGAATTGTCCCTCTTACGCACAAGCACAACCGGTGAAGACCACGGTCCGGACGCTGGTTCAATGACGCCTGAGTCGACCATCTCACGCAGCTTCTGCTCGGCGACGGCCCGTTTAGCTAATGGGAGGCGTCGCGGGTGCAACCGAACAGGAGCTGCGTTCCCCGTATCAATCTTGTGCTGCACCAGATTGGTATGGGTGCAATCGCGCTCGTCTACCGCGAATACATCCGCGAATTCGTTAAGGAACGATCTCAGCGTTTCGGTCTGTGTCGAAGTTAACCCCGCGCTGCTACGTTGCAAAAGCTCGTCTAGCACGCTCGCTCGGTCATGTACCGGGTGTTTGGGTGTCGCAGCCTCCGGAAGTTCCGCCCCCCGTGTGTGTGCTACTATGTCATGCGGCCGTGGTTTAGTTGTTAGCAACCTAGCTACGCCAAAATCCCCACACAGAGTCCCGTCCGTTAGGCTGAGCGCGGCCCCCCACCTTTCCAAAATGTCCAGCCCCAATATACAGCTATCCTCAATGTTCCCCAGCAAAAAGTCATGAACATAGCTGTGCTCACCTATGTTGATTCGCACCGATCGACGAGCCCGTATCTTCAAACGGCTCCCAGGCACGGTGCGGATGCTAAAAGCCGGCTTAGGCACTTTGCCAGCGCGCTCGCCTGGTCCCAACACTCCGTTGCGGAGTAGTGACACAGTGGAGCCGGTGTCCACAAGCGCCCGCAGCGGGATGCCGTCCAGCACACAATCTAGGTAAATCCCAGCGCGTTGTCCCACACGTCCCGAACGGAAGTCGACGCCGCCAGTTGGGGAAACAGAAACGGCCTTGGGAGGTGGCTTCCCCTCGCTGCCTCCCCGACCTAGTTTAACGGCTGCTGGGGTACGGTGTCCTCGCGCCGCGGGGCGTTAGAGCCGTAGTCCTGCGGTCCTCGGCGTCGTCGCGGAAATTCGGCGTCTTGCTCGTAGCCTGGCCTACCTCCCTAGCGGTGGGAGGTAGCTCGGCTCTTTCGCCGCCATGCCCGGCCATGATGTGTTCAGCGCGCTCGGCCTCACGCAGTGCCTCGGCCAGAGAACCGGGTGCCGCCAACCTGACGTGTTCGCGGAGCCGCAGCGGTCGGAGACCCCGGAGGAATGCACGACGAGCTAGCTCTTCCTGCTGATCGTGCTCGAATTCAGGGTAGCCCCGCCGCGCGAGGCATCGCACGTCCATCGCAAACGCGCCCAGCGGCTCTGAAGCGCGCCGCTCGCGGACCGCGAGCTCTTCGCCAGCCGCTTCTCTGCGGTCACCCGCGCCGAACCGGAAGTGGAGCGATTCCCGCAGCTTCGCCCAGTCGTTCCGCTCAATATATATATATATTTTTTTTTAGGTCTTAATCAGGTATATACGGGTATCTTTAATTATAAACAAATTAACTACCAAGTAAATGTAATTATTCTCACATTATTTGAATTAACTTATATTTAAATATTTTTTTATATTTTCACTTTATATATTCGTTACATATTGTTATTATTTTGATATTTAGAATTTCATAAGTGCCATATAAAGAGAACATTCCACTTTATTAGATTATTATGCTGCTGCTGTTGTATTTGCTGTTGTATTTGCGTGTAGTAATAAATCTCTAAAAGTAAACAGCAATGTCTATCATTATTCAGAAATGTGTTATAACTGAATCATTTATATCGTTTCATTCCATATAAACGGCTCCAGGAGATCGGGGCTCTGGAAGTGGGCGTGGCCGATGACAGGCGCGGCTATAAAGCGGTCACGCGCACGCGGTGTGTTGATTTGAGGCGGCTCGGGCCAATCAGAGCGCCGCGCTTATTTTACACCGCAAGCTTGGCTCCGCTTCTGTTCCCCCGGCGAGGATGACTGGAACACACTTCCTCTGCATGACTTTTCTCTTTACTCTCGTTTGCATTAACGTGGCTCCTGAAGATCTGAGCAATAAACATGATTCCAGCTTTGAACAGTCACGGTAAGGCAGAGACACGGAGTTATGAACGTTAACTTCACTGGAGCTGGAAAAAACAATCTGGTGAAGATAATAGATGTGGTGAATAGTTATAAACTTGGATAGGCATGTGACAGATGATGATTAGTTGTGTTTTTAACAGCTCAGCTTTAAAATGCCTTAAAGATAAATACAAATTAGCCCTAATAGGATGTGATGAACCAAAGAGATGAAGTATGATTTGCTATATTATCCTAAAACGACAGAATACATAAAAAAAAAAATATATATATATATATATATATATATATAATTTGTGCAATTTGTTTAATCTATTTTGCCACTGTAACACTATACTACCGCAGAAAATGTGTTTTGTTGTATTTTAAGTTGAGAAGAAGTAGGTTTACTGTGTTGCTCCTAAAATGCTTCTGTGCCTCCAAGACTGACTTTTTAATTTCCTCAAAAAGAATGAAGAAAACTGCAGGGTGCAATTTCCGTCCGAAGCATCCCCTCCTAGTGCCTCGAGCACCTGGACCACTTACTAGAAAAGAGTAGTCATAGTTTATAAACTTTGCTTCCAAATGGAGGTGATGTTTTAGATAGAGGTCATGTCAATTAATAAATATATGAATGGCACTGCAAAAATGTAATACCAATAAATTAGTTTAATACTACTACTACTATTATTATTATTATTATTATTATTATTGTCATAGAAGCAACAAAAAACATGTTATTGAGCACACACTGATTGTGACCATTGCATTTTTTTTCTCAGTCATGTTTGTATAGTTGGTTAAAATAAATAAAATTCAGTTACTCTATACTGCACTATAAAAATTTGTAAATTTTGTAAAAAAAATATTTTTTTCACAACTGGCAGCAGTTTTGCCATTAAAATGCTGTTTTATTATTGCTGTATTTTGATATACAGTTTATTACTGTGATTTTGTACTGTTTACTGTATTTTAGTGGTAAATAATTATTTGGACAACTTGTATTTTTAACAGCATTTAAAAATATATATATATATTTTAGTCCTGCCCAATTCTACCCCCCCCCCCCCCACAGATTTTCACAGTAATTAACAGGTTATGTTACCTTAATAAAATCTCTAAAAATCACATACATGATTGTTTGAGTTAGACAAATCAAAATAAATGCCTAAAAAAACTACTGTTCTGTTTGTCTTAAATTTACACTATAATTTAAGTTTATTTCACAAATAGAAATTAGTATTTGACTAACTGAATTATATTTTTAACATCCACTTAATATTTTTGATACATTTCAATCAGAATATTTGGTAATGGAGTAATTAATGCTGATTAGTTTCAAGAACTACAATTATCACTCATTCCAACTCAATATTCTTTATGTTTAACAAGAAAAACTTAAATAATTTAGTAAATTGCTCTGCGCAAGTGCTCATGGGAAATCTGGTGTACCATCAGAGACAAGAAGGCTGTGAGGATGTGAGAATGGACATGAAGCTCCTGGAACATTTCTTATAAATCCTGGTGAGTAAACAGCTAACACAAGTTACTGAAATAATGCCTCTGTCTCTCTGTATACACAACTTTATAGTGTGTAAGTTACTGTTCTGAATCCTGTCACAGCCGAGCTACATAGCTAACGATAGCTAGCAACAGGTCAGTCCTGGTGTTCATTGTCATTTTTGTTCCAACCACCGAACTGCTCAGGTAAAGCGGCGTTAATACAGACACTTAAAATCTGGTGTAAAAGGAGAGATTTAACACCGAGCCGCGTGCGCGTGCATGTCCGCGTTTCTCGGTGTAACCGGCCGCGGTTGTGCCGCAATATTTGAATTTCTCCCGCCGAATGCGGTGATTTTGCGCAGCCAACCGTCACTGTGGCGAGGATATAAAACTAGCGTGTTCACATAATTACCGCGTGTGTACCGGGTCCACCTCACACACTGAACCGCGAGTCTGCTCGGGTCACTCCGACACTTTAAGGAGGAAACGCAGAACAAAGCAGATTTAAACAGCAGAAATGAGGTGCAGTGTCCGGACTCTGGCACTGTTTACACACCGGGAGAGCAACAGCTCTGAGTCCAGCACAGCTCCAGTCATGATGTACAGCACTACAGACAGGCAGTTTGATTAGCAGTATAATGGTGTATAGCTTTGTTTAAAACAATAGAACTTCAAACATTTTACTCAAGTTAAAGTCATAAGTACATGCCGTTCTAAACTTCTAATGTATTTGAAGTACAAAAGTACTACAAGTACAGTACTTCACAAACATAACTGTGTACTTAAACATTATTAAAATGGCTTTTGATGAAATAAATGAAGTAAAAGTAGGCCTACAACATTTCTCTCAGAATTATAATTGGGAGAAATAATATAAAATTAAAATATTGAAGTGAAATATGTTATGTATGTTGTGATATGTAAGTAAAAAAAAACTAAAACTGATTTTTAAATCATTTTTGTGAAACGTTATATATTTTTAATATCTCTTTCACAGCACCAACACCACTAAAGAAGAGAAGTTGAATGGAGATAAAACTGGAGGTAAATGTCAATTAATTAATGGTTAAATGTGTAACCATTGAATCCAAGATAGAAATTGAAACAAGGCTGGAAATATTTCACTTTTCCTATTTTTAATCCAGAATATATCGAATCCACTAGAATATACAAGATTGTCCAGTAACTAAAGTAAAAAAATTATATAGTTGATAGTAAATAAAGTTCTTGTATCATTTTTATACAAGGGACAAAGACATGTACAAGGGACATTCAAGTCAAAGCGGGACTTTTAATTGTGCAGAATAACAGAACACACTTATTAGAGTAAAAGCTCCCTTTATTTCTCTCTATATTTCTGTCTCTATATATGAGGTTGTGCATTGTTCTGCAAGAGCAAAACGCCTTTGGTGATGAAAGCAATCTGTTTTTTGTAAAAGCATTCCACTGAAATGTTCACCGGAATTTTACCAGCAATGGGCTCTGTAAAATTCCCACTTTGACTTGAACACCACTCATAGATCAATGTGATAATGTATATAGTAACAGTCACACTTGTACTTACTTGTATACTATAATTCCTTTTTTAGGTGCCAGCTTATGGGATGGCGGTGTAAGCTCTGCACATGTCGCATCATCAAAAGGAATTTCGATCATTATGGAGTGAAGCATGGTATTGTTGTGTTGATCAATGATATTCAGTGTCCTGTCTTCATTTAGACTGTCATTGCTCCTTTTAAGACCTGGGAATGTCTGCACACACATTTGTATGGATCCCACAGTTTGCAGGAAACTGAAGTGTGAAGGTCTGCAATCTTTCAGATGTAAAATGTGACTGTGATTCTATTCTAATACAAAAGTCTACTTTCCACATATTAACTATATAATACTTGTGACAGAAGTATTGTTTGTCAGACTGTTTAATAATGAGATCAATTCAGCTCATTGTTTATGATCTTGTTACGTCATTTGCAAAGTAAACCAGATTGAGTTTAGACGTCATGTCTTGTCAAAGTTGGCAAATAAATGTTTAATTAAAATGGTAATGTGTGTATTGTGTCTTTGTTTATAATTAGATATGTCATTAGATACATTGACCTAAATTGAAAAAAAAAAACTTGATTAAAAGCTAAATATACAGTATTAAAAAAAATAGTGTAAGATATTAATTCTGTGATAGACCAGTATGAATTAAATTAATTTAAAATAAGTAAATGTAGCACATTTGTTTGTTAAATAATAGTCAAATTTTCAGTTTCTTCTACCTTCCATTTCAATCATATCTACTCAATTATTTTACTCATTTTCACTTAGGTAACCTACTACAAAAAGTTATTCAGGTCTACTTAATTTTTTTACTGACTTGTACTCAATTCATGATGTATATTTTACATGATTTTTAAAATTTTTAGATTGATATTGATATTTTTAAGTGTAAAAATGTTTCACCAAAAAAATTGAGTACAGCACAGTTTTATTTTTTAGAGTGCAGGGTTCAAACCTGCGGATGATAGGGCGAGCGCTTTAACCTACTGCGCCACTCGGAGGCCCACAAAATTAGCAAAAGTACTTGCACTTACTGAAGTTTTCATTAAAGTTTGTTGATTATCTAATTTACAGTTAAATACTGTATACTGTAGTGGATTAAACGGTAAATACAATATTTACAGTTAAATATTGTAAATCACGGTAATGCCTGTAGATTTACATCAATTTGTTACAGTGTGCACGATCCTGAGCCAAACACACACACACACACACACACACATATATATATATATATATATATATGTGTGTGTGTGTGTATATATATATGTGTGTGTATATTTGTATATGTATATTTATTTATATACAGTATACATATGTACTATATATATATATATATATATATATATATATATATGGGTGTGTGTGTGTGTGTAAAAAAAAAAAAACAGCAAAACAAATAATGACTAATTGTAACTTTTAAGAGCTACAACAATCAAATATTGCAATATTTTCCTGATAATCAAATTTATTGTGAAATTTGGAGTTAATTCTCAATTCTCCACCAGGAGCCACGAGCAAGGATAAGGCGAAAGGACTCTTTAACAGGAGACGCTCTCAGTCCACACAGAGAAAGCCGGTAAGTTATTTCACACAGAAACTACAAGGTGAGACTGACAACCTCACAAAATTGCTATTAACAGCAAGGATGAGCTACAGTACACAATTTTCTGGCTAACTACATTAAAGTAGCGGTCGTGTTTAAGGTCTCTCACAGGATCTGCACTCTGTTCAGTTAGTATAGTACAGTATATGTGCTGCTCATGTATTGTTTTCCTGCTGTATTTTCCTGCGGAAAGAATGTTCAACAACGCCAAACATAAGGATCTAGGAATGCTCTTTTCCTGTTTTCTAACCTAAAAGTTCTGGTTTATAGCTGTTCCTGTCTAAACAATCCGGCCATGTGTGTTGCAGAGGCCCAGACCTGAGAAGGGCAATGCTGGATGCGGCTCGGTGCGGCGCTGTGCCCGTGTGATGGAGACATGCTCAGCACACTTTCCTTGCTGCAATCCATGCGCTCTTTGCCATTGCAGACTCTTCAACACCATCTGCCAGTGCTGGAGGATTGGCGTGTGTGCAAAAAAGAATTAAGAACCAAGTGCTTATTTGTGCTTATTTGTTTATCAACTGTAAAGAATATCTCCTACGGCATTAACACATCATAAATGCCTTCTGCATGCCCTTCAGTCCGGTTTTCAAGCGACCGCAATGACTCACACTCACGTAAACTCTCTGGGAATTTATCTCGACTGGCAGTCATATGAATGAACTTGTATGTTAACTGTTTGCGACAAGTTGGTGCTCTTGGCAAAAAGACATTATAAAGCAACCTGTTTCTTTATTTTCTGAATATTCTAAAGAAATGATCATCAATCATGTTTTACAGTATTCTACATTTGTTCTTTATGTTCTGTGTACCTATACAAGCATTATTGTCACTGGGCAGCATTTTAACCAAAAGTGTTTGGACCGCCCACATGATAACTACTCTCTCTCTCTCTCTCTCTCTCTCTCTGTAACGCTATCTAAAGAAAAAAAAATGCTGAAGGCTTCTAATTAGAAAAGTGGCTTTGGCAGCTGGTTGCCAGAATTCTACCGTAAAAAATACGGTAGCACCGTTATTGCACTGTGAAAAAAAACCTTAAATGTTACGGTAAAAAATGGCAGCTGTGGTTGCCAGAAGTTTACCTTAAATTTTTTTAAAGATTACATTTTTTTTTTTTACGGTTTATAACTGTCTAACATATAACATGTTTATGTTGTTATAAAAACAGTTTATCCCCACCAAATTCCAGTAACAAATATGGATCATAACCATGTTTTTTACAGCTCAGAACTGTCTAATTTAAAGATTCATGTTGACTAGTACCTGGAGGAAACCCACCAAGCATGGGGAGAACATACAAACTCCATGCACACAGAGATGGGAATCGAACCCAGACCCTGGTGGTGGAAGGCGACAGTACTAACCACTACACTACCATGCTGGCTACACAATTGCTGTCGTTGTTGTTGGACTATTTGTTTTATTATGAATAACCACAGTGACTTCATTCAGCAATTCTGTGAAAGCATCATTTTATCACACTAGCTGGAGCTAAAAGTGATAGAAGTTACATTGCTAAGCATTCGGATTTTACTGGTAAGAAACTATTAAGAGTACTTTTATACTAATTGATGAATACAAACCTAAATCAAATCATCAAAACCCATCAAAAGTTATTCAAGACTCGGACATCAGCACGGCCCCATGTATTTATTAATAAAGACAGCAAAACAATATTTAAATTCTCAAAATCAAATATACAAATGTCAGGGTGGACAGTTTTTTGGGCAGACACTCTATAGTAAGTTTGGCGGTGGCGGCGGGTAAAGTGGCGCGTGCTAGCGGCTGTCCTCGCTACAGTCATCAAAGTGTGGAATACCATTCACAAATATCAAGTCCTTGGTTAATGTAAATTAGACGGCTATAAACCGTATTAATATCCATAAAATATACAGTATAATGAGTGCAATCCCGTACAAACAATAACGTTGCTCCCGTATTTTTACAGTAAATTTCTGGCAACCACAGCTGCCATTTTTTTACCATAAAATTTTAACGTTTATTTTTTACAGAGCAGATATTTTTCTGCATTTTAAACTCTATCAACAAAGGTTTAGTAAAATATAAACTGATGCTCCATGATATTAGTAACAAATACCTTCTCTGAGAGTTTTTATAAATACAGTATATCATAAATTTTACCATATTTTCATATGTTTTTAACTGTTAAGTTTAAGGTAAATTAGTTTTACTCTGTAAAACTAATTAGAGTTTTTCACTAATAATTACGTTTATCCCATATAGTTTGGTGAAATACGGTTTTATTCTGTAGCATTTATACGGTATTTTACTGTTAGAATTACGAAAAAATTTTTACAGTGTTGTTTACAGTTATGTGATGGATTAAACATGCCTGGAAAGCATTAGCTAAACAGATATTATCTAGTAGTGAGAACTTTGTAGGCGGCGCGGTGGTGTAGTGGTTAGCACTGTCGCCTTGCACCTCCAGGGTCTGGGTTCAATTCCCCGGCCAGGCTCGATTCCCGTCTCTGTGTGCATGGAGTTTGCATGTTCTCACCGTGCTTGGTGGGTTTCCTCCGGGTACTCCGGTTTCCTCCCACAGTCCAAAGATATGCAGGTTAGGCTAATTGGCGTTCCTAAATTGACCATAGTGTGTGCGCTCTACGATGGATTGGCACGCTGTCCATTTTTTTTATAAAATTTTTTTTTTTTTTTTATAAAAGGAACACAGTCCGCACTGCTGGATATGTGCGTCCCAGCCGTTTAACATATCAGGCTGGAGAAAGTAGCTCAGAGAATAGACTACAGTAATGCACAGACTGGTCACATGGAATTCTTTAATTGCCACAGCTAGCTGCTGTCAGGTTCCCTGCAGGGTCGTGTAATCAGGTTCCCACCCGCTATTTCAGATTTCCTGTCATTATGAACAGCTATTAAGCTGCCAGTGAGACACTTTACAGCTCTAACATTTGTCTACTGCATTAAATCAGTGTGGACCAACAGCTTTTGTATTATTTGGAAAAGCCCCCCCCCCCCCCCCCCCCCCAGACTATGGGGTGTTAGTGTATTTGGGACATCAGAGGATGTATCTGTGCAATGCATTCTCTCGTGTTCTTATTGCTCCCGGGCACAGATGCTTTTTGAAATTTGCCTATCAAGGATGTACATTCCAGTTACATCATTCATCCTCGCTGTGGCACCATGGGACTTCTCCAGATGCATGCAGGCAGACCTGTTAGCTGTAATTCACAGAACTACAATTATAATGCCAGATTTGAGATGCCGGTAAAGAGATGGGACATCCAGGAGACAGCCACCCTCCTTGAAGACATTAAGAGACTTGGTCTCAATGGAGACAATTACTGTACTTGACAGCTTTAGGAAGATTATTCATAATATGCCGGTAATTTGGGCTCTCTGGAGAGAAAAACAGATAAAGGACTGTGACCAATCGGTCAATGTACCGACCAAAGTCAATTGTTATTCTTGAAACCTTGAGCCTTGTATGGTGTGTACTCCATTATAAACAGGCACTCCTGTGCAGGGGAGAAAACCCATCAGCAGTGCTTTAAGATAACATGGGCAGCCTTTGCAACATGTCGCAGCTTAGATGACTGGAAGCTCATAAACTTGTCATAAAGTCTGTCATGCTCACCCAAGACACTCAAATGTTGAAGTAATCTGAATGCAACCATTATGAGTCCACGCAGGATCTCTCAGTTACACGTCATGGTGTATCACGATGGTCATATTCCAGAGTGACCTTGCATAGTTCCTTTGTCTTAAGATCAATAATAAAGCATTACAAAATGCTTAGGTTTGTTTTATCATCTTCAAACATCTCTTTCATAGCGTATCCGCTGTCCATTAGGCTCTGACTATGTGGTCTACAGTGATGTGCTTATAAAAGTTTGAATGTTTAAAACCACCATAATAATGGCTCCAATGGCAGCCCGACTAGGAAATGTTGCGACAAAAAAAGGGAAATATTTCACATTCATTGGACAATTGTTTCTTCAAATTTAGGGCTGCTGTGATTCTTTGATTTTGAACATGCACTTCTACAAACGTATAGAATGAACGTTTTTTTTTATCACTTCCAAAAGCATCCATGACAATGGGCAGTGTTGTTTTTATATGAATATAAACCTGTGTGCTGATGTGCTGAAATGTTGAAGGATACGATGTCATAAAGCAATCAATTAACTATTGACTTTTTTATTTTTTTATTCTCCAAGTGTGTATTTATTAAATTGTTGTAGAATACCTGACATTTAGTGCACTTTATCGTCAGTTAATAAATGCATTTTAATCTTCTTGTCACATGACATAACCTTGAGGAAAGAATTTAGCTGAGATTTTCTGATGAAGGATTTCGATTAAAGATTCCTGCTTCGCAGTTTCAGCTTTGTTTGAGTAAGTAACAACTTCAGAATGCTTTAGATTAAACAACAATCTGCTTCAGCCTCTTGTGACCCGCATGTCTTCATACTGTATGAGGATGTGACCTTTTCTCCGAACTACTGTACATCCATTGGAAATATTTTATTATGTATCTAAAATTAATGAACTGACTTACAAATTCAAAATACAGTATATGTTTTGTTTGTTTGTTTGTTTTCTTTTTACACATATTGCTTTGCAACAATAAGCGTAAGACTTTAACATATTTAAATAGTTAAAAATATATTAATGAATAATGTATCGTATTTTTTATCAATTTGTAGTTATGTTTGAATTTGTGGTAAAAAATTAACCACCAACATAATCAATTTATCACAATAAGATATCAAGATATTCAAGATATTAGGACAAGAATGTTACTTTACTATAAAAGAAAAGATTGTGACATTGTTGGTGACAGGAGCGCTCATCAAAAACAACTGGAACACGCCTAGATCAATGGCAAATGCAGCTGCAGTTTTATATATTCAATCTCCAGTAAACATGTTATTTTCTCCATGATACACATAATTGATGGACATCTTCAGTACCTTTCACATTTTACAAGCATGTCAAATTCTATAAACGTCATTGATTTAGAAGATGTTTATTGAGGTCATGTATATTTATATGTTTATGAAGTCATTACTTTTAGGAACATAGAGTCAGGTATAAAAGTATTGGAACACCCCTCTCTGTAGATTTTAAATGAAGCAATCGAGATGTGATTAAATGAATGAAAACTTTTATATTTAATTCAAGGGGTTTAACTGTTTGTAAATTCCATCCATTTTCTGTCTTTACATTTCCACAGACTAAAAGTACTGTACAGTGGTACCTTGGCATATAATTTGAATCTATTCTGGAGGAGGGTCGTTAAGGCGAAAATTTGTATTGCGCAACCTGGATAGTGCGTTCCAGCCACCCAAAAAATATAATCAATATTACCCATTTCATCCCCAGCCAGGCTCGATTCCCGTCTCTGTGTGCATGGAGTTTGCATGTTCTCCCCGTGCTTGGTGGGTTTCCTCCGGGTACTCCGGTTTCCTCCCACAGTCCAAAGATATGCAGGTTAGGCTATAATTGGTGTTCCTAAATTGCCCGTAGTGTGTGATTGGGTGTGTGAGTGTGTGTATGTGTGTGTGCCCTGCGATGTATTGGCACCCTGTCCAGGGTGTACCCCGCCTAGTGCCCGAAGTCTCCTGGGATAGGCTCCAGGCCCCCCGCGACCCTGAACACAGGATTAAGCGGTATAGAAAATGAATGAATGAATGAATTACCCATTTCAAACACTACAATCATACCTGTTACACATAAAAACAATCACAACATTTAGAAAAAAACATGTAAAAGGAGTTAGATATGAAATAAATAGACATTGAACCTGAATTTATCATCACTTGGGGCACTTTTGGTAGCTCCTGACCTCTGCAGACCAGAACATCCCACAACACCTGCTGTTTTACTGCTGATTTACTCTGAGCCGGTTGTCTAGACATCACAATCTGGCCCTTGTCACAGTAGTTATAGTTCTCTCTAAAAATCTTGTTACAGTGAAACCTGGAAGTGGGAGTGATATACTGTATTAGGCAGCACATGAACATTTTGTCCCGGAAGTTGATGTGTTTGAAGCAGAAAAAATGGGCAAGCATGAGGATTTGTTTATTTCCTCCTATTTCTTTGTGTACTGTATATACGATACTGTACACAGTATAATGTACCGTATGTACTACTGTATGTATACACATATTTGTATAGTATGAATGTACATGTATCTTGGTAAAATTTTTATTAAAACTAAATAAAGTTCCTTATAGAAGTACTATAAAGGTGCTGCACTAATTGACTATATTTTAAGCAAAGGATCGTCGTATCAATTATCGTTTGTTTAATTAAACAGTAGATATTGGCATATGCCTAAGATTCTTGCACAGTGCTGTGTTCTAAAAAAGTCCCCCCAGATGTTTAACACCATTTCCGAATGCACCTTTTCAGGATAAATGTTGAGCCACGCCCCTCTAGCCCTCTTATATAAGATCACAATAGGGGAAAACCTAACTGGATTGTTTAAACCTCAACCAATGCAAAAATTGAAAAAGGACAAAAAGCAGGAAATGTTTTTCTTTTTTTTTTTTTTTTTTTACTTTTATTTGTTTGTACAACCATTCTGGATAATAAGAATGTCTAAAAATGACTAAAATGTCTAAATTACTAAAATATGGATTTTAAATAGTAGGTGGCCTTGAAAACATGACAATTGGCTCTAAGTTTAATGTTGAAATACATGAGTGGCTACAGACAGTTGTTCCCTCAACTGACTCTTTTTGTAAATGGTAAGACAAAAAAAAAAAGCTTGTTAATTATTTTAAAGACTTAGTGAAAGATACAAAACACTGACACTGGTGACTTACATAAATATGAAATAAATGTGTCCCTACAGATACTGTAAAATATTTTCTTTGCTGAATATAGAATTATTATTATTATTATTATTTGCATGTTAGGAATACATAATGTAGAATGTCTGGTATAAAAGTCCCTGTCATCAGATCAGATAGTCAAAATAAATCAACCAGTCAGAATCAAGAATTAAAAGGTAAAAGGTGAAATAAACATGACAGGCTAGTAACATATTGATTAATGGCAGACTATAATGTTTACAATGAACGATCCAAATTAACAAAAATGCTTTAAAATCAGTATCATTTACATCATTGTTATTAAAACATCATCACTTTGATGCAGTTACTTAATAGGAGGTGTTCAATGCATTTTTAGCAACAGTTAACAGAAAAAAAAACAGTTATTAGTGAATCATGTTCATTATCCTCATAGCGTGAATATTAACCACACTGTATGGGTAACTCCAGAGGAATATAGTTTCTGTTGCACAACTGAATGTAGGCTAACGCCAGCTTGCACACAGCACTCCGGGAACCATCTCCAGCATCACACTGGCTCCTTTCACATATGACGAGGAACTGCTCAGGTTCAACCTGAAAATGAGGAAAAGTATACTATTGCATAACAAGCTACTGTACATCACAGAACAATAACTGATATTGCCAATAATTGACAATTATATATATATATAAAAGAACTACAGAATTTTGATTGTGTCTACTTGCCACTCTGAAGCAGGAGCTGAGAGGAGACATTGTGGAGGAGAAGAAAAATGAGCAGGACAGGTTGGCTGCCATTTGGTTTATGCAGAACTCAGATTTAACACTCACACAGTTAGAACCCAGCTGCAGAAATATGAGCATTTAGCATTACACAAAGTACGTGCGAGATCTGGATCATAAAACGTCGAAACATTAAAAAAAAAAAAAAAAAAAAGGATGTAATTCAAAAGGTACATTTTTAAAAGCTTAAGCAGAAAAACAAAACGCTTACATTCCATCCTTGCATGAATTTGTCCCCACTGAGGGCCTGTGAGCCATTTGGCAGCAAATAATCATTTCCCACCTCATTATCATTGGTTCCTAGAAGTCCTCTTGATGCCCCTAAGGGGAGCAACGGATTAGAATTTGACATAGTTGCAACTAAATGCAGAAAGAGGCAAAGACAGACAGAAATACAAAGAGAGAGAGAGACTGACACAGACAAAGACAGAGCCAGACAAACAGACAGACATACTGTCTAGAGACAGAGTCATACGACATACAGTATACCCAGACAGGTCATCTTATAGAAAAAGGCAGAGGCAGACTGATAGAGAGAAAGTGACACCCAAACCGATAAAGAAAACTTAGAGCCAGATAGACAGACAAACAAGAAAGATCCAAGATGTAGAAATACCCAGAGCCAAATAAACTCCCATAGACAGATCCCCATTGGCAGACAGATTCCCAGAGCCAAACACCCATATCTATTGTACTGTAGAAACCCAGAGACATACAGACACCAAGAGACATATAAATATCCAGAGATAGATAGACACCCAGAGCCAGACAGACACCCAGAGATTTACAGATATCCAGAGCCAGACAGACACCCAGTGCCATGGAGTCAGACACCCAGAGCAAGACCGACACAGAGCAATAGACAGAAACCCTGAGCCAGACAGATAAGCTGAGCCAGACACACAATAAGAGACAAACAGACACCCAGAGATAGACAGACACACAGAGCCAGATAGACACCAACAGATGTAGAGATATCTAGACCCAGACACTCAGTGCCATGGAGACAGACACCCGGAGACAGACATCCAGAGCCAGACAGACACCTAGAGATATGCAGACACCCAGAGTGATAGACAGATACCCAAAGCTGGACAGACACCCAGAGCTATTAAGACACCCAGAGATTTGCAGATATTCAGAGACAGACAGACACCAAGTGCCATGGAATCAGACACCCAGAGCCAGACAGGTAAAGAGCAATAGACAGAAACCCAGAGCCAGACAGACACCCAGAGACAGACACCCAGTGCCGTGAAGAAAGACACCCAGAGAAAAACAGCCCCCCAGAGACAGACAGACACCCAGACCCAGATAGACTTCAACAGATATACAGATACCCAGACCCAGACATACACTCAGCGCCATGGAGACAGACATCCAGAGCCAGACTGACATGCAGAATCAGACAGACAACCAGAGTGATAGACAGATACCCAGAGCCAAACAGACACCCAGAGCTAGTAAGACACCCAGAGATTTACAGATATCCAGAGACAGACAGACACCAAGTGCCATGGAATCAGACACCCAGAGCCAGACGGACACAGAGCAACAGACAGAAACCCAGAGTCAGACAGACAACAAAAGACAGACAGACACCCAGAGATAGACAGACACCCAGAGCCAGATAGACACCCAGTGCCAGACAGACATCCAGAGCCAAACAGACACCCAGTGCCATGGAGACAGACACCCAGAGAAAAACAGACCCTCAGAGACAGACAGACACCCAGAGCTAGATAGACACCTACAGATATACAGATACCCAGACAGCCACCCAGCACCATGGAATCAGACACCCAGAGATAGACAGACATCCAGAGTCAGTCATACAACCAGAGCAATAGACAGATACCCATGACCAGACAGACACAGAGAGCTAGACAGACACCCAGCGATAGATACCAAGGGCCAGACAGACAACCAGAGATACAGACAGTAAGCAACTCATACAGTAGATAGCCAGAGATGGAACATAACAATGGGGCACCAGTAACCAAATCATGATTTAATGTTAGACACATGCTAGTATAAGTATTGTATCTATTAACACACAGGGTGCTGAACACAGAACAGATGTCTCACCATGCAGCCATCCGTCTAGCGTTACACTGCAGACGCTTAGCGAGAAGTCACATGACAGCAACAGTCCTCTTCTATTGGATACTGTAAGCACATTTAGCTCTCTGGTCACGGTCACGTCAGGATTAATGAAGGGTGTCTGAACGCTACGGCAATCCACTTCCAGCTGGTAAGAGAACAACAACAGACTTAATGTAACGATAAGCAACAGATTATAAGATCAAACACAAACCCTGGGTGTCAATTCACAGGGGTGTCCTTTACCGTCAACAGATCTCAGATCAGAATTAGTAACACATGCAAAAAAACACCAGGTTAGGGAATATCGTTTGTAAAAAGGTAGTTCATTCTTCTACAACAGCTTAAAAAGATATACCATGGTGTACTGGAGCTGCTCTGGAAAATAATGGTGGTTCATTATTTTTCTTTTCTTTTTTTTTCTTTTGAAAAAAGGTCCATGGGAAAGAACTTATTTTAATGCTTCCAGAGTAATTTTCTGGACAAAAGCAGTTCTTGTTCTAGATACTCTTGTTAATAATGCACGTACCTGCTCTTTTGGACGGACCATAACGGTTGTATTTTGCAGTTGAATTTTTAGGGAACGCTGTTTTTCCGTCCAGTCAGAATTTAAAATGATGGCAAATGCGTTCTTGGTGACATCAGAGGCTAAGACAAGGTCACACGAATGTGGGATCTTTAACACTCGTCCATCAAATGACACGACGTATCCATCCGCTACAAGAAATGCTTGATCTGGATAGAGGGAAGAAATAAAAAATTATTTAAAGTCAATAAACAAAAAACGTTTTACGAAGTTAAGTGAGAGGGTTTTGGGGTCGCGGGGGACCTGGAGCCTATCCCAGGAGACTTCGGCACTAGGCGGGGTACACCCAATCCATCGCAAGGCGCACACACACACACACACACACACACACACACACACACACTACAGGCGATTTGGGAACACCAATAAGCCTGATCTGCATGTCTTTGGACGGTACGAGGAAACCGGAGTACCTGGAGGAAACCCACAAAGCACACGGAGATGGGACTCGAAACCGGACCCTGGAGGTGCAAGACGACACTGAAAACCACTAAGCCACCGTGCTGCGAGATTGTTTTTCCAATCTGTAAATTTAAATGATTGATTCAATTAAGGCGGCACGGTGGTGTAGTGGTTAGCACTGTCGCCGTGCACCTCCAGGGTCTGGGTTCGATTCCCTGGCCAGGCTCGATTCCCGTCTCTTGCATGTTCTCTTGCTTGGTGGGTTTCCTCCAGGTACTCCGGTTTCCTCCCACAGTCCAAAGATATACAGGTTAGGCTAATTGGCGTTCCTAAATTGCCCGTAGTGTGTGATTGGGTGTGTGAGTGTGTGTATGTGTGTGTGCCCTGCGATGGATTGGCACCCTGTCCAGGGTGTACCCCGCCTAGTGCCCGAAGTCTCCTGGGATAGGCTCCAGGTCCCCCGCGACCCTGAACACAGGATTAAGCGGTATAGAAAATGAATGAATGAATGAATGAATGATTCAATTAAATGGGGCAACGGTAGATCAGGTGATTAAGGCTCTGTGTTGCTGATCAGAAGGTCAGCGGGTCACGCCCCAACTCCACCAGGTATGCGTGAAAAATATAATAAATATATTGATCCTAATCAAACTCTTGGTCCTGACACTGTTTGAGTGAGTGAGTGGTAGAGGTTGAAAGGTTTGTAAAAGCTATGCAGTGAAGGATTGTTTGCATACTTTAATCGAATCTCTCAATATGGCTTTGAGATTGGGGATGAAAACCAGAAGAGGTGTTGACTGATATACTTTGCTGAATGTTCTCTAAATCCATGAAATTGGACCGGATTCAAGCAAAAGGAAAGGTCTTTGAAGTGAAAACCGATCATTCTGATGTGACTAACTGATTGACTCTTGATTTCAGAAGAACGATCAAGTTGACCAGTCCGCGATGACCGGTTCCTGTTGTGCTGCCTACAGGCTCATGACCTTTATGCCTCATGAAACATGAAGTCATAATTTATAAACTAGTAACAGTGCCGCCAAGTTGCTTCTCTGGCTCAAACTGTCTGGAAAGAGCATCTGGTACATTCTTGTTCAGGACAGAGTTTAAGTTATTTAGCTTTGTTTAGGTACAGTAGTCTTTAAGTCAAATCAGTGCTACTCCATGGCCTGTTTAACAGCCAGGAAATTAATTGTAACCAACATCTGTGTAGCAGAAGGATGATTCAGTTCTCTGAAAAAAGTTCTCTAAAATAGCTTAGATATGCTCAGTGGCTCCAGGGTCTCTGCTTCGATCCTAAACCGTTTTGTCTGTGTGGCCTTTCACCAGCTCTTCAGTTTGCTCTAGGTATTCTGGTTTCATCATTATGAAACTCAATGTCTTGGATGGTCAGGTGTCGCATCCAAGGTGTGTTTCCACAGAACACCCAGGCGTCCCACCCAAGGTTTGTTCCCACTCTGGATCCACCATGTCCCTGACCAGGACAAAGCCGAAATTAAATACTGTAAGTAACATTCCACCAAGATGAGAGGTGCGGTTTTGTTGTGGTTTCGTTCAAAATGTAATATCTGAAGATAATAGTCGCCAGGAATTAATGCACTTTTCCCATTGTTTCCCTCTCATGCCTGGTGAACATGGGCTGCTCCTTGGAGGAATTAGAACAATAAGATCATTAGAATGGAATGGAATGGAAAGAACTGAACACTTGGGTAGATCATCATGCCACTTGGCCACTCAATGCGTGTTTTTTTTTTTGGTAATTTTTTTAGCGTTCATCAAAATCCCAGGATTGAGATAAACGTATAGTTTCCAATGATGGCCTTTGAGTAGTAGTGTAGTGTGAGGACACAAGGATTGATCATTGGGCCCTTGATCCTCTCTGCCCCATGGATGACCCTGTGGTGCATTTTCAAGCCCCAATCATGTACGTAAGAGGTGTATTGCTATAAACCATGTACAGTAATAAAATCTAGGGTTAGACTCACGATTGAAAGGGCCGTCCATTAGTTTCCTCTTAAGCCTGTAGAGCTCGGCTGTAATACTCGCTGAGTTTAGCGAGAGAACTGGTTTCATGAGGAACTCCTCCACCACCACGTCTGCTATGCTGACCACTGACCGCTTTGACCATGGATAACTCGGTAGAGGAAGACTCGTTGTCACTTCGCCGTCCCTGTAAAAGAACATGATGTGATCACACAACAGAAAACATTTTAGCTTTTGGTGTAAAGATATAAATATAAAACTGAACATGACAACTTAATTGTGATTTTTAAATGCAGTAAGAACAAAAGTTACAAGTGGGAAACAGAGGCACCTTGGTACCATTGTTTGTATTTGTTGATTATGTACTGTACGTGTTAAATTAATGCTGCTTTGTGAACATACAGTAGCTTTATTAACATAAACTAATAATTATTTTAATCTATCCTGTAATTTGTTGTCCATGGTGTTGTTTGCTATTTTGTTTCTATTCCCTACAATCCCTACCGTCTTCTCTTGGTGCCCACAATCGATAATACTGTTGCATCTACAGTACCGTTCAAAAGTTTTAGAACACTTGCAAATTTCTTTGTTTTTGTTTAGTGATTTATTTTCTACATTCTACAACAATACTGGGGATTTCAAAACTATAAAATAACACATATGGAATTAGGTAAATACGTAACAACAAGAAAAACACCAGTTAGTTGTTATTTTAAGACACAGAGGTCGGCCTTTCTGTAATAGTTCCTGCAAGAACAGTATTGTCAAGTGCATTTGCAAAATCCGTCCAGCACCATAATGAAACTGTCTCTCATGAAGGCCGTCCCAGGAGGACGAGACCAAAACCTACCTCTGCTGCAGACGAGAAGTTCATTTAGAGTTATCAGCCTGAAAAATGACCAATTAACAGCAGCTCAGATTAGAGGCGTTATGAAGTCTTTACAGAGCAGAAGTAGCAGAAACATCTCAATATCAACTGTTCAAAGGAGATCCATGCAGACACCTTCAGCAGAACTTTACAATGTAGAAAGAAATAAACATCAGGAACCATCATGGAGTTAGAAAGTGTTCTAAAACTTTTGAACGGTGGTATATGTCAAGTCAAACTGGCAGTTTCTTGGGAATAAAACTGTTTTGAAAGAACAATAAAATGTGTTATTTTTATTTTTAACCTGTGAATGATGATCTTGACTGAGGTGACTTGAAGCCCACTGCATTTGTTCCTGTAAACATTTTCCAAGTGGAACCCTCGATTTTTAAAAATCGAGGGAGGGATAACTTGTTGCCAACTTATGGAAGAGACACATCTGTCTGTGGGAACTGGACTGGACTGGACTGGACTGGACTGGACTGGACAGGACAGCTGGGAGTTATTGCTACACACAGTCCTGACCTCGATCCAATTTCATATGTTACTCTCATAACTGTATTCTGTTATTTTGCACGATGAAAAAGTCCTGCTTTGACTTGAACACCCACCATAGAATATATATTACAATATAGTTTCACTCCCACCGGCATTTCATTTTTTAATTTCATAGACAATCAGCACAGAGCTCATATTTGATCTGTTGTTCATGTACTACACAAGACGTCCAAAAGATTTCACACACAGTTTACAATCCTACCTTTCAGAGAACTTGTACATAAAAGCAAGCTGTCTTCTAAATCTTACTAACATCATGGCCAATCTGGACTCGGCCCACTGGGCTGTGTGCTGGATCACCTGAAATGTGCAAACATACAGCTTTAATAACATTTTTTTCCCTACTTTTACTGTAACAGGACATCATGGGCTTGGACTTGAATTTGAGTTCTCAATCAGTTGTCAATAAATGATCAAACTAATTGCATCGTGGTTTTTAATGGAAAATCATCCACAATTAACTAATCATACAAAAACAAAAACAAGGAACTAACAAATGACTTGAAAGGGTGGAAAAGTGAGTTTTAATCAAGAGAGATCCATATGTTCATGAACTGTCCTCATCTCACCAGGTCCAATGTGGTGATGGCAGTGCGGAGAGCAGTTACTGATGGCGTCCTCAGGTGGTGATTATGTAGAACTGCAGGCAGCATCTGCTCCAGGTTTCGGCTCCATAGGTTGAGTACGCCATGGCAAACCATGTCCAGACGCTCTCCTGTAACATCATGGTACGCTCCGGCCAGTGTCGTCAGCGGCTCTGGGTGGAGACATGTTAGTCGGTATTGTGTCTACGTGTAGACAGTCATTTCAGAGATCATTAATTTTATGGAAGAATGTCAGATGGTACAAATATAAATAAACTCATGCCTGATAATCCTAATCTGGAATTTATAATCTGGGGTGTGAATCAGTTTCGTGACATTGAACAGCTCTGACATTTCTTCAGTGTGTTCAAGAATCTTAGAAATCCCAATTTGATCAATACGTTTTCTGCACCGAATTGGACAACTCTGCATGAAGCTCAGCTGCATCTAATCATTATCTCGCGTTCTTAAGAACACCCACTCACTTTTGAGCTCTTGCTGGACGAGTTGAGACATGTGCTGGACCATTCGGAGTGTTCGGGGTAGGCTGTGCGTGAGCATCTGACGGATGGATCCAGACATCCAGAGGTCCCACGGCGTCAGCGTTTGCTGCAGCAGAAGGTTTTCGGCTCGGCGGCTCACGTGAAGGATGGCCTGGCTCAGCTCCTGCATGGGTTCGTTTCCTCTGGCCTGGGAAACATATTGTTTTTTTTTTATTATTCACTTTTAACAAGGGAAATTGTCATAGAGAAATCTAAACGTGAATTTAGATTCTTGATGAGCAAGATGAGGAGAACATGAAGGAGAAACCTTAAGAGGAACCATGGTTAGATTACAAACTCAGAGTACATGACTGTGGAATGGATATTGTGAATTAACATCTTTAGGCTTGCACTCTTGTTTAGGTTTAATGTTATGTCCTTTTAATTATGTTATGGCTATTTGGATTTGTTTTGGGCTTCTGTCTTGTCAATCCTGTGTCTTATCATTGTCTTTAACTTCGTTGGCTGTTATGTGTTTCGTTTTGCTGCTTCTCTTTCTTTCGCTCTCTCTTTCCTCTTATCTTATGAAGGTTTAAGGTTTACCTCCACAATGTGGATTATCGATCTGTTCCTTGACCTTCAATTCAATGCAATTCTATCTGTATAGCACTTTTAACAATTTATGCTACAAATTACGTTTTAACAGTTATTGTCGCAATGCAGCTTTACAGGATCAGAATCAAAAGAAAATCATGGAAAATATGTGAGGAAAATGATATGATTCACTACAGACGGATATGAACATACAGAAAAATCCCCAAAGCATCCATTTCCAAACGTGAACACAAACCGTGGCTTGTAATTATTACATATCGTGTATTTTTATTCCAGTTGGAGGAAAGTAATAATAAATTTGGTCCACTAATCCGATTCTCCGTGCTCCTCTAACCTGTCTCCTGAACTCCTGAAGAAGATGATGAATCCTTTGGACCCTCTGCAGCAGCTTCCTCTTCACGTGTGTGCCTAACTGCTGCACTCGCGCCTGCCGAAACAGGAAATCGTCAGCGTATGACGCGGACGTACATCCTTATATGTCCATAAATCTACTGGTCACCTCACCTCTGTCGCTGCTAAGCACGTCTCACATCCCTTGGCGCGTAAGACGAGGCCTCGATCGGCCGCTCCCACAGAGATCATCGCTAGCGTCTCGTTCTCGATCCCACTGCCTCCTCTCTGTGTCTTGAACGTTAGCCCGTGGTTCCCCTCCAAGCACAGGGTCATCCGGAGGTCATCAGATAAATCTGATCAGATGGCGATTTTAGAGCAGCTCATATCAAATAAAAATGTAAATTTTTTAAATATACGAACCACCGTCATATCCAGCAGCAGCTTGGAAGCAGCGCTTTCCCAGCGTGGTCTGAAGCCAGATCTGCTCACTGCGGTCGAGTTTCGCTTGAACCTGCAGCGCCGAGCTCCTGCTAGCAGCGTGTACGCTTCCTCCCAGCTCGGCACTCCAGTTACCCACCTTCCACTGCAACACATAAATATTCTAAATGTCTCACCAACAACTATAATACCGGTAAATATCTCGAATCTGATTGGTCAGAAAATTGTCGATGAAGAAGAAGACCTCAGTGAGCAGGGAATAGTGGCTACGCTGGGCGCTGCTGGTGTTCCTGAGTGCCAAAACAAATGCGGCATGCTGGGCCTGACCTGATAGTGACACACTGGTGCGGCTGTACAACAAGTCCTTCCCCGAGTTGACGCGGTGCGAACCAGACCACGACAGAGCCTGTGGAATAGACACAACCATGTTCTGTATTACCAAAAAATAAATAAAAATTCTGGATTCTGATTGGCCGGGAGGTGTAGCTTCACCCTGTATGACATCAGCTGGCAAATTTTCACATGTGCACGACCCCATACATATTATTCATTTCAACACACTTACATAAAAGCTAAGTGTTGGGACATTTATACAATGCACACACCCACAACAAAGATGTGTGTGTACTTACTGGTTGTGGAGGACACAGCCCTAGAAGGCCATGGTGTTCCAGGACGTCTTTGAGGTTAGAGTGTATCTGTGCCAGGAGTGTATGAGAAGAACATGGGCCAGGCATTATGTTCTGAGCTGAAGTTTCCATCTGGACAGTGTGCATTCCTCTGTCAGTTTTCTGTTTAATAGAGCAAAAATCAATAAAATACATACGCACAAATGATGCGTTTCTATCATCATTAAGGCATCAATTTTGTCTCGTTGAAGCAAGTCAGTGGCCCAAGAAACGTCACCTTCACTTACAATCTACACCATCATTGAACATGCAATGGCTAATGGCACTACAGTAACTCAAGATATATTAATTAATTAATTAATTAATTAATTAATTATCTAAGCATCCCACCCCATTGATAACCAACGAGAGACGGAACATCTTTAAAATGTTTTTTTTTATTCTGCTTCCCGCAAAAAAATATTTTTAAGATCCCTAACATTCTTATATTACCTGTCGAGTTATTATCTGATTGTTTGATGTTTGATTGGAGGCGAGCAGATTTTCAATCTCTCGTTATTTCAGAATGCCTACCCCGATCATGAAGGTGGATTCCGGAACCTTCAAGTTTAGCAAGAACTTACCCCAGTGCAACTTCCTAAGAGCAATCCTTCACTCCGGATTTATGAAGGATACATGAACATCACAGGCTTTACATTAACACTACGTGACTGTTACAGTGACATTTTCCTTTTCCCGAAATGTGAATTGCAATGTACTGTCTGGAATATGTAATAAACTATATTATACAACACTTCCACTTCCAACTGAGCAATCTGATTGGAGGAGACACATTCCACTACTGGTCATAACAGATGGTAACTACTGTACATGTACATGTATCACTCTGCACCCCAGGTCTTCTAACAACCATGAATTACGCAAACAATCAGTCACCAGCATGGGTGAAATTAGGTCTGTATGGGCCGCAGTACTATGCAGTACTAAGCAAAGGCCTGCCATAAACCACATTCAGCCCTACTATATACAGTACAGCAGAACAGCACTCCGTCCCAAGTAATATTGCTTAAGTTTTATAGAATTTATGGTATAATATGTAATATTCATTTAAAGTACTGTGCAAAAGCAATTTGCCTATATATATTACTTCATATAGTACTGTTACTACAGTGAAATTTTACTTAAGTACAAGTAAAGTTACCATTATAAAAATCTACTCGAGTAAAAGTAAAAAGTAGCTCATTAAAAAATTTACTCGGAGTAAAAGTTACTGAGTTACTTTTAAAAAAATTTTAACAGCGGGGGTGGGATGAGGCATTCTAGCATAGTTCAAAAAAGATGAGCAGATATAAATCTCAAACTAGTTGTTTTTAACTGAAGGAACACCTTTGCATAATAAAGCTGTTGTCTTTCTTGTGCTTGAAAATCAAAGTGGTCACTTAAATGTGGTGATACACACACGCGGCGCAACGGAGCATTTATAAAGCATAATATTTTTATTATTTTATCATTTTCATTCATTTATTTTTTACTCAGTAGCGAATATGATTTAAAATGTAGCGAATTACAATACTTCAAACAAAACGTACTTAAGTAAAAGTAAAATTACAGATTTTTAAAACTACTTTAAAAAGTAGAAATACACAAAAAAGCTACTCAATTACAGTAACGCGAGTAAATGTAATTCGTTACTTTCCACCTCTGTATATATATATATATTTATTTTTGGTGTATATATATATATATATATATATATATATATATATATATATATATATATATATATATATTTTTTTTTTTTTTTTTTTTTTTTTTTTTTATATATATATTTTTTTGTGTATATATACCAAAATATTATTTAATTCTGAACAGTAATATTTTAATTCATTATCATTCCACCAAAATTTGGTTCTGTTCAAACAGTCTAATATCCATTTTTAATGTTTAACACGTTAATAAGTACACATAACCTTAACATGAAGTTATAATTAGGTATAGTTGGACTAAGTTTTACTGTAATCACAGAATAATTATAAGAAAAAGAAAAAGAAAAATTGACAAATTATTTGAAGATTAAACAAATTATAGTCTCATTACATTATTATTATTATTATTATTATTATTATTATTATTATCTATGCGGCAATGTAATTACCTGATATTTCATGCTTTGTGTAATTCTCTTGTCCCCCCACTTGAGTTCTGCGCTTTGGGAATAAGAACATTTCCCTTCTTGTGCCATGGAGACGCAGGCGTGGGCTTCCACCAGAGGGAGTACTGTCCGCATCTGAAACCCATTGTTAAGTTCAAATCCCTGCTTATTTCTCAAAGAAATCATGCTAGATTTATTTCAAGGTCAAAAGAGCCTACATGCTTAATGTAATTACAGCATACTTCTTAGTCAAAACGTATTTTTCATGCTCCCAAAAAAATAGAAGGAAAAGAATTATTTATTTATTGATCAAAACTCCATCTAAGGGTATAAGTGGGATCTGAGGTATAAAATAACACCAGGATAATACCAGAACCCTAAACACGCCAACACACAAAGTATGCGGAAATTAATATCAGGAAACCTTGATTAATTTATATTCAAATACTTTCTCAGATATATTCTTGTTTTTATAGCAACAACACTCTCAGGGATTTGTATAGCCGCATTACCAAACTTTAAATCATTAGTTTAACTGTTGATATGGTGACATACTGTACTGTGTGATCAGATTATTCATTTTATTTAGCATTCATGAAAGGACGTTACGTCCTTGTGTAGATATAATCTAATGATATTATCTCTCTTTTACTACAATAAATTAGGTCAACGTACACAATTCTACAAAATTCTACACTGCCTGGACAAAAAATAAATAAAAGAGTCAATGCTTCAGAAGAAGCAAATTCTTGGTCTTCATCAAATACTGAGGACAATTAAGAAGATTTTGAATGACTGGAATGAAGCTAAATGCATTCAATAGAATCTTTGGTTGTACATTTGGAGGGAAAAGATGCAATTTGAAGCTTTCTGTACAACAAGACAAACCATATTTTCTCATTATTTTAGAGAAAGAGAGAGAGAGAGAGAGAGAGAGAGAGAGAGAGAGAGAAACTCCACTTCTTTTCAATCACACCTGCAAATGATGAGGATTTTTTTGCATATGTAAAAATGAAAATCAACATCATTTTTTATAACTGTATGCATAATTGTAATGAAATGTACAGTACTACGCAAAAGTACTGAACCCATCCCCCTCGTTTCTTCATATTAAATTACATTAAGTGATTAAGATTAAATTACAAATTACAAATGTTTGACTGTGACAGACTGCAAAGTGCCTAAAGATACAACCTCAGCAGCGACCTCATTTCCCCTCTCGTCTGTTTCAACCACTCAGCATTCAGCATCAACAGTAAACTAATCACCGGCCTGATCATCTGTTATCATCTGGACCTGTTTCTCACTGGTTTATGCCTTAATTTAGTTGTATTTTTTCATGCTTGAATGATACATAGTTCACTGTGTGGCTTAACACACAAAAAACATGCGAAAAACGAGAGACGGAAAAGTTGTGGAGGAAGCCTGGAGAAAGATTGTCTGGCTCTTGGGGGGTCAAGACTTTTGCACAGCACGTTATGTTATAATTGTATCTAATATTGTACATTCCAATTCTCATTTTAAACATTTGGGATTAAAAGTCATGATGAAGAGTGAACCAGCCTTTCTAGAAGCAGCAGGATTTAAATTCATATCCGAATGATGACTAAAGCAGATCTGTTAAGCTTTTCCATCTGTGTGTTCATGGACTAGGATGTGCCTAATACACTAAACCAGCGCCCCCCGGTGGACAGTATGAATCTTCTGTTGATATGGTATTACCAAAAGGATGCACGATTTACCTGTCCAGGTGACATAAAAACACAAGCCCGCATCATGCTGAAGTCTTCACGGCTCCCGTTACTAACTGTCACAGAGACGTTCACGGGTGTCCCTCTGTCCCAGGACAGATGGACCTATTGACAGCATGACACATTTCGCATTTTAAATTGCGTAAAAACAGTGTACGTGTGTGTGTGTTTGTGTTTCCCACGTACCTGATTGTTCCTGCCATGTCCTTGTGTGTTGTTGTGTGAGAGCACATGCAGGTGCAGATAGGACAGAGTGGACGAAAAAAGCTGTCTGAGCTCAAGCATGGCCTCGGTCTTGTCATCTATAGAGCTCCAAGAACCTGTAACTTGTATCTTGTATCACACACACACAGAAAATTTGTTAGAGATTATACAACTGCCGTTCAGAGGCATCTTTGCCCACGTTATACTGTACCTCCTCCTGCACTCCAGTCAAATCCCAGTTAATGATAACGTTGCCGCGTCTGCTCTGGGTTTCATTCTCAAGCCTCATTTCTAGCTCCCACCCCCGAGATTCATCTGACGAAAAGAAAGAAAGATTAGACCAAAAAAAAAAGTTGCCCTTCAATTAGGAATAAAACAACATCACATCACATTATGATTCGTTTTTAATTATAATTATTATTATTATTTGTATTAATAATTGGTACCTATCTGTCTCGATTTCAGGTCTAACGCTGTAGGTCGAGGTGAATTTTCATCCATCCACCTTGTGTGGTGTGTGAGGACGAGCGATCCGTTGTGCAGAGCGTGCCCAGTCTTTATTAAAAGACTTCTGGGAACGGACTTCAGCTACACGGGATTAGAAATAAAAAAGTGCCATTTATTACAAATATAATTATACATTATAATCATATAATTATACAATCATAATCAGATAACTATGGATGATGATAAACATTTCTGATTTCTTTACAGAGCCATATTGCAGCATTTCATGGAAGAAAAGCTGTGAGCGGGAAATGAACGAATACAACACTAACGCTCGAGAAGTTCATTCCCACCTGAGGTAAAGAGTGGGAGAGCTCGAAGACTTGCTTGAATCCAAGCTTTGTCTGGGAAGCCTGGGCTTTCAAACGCATCACATGATTGTCTATGAGGAACTCTGCTGCTGCTTTAATTGAAGACGATGACCGATTGAGCTTCATGAAGACAAAAGCGAGCATGATGTCAGTGGCATGGAGAGACACATAAGTCTTAGAATTAATGACATTATTCCAATGAGAGAAAGAAACACTAGGGTAAAAAAAACAAGGTTCAGGTAGCAAACCATTGACGGCAAAACATGAGCACTTTAAAATGCATACTAGCCAAGTCAAACCAGGACTTGTGATTAAACCAGACTTCCTCTTCTTCTCTTTCTCCCCCTCTTTCTCTTCCCTCTCTCCCCCTGTCTCCCCCCTTTCACTCTCTCTCTCTCTCTCTCTCTGTCGAGCTACACATGTCGTTCCTGAGCTGCCAGTGATCCAGACTCCCTCTGCCCTCCGGACCTGTCTGATCCATCCTGGTGCCCCGTTTCTGGTTGGAGGTCTCGTCGCATGGATGCCCCGTGTGTCTCTTTAGGATGCGCCTGGTGTCTGGGGATGATTCTATCTACTTAGAAGATGGTTCTGGCCTCGACTGGTGTTGTCAGCTGTTTCTCTAAGGACTTGACAATTCGATAGTTCAGGACTGGAACTTTCTACAAGTCTACCTGAGTCTCCAATAACTACTGGACTCCATTTTAACATCAATTAACATCAACTACTATAGCTGAACCTAACACTTAACACTGTATAAATGCAGATCATTTCCTGCTATCTGTTTCACCCAGATGAGGATGGGTTCCCTGTCGAGTCTGGTTCCTCTCAAGGTTTCTTCCTATTACCATCTCAGGGAGTTTTTCCTTGCCACTGTCGCCCTCGGCTTGCTCGCCAGGGACGATCTGACCATTTTGATTCATACACATTCACATTCCATACAAACTTAAATAATTCTTTTGATTGTGTAAAGCTGTTTTGAGACAATGTCAATTGTTAAAAGCGCTATACAAATAAAACTGAATTGAATTGAATAAAATTTCACATGAATGAAATCGTAAAAAAAGTAAATGACATTTATAGAAAACCTCAAGCACAGTACACCAGTCTGAATGGTGAAGTACGGTAGGTTATACAGTACAGGCCAAAAGTTTGGACACACCTTCTCATCTATCTGTCAATGTGTTTTTTTTTTTTTTTCATGACCATTTACATTGGTTCAGATTTACATTTACAGATTCTCACTGAAGGCATCTAAACTATGAATGAACACATGTGGAGTTTGTACTTAACAAAAAAATTCTCCACAGTCACCGGACCTGAACCCGATCGAGATGGTTTGGGGTGAGCTGGACCGCAGAGTGAAGGCAAAGGGGCCAACAAGTGCTAAACACCTCTGGGAACTCCTTCAAGACTGTTGGAAACCATTTCAGGTGACGACCTCTTGAAGCTCATCGAGAGAATGCCAAGAGTGTGCAAAGCAGTAATCAGATCAAGGGGTGGCTATTTTGAAGAAACTAGAATATAAAACATGTTTTCAGTTATTTGACCTTTTTTTTGTTAAGTACAAACTCCACATGTGTTCATTCATAGATTTGATGCCATCAGTGAGAATCTACCATGAAAATAAAGAAAACACATTGAGTAAGTGAAGGTGTGTCCAAACTTTTGGCCATGAATGATAAACCCAGCGAGGTGGTTCAGGCCTACTGCAGGTGTTCCTGTGAAGATTTAACGAGAAGAACACCTGATCCTTGAAAATAACTTGTCGCCTACTTGCAGAAGAGATGCATCTGTCTGTGGCAACTGTACACACAATCATTCACCTACATATCAGGAACTCGGCCGGGAGTTATTCCCACATTGCCTATACAGTCCTGACCTCGCTCCAAGCCATTTCCACATGTTTGGGCTGTTAAAGGAATGCCTGGCTAGGATTTCAGAACTTAATCAGGTATTCTGATCATGGGTCCAGTGTACTGAGAAAACTTTGCACTAGATAAATACTGGGATAAGTAAATTAGTGTATCAGGGGATTATATAGAGAAATGTCCATCCATTAACCAACTAGAAGTCTCTGTAATCCAACCAGGGACCGCTGAGGCCAATGGTGATTACTACTGTATTTATTCTCATTTTACGGTCAACATTCACACATGCATTCCCCCACTACGGGTAATTTGGGAACGCTAATTAGCCTAATCTGCGTGCCTTTCGACTGTGGGAATAAACCTAACAACCATGGGGAGAACATGCAAACACAGACCCCCAAGCTGAAATCGAACCCAGAACCTGGGGGTGCAAGGAGACGGTGCTAACCACTAAGCCACAGTATCACCTATACAGAGAAATAAAGGGATTTTTTTCCCCCTGTAATTCTGAAAGTCCCAATTCGACTTAAACACCCCTCGGATGAACAAAAAGTACAAAAAAATCGAGAAAAGCATGCTGTGAACAGAAAAATTTAATCTTAATTGAGGGACAGTGACAAAAATGGTGTGTTATTTTGCTTTAGTTTTAGTTCCTATCAAATTTGGACCCACTCCCACATTTAGTAAACCTGCAAGGAGTTACGAGCTACCTGTGACTTGGTGTCAAACTGAAACGGGACATACGGCTGCAGAGAAGAGATGTTGTGGTGAACATTAAGCATCAGGCCAGTGCTAAAATCAAAGAAATGACAATAGTAAGAACATTCAAAAGAGAACAACTTTGAATTTTTACAACAACAAAAAAATGTATCACGAGATGACTGCATTGAACCTTGACGTTAGATGGTGTCCCAGGATCTTAAGAAGCAATAAGAAGGCTCCTTGGTTTTCTGGCACAATGTGGCTGGAGTCTGAGATGTTAGCGTGTATCTCCATCTATTTGCACAAAGAAGAAGAAGCCCATAAGTAATGTGGCAGGACATGATCATCAGATGTGTAATTCAACTAGCTAAAGAAACCATCCGTACCCGGAGCGACTGCTCCAGCGCCTCTGAGTAGCAGTAACTCAGCAGGTGGTCCGGGCCGATCCTCCCCATGCAGCTCACCTGTTAAAACAAGCCGTATGTCTGTGCAGTTTGTCTTCTTTGTAGGAGATGAGCAAGGAATCAGAGGCATTTCCTTCAAACAACAAATGGAACCATCTGACCCAGAGAACAAGGGTCTCGCAAAGAGCCACTAAACTTAGGCTTATTAATCCTCTAACAGATCATCAATGTTATGTTATATATAGACATCCAATGCAACCGTGACCCAAAGTAATCAGGTTCTCAAGACATACCTGTAAAAAATTTTAGGAGATAATTTTACCAAAAAGCGGCACTAACCAGTAACCCTCCAGTAATTTCTGTAGAGTTGTGCAGATTCTTCTGGAGTGTGAGCTTCAGGTCTTGGGCTTCAGTGTGGAGTGCAAGCTCAACAGAAAGCCCACTTTCATTCCGCTTCACATCCAGATCTGCACTGGAGGTAAACGGGAGTCCTGTCCCATTGAAAGTGTACAAAACATGCGACAAAGAGTGTAAGCATTCCAATGATGTGCCACAATTCAACGCCCAGCTTATGGAAATGATGGAATAGAGAAGATGGATGTGAGAGTACCTGCTGAGAGAAACCCAGGAAAAGAGTGAATAAGTTGAGCATGAAGACCATTCAGTTCATGCTGTATTGAGTTCCTGCTGATGTTCAAGCAGAGCGAATGCTCCCGAGCCAGGACACATATCCAGACACTTTCAGACCCGTTAACTTCCTCTTTAAAGTTCTCGTGTTTCATTTCTACACGATATACCGCTTGGTCTACCATTAATGTCACATGTCCTGTAGAACATAAGCATAACACATTCGCTTATGTTCTCCAAATATCATGATCAAAATACAGCATGTCAAATTTAATGAATGATTTGACCTACCCTCAGTCAGATCCGCTGCCTGATCCAGCAGCCCTGCTACGCTTGAGACGTGCGGCAGGACCGAAACACCAGACAGTGAGACATTCAAGTCTCCTAAAAAAGACAACCAGAGTCCAGGGTTTTGCGCTAGAGCTGCGTTCAGCTGAGCCTGAATGATCTCGTCGCTCTTTCTCAGTGCACACAAGACAAAGAACCTGAGAGAAGAATAAATACGGTGTTTTACGGTTGCAACGAATCCATCAAGCCGTAATGTACGATAAGCTACCTGTCTGAAGACGAGTCTGCTCTGAGGTGAAGGTGTAGATCTGAAATTACTGCTGGAAACAAATCCTGCTGAAAACTCAGGTTGAAGTTGATTGCTTGGACGCTTTTACGTATAGCGTGAGCTAGAGAAATATCGAGCATAGCATTTGTTTTTCCATTAGACCGCAGATACAAAGAGCTGCTCATATTTCCAGAAGGAGTCTTCTCAAGTATTAAATATGCCTTTAAAAAAACAATTTATTGTCATTAGGACAAAATGCATTACATACTGCATTCACCTACAATAGATATTAATCTCTCTGTATTAATACAATATGTTATAATATAATGTAAAAGTGCAGGTCTTTACATTATAGTCCTTAGTATCGATGACCACGTTTCCTTTTGCGATGTATTTATATTCTTTACTCGTCCTGTAACTTCTCACCACATCACCATCAAAAGTTACCAAGGAAGGGATTTCCATCTGCAATAGAAATGTTAGATTTCAGCTAGATCCTATAATGTGGCAGACATTTTTTTTTCATGATATTACATTTACAAATATATATGTAAAGTAAGCATTCTGTAGATACCCCTTTCATAACTTTCAAAATGATATCAGCAGCATTTGCCTGCACCAGTTCCATACACTGTAGCTTCATGTCCCCTTGGAATACGTTACAATCATTAAAATACTTCAAAAAGCATACTTTTGTTTTAATTCGATCTATGGACTAAACACTGGACAATTTCGCAAGTCAATGGACATGTTCAGCAGGAAGCTGCATCATCTTCATTTCCTGAAGAAGATGGGAAGAATGAATTTTTTTTTGTCCTTTATTTACAAGGAAATTGCGACATTATCTGACAAGGTCATTTTGAAAATACACCCCTTTTTCTGAGACACATTAGCCAGGATCGGCCTTTCAAGGATGTACAGCCAGTTCACATGATTCTAATGTTTTACTGCGACTTCTGTAAATGGCAATCACTTTTATGCCATCATTCACCAGAAACTGGTGGTTTTACTGCTAGCAAGAAAATGTTAGCTAATTATAATCAGAGGTGGAAAGAGTAATACAATTTTGTACTTAAGTAAAAGTACTGTTACTTTAGTGAAATTTTACTGAAGTACAAGTAAAGTTACCCGTATAAAAATCTACTCAAGTAAAAGTAAAAAGTAGCTCATAAAAAATTTACTCAGAGTAAAAGTTACCTAGTTACTTTTTTTTACAGCGGGGGTGGGATGGGGGATGGAACACCCTCGCATAATAAATCTTTTCCCTTTGTTGTGCTTGAAATCAAAGTGGTGGCTTAAATATGACCAGATGTTTGCTTCATAAGAATTTGTTGGCATTTCACTTTCAGCTGTGTCTGCATCACCGGCATCTGTTTTGTCTCCATCGTTCTTGTGAATTTAACGCATTTGTTCTCCATCAATCAATCAGTGCAGTGGTTTCCGGGGTGAATTTTTTTCCCCCTTTTTTTCGTTGTATTATTTGTATTATTTTTCCTTTTCATTCATTTATTTTGTACTCAGTAGTGAATATAATTTAAAATGTAGTTCATTCATTCATTTTCTATACCGCTTAATCCTGTGTTCAGGGTCGCGGGGGGCCTGGAGCCTATCCCAGGAGACTTCGGGCACTAGGCGGGGTACACCCTGGACAGGGTGTCAATCCATCGCAGGGCACGCACACATACACACACTCACACACCCAATCACACACTACGGGCAATTTAGGAACGCCAATTAGCCTAACCTGCATATCTTTGGACTGTGGGAGGAAACCGGAGTACCCGGAGGGAACCCACCAAGCACGGGGAGAACATGCAAACTCCATGCACAATCGAGCCTGGCCAGGGAATCGAACCCTGGACCCTGGAGGTGCACGGCGACAGTGCTAACCACTACACCGCCCTAAACAAAACATACTTAAGTAAAAGTAAAATTACAAAATTTTAAAAACTACTTTAAAAAGTAGAAGTACACAAAAAATATACTTAATTACAGTAACACGAGTAAATGTCATTCATTAATCTCCACCTTTGATTATAATCAATGTTAGCCCAAAGGTATGTCATTAAAAAAACTGATGTGGCATGTAGTTTTACCTGTAGCAGCTGAGTGAGGTTGACCTTAATTGCAACAATTTGCTGAGAAGAACCTTCGCCATAAAGTTGCATCTGACCAAGAACCAGAACCTTCTCCTTTTTAGCAATTAGCATCCTCCCTTGCAGCACTTGCATAGTCTGAAAAAAAAATTGGAGGTAATACTTCTCCTTAGGTTCTCTAGAAAGGAGCTAACCTTGCTTGGCGACGGTTAAATATATCCATTAATTAATTATAAGTATGTTGTGGCAAGTCAAACCAATTCCAAGATGAATCAAATTTTTACAAATTACTTAAACACACTTAAGCTTAAATTGGTTTATATTATATACATTTTCCTGAATTCATCGTTTCACTTGGTAGAAATGCCATTTATTTTATGTACTTTTACTGTAGTTGTATCTATTTCTTTGTAGCATTGATGTTCATGATCTATTTTTGCATTACCGATATGGAATGATGTGTAGTGCTTTGGCCTACCTGGTTTTTATGGATGCTAATGCAAATCTCCAAGTCTTGTGGGACATTTTCCAAATTAAAAGAATTAATCAGCGAGGAACACACCTAAGACCAAGAACAATGTCTTCATGCACCAATTTAAAAGATTTCAGCCAAGAACAAGACTTGTATGGTTAAGATATAGGAATAATACAAGTATTCTTGTCTAAGCAATGATTTTTTTAAAAATCCACAAATCTACAACGGACAAAGGTAGATGTACAGTAGCTACAACATACATATGGTTGAAACTGTTGTGGTGGAAATCCAAAAGTCAGCAAATGAATAGCTTTTCTGTTTTCACTAAGAAGCAGCTTTGACTCAAGTGTGTAGATTCCTTTATCCAGATCAATAGTAAATGTCTTCTGGAGATGTAGACTTGGTGGGAGGAATGTAAATGGCTGCCTGTAAAAGAGAAATTTACCAAACAATTGTTGTTCCTATTAATACTTTACAAGTACAATCCCATCAAAAACTAGGATACCTGAAATGCAGAACCCATCGTTTTTGATACAAATTCAGGTTTTTCCTCAGCTCTTCCACTCTACCGCCAATATCCAGCTCAACATAAGAATTGTTTAGGTCTGCCAGAGTCATGGCCATCATCAAGAACTTCTTTTTTAGCTTCTGAAATAAGAATTACCAAACATAGATGCAGTGAGGGACAAAGTAGACAAATCCTGTACTTGAGTAAAAGAAGAGATACCTTAGGTAAAATAATACTCAAGGAAAAGTAGAGGTTGTTCATTTACATTTCTACTTGAGTAAAATAAAAAACACTCACCTTAAAATGTACTTTAGTATCAAAATAACTGAACCTGTATTAGCTCACACTAGCCTTTAAGTAATAGTAAACAGATCTCTCTCTCTCTCTCTCTCTTTCTCCATCCCAGACTGTAAATGTGCCTTTTCTTCACTGTCTGCAAACATCTGAGTTTCTGATTTCAACTGTCTGCTACATGATTAAGCATTATAAAGACGAAAGGCATAACAAGAAATTAAACATAATAATGTAGTCAGTAGGAGGCCTTGCTGCAAACTATACCGTACATATCACTGCGGTTAACACATAACGCATACAGAAATGTAGTGAAGTAAAAAGTACAGATATTTGCTGTAGGATGTAGTAAAGTAGAAGTAAAAAGTATCCATTCATAAAACTACTTCTGTAAAGTAAAGATAAGTGAAATATATAGTTAAGTACAATAAGTATGTAATTGTACTTAGTAAACTTCCACCTTTGCGTAGATGCTATTATTTTAAAAAAGAATGTAGAGGTATGGATATGATCTCATTTTTGTTTAGGTTGAATAGGTCCTGTACCTTATCCACAATGTTGAGGCTTGCAGAGATGTTGAAATTCTGCTTTCCATAGCTGGTGCTCATATCCAAAGTCTTCAACTCTTTGCCATTCCCAAGTGAAATCTCACCTCTCAATGTTGGCATCCAGGCTGTGCTGATGAAACATGTGGTGTTAACTCGACGTTTCCCTGCTATGATGTACCCGCCTGCCTGGAGCAAAGCAAACACACATCAAAGTCAATCTGTCTGGGTATTATCTATAGTCCTATTTGTGCCCAATAAAATGTGGAATTTTGTAATTCATGATAATATTACCATGATTACCTTTAGATAGGTGAGTGTTGGTGTGAATAAATATAAGTGTCCTTCTCTATCTCTGCCCCTTTCCCTGTAAAGGCCATCCAACATCAAGTTTCGAATAGTAACCAACTTGCGAGTTGTAATTTCAGAACTGAACTGGGTTGTGCCATGTTGGAGCTGTGATAACTTATGAGTCATGTAGACAAATAGCCAAGGTGTGTCCATGTTAACGGAACCTGCAGTCAGAAATGAAGAAGAAAAGTTTGATGTAAAGGTTTACCATGAATGCGGAAAACTTGGAAGTCTATAATGGGCCAGTACCTTCGTATTTCCTTAATGAAGCTTTTGCAGACATATCTTTCCAATGGATCCCAGCCACTAGAGGAATCTGGTCATTATAATTGACCTTAAGATGGGTGCTCATCTCAGACTGCCTTCTTTTCTGGTTGGAGTAGAAAAACTGACTCCTGCAATTGAGTCCTTTGTCTGGGATTCGTAGGCTAAACTGAAATATGAAGATTTAAACTTCAGCCATGTCATAGAACTGAAGACAGCTATTGCACATACATTTTATAAATAAATACTTTATTATAAACATATTTCTTCTTGCCCGGGTTGCAGTGGATTCTAAGGATATCCCAGTTGCACTAGAATACAGGGTTAAGCATTCATTCAAACCCAGGGGCAATATAGCACAGCTAAGTTTACCTACTGAAATGGTTTTTGAAATGTTAGAGAATTCTTCAAAACCTGGAGGAAGCTCAAGTGGACACAACGAGAGCAGGTACATAACCTTTAAACAAGGGATCATGGAGTTGAAGAGTACAACAAAATATGCAAGATGTGAAAAGGCTTCACCTCCACACCATAACTGCTGATACCCTGTCCAGACTGGTTCCTGATGGACTGACTCAGGAGGACTCTTTGTTTATTGCTGCCCTGGTTCCAGTGATTGCCATAGCTTAGGTCAAGTGAAGACTGGATATGACCAGGGCTCCTTTCATGTTGGATCTGAATCTGTAATTCAGAATGACATGGTGATATGAAATCATGTTCAAATTGCGATATAACCATGAGGTACTGTATAATACAAAACTGTTACCCCGTGATTGATGAATGTGATGTGAGAACACTGGAGCTCGTGCTCTACTGTCATGCCATAGTGCTTGTCTACTGGTTTGATTTCGTGTCTCAGGTTCTGCGACATGTGACACTCTTTCATATTTTCTGAGTCCTCTACAGATGAAATAAGATCAGTTGATCAACGATTCTCTACTACTTTTAAGAAGCAATGTTAAAAGCTTAGATTGCTAACCTTTCACTCCATATCTGATCCTGAAGCCAGAGGTCCAATTCAACCCCTTGTGTTCAAGTAGTCCAATGATTTTGGTACTAAGTAAGTAAGGCAACCGAAGACTTGCATCCATTGAATACTGCCTCTTCCCTTCGTCCTGCCTTCGCTCCACCTGCACTGTGGATGAAGTCATACTTTTGATCCACTATATGCTTTGCGTAAGAATGAATTAGAAAAAACAGTTCTTTCTTAATAGAACTTGATAAAACAAGGTTCTTCAAAGTTTCCTTAAATAGGTAAGAATTCTATCTGTGACAACATATTTAAATGCTACCTCTCACTAGCAGGGTTTAACATCTCCTAAATAGTAGTAATTAGCTGATCCGTAATTAACGGGGTCATGTGTAAATCAACTTGTGGTCTTCTGTGCCATTGCAAAGTCTTGCCAAACATTCACAGTAAGTTCTGACTGATTTATAGTTTCCATGACTTTTGACATTGCTCTGAATGTCTCCCTTGGATTGTTTTGTCTGCAATTGCACCTGCCTTTCATTGATTTGTTAGAAGATTTTTTTGGATCCTTTGATCCTATTTCTAACTTTGAGTCTCCAATGGTACACTAGAATTTTATAAACGTAAAACCATCTCTGTAGGGTTCTACATAGAGCCTTTAATGGGTTCTCAAATCAAACTATCTCTTATGGTGCTAGCTGTTTCCTAAGGGGATACACAAGTATATATGTATTTAACATGATACATTTATATGTATGGCATACACCCTCATCCTAAGTGGCTTACTATACAGTTGATTTATCTCATTATACATCTGAGCAGTTGAGACACCTTGGTAAGGCTGAAGTTTGAAATCTTTGACCTTCAGATCAATATTTAATGCCTTAAACACTGAACTACCCCTGCCCCATACACCCATATATAAAATGCAAGCCAAAAATAAAGGTCTTGCCTGAAAAGGAAGCATCCTTAATGAAGACATTTTTCAACTTAGCGGTGATGGTTATCTTCCTGTTGAGCCCATGTGTGACATTAACCGAGAGTATCACTGGATGCCCATCTGCTGCAAACTTGGCCTCAAGCTGGCATTGTGTTTTCTTTTCTAATGGAAGACTCAGAGTCTCTATTAATCCCTGAAATAGAGAAGGAATCGAAAATACATATACAATATATTACATATTTTTCGTAATGAATGCTGGACATTGTTCTGCTTTAAACATCCGATTTTATTACCTTTAGGTAATAGTGGTACTTGTCATCTATTAGTATTTCAGCTCTTCCTGACCTCTGACCATTCAGTTCATCAAACTGCCCTGTGTACAAGAATACAAGATAATACAGGGACAATAACATATTCGCATGTTACACTGCCATGTCATTAATGTAAGTGTTTATGTCTTTTACTCCATGAATAACCTTGAATGAGAATGGTTTTCAGAGGGTGAACAATTTTCAAAATTATCCTCTGACGACTGAGACTGAAGTCCAAAGATATATCTCGGGGGATGGTGGATTGTGGGGTTCCAAGAAAAATGAGGAGGTTGGCTTCACGTGGAATCCAGGAGTTTTGCTGGTAAATAAAAAATAAAAATAAAAAAAGAAACAAAAAAAATTAAAAGTAAAACAATAAGAAAATATAAAATTAGAAATTTCAGCAACAAAGATTTTCTAAAAAAAAAAAAAGTCTACCTGATGTACAAAGGCATATGCTGCTTCTAAAAGGTACTTTTGGAGGACTCTGTCCAGTTTCTGGAGCCTCAAGCTAAAGATCATTGGGCCAGGAGGTGGAAAACCTTTTCCCATCAACAGCACAGGGTAAGTGACATCCGTGCATAGTTGCCATCCAAGCATCTTTGACCCTTGACCAGAGAAAACAACTAATTTACTGTTTTGTTTTTAGGAAAGGTAATCATTTATAATTGATTTTGTAAGATTGTGTTCAGTACATGTTTTGGGAGAACAGGTAGTCTTCTCTTTAAGGTTCCTTGGTGTGAGCTCCTCTCTACTTTCTCCACTTATGCGATACATTCTGAAACTGTTTCAAAAAAGGCATTAGTGGTCTACTAATTAGTGGATTTATCCAACATTTTATATATTCTTCTAATGAAAAATTTCAAACCTAAAGGACAAAATATCCATAACATCATCGGGTGTGTTGAAAACCATCTTCAGACTTTGTCCATTGTGTACATATATCCCTCCATCCAAACTGGTGGATGTTTTGAATTGGGTAACCCACTCCATTCCAACTCGACCAAAAGCTCCATCTACTCCCATTCTTACTGAGATGGCAACAAATGTCCTGGTTGAAAGAACAACCACAAAAGAAGATGTAGACTTGTCATTCCAAATCAAAAACTTTCCAAATATGTTTAGAATCTAGAAAGACTAGAAGTGCTCACTTTGGTTTGACATAACCAGCCAAAGAGAACTGAGACCAGTCCTTAAAGTTAGCACTGCCCTTCACCCAGAGTGAGTAGAATGAGGACATATTGATGTTCAGCTTGATGGGCAACCCTGAAAGTGATGGTAAAACCAGTTCTTCTGCCAACACAACTGCCCTGTGGTTGACCTTAACCTCGTGACCCTAAGAAGCAGAAAATACTCCTAAAACAACATTGTTGAAATAGAATTATGAAAGTTTGAACAGGTCTTTCCTTACCTTCAAAAGCTTCACAGTGAAACCAGCTACATTAAGTGATAGCTGTTTCAGTTTGCCAAGTAGTTCTTCACAGGTTATGAATGCAAGGTCATTACCAAACATCTTCACGTTAATCCAGCACTGAAACCCATCATGGCTTTTCCTCTTTCCTGTCAACTTAAACCAAAAACCTGGTCGTTCCTCATGTGTGACGTAAAACAATCAACAAATTATAACATGCTGATCCACTTACCTTAGCTTTAAGAACACTCAAGATGTTGGACTTGCAGTCCTCATTCTGATTTGCATTTTCTTGTTGGCTAAACCACCTGCCCTCGTTTCTCTTTCGCTCTTTTCTCCCATGTAATGTAGATAGTGTTTGCTCCGTAGGATTTTTATTAGTAGCAGCAGGCTGGCCTTCAAACATGCTCCAGAGAAACGGTTCTGCATTTTCCATTCTTAAAGAAACCTGACCACAAGTTCACTGATCACTATGCTATTCAGGAGTAAAACAATGCAGTTAATTATTTAAACGTATATATTATTTTTCTACCTGTAAAATATTAAATGATCTGCCTAAGATGTAAGCTGTGAGATTGGACACTGCAGAACGTGGCAGAAAAGACACTGGAGAGAAAACCAAAGCTCCCTCAATATTGACAATGGCAGCTCCTTTCAAAAACAAGAACAGTAAAGATTAACGTCAACACAACAACTCGAAAAATTCTACATACTGTACATCACCATACAAAATGGACTATAATATACCAGCATCCATTGTATAGTCCATATGTGATGAATACTTCCATGGTTCAGCCTCAAAGTCTTTACTAATGATGTCATGTGGCAACAATTCCATTAGTTCTTTCTTCAAAGGATCTTCTGTTTTCTGGATGTTGAACAGGTGGCTCCAGACAAAAGACCCAACTAAAGCATTAAAAGGAAAGAGTTTTCACAATTCAGTTAGTTGCTGAATTTTGGTTTATGTGGTTCATGACCATGCTGATCATTCTTACCTTGAGTAGATGTTTCATTGGTTAAGGTATCTTTTATGATCCTGAAGACCTCCTGGTCAGGACAGTACATGAGCTGCTGGTATGCAGCGATCCTAATCTCCACGTCCTCTTCAGGATGCTGGTATGCCCAAGCAAGAACTAGTTTCTAAAGTGAGACAAACAACATTAAAATTTTACAGCAAAACACAGGATGAGCTGGTCAACCCAATAGATCAACCTGCCTAGGTGTATGGAAACAGTTATAACATATAATATTAAACATTTCAATTGGGTAAGTAACAAGAAAACCAAAGTGGTGAAAATGATGTACTGGGTTGACCAAATGGGTTTTTGAGTTTAAATCTAGATTAAACCACAACCGATCATAAGTGGTTATGCACTTTCTATCTCCCCTGTCAATCAATTGATTCTAGCCTTAGAATTAGAAAAGGAAAGTCTTAGAATTTACCTTCCCTGGCTGGTAGCTTGTGGTTGGGAATTGGCAAAATGACCAAAGTGGGAGGAAATAGCTTGGCAAACAAAGAAAAACTAATCTTGCTCAGTGCAAAAGAAACAGATACTTGAAGGTCTACAGATATACACACCTTTCTGTGGCAGGGCATGTGTCTGAATGCTTGTAAAGCTGCTAATCGGAGCTCTAAAGGTGCTGAGTAGTTGTGAATGCAAATTTTCAATTGAGGGATGAATTCAGGTAGACCCATGTTCTCCACTGCTTTCAAAACATGGAGCAGCTGTAGAAGAAAATCAAGCATCAGTTAATGGCAATATATCTTCATGCAGCATTTTTATGACTATACCTTTGAAGCAGGTAGGTGTTCTTGCCCTCCACAGCTTGGTTCTAAATCCTCCTTTAAAACCTGTACAAACTGTTCGACCTCAGGGATGTGACTACATGGAGTCCATTCCCTCTGGCAGAGGCGGCGAGTAAGCGAGGAAATGGCAAGCAAAATCTTCGGACGAATCGGAGGAAATTTCAAGAGAGACTGAGAACGGAAATGGGACAGGTCAGTAAATGTTGGAGAATGGGTTTAACCTCTTGATCAGTGGCATAAAAAACTCACAGTGATATTGCTGATCATTGATGGTGTGGCATGGGAAGCAAATGTGACCGTGCTAAGGAAGGAACTGATATGATCCTGATCAATCTCTTGGTTGAGGATGAGATTTGTTGTGAACTGGATGCATGCTTCAGAGCCACATGCTGGTAGTGCCTCCAACAAAGGTTGCCTGTCACAATGAAAGGAAAACAAGCAAAATCTGATAGTCAAAGTTGTGAATTTGTGCAACACACAGTGTTGAGGTTGAAATGTGTTGAACCATCTAACAGATTCCTCAGTGCTTCAGAGTAAGACTGACCAGTCATCAAGGCATTTAAAGGAGACCTCTTGCCAGACATCATTTAGCTCCTGGAAAGTCAAAGTCCTTAACTGGACGACCAGACTCAAAAACAGATCTGATTGCTGAGGCATAAAAACAAGAAGAAAAACTTGAAACATCATAAGCACTTTTGCACTTACAGTATTAGTCTATTTGCGAAGTTCAACCAGAGCAAATTGAAGCACACATATTTTATTAAATAAAAAAAGCATAAAAAATGTTAATTGTCGAGTTTTTGCAGAAAATGTACTTAAATAAATGGTAAGTATGGGAAATACAGGGATTGAACGGTAAAATTAAACAACGGTGTGTTAGATAAATCACTCAACACAATAAGATCGATTTATGTCCAGCAAATATTAGCTCGGAATATTAGTTTACAAATATTTGTACCAGCTATGAAGAATACATTTTATTCTCTCTTTGATTCACTCTGAGGTGGTGTAGTGGTTAGCACCAGAGGTGGAAAGTAACGAATTACATTTACTCGCGTTACTGTAATTGAGTAGCTTTTTTGTGTATTTCTACTTTTTAAAGTAGTTTTCAAAATCTGTAATTTTACTTTTACTTAAGTACGTTTTGTTTGAAGTATTGTAATTCGCTACATTTTAAAACATATTCGCTACTGAGTAAAAAACAAATGAATGAAAATGATAAAATAATAAATATATATTATCCTTTGTATAAATGCTCCGTTGCGCTCGCGTGTGTGTATCATGTCCTGGTTGCGCGCCGCTCCAGACTCCATTCCAGGTTTTCTGACTGTCCCCACATCGGCAGCTACCTGACCTTCCACATGGTCGCTTCTGCCCTGGGAGTGACGTCATTGACTAGTGAGACCATATACAGTATAAACCGGAGAGAGACGCGGGAAAGATGAAAGAGATTGCGATTTTGGCGTTTTGATATTTGGTTGTGTATTCCGGTTTGACTTTTTGCCTCCAATTGACTTTGATTATTGCTTTGTCCCTTTGGTTTGGTTGGTCTTTGTATATATTTGTAGATCATTTCATTGTTTTTGGTTTAGGGAGTCCGGGAAGGTACCTGTATTTTTGTTTGCCGTTTTTTTTTTTTTTTTTTTTTTGCAGGTAATCTAGCAACTAAATATAAATACCATTTTGTTTATTATTTTGGCCTGGGTCCACCCTGAATCTGATTCTCCTCCTCCTGTTGTGTGTGTGTGTGGGTGTTTGTATATACAAACCTCATTATTTCATCAGTTAATGATGAAATAACCCCTTAACCCCCCGCTGTTAAAAAAAAATAAAGTAACTCGGTAACTTTTACTCTGAGTAAATTTTTTAATGCGCTACTTTTTACTTTTACTTGAGTAGATTTTTGTAATGGTAACTTTACTTGTACTTAAGTAAAATTTCACTGGAGTAACAGTACTTGTACTTGAGTACAAAATTTTATTACTCTTTCCACCTCTGGTTAGCACTGTCGCCTTGCACCACCAGGGTCTGGGTTCGATTCCCCGGCCAGGCTCGATTCCCGTCTCTGTGTGCATGGAGTTTGCATGTTCTCCCCGTGCTTGGTGGGTTTCCTCCGGGTACTCCGGTTTCCTCCCACAATCCAAAGATATGCAGATTAGGCTAATTGGCGTTCCTAAATTGCCTGTAGTGTGTGAGTGGGTGTGTGTGTGTGTGTGCGATGGATTGGCACCCTGTCCACCTAGTGCCTGAAGTCTCCTGGGATAGGCTCCAGGTCCCCCGCGACCCTGAACACAGGATTAAGCGGTATAGAAAATGAATGAATGATTCACAATGCCTTTGGCTTGATTTCCCCCCAAAAAAAGCTGCAAATCCAAAACATATAAATAACGTAGAATATTTTGTTCATTTTCCTCAACTGAGCTGATTTGAACTCAATAGAACCATTTTCTTAGGGAAATCAAACATTAAAACCATACGTAGACCATTTTCAGCTTGTCTGGTCCACATCTGAGAAAAAAAAATCTTGAATTATGAGAAATAAACTGTTACTTGACCTGTTGCTGGTCTGCTGAGTGAGCACAAAGTCTCCTCACTGTGCTAGACAGTTCCTGAGCTGAGCGTGATCCTCCTTGGCTTGGGTTCTCCGCTTCCATGTCGAATTCCAAATCGGTCAAATATCCTTCATCATGCAACCCTGATAGAAAACGATTTGGTTTATTTATTTATTTCTTTGTCTGTTTTTATGTGAAATTGTTATGTGTATAATACATTCTTGTCATGTTAACACATTTTTGACTTCTCACGCTACCCGAATCTACTTGTATCCCATCCAGGGTTCTCAAAAGAGTCAGGGTTGCGACCGTGCTAGTCTGCGCCATATCTAGTGACCCTGACAAGGGCACAAGTACCACCGTCTCGGTGCAGTTCACCTTGTCCATCATGGTTGTGCCATAGAGCTGGGTACATGTGAGGCTGGCATTCACTGTCTGATAAGAGAATAATCATGTTTAAAACCAAATTTGTGGGTGATTGACATAAGATATTAAGCAGATCACATAAAAAAAGGACCTACCCTGTCTTCTTTCATTGGGACAGAATTCCACCAAAAATCATTCACTCTATCTTGGAGGCATTGCTGCAGGTGCCGTGTCTTCAGTACTGAAGTGCCCTTCATTTCATAGGAACTGATACACGTCCCATGTATATCAGTCTAACAAAATGAAATAGTATTAATTATTATTGAATATTATTAGTAGTATTAATTATGTATCATTTAATCAATAATACATGAAAGGGGGTGCTGTTGTGCTGAATATCAGCATGACTGTGATGTGGCTGTAAATTTCACTAAAGCATGACCAGAAATGCAATGTTTTTATAGAACAGTTCCACAAACACTATTTATTATCAACATATTATGACTCGTTCGCTTAATTAACAAGACATTTGGCTTAGTTTACTAGTAAATTACTAAATATTGATTAATTGTATTAAGTAAAGGTAGTTTTAAATTCTCAAAGTTTGAGGAGAATAAACCATGGAGGCGGTAGACAGCTCTGAGAAACTTTCGAGATTTACTTTACATTTCCAATTATTCCACTTTTGAATATCAGCTAACTTAAGGGTTCCGAGGTTGAATCCCAATTAGCGTTAAATGGAAACCTAGTGCATTATGATACAATGGATGTACAGTCCATTGTTCCACACAACAAGTAGTTTCCTTGATCAGGTGTTAGAGAGGGATTTGAGATTCAGCCTTGTGTTAGAAGCTCGTTAGATTTGTAGCTTGTTTAGCTGTGGATAAACAACATGGACGAGTTAGAGACAATAACTCAGATCGACTTAAAAACAAGTGCTAAGGAGACAAATTGTTGTTTACATACAGTTATAACCTTACATATACATAAGATACATATACAATGCATATAAATTAACTTCCCAGTGTGATTATCATCTATTATCACCATTTGCAGTGATTTACACCAATTATTATGGCAAAAAAAGTATGTCAGTTTGTCATTAAAAGTGATCTGATCTTCATCTAAGACAAGAGTATTGACAAATTCTGATCTTTCATGTCTTTATTGAGAACAACTACTGTATAAAAAACCCCATAGTGTTAATAGAAACAGTATGTGAAACATTGAGTTAATGACCTTAAAAAAGCTCATTGGACTCAGGTGTTAGTATACATGGAGTCTCGATAAGACTTGGAGGTGTGGACTACAGCTACTTTGACGAGAAGAATACATTAATGTGAACCTTGCCTCGCCAAAAAGACCTTTCAGAGGATCTATGAACAAAGAATAAAGAATTGTTGACTTACGTAAAGCTGGAAAGGGTTACAAAGTTATTTTAAGAAATATACTAGTTACTCTTCCAAAAGTGGGCGCCCACTCAAAATGGCCCAAAGAGCACAACCAACTGTCATCAATGAGGTAAAGAAACAACCCTGAATGACAGACAAAGATGTGACGGCATCATTGGAACTGACTAACATCTGTGCTCATGCGTCTACAGTACTGTACATAAAAAATGTAACAAGCGGAGCCACAAAGAACGCCGCTGCTTACTAAAAAGAACCTGGAAGATTTCAAAAGAGCTCACTGACACTCCACTGCGGTATTGGCAAAATGTTTTGTGCAACTAAGATTGAACTATTCTGAAAGAGGACACAGCACTACATCTGGCGTAAAATGAGCACAATCATCATCATGAAAACATTATCCCAACCGTAACGTATCGTGGAAAAAAAAAAACTCTGTAGAAGTCGAGTGATGCAACAGGAAAATTACCCAAAACACCAGAGCAAGTCTACAACAGAATGGCTTCAGAAAAACAAAATCCGCCCTTTTGGAGTGGCCAAGTCAGAGCCCAGACCTCAACCCGATAAAGATGCTGTGGAATGACTTGAAGAGAGTCATGCACATGAGACATCCAAAGAATATGGCGGCGAGAAAGCAGTTCTACCAGGGACAATGTGCAGGTCTGATACACAGCTACAGGAAGCACCTGGTTGAGGTTATTGCTGCCAAAGGGGGGGCGGGGTCAACCAGTTATTAATTCCAAGGGTTCATTTACGTTTTTTCCACTACCATTTGGAATGTTGAAGGAGTGTCTTCAATAAAGACATTATTTTAGGCACATTATATTGATCAGTACTCTTGACTTAGACGAAGATCAGATCACATTTAACGACAAATTAAAGCAGAAAAACATGAAATTCTAAAAGGTTTGCATGCTTTTTCTTGCCACTATATATTAAGATGATCTGCAGTCAACTTCATGGTTACTCTGTAATGAAGTAAAGCAAAAAAAATTTTTAAAAATCCTGTTTTATTATCATTATGAGTACTTGTTGAAAGGGTCCCCACCTCTTTCACAAGCTCTCTGACCCGTCCGGAGCGGGAGGTCTGGAGCATGCTCAGTATGGCTCTCTTGATGTTAAGAGCCCACACCTGCTCGCTTCCCTGTGCGCACAAGGCGGTGACCTTTCCCCCTCGAAGCAAGAACCGCAGGGGCTTCTTCTCCAGCGCCTCTCTACCACAAACCAAAACACCAGATGGACTATTAACATCTTATTCAGGGCAAAATGAGTGTGACAAAACTGAGAAGATATTTGCAGGACACACAAACTGATCTCAAGTTGTATGTTGACCAAAAAAAAAAAAAAAAAAAGAGTTTCGTATGGTAGTGCGTCTGCAAATTTAAACCACTGTGTCAACAATAGTAACAAGTCACAGCTGCATGGAGAAGTGTCATGGTGTCAGGCAAGAAAGAAAATAACCAAGCTGCAAAAATATGAATGGAAAGAAAATGCGATGAATAAATTCATTACGATTCCGCAGATGATTTACCGTAGGGTTTTCAAGCGTAGCACAGAGTTTTCCTTTTTTGGTGAGCTTTGCTTGATTTGTGGATTCCGCAGCTACAAGAACACAATAAAAAAATTAAAAAAATAAAAAACAGTGGAGAAAAAAAGGTTTTAATTCATATTGATTGATTATTTTTTTTTTACAACAAGCAGTTGTTTTACAAAATTCAGCTAGTGTATAATAATGCACTTGTTCTATAACATTATAATTTGAATAGTAACAGCATATACAGGAATGTGACAAAGCCTTATTCAAAGTATTTATTCATTCATTCATTCATTCATCTTCTATACCAGCACTGTCGCCTTGCACCTCCAGGGTCTGGGTTCGATTCCCCGGCCAGGCTCGATTCCCGTCTCTGTGTGCATGGAGTTTGCATGTTCTCCCCGTGCTTGGTGGGTTTCCTCCGGGTACTCCGGTTTCCTCCCACAGTCCAAAGATATGCAGGTTAGGCTAATTGGCGTTCCTAAATTGCCCGTAGTGTGTGATTGGGTGTGTGAGTGTGTGTATGTGTGTGTGCCCTGCGATGGATTGGCACCCTGTCCAGGGTGTACCCCGCCTAGTGCCCGAAGTCTCCTGGGATAGGCTCCAGGTCCCCCGCGACCCTGAACACAGGATTAAGCGGTATAGAAGATGAATGAATGAATGAATCTTCTATACCGCTTTATCCTGTATTTAGGGTCGCGGGGACCTGGAGCCTATCCCAGGAGACTTCGGGCACTAGGCGGGGTACACCCTGGACAGGGTGCCAATCCATCGCAGAGCACACACACACACACACACACACACTATGGTCAATTTAGGAACACCAATTAGTCTAACCTGCATGTCTTTGGACCGTGGGAGGAAACCGGGGTACCCGGAGGAAACCCACCAAGCACGGGGAGAACATGCAAACTCCATGCACACAGAGACGGGAATCGAACCCGGACCCTGGAGGTGCAAGGCGACCGTGCCGTCTATTAAAAGTATGTCTAAAAAAATTTTGTTTTTTTCCTTTCAAATTTCTAGAATAATAATTTTCTGATTTTTTTTAAAGGTTTTCTGCAACATATCTTTAGGATAACATATCGGTTTTTGATAAGTTGCATGTTGGTCAAGCTCAACTGTTTCTAAGTAGCTGCTTTAACGTAAGTAATACTTTGAACTAACTACGTGGCTGTTTGTAGTTTGTGGCTGTTCCACAAGATTAAACGTAATTACAAACTTTAAATCAGTTACTGTAATTTAATTAACTGCATTTTAATTGAACATTTATGCAGAATGGGTAGGAATGAGAAAATGCATCTCAGAAGTGCTACAGATGTCAATAGATCACACAATAACAATCTAGTCTTAGGTGTGTGGTTTCCTGACAAGCTATATTTTTCCAAAGTTTATTCAGTTTACATCGCACATGAAGGCTTTTTTTTATATCAATAAAATAAACACGTTTTCTAAAACATAAATAAATAAATAAATAAATTCTTCATACGTACATGTAAAATCATTTCTGGGCACCCTGGGAGTGTGTCGATGTCGACCACACAGTCGAAAGCTAATTGACTCGTTCCTGATGTAGGTCCTTTCATAGAGCTGGTGATGGTGGTGCTGTACCTGTAAGTATGTCTCTGGACCTTTCCAATATTCCATGACACTGAAAGCAAACCACAAAAACACTCAATGATGAATCATGAATAACCTGCTATGAATAATCTTTTTCCTTTGTTCTCCCTGAATATTAGGTCTCACCCGAGCAAGTAGACTTGCAAAGTTGCTCCTGATGCATTTTATGGCTTTCACCTAGTTCAGGGGGAAAAAAAAAAAAAAAAAAGAAAGAAAGACAATAGCGCTGCTGAATTTCAGTCCTAAAGTATTGATTTGTTTAATATAACAGCAGCTCTTACAGAAGCGCTGGCTGCATTTAGGATAACAGCGTTCATTTTAAAGAGCTCCTTTCAATAGGTCGTCGTTTTCTATAGTGAAAATGCTCGGCATAATCGAAGCCATAAAAATGCACAATTTTTTTATTTCTTCAATAGAAAAACAACTTAGCATAAATCTGCTTTGGGGTCCTTGGAAAAATAATCAATGTGATTCAACATTTGCCTATAACACCATGTTTTTCAGTGTTTTCTTCCCCCAAACCAGTTATTGCTCCAATTTACAGAACACTGGAAATTCAGACATTAAACATTGGTGCGCCAATTCATGACAAATGGTCCAAATAAATACTTTTACAAAGATCACTCGAAAGTAGCTTTAAAACCAAATTGCACACTTACCACTAAATGTGCTGATCAGGAGCAATATAAAGAGATCCCTAAGCATCCGTGACAAAGACATGACCTTGGAATCCAACCGCACTTGATACTGAAGAAATGCCTTGCATCGATGCTTCTTAGGACTAAAGTGTCCTCCTGAGTGGGGAGTGTGTCAGGGTGTGGGTTAATAAGGAGAACGGTCCCCCAGCAGGAGGCCTGACTGAGCGGGTTCCACCACATAACACTGTCCATTGTACGGGTTGTAGAAATATGTCTTTACAACGGAAGAATTAAAACAATTCCCCCAGTCACAATGTTGTTTAGTCAAATTAAAAGTTTTATAATAGTTTATAAAAGTCCCTATAGGTCTTATAAAAAAAAAAAAAATAATAATAATAATAAAAAAGGTCTAGGCACATGTTCCTGTAAATCTGCTTTGAGACAATGTCCATTGTTTGAAGTGCAGTGCAGACTGAATTGAATTGAACTGGTGTAACATACGTAATGTTATGATGTGATTTAACATGTGAATTCTGTTCCTGTGCAGGTGACATGTGAAACACGCAGCAGTACATAAGGGCTTGTACTGAAGTGACCTGGAGTGAAGAGTTCGGTCAAATAACCTCATTTCCCAGACTGATGTACTGAGCTGCATGTACTGTATGACCGATGCACTGAGCTGGGCATTTACAGTATAGTGCTGTTTGGAAGTCACACACCGCCACATACTGGTGACTAATTGAACTGCAATATTCATAACTGTACATATACAGTATATACAGCAAAATCTCCCTATTCCATCTTATCGTTACATTTTAAGGTCACAGTCATATAAACCTTTTCACTGTGTATGGTTGCATATACAGGTTTGGATTTTTTTTCTCCCTAAATAATAAAACCCCTCATTTAAAAACTGCATTTTGTGTTTACTTGTGTTATCTTTGACTAATAGTTAAATGTGTTTGATGATCAGAAACATTTTGTGTGACAAACATGCAAAAGAATAAGAAATCAGGAGGGGGGCAAATAGTTTTTCACACCACTGTATTGTAAAATATAATGCAATCTATAAAATTTTAATTTATAGAAAACTAGTGCTTATATTCATTCATATATTGATCATATTGCAATGAAGACAAAAACTATTTTATTTATTCTTGTTACCTGTTAAATTTAGAATTAATTACAAGCTATCGTCACAAATATATAAAGAAATTATATTATAAAGTATATTGTTGAATATAAAATTACATACATTAATATATGGAAAGCAATTCCTTATGTATTTTTCAATATATTGTAATATATAAATACAACATATTATTCTGTATGTTGTGAATATATTTAACTTTTCGAAAATATTTTTGAACAGACTTTTTACTGTTATTTATTAGTTAGTATCAGTTAGTGTAGCAACGAGGAATATTAACTTTATAAAAAGTAAATCAGAACACCAATTAAATTAATATATTGACAGTTAATATATTGAGAAATATATTTCCTTTGCGTAAGGGATGTGCATGTGACAAATAAAACTTTTCATTTGAATTATGTATATATGTATATACACACTGTATATGTATGAAACTATACTTTAGAAATCCATTAGAAAAAGCCGTTATCAAGGCTTTACAGAGCATAATTATCACGTCTCATCATTAACTGTTCAAAGGAGATTATTGCATATTTTGGACTCCTTCTGCATTGCTTTACAATCACCTCCTTGACTGAGGTTCTTTTCTCCTGGTTGCTCAGTTTGACCATGCAGCTCGCTCTGGAAAGAGTCCTGGTGGTTCCAAACCTTTTCCATTTATAGATGATGGAGGCCACTGTGCTCATCAGGATCTTCAATACTGCAGATTCTTTTTGTGTACTCTTTGCCAGACCTGAATCCAGATGCAATCCTGTCTCGGAGGTCTACAGACAATTGCACCCTGACATGCATTCATTCATTCATTCATCTTCTATACCGCTTTATCCTGTGTTCAGGGTGGCGGGGACCTGGAGCCTATCCCAGGAGACTCAGGGCACGAGGCAGGGTACACCCTGGACAGCATGCCAATCCATCGCAGAGCGCACACACACAAACTCATTCACACACTATGGTCAATTTGGGAACGCCAATCTGCATGTCTTTGGACTGTGGGAGGAAACCGGAGTACCCGGAGGAAACCCACCAAGCACGGGGAGAACATGCAAACTCCATGCACACAGAGACGGGAATCGAGCCTGGCCGGGACTCGAACCCGGACCCTGGCGGTGCAAGGAGACAGTGCTAACCACTACACCACCGCTCCGCCATCTCAAATCATGTCCAATCGACTGAAAATACCACTGGTGAACTCCAATGGAGTTGTAGAAGTATCTCACTGATGATCAGTTGAAAGAGGACACACCTGAGCTCAATTTTGAGTGTCATGCCAAAGCCTGTGAATACGTACAGTAAGTACTTTGTGATTTTAATAAATTTGCATAGGTTTTAAACAAACTCCTTTCAACTTGTCATTATGGGGTTTTGAAATGAATTTCATGAAACTAGCAATTCTTTGGTTAACAAGAAAACAAGAAACACTCGTCTCCTGAACATTGTTTTGAGGAGAAAATCCAAATACAATCCAGAATATTAATGGAGGATCATCTACTCCTGTGGTTTCCGAGAATGATTAACTAAAATTCACGTATACTGTATAAATGTTACACCATGCTCTACAGTCTCCAAGCATTACCAGGTCTTTTTCAAAACAAATATGATATTTATTTGATAGGAATTTTCCATATATCCATTTTCGACCACTTTCGACTACTCCATTCTCCTACCCCGTCCTTCTAAACAATAAGTCCTAGTAGTAAATATGGACGAGAGACACATCACTCAAAATGTGCATAATTGCAGTTTTCCCTCATAACATTGAATCTGTATATATAAAATAACGCTTCCACTATAGCGGACTAATTATACGCTCTTAAGTTAATATGTACTTCTGAATCATTATATTCCAAAACAAGTTATTACCAAAGAGGATCCTATCCAAAAAAAGATCTTGGAGGAGGTAGGAGCATCATGGGAGGAAGTCTGCAATGGTGTAATGTGGTATATAGTATGTTTCTAAAATTGTCCACAGATCCTCAGAGGTCAAATAAGGAGGCAGGAGAATTTGAGTTGAACATGGATGTAACACAACACCATTGCATTAAAAGCTAAAGCAAATACAAATACCTCATTTCCAGTGAAACCTTAAAAAATCATTTAAGATCCCAAAAAACTAATCAACACCTTCTGACCAATCAGATTTGAGAATCCATCAGTGCTGTGATATTAATGTATATATAAAACAAAACATGGAACTGGAACAACTGCAGACACAACTTTTTCTTTTTTTTTTTTTTTTTTACAAAGGAAAGCCGTTTGTGCAATCAAAGCACGAGCAAGGAATTTAAAGTGAAATAGGAACAGGTATTTCCTCTTATGAGCACGGGTGAGTCTGGAATGAAAACCAAAACTTCAGGAGTCATTAAGGGGAGCAGCATCTGGAAGCAGGCGCCTGTTGTTTGGATAAAATGCTGTCTGTTGAGATGCCTCTGAGTTGGTTTTGATTGATTTTTTTTGTTGTTTGTTTGTTTGTTTGTTTTTGGCATAATTCCCATTCTTATTAGTCAGAAGCTGGTGATTTGTTCATTTAGGATGTGAACTATTTCCAATTATTTTGGAAACCGCAATCGGACTCTGAAGATTATGGACAGAAAGTGGACAAAATACTTGAGATTCGGAGGCATTATACACTTTTCCACTGACACATACCAAAGAATTAACTGTCCACTAATCTAAAAACTTAAGTTAACTTAAGTTAACCACTAATCTAAACTTAACTTAAATTTTTTTTTTCAGTAATCTATTTTCTAGTTGTGCATTTTACAAGGGTCATTCAAATCAAACCGGGACTCATGATGACATTTCTGGTGAATGAAAGCGTAAACACTATTGACTTTTACAGAAGACTTCAGTCACACTGCGGTTATGAGTATCTTAGCCGCAGTACGTCTGTGAGTGATGATCACGTCTAAGGTGGCTCGGAGGCCACTGCAGTCCTTCGCATGAACATTCAGAGAGTGGAACGCCTGGCAATTGAAAACTGATGGATTAGTTGTCGCCAACTTGCAGAAGACACACATCTGTCTGTGGGAACTGTACATACGATCATTCACTATTACGACTAGCACTTTACTGGAACTCAACTGGTAGCTCAGTGGTTACGGCATTGGACTACGGTTCGGAAGATCCCAGGTTCAAACCCCACAACCACCAAGTTGCCACTGTTGGGCCCTTGAGCAAGGCCCTAAACCCTCAACTGCTCAGATGTGTAATGAGATAAAAATGTAAGTCGCTCTGGATAAGAGCGTCTGCCAAATGCCTAAATGTAAAATGTAAAGGAGTTCCCGGGAGGCCATCGTTTCAGACGCGAAGCAGGCAACCCGATGGTAGTCATGGCTCTGGTGTCCTGAGAAAACTTTTTACCTTGATGGTAGGTTTCTAGTTATAGACATACAGCAGTCGAGGGCCTGGTTTTCCTCACACAATGTTAGTGATATACATGTGATTGTTTTAAATACTGTAAAGGTTCCCTTCTTACCCTGATGCACCCATCACTCTGGAATAAGGAGAATCTGGACTCATCAGACCACTTGACACATGACCACTCTATGCTCCCTAGCAAACTGAAGCCCTTTTTTGATTAATCTGACTAAGAACTAACAAGTGGTTTGGCACTACACAGTTTCTGTGGAGTCCCAATCCTGTGAGCTCTTACTTTCACTATTGAAACTCACTATTCAAAATTTTACTACTGATACTTTCACTATTACTGTTGATTTTTTTTTTTTACCAAGCACCAACCATGGTTAAGTGATCTTGATTCATGTTTTTTTTTTTTTTTACCACCTTCCTTTCACAGAGTTGACTGCTCAGCGCTATCCTTTCAGGTTTTAATAAAGTCATGAATGGTTCTTATCCCAGTCCCAGGAATTTCAAACCTACTTTTATTTGCTTGATGAAGCTTAATAATTTAATCCAAATGAAATGATGACCTTTTTTTCCAACAGGCAGTGTATAATTTCTTTTTAATCCAGATGAAGCTACATCCATCTCCTAGGAGACCAAGATAGCTAAATTGGCCTAACATTAGGCTTTTTATAGGTTCATGTATGGTTAATCGGGCCGATAGCGATTTCCTTTGAGAGTATTACACTTAGGGAAATTAAGCACTAATGGAAGATGAACATGAACGCTCTGGGTAAAGTTTAATTACATCAAATGAATATGAGTGACATCAGTCAATTGCCATTTCATGACTACAATCAAGGCTATTTATAATAGTTATGTACTTTTGTCTAGCGCCACTGAGTACTAACGCATACTTTTTTGTCACTAATCAGACCTGAGCAGATAAATGACACAAAGAACCTATAAAGAGCTGCGAGAGTGTTTCCCCTACTGACATACTGTCTCTACCCCTGAAGCTAGTCTTTGGTCCAAAGAGCCTTCTTTGGCTAAATAATTTACAACGATGTATGTTATTGGATTACGCATTAGCACAGAAGATGGAGAAGCCGATTAGGTTGATGTTTACAGCTAGGGTCAGGTCTCACTGCTTTATGTGGGCATCGCGTTGGTGATACGCTATACAGGTATGGACAAAAGTATTTGGCCAAACCTGCATTATACATATACTTCTATATGGAGTTGGTGCCTCTTTGGACGAGAAGGACTGGCTCACACTTTCCGTTCCAGTTCATCCCAAAGGTGTTGAGGTCAGGGCTCTATGTGGGCCAGTCAAGTTCTTCCACGCCAAACTCATCAAAGCACGTCTTTATACAGTAGTCCTTGCTTTGTGCACTGGGGCACAGTCGTGTTGGAATAGAACAGAAACGGTTGCCTCAATGTTGGAAGCATATTGTCCAAACAATGTTGTCCAAGGTATCGTGGTATGCTGAAGAATTAAGATTGCCCTTCACTTGAGATAACAATGAATAGAATAATTAACAGGTTTGACCAAATACTTTTTGTTCATATAGTGTATATAATACAGCAGGGTAACACCAGTCAATAAAAATATCTTTGTGCCGAGGTCCAAATTTCATGTAAGTGGTAGAATTCAGATCTCTCTCATCATATATGCACTCATTCTAAGTTCAAGTCTAAAAATTTCCATAGAATTTCAGTAATATTTATTTTTCAGTTACTATGTTAAAATGGACAGTTTGAACTTTGATGGCCGTGTATACTTCCTTGTATTTTCTGTGTAATACAAACAATTTTTTAATCAATCTTTATTGAGTCTTCATTTGTGCGCTGCTGGACTACAAATGAATGTGAAAGGACTCTGGTTGCTCTGTCACACAGGACTCTCAGTTTGAGTATTTTACACACCCTCACCTCGAACTGCGGATGTTTGCTCAAACGACCTGTCTCATAGTCGTGCTTCACATTGATGCTTTTTATTCCAGCCACAGTTTCAGAACATATCAGATGAATTGGTTTTAAACTTCTCACAGAAAGAATAAACATATATTGAGCTGTGTGTTCAAGGTTGAAGGTTCGGGTTTCACACATTATTTGCCCTTTTAAAAAAAAAATTATGATGATAATAATCCAAGCTGATTCACCCTTTTAATTTTCTTTTGTACACTGTAAACTATCACGTTGGTCGGCTCTTAAGCGACCTGTATGGCTGCACCCACCTCAAAGGAAAAAAGTGCTAGATTACTGGTATATTATTTATTCTCATTTATCAGAAAAGAATCAGGGTCCAGATAGAACTGTTACTCGGACTGAGACGAATAAAGGTATATCTTATCTTCTCTTATATAAAACATTATTTCAGTCATGAGTCTATAAAGGGGACTGTCCCAAACCCTTGAGAGACCTTGGGATCTTGAGGTGTTAAGAACAGAACTGAGACGCAGGAAAAGAGACTTTCTTTATTAAAAATGTGAAGAAGAAGGAAAAAAAAAGAACCCACTCATAGAGAGGAGCTGACTCATGAAGCAGCACCAGGCATCTGCTTTTCTTTCCGTTTCAGACACACCCACCCCTGTTGTCTCGTTTCGCTCCACGCCCTCGGTTGCGTCACTTTAAGCGTCACGTGTCTCTAGTTTCCTTCTCCACTGTATGCGAGTGTGTGTGTGTGTGTGTGTGAGAGAGAGGGGGTGTGGCCTGCACTTCCACCGGCTTTACCGCACACTCACGCACAATGAAACAACGAAAGGCTGATGTAGGACACCACGTTGGGGCTTAAGAGACACGGGCACGCGCGCCGAGTTTCCTGCGTTTCTTTCATCTTTAGTTCGTATGGACTGCGTTTGAAGATCGGAGCGGCGCGGCGGATTCGCTTGTTATCGTTATTATTTATTTTTCATTAATTCACCGGGGTGGGAAACCGAGGGCAGCCATCGTCCACACGCGCGCGCGCCCGCCCGCCACCCCGCCTTCTCGCGCTTTGTTGTTTTCGATCTCCGCGCGCGACCATGTCCGTGTTCGCCGACTCCGATTATCTCGCCGCCGAGTGCCTGGTGTCGATCTCGAGCGGTCCGGTGCTTCACCGGCCCAGAGCCGCCGTGACGAATCACGGCGAGGCGGACGGCTCGCGCGAGGACAGGGAGGTGCGCGAGACACTTAGGCTCGAGGGCGCGTGCGAGGAGGAGGAGGCCAACGTCGTCCTCGCGGACACGCACGCGGCTTTCCGGCCCATGTCCGCGCATTCGGAGAGCAGCTCGTCGTCGAGCTCGTGCGGCGAGAGCGGATACGCCACGCTGTGCGACTCGGGCACCGCGACCCCGACCATGACCCCTACCGGTACCCCGGTTCCGGGACACACAAACCGCAACGCCCCCCAGCAGATGTGGGCAGAGGCAGGAGGAGGAGGGGCGCCACCGCGTTCTCCCTCTAAGCGCCACCCGTGCACTTTCAGCGGATGCGACCGAGTCTACGGCAAATCCTCCCACCTGAAGGCGCACATCCGGACACACACAGGTGAGCGCGCTGAGCCAACACGCTCACTACCTCAGTGCTCGCGTGACAATCGGGTTGCCATGGCAACGACTGCGTTGCAAAGTTTCACCAAACAGTTAACACAACGTTTACATTTGAAACCAGTATTCAACGAATACGTGTCAGATTTAACACGACTGTTGTTGTTGTTGACTTAGAGGTTTGAACCTGGATGGAAAGTTTTCACGCACAAAACATAAAAATCGGTTAATCATTTTTTATTTGTTCGTAATAATAATAATAATAAAAAAAATTAATTATATAAACGTTAAATGTTTTAATCCCGTATTTATTTTTCAAATGAACAAATTTCTATACACTTATAATAAGTCTTTTTGTTGTTGTTGTTTGTTGAGGTGTCTAATCGCAATCCTCTTACTAACAGTATTACTAATCACACAAGCGCGTGCGTCATTTATTCCGTTAATTCCGTTCGTCCTCTATTATGATTCGCACGCCATGAGCTATGCTAAGCTAAATGACTAGCTAGCTAGCGCGTACAAACCGACCAATTCTTTGTTTAGCACAGTTTTCGATTTTCTAGTAGTGCGTGAAAATAATTTAACAATCACACATTGTATTGGAATATCTAGAAATGAAATTAATATTAGATTAAAACGTGATTAAAATTTCACACTAATGTGGTGGGAAAACAACTAGCTAACAGGGCAACGCCCCTTCAGATCTAGATGTGATGTTTATTGTTTAAAAAAATGTGGGTAGTTGATGATTTAGTTGTAAAATGTATATGTTATTAGAGTGGAAATCTATTTTTCATTTGAGATCACACAAAATGAATAACAATGACTTACTAATGATGATGATTACTAAAAAAAACATGTATTGTATGTCAGTACATAGGCCCATTGGTGACTCCATTCTGAAGCACATGAAATATATTGAAATGATGGTAATGTGTGATGCAGTTCTTGTGCTCTTTTTTTTTTTTTTTTGTTATTCCTCTCGAAAGTACATGTAAGTTCTCATTCTGTTATCACTTTGCCAGCATGGTTACAAAAGTGGTTACAGTTCAAGTAAAGGAAATAAAAGCAAGTATGTTTCATGGTTCGCATTATCTTCGAGCTTTCTACGAGTGCCTAAAATAATCTTATAACCCCACAATGTATTGGAATAAAAAGTTAAATTAAAAAAAAACTAAAGTACACTGAGTGGAAAACAGCCAGCTAGCAAGGCAACGCCCCTTCAGGTTCCCTCCAAGAGTAATTAAATTGAAGTAAATCCCAACAAATTAAAATGTTTGTCAAGTAAATTCTATAAAATTATTATTAATTCTCTCAAAAGTTTATGTAAGTAGTTATATCTCCTGCTGTTGAAACATGCCAGCGAAATTATACTGGTTGTTGTTGATGGTCTAGATTTCCCTGTTGGTTAAAGCTAATGTTTTTTCTTTCACCATTTTCCAATGTAAAAGAAGTGAAATGTTAATGCAAATACGACTCTCAGTGGCTTAGTGGTTACTACTGTGGCCTTGCACCTCCAGGGTCTGGGTTCAATTCCTGCCTGGGGGTCTGTGTGCTTGGTGGGTTTCCTTCCACAGTGCTAAGACATGCAGATTAGGCTAACTGGAATTCCCAAATTGCCCATAGTGTGTCACTGTTCATGCGAGTGTGTGTGTCCAGCAATTTGGATTTGACCTCATGCCCAAAGTCTCCTGTGATAGATGCCAGGCACCCTGCAACCCTGTATACAGGATAAAGCGGTGTGGACGATGAGTGAGTTGTCCAGTGCTAGCTCAACAATTCCGTTGGTCATGTATCTGTAAAAGTAATGCCATTGAGTATTAATGTCTTTCGCATGTTGTGTTTTTTTTTTTTTTTTCAAATATATATTTACATATACAGGTGAGAGGCCGTTTCCATGCACCTGGCCCAACTGCGCGAAGAAATTTGCCCGGTCCGATGAGCTGGCACGCCACCTGCGCACTCACACTGGAGAGAAGCGCTTCCAGTGCCCGCTTTGTGCCAAACGCTTCATGCGCAGTGACCACCTGATCAAGCACGCACGCCGCCACCCCGACTTCCACCCATCCATGATCGGACGTAGAGGACAAGGCTCGCCCCAGGGTCAAGGGTCATCCATCAGCACACAGTCTCAGTAAACCAGCAGCATCCACTTCACAAGCTAAACCAAGTCGGACACCTTTACATAGCAATGCGAGTCCTTTTGTTTTTTTAAAAACACAAGTTGTGTTCAAAGTTCTCCCTTCTCCTCGTCTTCCTTCGGGTACAGTCATGAGGTCGGGCTGGTCGTTTGCCTCAACACAATAATCCTGGTGCAATCACATCATCCAGCATGATCGACGAGCGATGTCATATCTGCCAAACGTCTCTCTCTCTCTCTTTTTTTTTTTTTTTTTTTTTTTTTTTTCCCCCACCACAAGCACAACACGCTACTCCTTCCAGGCTGTGAAGCTATTTCGGGGTTAACAGGATGGCCGCAGCACAATCCTCACTCTCTGCTATTTCTTCAGTCATTTTGAGAAGTCTGCATTACTTCTCAGTCATGTACGAGATGTCCTTTTCCTTTTTTTCTGGTTTACTGGTGTAGATGTTAATGCCCCGGGAAACGGTTTGAAATGGCCGTGTCATTCCAGTTTCGCTCTGCATTCCGGTACTGTTTTTAATACACACTCTTTAATTCGTTATCCTTCACAACTGCATCAGGGATTGAAACGTGTAATGCTAAAAGCATTCATTCTAAGCATGCTACCTAGCTGGCTAGTCTGGTGAACCAACAGGTCAACCAACTTATTAATTCCAGTCAGCTTAGCTATCGTGTTTTATTTATTATTTTTTTTTTCCCCAACCATTTCGAAATACTTAAACAGTGCCATTTCGTGACAAATAATATTTTGGCAATATTAAGGTTAAATTGAATATTTGGAATATATTAAATAACATTATAATGAAAAAAATGAGACAAAAAAAAACTGACACAATGAGCTTAAGACAAAATCCTAAATTAAAATTCAAATAGTTTCAGGAAACCCCAGGTTAAAAAAAAAGTCTGTCTCAAACCAGGCTTCAGCTAACGTGAAGCTAAGTGTCCGGTTCGACCCGGAGATAAACATGAGGGGCGTGTTGCAAACAGTACTGGAGTGCAACCTTGGATGGACCACATCATCTCTTCACCATGGTGCTCTATTTACGATTCTTCTGTAACGGACTGTAATATTTCAAAATGCCTGAAACTCTGTTGTTAATTACACAGAACTTACAATATGTTTTTAGTTTTTTTTTTTGGTAACTCGGTTTACATTGAAGTGCGCCGATGCGCTCGAGCACCATGTCAATGACGATAATCAGCAATGAAAAGATAAAATATCTCATTTAAGCACGCTCGCATTTCTACATTGATGGTCTTTGATGGTGTCATAACTTATTTTTTCTTGCGCATTTAATATAATATACACATGTGTTTGGTTTTGATTTTGTTTTTGCAAAATTATTGGAACAACACTGACATTCCATGACGACTCAGTTAAATGTCATTTTAGGTCATTCGTTACTTCTTTTTTACATATATAATATATATATATGTATATATATAATTTTTTTTTAACTATGTAGATATGTAACCTCATGCTAAAGGGGTTGCACATGATTTGTGTGCGGGGGTGGGTGTGTATGGCTATGCTTGGAGCTTCTTCTGTAGAGATGTTCTATAAACGATAATGCTTAGGGATAAAGGGCACGCGATTGCTTTTAAAGATAGACGTAGTGCTGCTTGCTTGTGTGGGAATGTATGCTACGGATGTATGTACGTATGTTTGTATAAGAGAGAACGCTAATCTCTCTCCAACCACATCTATCTCAGAGAACAATGCAAACACATCAGGAATTTCAGAAAGCCTTAATTCCTCTCCCGACTTATTTTGCACCGTTGTTTACCGTTACACACTTTCTACAGGTAACGTATGCCGCAGGGTGTTTTATTATAATACTTTTTTTTTTTTATTATTATTATTCTTTTTTTTTTCTTTACAAAATAAAATACAAATATGCAATATTGCACTTTTCTTCTAGATGATGATGCTTATGTCTGCTAGTGTGATGGGTAACACTGTATAAATGTATACGTCTGGGGAAAAAAAAAAAGAAAAAAAAAAAGAAAAGGAACACTGTGGAAAGAAAAAAAAAAACACTTAAGTGTTTTCGGGATGCACCTGTTTCCAAGTGCTTGAATAAGTGCGATAAAGGGAAGAAACGGACTTGATTTTTTTGAGTAACTTTTTTTTTCTTTTTTCCCTGTGCTCTTTTTGTTGAGGATAAAAATCAGTCAAAAGAACTCACTTTTCTCGTCCTTCTTTCCTTTCCATCCACGCAACAGATTTTTAAATATCGTTACTAATACAGTTTACGAGGCGCCGGTATCTTCATCCATGCACATCCACGCAATACAAGGACTCAACGGGTAGCTGCGGGCAGTTATCTGAACTGTAACATGTCAATAAAAAAAAAAAACTAAAAAAAAAAAAGCCAATATCATACCTCTGGTCACAAGAAAAATGTCAGAACATGACATGTTTTTAATGTTGTTCATAGTGATTTTTCTTTTTAATACTTCTTTCACTACACACCAACATTAAATCAACTCATCACATTTCATCTGATTTCAACTTTGAAATGCCTTTCTGGTGAAATTAACCCCTTTTATTCGAAAAAGAAAACAAACAAAAACTGTCTAAATGTAATCAGTTTGCAGTTAGCGCTAGCTATGCTAATACCTCAGTCAGGAAATGCTGTCAGTAAAACCTGTTTGCTTTCTGTTGCTTTACACTTTTTTCACGCGCTCCTTAGAAGTGCCCAGGTTTCAAAGAGGAAAAAAACTAAAAGCTAATCTTGCTGACTAGCTTTATGCCTGTGGGATCATGCTAACTAATTTAGCTTTATTAGCCATTTCTGCTGGTCATTGCAGATACAGTTTCCTTGGTAACCTGTAGTGGCCTTCTAGCGAACTTATCATAACATATTAAGTCCATGCTATTTTTTTGTATCATTTTTTAAAAGAAAAAAAATAAACCCATTGCCCGTTAGCTGTTAGTTCTGCTCTCTTTGGTATTGTTTAAATTTTGACTTTGTCGCTAATCTTTTTGCTGTACTTTTTTTGTATTTTAAAAGTTTGATCATTTCTGTGTCTTAAAGGATTGCTCAGTACCAAAATGCTAACTTTGCTAATAAGGAACGAAAGAGACCCTAACATCCTTCTTTTGTCTCTTTAGTTGATCTTACTGTTGTGTCGTAAAGCCTGTCTACAAACATTGCTAAGACTGAATTCCATCCCGTCACGTTGATGCATATCATGCTAACTGAGCATTCCTAGCTTTTCATGTTTTTTTTTTTTTTAAGCATTTATGAATGAAGCATTCCTGTCGTCGTGTGTTACATATTAAAAGAAATGTATACCCTTTGTTTGTAGTTTAGGATGAAAACCTGTGTAACTGGAATAGTTTAGCTGTTAAAAGTAGCGTTAACAGCTAGCAAGACTCATTTGGAGCCCCAGTGTTTCTATAATTCTGTCCAAACCATTATGATTTTTTTTTCTATTTGCATCGATTAGTTGTAGTGAGGGGGAAAAAGCTAATCTTGGTCTTAAAATGCTGCCTTCTTGCTTTGTGTCAATCCAAACTTGACCTCATTTACCTTTTTTTTTTTTTTTTTTTTTTTGTACACACTAAAACCAAATACACTCTGTTTTTCATGCAGCAATCACACTAATTAATTAATTAAGTCTTTCAAGACTCCCTCAAAGTCTCTTTCCTCTAATAAGGTTATGACCTTGTCAGGATTTGGGCTTTAAAATCATTTCCTCAGGTGAAACTCAATACTGAGAACCTCCACTCTTCACTAATGTATAAACATGACACATTTTTTTTCTTTAAAACTCGGTTTTCATTCGGTATTCCTCTACTGATTTAATTTATTACATGCTATTTGTGTGGTGTCTTATTTTTGTGAGGTATGAAATTTTGCAAATGTTTGGGTTAAGTAATTGCCTCAAAACCACAAGAAACTGCCAGTGCTTTTTAAATAAAAAAACAAATCTAATTATTATGACTGTTTACTGTGATTTTGTTTAAGGCACATCTCTGTTTTTTTTTTTTTTTTTTTTTTTGTAGAGGTAAATTGTTTATAATGTATGGGGTACTGTATAATGGGGTACAGTATCTAAAATCCCTTTGATGGTCTTTAAGAAACCTTTCAAGGAACCTTAAAGCTCTTGATTATTGAAGAAACCATGGGTAACTCTACATTGTTTAATGTAAAACAAATAGGTTTACGTAGAACTTTTTTTTTTTTGGCTGGGTTAAGGTGTCATGCAAAGTACAAATTTTGGTTCTTATTTCCCAAAGAGCTCATTAAGTAAATATTGGTTCTTATTAAGTTACCGAAACGCCTCTTGAAACATTATGGAAATGGTCATTTATAAGCTTCTACTCCTCCACCACTAACCACTAAGAACTCTTGTGATCTAAGTTTTCCAAGCATGCAAAACATAGAGATAAGTTTGTGTGTGCTGTAACTTGTATCTCGTCGTTGTTGTCAATCTTTTCATTTATGACATCAGTATTTCCTTAATATGGTTTTTTTTAATGATTTTTTTTATGTCCATAAAACCTACTACTCCCCATGTAGTTCACTGCCATTTTCTAGTTTACAATTCATCCCTGCTGCCTCGACCTGAAGTAGGTAGAGGGCCAGCATCGCCGCGATTCTGCTTTTTATGGGTACCCTGGCGGTCCCAGTCTGTGTCAATGTTTTCGTTGTCCCAGATAGTGGATGTTTCGGTGTCGCTGGTATAGCCCGGTTCCCCTGTGTAGTGGGTTGGGTAGAGGAGGAGAGGTTCCACTGAGAAGGCTAATAGGTCCCTCTGTTTAAACTGAGCCATATACTCTTCCCTGTGAATAAAGAGAGTTTTATTGGTTAAAAAAATGTAGCTTTAATGTATCTAATAGACTTCAATCATTCCTGTTTACTATACTGTATAGTGCAAGAACAAGCTGAATTATTTCATTTCCTGTTTAAAAAAAAATAAAAATCAGACTTTTCTCAGCTTCGTTTCCTAAACAGGTTCAGCAAAGTGTAAAAACTTTGCTGAACCTGTTTTGATGCATTGATGAGATTCTGAGAATCCGATATGATATCCGTTATGCGAGATGATAATCCGAGTATTATCAATAAATACTCTTATTCCTTTCCCAGATCCTAATCAATACTCAAAGCCTCATCCCAGATCTTCACCTACTTCTACTCTGATCTCTGTCCCATCAACATCCCAAATCCCATCAAGAAATCCATCAATATTCAGGTCCCCATCCTAGATACCTATGGATATTCAGAACCTTATCCCAGATATCCATTAATACTCTGATTCCAAACTCAGATATTGGAATAGTTCCCTATCCCTAATCCCATTTAACCATCTCCCCACCCCAGATCTCCATTAATACCCTGATACCCACCCCAGACATACAGTATAGTATATCAATACTCTATTCCCCATCCCATATTTCTGTGATTATTAAGTCTGAGAACATTAGTCCTTGTTCTTCTTCTTTTTTTTTTTCTCCTGTTCCCTTTCAGGGGTCACCACAGCGAATCATCTGCCTCCATCTAACCCTATCCTCTGCATCCTCTTCTCTCACACCAACTAACTTTATGTCCTCTCTCACTGCATCCATAAATCTCCTCTTTGGTCTTCCTCTAGACCTCCTGCCTGGTAGTTCCAACCTCAGCATCCTTCTACCAATATATTCACACTCTCTCCTCTGAACATGTCCAAACCACCTCAATCTGGCCTCTCTGACTTTATCTCCAAAACATCTCACATTGGTTGTCCCACTGATGAACTGATTGTTGATCCTATCCATCCTTGTCACTCCCAAAGAGAACCTCAACAACATTAGTCCTTGTTATAAATTTAGTTTAATGGCAAAACCGATTCTAAATAGAGCTCTCTGACAAAAAGCAAAATCTAACCTACTGTACATCTTAATTACAAGATAGTTAGATATGTTGCCATGTCTTTCTCCAATGACTTATTAATCAAGAAGAGATCAATTTCAGACACCATTTGAAACATTTTCTAAGGATGTTTTGAATATTTTCTTCTTTTGTGTTGTGGTCTGGTGTAGAATACAATCTTCTTGAACCTCTTGCAATTTATTTTAGATATATAAATTAGAGTAATTAAAGTACTAAATCAGTACTAAATAGCCATAGACAACACAAAGGGTATGGGGCTCTAGAAGAAGAATTCGAAACGGTGTGTAATCTACAAAACTATAGAACATACTTGGGATGTTTGTTGAACATGATGGGCAGGAACTCATCTACGGGCAGCATTTTGCCCAAAGGTTTGGCCTCCAGGAGTTTCTTAGCACCCTGAAGAGAGAGTGCGTATCCCAGAGTCCAGTAGGAATAATCAGGGTGTACAAGGTTCTTTATCCCCTGCACCCAGCGTTCAGAATTCTTCACCTGCAACCGCTTACGACCCACATATCTGCTCGAGAGGAGGGGAGGAAATAGAGGGTTATTAGGATAATTAGAGTAAACAGCAACTGTAGAACGACTTTTCACAATCTCAGCCCGTCACAAATTGCAGGTCTGCTTCTGCAACCCCTTTCTTCTAATCAGCTTCTGGTCGCTTTGTTGTTTCTCAGCTGGCTCGCCACATGCTTTTGTTGGGGGGGGGGGAGCCAGACAGGAACCTGCTTTGTATCTGAAACAAAGGCAAGCGCAGTTTTTGACATTAGACACTACTTACATCAAGTCCCACTGGAGATGTGTTCGCCAAACGTCCTCCATGATCGCGTTCAGACGGCTCTTGAAGTTCGGTTCAAAGCGAATGTCGTCCTCTAGCACGAGTACCTGATGCTGCTTACGTTCCACCACCTGAGGGAGACAAAATGTCGGTCAGTGGAACTACCTTTATCATGCTATTACTGTAAGTTCACTTGTCAACAATTATGGTTCTAGCAATAGTACACATGCAAGTTACAAGTCAATTCTATAGTTTGGTTCCACATTTATGGCTACATTTATTTCCAGGGTCAAACGATTTTATCTCTTACGCAATCACTGCTCTATTCATGTGCAAACATTTATTAGTATGAAACATGTGCTGCTCTTATTGTACCTGCTTCCAGATGTTGTAATGGCTAAGAAAACAGCCGACCTCGCCTTTAGTGAGCATTCGGCCGGAGTAAGGGTCTTGGTAGTTGGGCAACATCTCTATCCCTAAACTCTGGAGCTGTGATGAGTTCAGCGCTCTGAAATAAAGATTTCTTTCTTTATAAATAAAGCAAAGTCTATTGTTGTACATATGCATGATTGTCAGCTATTTTTTTTTTTATCTCGTACTTGCCATCCACTGCATCAGTCAGTGTAACTTCCATCTCTAAGATATCCAAAGTGCGTAGCATGCGCGTCCTCCGGTCCATTCGGTGCTTTAGGTTAATGATGTATATCTGAGTTAAAAAATGAAGTGCACAAAATATGTAATGCACATATTTGGATATTCAAAGTATATTATGATTTACAGAAGGAGTCTCCAGTGTCAAGCATCTATAATAACCTTAATTAACTTGTTTTGGTAGATGTAATTTGTTGAATGTAAACGCAACAGTAAATGGATTAAAAAAATCAATCAATACTTTGAAACTTGGGTTTCTGTGATCTAGGAGGAACATTTCAGTGTAATAACGTTTAATCACATTTCATTGGGTAACGTGTTACTGAAACACCACCCATAATGTAGATCAATAAAGAGAAATCAGATTTACTTCATCAAATCCAAGTCTGTCTTTGTTTCTCGATGGCACGTGCAAATAGTGTGAAGGCTCCAAAGTGAAATCAACTACAGAGCACAAAAAAATAAAATCAAAGGCACATAACAGATTTTGTACAATATTCATAAACTTCATCCCCAGAGACACCCTGGATTAGGGAGTGTCACAGCAAGTTCATCTCATAGACCGAGGAAAAGGGACGAGGTGCGAGTTTGCTCAAGGGTGTGTAAAAGCTGCGTGTGTAAAAAAGAGGGCTGTGTGAAGAAAAGCAAGACGTGGCCTCTTTTTCTTCTCCTCTCCACACCAGCTTTCGACTGCTGTACGTCTTCCACGGCCATTATACAGCCTTTACGCTAAAGTGTTATTGTCGTACTTAAAGTCATATTTTGGGTTGACTGTATTCAAATTCAAATGTTTTATATATTTCGAAGATTAAAAGTTTTACTTTTCTCCAATAAAAAAGTTGCGGTAAACTTTTACTGTGTATAATACAGTATGTGTAAAGTTTTACAGCGGTGAATCAGAACTGTGGATCAGCGACTCACTCATAGCCTCCGTGAGCGTGTGGGTGAAGCTCTCCTTCTCGTCCTCCAGGGTCTGCTTGGTCTCCAGTGGCACGGGCAAATACCCATAATGCTCCTGGTTACACACAAACATCTGCACTCCTGCGGTAGAAGAGGGGCAGTAGCGATCTCCTGAGAAACTGATTTTAACTGAATTCCACAAATTCAAAAGTTATATAAATACGAAGGAGGATTTTTCCCATATTTTCTCCCTAATTTAGTCGTGTCCAATTGCTCCCCGCCCACCTACCTCTCATCCCTTCCCACTGAGAGAGCTCGGCCAATCAGCGCTTTATAGACCTCCGGCCGCAAGAGGTTACAGCTTCACCCGGGAGTCTCTCATCAACTCAACAACATCGACTCGCGATCTCCGGATGATGGTGTGAGCGCTTTACCACTGCACCACTCGGAGGCTAACGAAAGCGAAATTTAACCACGATACTGAATTATTTATTTCGATTGATTGGGAAGGTCTTGTGTAACAGATTTAATTGCTTTGTATAGTGGATACATAATGTAATCGATTTGTTTAGCTTGTTGAAATTGTCCAGTATGTAAGGAGTCTCCAGTGTCAGCACTTTGTAACAGACAGAACTGAGAATGATTTGGGGATATACTTTTTTTTTCTTTGGGGTTTGTTCCTTTTATCCAAGGGGTCGCAACATTGGATCTATTGTTTTGCAAGGATGGCATTATGCAGGATGTTCTTCCTGTCGCAACCCTCATGATTCTCTAGTAAGGCTTGGGACCAGTGCTGTATGCAATGGCTGGGTTGTATATGGGACCCAACAGTGGTAACCTATCATTGCCAGGGCTCGAACCCACTGACCCTCCAATCAGTAACACAGAGCCTCAGCTGCTTAAGCCACCATTGGTTTTGGGGGTTTCTTGGTAAAGTAGCAGCAACTCTTCTTTTTGTTACAAAATTAGGAAATACTGAATTTATTTGAATAATGAGTTTCAGAAGACATGTACTGGAAGGCAGAGCTCACCTGCCTGTCTTGCTGAAAATGCGAAGGCCAGGATGTCATCCAGGATCCATGGGTAGAGCTGGTGGAGTGGGTAGAATGCCAGAGAACGACTGGCATGGCGGCGTAAATCCAGCAGCATGGTGGAGTGAATCATGGGCACGGCGTGACACCCGACCCGCTTCCGGTTTCGAATGGGAATGTATGAATCGGTTCTCTTATAATATCCCTATAAAATATAAAAAACAACAAAGTTATAGGATGCTGCGGTGTCATTGTTCCATATTAAGACTGGCAAGTAACGAATCGTGACTAAAACAAAGCTAATGATGTAGAGATACAGTAGTGTACCTGTGCCGTCATCCCACACCAGAAGTTGGAGTAGAGCGTTCTGGATTCCAGCATGGGCGCCACCAGGGTGCGGTTCTGGACTATCAGCTGGCTCAGGACCTTCGGGTTCGTCAGTAAGTTATCGCTGTCGGCAAACTAGAAGGATAAGTTCATAACAATACGAGTTTACACCAAGAATAAAACTATTTGCAGTTTTTTTGTAACATAATGGAGCGTAGATATAATATACAGTAACTCACCAAAATGTAGTCAGCCCATTGAGCACACGCTGATCTGAGGGCAGCCTGCCTTAGCTGCATCACATGGTGGAATCTGGAGTCTGTCCAATGCTTGGGTCCAAGCTCATCAGCATAGGAACTATAAAGAAAAGAATAATTATCCATATACTGTGATTAGCAACAACAGTAAATAGTTCTGTGGCTCATATACAGTAGATTGGACAATTAATGTGTAAGTCACTTTGCATTCCTGCATTTACAATCTCATTCTTACAGAACATTATTGCGCACAGTTACTCAGTATTGTAGAGTTTAGCACTAAGGTCTCGCAACTGCATCATTCAGGGTTCGGTTCCGAGTCCCCTGGGATGAGCTCCAGCCCTCCCGTGACCCTGTATAGAGAATGGAGTGATGACTGAATTATTGGACACATCTAGACCCAAACATCTACCTCTTGCTGTGCTCTGTTGTTTGAAACCGTACAGAATGGTACAGTCTTTCCACTCCGGACACCCACTCCTGCAGCATGGCTGTCGTGTTATCAACACTGTGGTCTGCTGCAGCCCTGCAACCAACACAAGTCCAATATCGCTGACTATGTTGAGATTGCATAACGTTTTTTTTTTTGTAAAATAAAAATTCTCAACATATCTACATGACTGCTGATATCAGAAATATTTCTCTAACCATATTATTACTGGGTGTAAATACCTTATATCTCAGGTTTTGGCTATGGAGGTCAAAGCAGGGAAATAATAATCAAGCTACAATAATACACGAATGGCCGTTTGTTGATGCAGTATGTTGATGTTATTTGGAAAATTACAACAGAATGAACAGAAATGAACAGAAGTGAATAGAAATAGATCCCAGTGTTTAACTAGTGGTAAGATACCATTATGGTGGAAAGTTTTCTCAGTATGTGGGAGCCAGGATCAAACTGCCTGCTTCATGTCTGAAACGCTAGACCCCCTGGAAATTCTTTAATGGCCCAGACATGTGGACTGAACTGGGGATGTGGCAATAACTCCCAGCTGAGTTCGAATAATGAGGAAGCGGGGTTGGTGAACGATTGATCCCACAGAGCCACCTCGGTCGAGATCGTCATTCACTGACGTAGAGCCTTGTTTAAAATGTTTGCACCATTACAACACCATTTTTCTAAGTCTGCTGATCGTAATGTACTTGAAGTATTCTGTAAATGCCCTCATTCACAAAAAAAATGCATCACTTTTCTGGTTCTGGTTGGTCTTGAACAAAAACTTGCAGTAGAGATGCATTTCTTGGAGTTATTGCCACATTCCGCGAACAGCCCTGACCTTACTCCAAGCCATTTCCTCATGGTTGGGCCATTAAGGAGTTCCTGGGAGGCCAGTGTTTCAAATATGAAGCAGACAGTTTGATCATGGCTCCGAAGGACTGAGAAAACTTTCTTGATAGTATTCAAGAACTAGTAAAACACCGGTATAAGTGTGTTAATGTAGCAGGGAATTATATAGAGACTTTTGTAACAAAAAGAGAAGTTGCTGCTAATTTACCAAGAAACCCCAAAACCAATGGTGGCTTAAGCAGCTGAGGCTCTGTGTTACTGATTGGAGGGTCAGGGGTCTGAGTTCTGGCAATGAACCACTGTTGGGTCCCATATACAACCCAGCCATTGCATACAGCACTGGTCCCAAGCCTTACTAGAGAATTACGAGGGTTGCGACAGGAAGAACATCCTGCATAAAGCCATCCTTGCAAAACAATAGATCCAACGTTGCGACCCCTTGGATAAAAGGAACAAACCCCAAAGATAGAAATTTACACATCTCAGTTCTGACTGTTACAAAGTGCTGACACTGGAGACTCCTTACATACTGGACAATTCCAACAAACTCAACAAATCGATTACATTATGCATCCACTATAAAGGGAGTTCATGCTCTTGGGATTGTGTTCTGTTATTCCGCACAATCGAAGTCCTAGTTTGAGTTGAAGGAAATCAGAGAACTAAAGATGAAAAAACAGAGAGATTACAGAAATATTTTGTAAAGTTAGTCTTTAGAAGGCGGCGCGGTGGTATAGTGGTTAGCACTGTCGCCTTGCACCTCCTGGGTCTGGGTTCGATTCCCGGCCAGGCTCGGTTCCCGTCTCTGTGTGCATGGAGTTTGCATGTTCTCCCCGTGCTTGGCGGGTTTCCTCCGGGTACTCTGGTTTCCTCTCACAGTCCAAAGATATGCAGGTTAGGCTAATTGGCGTTCCCAAATTGCCCGTAGTGTGTGATTGGGTGTGTGAGTGTGTGTATGTGTGTATGCTCTGCGATGGATTGGCACCATGTCCAGGGTGTACCCCGCCTAGTGCCCGAAGTCTCCTGGGATAGGCTCCAGGTCCCCCGCGACCCTGAACACAGGATTAAGCGGTATAGAAGATGAATGAATGAATAGTCTTCAGAAAAATACTTTTTTTATGTCATTTAATTCTCTTAAACGCTTGAACTGTCACTTTCATGTACATATGTAAATTTTTTGCAGAAAAGCAGAATATTAGCTTGCAGAGTTCTCATGCGGTGAATAAGTCGTAGTCTCTCTCTGCATTTTATCACCACGCCGCGAGTCTCCTTTTTGCTTCTCAGCACTGTTTACTGTTTAAGGGCAGAATATTTCAGACCAAGGTGCCGATCAGGGCCGCTCACTCACTCGGGACATGCGCATGATCGCAAAACTGGAAGACTTGAATAAAGAAACACAAAACTCTGACACCAATTTCTTTTTAGCTTATAGAACGTTCATCTGTTTTAGGCTACATTTTGTATTAATGCCCTAGAATTCAAATAGTTGTCTTGACTATTCCATATTAGCATGCAGTCCTTCTGAAACAAAAAGGAAAAGAACAGAAAATTCAGTGAATATTGTTTTTTGGGATTTAACAAAAACAAGAAGCGATTACCAGATAGCAATCCGGTCCTTTGGATAGTCCAAGCGTTCGACGCAGCCCAGGTAAAAAGGAAGGCTGTGCTCGGAATTCCGAGCCAGAATGGCGATCATCACCTTCGGTTTCAGCAGGACCGACTCGGCCCGGATCGGTTCCAGGTCCGAGAGCGCATCGGAGGAATCGAACCTAAGGACCCCAACCCAAAGCAGAAGTGATAGCTGCAGAAAGAGCATGGCCAAGCAGAGTGTTGCTCCGGTCTCTTACAGGGGCAGAAAGAATGTGGCAGTCAATATAAGCGTAAGAGATCTGTTCGGCTCCGGATGTGTGAAAGGAGGCGACCATGAGCTGAACACACTCGATTATTTGTGTTATGAACGTTGAATGAATGTTGAATGTTATGAATTATGAAAGAAGTACATAATTCTTTGATTTTTTTTTTTTTTTTTACGAATTACGCCACATCAAAAATAAAAACAAAATAAATATACAGTAGTAAATTGTAATATATTGCTGACTCTACCATTAGTCTGTCTATTGATGAGTTAAATTGATTCATTATTATAGAAAGTCATTTTAAATTCATAAATACATTCATTTAATCATCTAAATAAGAATCAGGTGGGAAAAAATATTTTTCAATAGATTTTTCTATGCTACATTTGGAGAAAGATTATTCACCTTAAATGGTTTTAACAAGCAGCTTTAGGCTATTTGTTTAAAATTTATTATTATAATATATATTATAATCACCTCAAGGCGGCGCGGTGGTGTAGTGGTTAGCACTGTCGCCTTGCACCTCCAGGGTCTGGGCTCGATTCCCCGGCCAGGCTTTATTCCTGTCTCTGTGTGCATGGAGTTTGCATGTTCTCCCCGTGCTTGGTGGGTTTCCTCCGGGTACTCCGGTTTCCTCCCACAGTCCAAAGATATGCAGGTTAGGCTAATTGGCGTTCCTAAATTGCCCGTAGTGTGTGAGTGTGTGTATGTGTGTGTGCCCTGCGATGGATTGGCACCCTGTCCAGGGTGTACCCCGCCTAGTGCCCGAAGTCTCCTGGGATAGGCTCCAGGTCCCCCGCGACCCTGAACACAGGATTAAGCGGTATAGAAAATGAATGAATAATCACCTCACTTATGTTGAGTGTTATGAACAGTTATGTGTCGGATTTAATGATCTACTTTAAAATAAGCTACTAATGCGCTACTTGCTCAATGTAAACAAACACCTGCACCAATAGATATTAATTAGAAAAACATATTTATCTTTCTTTATAAGATTCACTCTCTGATTACTGAACAGTGTATTTGGCTGTCGACGAAAGAACGGCAGCTTAGCGTGAACAAAGCGTACTGTAAGATATTCAACCTTACAAAATTGTATTTCTTTGTATTAATAAAAAATATTAAACCATATAAACTTTAAATCATATAAATCATATAAATAAACACAGTGCTGTTGACTTCCTGATTGTGATTTTTAAGAAAGTGTTGATTCAAAAATTTATAAATAAATAAAAAATATATGTTTATAATTATTTTTAAAAATGGTTGATATATATTTTTTTTTTTCAGCCACCCTGTCACTCTGTATTCCATATACAGTACAGCAGGACGCTTTGTTGATTTTGTTTTTATTTATGTACAATCAAGGATGTTACATGTTTCACTTTCAGTTTGGTGATGTGGGATGACTGACCCTGACGAGGTAAAACATTACAGACATAAAAATAAATAAAGAAATAAAGAAATAAATCATTTGCATCTACTGAAATGCCTGCTATGTCAAAAAAAACTCACTATATCTTCTGTACACTACTGTTCAAAAGTTTTAGTTTTAGTTCTAACTCCATGATGGTTCCTGAAGTTTATTTCTTTCTACATTGTAAAGTTTTGCTGAAGGCGTCCAAAAACTGCATGAATCTCCTTTGAACAGTTGATATTGAGATGTTTCTGCTACTTCTGCTCTGTAAAGACTTCATAACGCCTCTAATCTGAGCTGCTGTTAATTGGTCATTTTTCAGGCTGATAACTCTAAATGAACTTCTCGTCTGCAGCAGAGGGAGGTTTTGGTCTCGTCCTCCTGGGACAGCCTTCATGAGAGACAGTTTCATTATGGTGCTGGACGGATTTAGCGAATGCACTTGACACAATACTGTTCTTGCAAGAACTATTACAGAAAGGCCGACCTCTGTGTCTTAAAATAACAACTAACTGGTGTTTTTGTTATTGTTGTTACGTAATTACCTAATTCCATATGTGTTATTTTATAGTTTTGAAATCCTCAGTATTGTTGTAGAATGTAGAAAATAAATCACTAAACAGAAACAAAGAAATTTGCAAGTGTTCTAAAACTTTTGAACGGTAGTGTATGTCAAATCCCTTCATGACAGTAATCGTGATTATTATTGAGTATTCATATAAGCTTAATCCTGATGTCTGATGTGTAATGCGCTCCAACAGTGTTAAAATCTCAGATCTGTTTGGTCAGATGGTGTTCATTCACTGTCTATAAGAGCATGGCTATTACAGTAGTGACTGTTTCTATAGTAACAGCATAAACTTGGTGAGACTTGGTGCACACTAATCCTTTCCAGATGGTAGCTGCATCATATTCCTGGCATGGTTGAGCTGTTTAATACTGGATCCAGCGATGTGGAATGATCCGGACCGAAGCTAAACTCTCGCGAGTCATCAGACAGGTCACCTGATCGAGGCTCAGTCCGATCACCTTCTCTCCGTTTATCTCCAGAATTTCATCTCCTTCTCCCAAAAGGCTGGTGTAGATGTTCTCTGAGGCACTGCCTCCAACGTGTTCCACATATACTCCTATGTAGAGAGACATATGTAGAAGGTCAGGCAGAAGCAACGAAAAACCCTGATGTCCATTTTTTTTTTAGTGCTTGTCGTACTTGAGTCTGGTCGACCTTTTTTTCCTTGGAAGATGACAAAGCCGAAAGGTGCGTTCGCTGGTCTAGTGAGCTCTAACAATAAAGATCCATCAGGGAATGTCTGGATAATTTGTCCCACTGGACAAGAAACTTGAGATGCATCTAAGATTTCCGTTCCCTTCTTAACATGAAGGTGCCTAAAAAAAAAAAAAGTAAGCATGTGACAATGTTAGGCGGCACGGTGGTGTAGTGGTTAGCACTGTCGCCTTGCACCTCCAGGGTCCGGGTTCGATTCCCGGCCAGGCTCGATTCCTGTCTCTTTGTGCATGGAGTTTGCATGTTCTCCCCGTGCTTGGAATGTGAACATTCCAAAGATGTAGGTTAGGTTAATTGATGTTCCCAAATTGCCCGTAGGGTGTGTGTGTATGTGTGCATGCCCTGCGATGGATTGGCACCCTGTCCAGGGTGTATCTCGTCTCGTTCCCTAAGCCTCCTGGGATAGGCTCCAGGCCCCCCGCGACCCTGAATACAGGATAAAGCGGTATAGACGATGAGTGAGTGAGTGACAATGTTAACAATATTGGTATAATCTATGCATGTTATATTATTATATATTATATTATGATCCAGGTATTATTATCTGGATTGTAAACTATACTGGGCCCGGTTTCTCGATAACGCACACTATTCGCGCGCTAAGAAGACTCTTAAGATATATCTTACGTTAAGTGATAACTTTTCTAAGTGTATTTCTCGAACTGTCTCTTAGGAGTCTTCTTAAGTCGCTGCCTCTTACGTCCGACGTTACGCGGCGCTGTCTACAGTGAAGGTCCTGAATTAGCGGACATCGGTGGCTCAGGAATCGATTTTTCACTCCTTTTGCATGACAGTGTTAAGAAAGACGGCACTTTCTATGCAAATTAAACATTGCACTAAATTCTTTTAATAGCGTTTATTTCGACATGTGTTAACTTAACAATAACATGTCATAATAGACAAATATATAAATTAATATTAATTAATATAATAATATAATATATAATATTTTCATGTAACATGTGGCCGTGAAACGAACGGGGTTTTACAATCATAGTTGATGGACAAACAGCTGATACACTCTTCACCAGCTTCAGAAACAATGTGAAGTGTCAGTTGTTGGGGTTGTATAGCGCACTTATGGAATGAATACGATGAGATGACAGGGTGGAGGTTTAATACCTCTATCTCACACGCGGGGCCGTAAGTGCGGTTCATTATGATTCGGCGCGAGTTTTGGTGCTGTTACGTTTCCATTTAACCACGCAAAAAAAATAAACATGTGGAAGCTCGCGGACCTTGTAGATCTTCGCGGACCGTCGGGCGCCGGTCACTCGAGGCAAATCACGGTGCCTAATACCCCTCTCTCACCTGTGTGGTGCCTAATACCCCTCTCTCACCTGTGTGGTGCCTAATACCCCTCTCTCACCTGTGTGGTGCCTAATACCCCTCTCTCACCTGTGTGGTGTCTAATACCCCTCTCTCACCTGTGTGGTGTCTAATACCCGTCTCTCACCTGTGTGGTGCCTAATACCCCTCTCTCACCTGTGTGGTGCCTAATACCCCTCTCTCACCTGTGTGGCCGGACTCATCTCCGTGAGCTGCCGCGATTGCCCACGACGTTCCTTTAACGTTCCGCGATGTTCTGCAAAGTCTGCAAGCTTCCGCGAGGACCAGCAAAAAATTAAACGTTGAATTTTTCACGCGGAAAGATGGAAACGTAATCACAGCACAAAAACTCGGGGTGAATCATGATCAAGCCTACGGCCACAGCGCGAGCCCGTGCAGGTGAGATAGGGGTATAACACACCGCATCTCACAGCGAGTCAAACCGCATAAGTGAATACTGTAGGGGTATTAAACATTACAATCACCCAGAAACATGAATGGATGCGGGGTTTGAAACTCCCAATGTTATTTTCTCATAATCAAATTTCATAAAAATAAAACGTGTCAAAAGAAAAACCCATAAAGTCATGGATAATGGCTAATGAGCAATGAAAATATTTTAAACAGAAAGCAGCGAGCAGCTGGACATCGGGACGGGGAGCGTACAGTAAGTACAGTAAGAACGATGCGTTGGTCTTGCACGCGCAGGTCTGAGCAGCTCAAGAAGCTCCATAATCTGTTGCCTTGGAAGGCAAAACTTTTATTTTATATATATTTTTTAATAACGGCCACGGGGAAAATATGAAAAGGGCTAAAGTTTTGTCTAAAGGAAAAATGTACATGACCCACACGGCTCCACGGACCGCGCCGTCTTCAGTTTAACACAACACCACGCTGTATCGCTGCCTAATTGTTCACCACCTGTTTAATATTAATTGTGATTGGCAATTTTAATGCATTACTCACATTATGAAATAGGCTAATTAAAAGTCACTCTATTAGTTCTGATATCAAATAAAATAATATTCTTAAACAGGTCTACAGTATATTCCATCATTAATACGACTTTGATAACGTGCCATAATGTGTTTGCATACACCGCTGGTTTATAAAGACTGCTGCTCAGTGGCGGCCACTAGCGTCTCGAGCTGAAACTACGCTAAGTATGAGTTAAGGTTGGTCCAGACCAACCTTACGAACGTCTGACTTAGCTAAGAGATACTTAGCGTAAGAACGTTTCGAGAAATGCGCCATAAAGTTAAGAGAGAGGTTAAGGTACGACTTAAGAACTACTTAGAGATAAGAAGCTTTCGAGAAACCGGGCCCTGCTCCATTTTTATACCAAATTTATGAGATATGGCCAGTGAACGTTTGTGTAGGAAAAAAATAACATTGAAATACAATTTTCTTGAATATTTAAGTAAGGATTCCATGGGATAGTAATAAAGAGAGAACCCTCAACAAAACAAAATTAACCACAAGTGCAGTTTTATAGTAACAAAAAAGTTATGTTTTTCTACTGTAACTTGAGTAAACAGCTTGAATAATGTACTTTACAGTGTTACAAAACCTTATTTTTACTATTAAAACCCTCTCTACTTTAATGAAGGGTCAGGAATGTTTTGCCAAAATTAACTGTAATACATTTCACCTACTCTATTGGAGATAGATTAGATATTAAGTCACCGCGCAAAACTGGGTGATTTAATACCTGATGGGTCACAAATTATCATTACTTTCTGAGGAATCAGTATCCAGAATAAAATGACTATATTACAGCTATTATATTCCTAACACCTTAGCAATCTCAACTAACCTAGGTCCCAGAGTAAGAGGTAAATGAAGCTCTCCAATAGTCGAGTTCTCATATTTCTTCTTTGGAGACTGGAGGCTTTGGACAGAAGAAGCTTTACGGAGCTGAGCAAGAGGTTATTCCTGATTGAAATACACAGCACAATGCTAATAACATTTCAGAAACCCGTTTAAATAGTGTCTGAGTTTTCGAGATGATTTTCAGTATGCTTAAGTTGTTATACTAACAGTACGGAGGGTTTGAAGTGAAGGCGTTCTTTGCAGCAGGGTTTGGACTTTGTGAGTAGGGCTTGGAGAAGCTCTGGCTGTGGAGAGAGACAGCTGCTCCATGCTGTTGGACCGGCTGCCGTTCACCATTTTCCCCATGCTGTTCAGGCCCATGGCTGAAAAAAAACGGCGTAAGGAGAGCTTGGACTGTCCCTCTCGCTCCAATGTTCTCCTATGCACAAATTATTGTTTGTTAATAATGGTTGAGGGTTGGAATATGATCAGACTAATTTAAATTCATGAATGTCGAAAGCACTCCTCCCCACCTCCAAAGACCAATAAAGATTTAACATTCTCTCATCCACACTAAATAAAACATTTATAATTCATCTTCCATCAAGTTATGAGTTGGTGATCTTAACAACAATGTTTCTGGTGGATGGGATGCAGCCCAGGTCTGATCCTTACTTGGTGAATGGGCTAGTGAAAAAAACAGTGAAGAATCGATGCTTGTCTCAGAAATATAAGCTCAGTGGTATAATCCTTCAAACCATGTATTCACTGGGGAAATATCAAAAACATGTTAGAAACTTAAAACTAGGAGGCCCAAGGACATGAACAACAGTGAAACACTAGTAAATATGCTTACCATCCACTTGCTCTACTGACGTTGCCTTCGGTGAGGGATACCTAAGAAAGTATGGTTTGATATAAGGAGCAAGTCCTGTGGAGACTTGTGAAACCTGAGAAGGTGCATCAAAGTGTTGAGAGATAGCAACAGCATGTTGAGGACTTTTTTCCACCTCCTGAGCTGAATTCAGATTCATCATCCCATGTTGCTCTGTCGGCCTGCTCTTGGACCCAGACTTCAAAGCTGATTTGATGGGCAGCTGTATCCTAGCAAAATCCCTATATCTTCTGGAACTTGTACCTGTTGGTATGAAGGAATCATTGCCAAAAGTAACACCTCGCTTGGAACGAGAACCAGTGGCATCCTCCAGACTGGATCTGGTTCTAGAATTCCGCCGTTGTGCTAAGAGTTCTTGACCACGAGCATACGGGCCAGGACTCACCTCAACTCTGTTTTCCCCTTTGCGACTCCTTCTGCGGAGCTTGCCAAAAGCTGAGACCTGCTCTCCTGCATCACTTGCTCCTGCAGCTTCGGCATTCTCATCGAGGCTCATGCATCCAGTCAACATTGTACCTTCTAAAAGATTTTGTCGAATGATTTGGTGACTTGATAGACCAGCAGTTACCCACTGGGTATCTGAGGTTCTTTGTCCCTCTGCAGTATGGCTAGGTACTTTGGGATAACTGGGCATCAGGATGCTCCCACAGGCCTTGCATTTCCTAGGCTCATCCTTGTACAATAAAGTCCCCAATGAAGCATCTCCTTGACTGGCCAGAATGGCCGGTGGGATTCCTACACTACCCTGGCTTGATCCTAAGTCTTTGCTTGATTGGGAGACAGTGTGAGACAGTTGTGGTTTTGTTTGCTGTTTGGACCATAAACAGTCCATCAACATCAGCCCACACTTACAAACATTATCTAGGTTGTGACAATCTGTCTCTTTCTTTAACTCATTCTCAAAGTGAACATGACTGGAAAATTGCCCTTGTCTACGCAAGTGAGCACCATGGTCACTGTTCCTGCCTCGAACATCCTGCAGAGGTACTTTTTGCTTATGAGTAGTTGTGATGATCTGTGGTGGTGGATTATACATTGGTAAGAGCTCTCTAAAGGTGAAGAGGAGAAACAAAAGAATCTGCTGTGGGGTCACAATGGTTTTGTCTAAAGTTGTGCTTAAATAATAGCCTTGTAATTGAGCCAGTGTATGGTGGTTCAGTGGTTAATAACTGGCTAACTGAACTCAAGGATGTGGGATCAAGCCCCAGCCTTGACTAAATACAAGGAAACTTCTCACTCACTCATTATCTATATCGTTTTATCCTGTATTCAGGGTTGCTGGGACCTGGAGCCTATCCCACGAGGCTTAGGGCACAAGGCAGGATACACCCTGAACCGGGTCCCAATCCATCGCAGGGCATACACACATACAATCACTCACACACTACAGGAAATTTGGGAATGCCAATCAGCCTAATCTGCAGGTTTACCCAGAGGAAACCCACCAAGTACGGGGAGAACGTGCAAACTCCATACACACAGGCGTAGAGGCGCGTGGCTAGAGACAGGAATTGAGCCTGGCCGGGAATCGAACCCAACCAGGTGGTGCAAGGCAACAGTGCTAACCACTACACCACTGTACTGCCATGAGATAACTTTTTGGATGTTAATATGAGGAACTAAACAGATAAGTATAACAATATCAAGCATTTACAGTATCACAGTATTGTGAAAAAAGTCTTCAGCTCCATTATTTATTCATAATTTTGCTTTCAAATAGCCAGAACTTCTTCTATTTTATTTTATTATTCCAGAAGGACTTTTAGGCTGTTGTTTTGTCTCATTTTCGGCTCTTATTTTCAGTTTAGTCCCTGTACTTGAGCAGTTCCAGGGAAGTTTGTTTGTTAAGCCTCACAGTGACCTATGAATCATTTAAGCATAAAATCCATCTAACTTAAGACATGAACCAGTAAGAAACAGGTGCAGATGATGGCAGATGATCAGGGAGGTGATTAGTATACTGGTGAGGGGAAATGAGGTTGCTGCTGAGGTTGCTACATAAAAACAACCAATGTTTAAATTGTATCTTTGGGCACTTCTCAGAATGTCGCAGTAAAATATCTGTTTCCATTTCTTTCATTTAATCTACATCATGAAGAAATGATGGGCTCAAGAAATGGCTCAAGACTTTTGTATTTCAAGTATTGCATTACCAACGATTCTTTCTTTTTTAATTTTTAATTTTAGATTTTTATTAATATAAATGCGGGCAGCGCGGTGGTGTAGTGGTTAGCACTGTCGCCTTGCACCTCCAGGGTCTGGGTTCGATTCCCCGGCCAGGCTCGATTCCCGTCTGTGTGCATGGAGTTTGCATGTTCTCCCCGTGCTTGGTGGGTTTCCTCCGTGTACTCCGGTTTCCTCCCACAGTCCAAAGATATGGAGGTTAGGCTAATTGGCGTTCCCAAATTGCCCGTAGTGTGTGACTGGGTGTGTGAGTGTGTGTATGTGTGTGTGCCCTGCGATGGATTGGCACCCTGTCCAGGGTGTACCCCGCCTAGTGCCCGAAGTCTCCTGGGATAGGCTCCAGGTCCCCCGCGACCCTGAACACAGGATTAAGCGGTATAGAAAATGAATGGAATGAATAATATAAATGCTTAATCACCTCATTAAGCATTTATATTAATATTGTTGAATAGATTAACCGATTTCATAGATAAAACCGTTAAGGATTAGGATTCATTTTACGACAAGTATATGTGATCGGTTTTTCTTTCATTACAAAAGAGGATTATTGATAACTGGATCTTGATTATGCAACTTACAGCATAGCTCTAAATAAAAACATCATCTCATTACATCACCAGATTCAGCTTCTGATTCTACGCTGTTTATTAATCCGCTCCGTGATTTGTATAAGTTGAAAAGTGTTTGTGGTACACAAGGTGTAACTGTATTTCTTTTTCCATCAGTCTTACATGTAACACATGTTCTCTTTATCAATATGCCAATATTTACTCTCCAGTAGGTGGGGAGCGGTAAAGTCCAGCATAATAAGTACTGTTACTATAATTGTCTTTGTTTTAAATGTCTGTACTCAGGCATTTTGACTTTTATTTAGTACATGTCAAATTAAACTCTACTTTTTCAAGCACTTGATGATTACAGCTTTCTGCAATCATATATAAAGTGAGGTTTGAGCACAGCTTCTAGGAGTCAATCCAAATTCCTATCATATCATATGGACTTTTTTTGAAGCTGTACCAACAAACATTCGCATGAATAATTACTTACAGTATATGAGGAACATTCAGGCTTCACGATTAGCATTAAAACGGTACAAGACTGAGACGCCGTCTAAAGACATGGTTACTTACAGGGCTTCTCTCTGAGCGGTTTGAGGTCCATGGTCATTGGCTTGGTTTTGAGATCGAGCCTTTGATCTGGCTCTCTCCAGGAGACGCTTGGCATGCTCATGACGTGGGCTTAAAGTCAAATCAGATCTGGAAAAAACAAGAAAGTGAAACTGTGACCTAATAAATTGTATTGCTGTTGATAAAATATCATATACAATGTTAATATTTAAATATGGCAAGTAATAACTGCTGAACTGATGGCAAACCAGTTAAATTGGACTAACATATGACAAAAGTACCATTGTTTCAGTTGCTCTTTTTCCAGAGGTGAAAAGTGACGGATTACATTTACTCGCGTTACTGTAACTGAGTTGATTTTTTTGTGAACTTCTACTTTTTGTAGAGTTTTGTAGAGCAGTTTTTTTTTTTGTAGGACTCGTCAAACCAGAACTCATGATGAAATTTCTTGTGAATGAAGGTGTAACACTGATTGAATTCTCTACAGAAGCACAGTACAGTGATGAGACTCTTAGCCGCAGTGAAACATTTGAATGGTGTAAACGGCTCCAAGCCCACTACAGCCATTCCCATGGACGGCCAGCGAGTGGAACACTTGATCTTTGAAAATGTTCACTGTTTGGGCCATTAAAGGAGTTCCTGGGAGGCCATGGCTTCAGACGTGAAGCAGGCAGTCCGATAACTTTTTACTCAGATAACTGTGTTCTGTTATTCTGCACAATTAAAAGTCTTGGGTTTGACTTGAACGCAGCTTGGATATACAGTAGCCATCAGCATGCAGCACATAAAGCTGCTTAAATGTAATCCATGGATAGAAATAAAGAGATTAGTCAAATGCATTTTTATCTCTACAACATAAAAATGTTTTTTCTTTACCTAAAGTTGGCGTTCGATTCGTGGGTGATTGCAGTATCCCAGTCAGTCTCTTTATAAGATGGAGGTACCCCTATACAAGGAGCTGGAAAGATGCAAAGACTATTCATTTATAATTATTTTACCGTGAGGCAAGATGTGCTCTAAAGTATTTTAAGCATCAGGATGCAAGATTGAGCTTTTTTTTTATTGTTGAAATCAATAAAAATAGTTTCCCATGTTCTCCACATACAGTAGGACTTTATGTCTCCTTACGATTCATCTATGTTCTCCAGGTTCCACCCATCTCCTAAAAGCATCCAAAATCATAATGGGAGTATCAACTCCAATAAGGTGTGATTGAGTGTACAAGGAGTGAGTTTTATAGGTTAGCTAGAAGTCATAAACGTATTGGTTTATCCAAGCCACAATTGGCAACCAACACATCCCTTATCACTGGCGAATGATGAGTGATTGGTTATTGTGGTTGTGGCAAACAGTAGCGGCACTTGAAGCGCTGGCTGTAAAGGAAAGGGTGTGTTTCTGAGAACGGGCAAGTAATTAGTGAGTGTCTACACATTTCGTGTGATTTATCCTAGGACACTAGAGAAAGAGAGGAACCCCGGAGCTTTACCTTAAACTGAGTTAACACAGTTCTAACATGAATATCCAGTATACATTTCCAAAAGGGCAAATTCAATGTAAAGTCGAAAGATCAAGACAAGAGTCAGGTACCAGAATAATGATAAATAGAAGACAAACACGTAGAACCTACATAATATAAAGACAACAGCAAATCTTTGCAGTATGTGCATAGTTTATATAGTCCAGTTGCAGGAAGTGATTCTGGGGAATGGGGCCCTCTGCAGGTGTGGAGGTTAACATTGCTGGGAGATCCTTCCCCTGTAACAGGGCACTAATGCGGTGTCGAAAAACGTGCAACAAGGACTGATATTAGAGCAGGTTGTCTCATATACTTAACTGCCCTTGAAATTCCTCATCTCCGCAAATCCCAGCTGACGCTGGGGTCAGAGTGCAGTGTCAATGCCCCTGGAGCAAAAAGGGTTAGGGTTACAGTATGGGGGAAGATGTAAAAAGATGTATATTTTCCTATTGACGTACCGTCCTTCTTTCAGGAAGTCAGGATGAACCTCGGGCCTGGAGAAGCTGCTCATCCCTACAGTACCAACAGTACCAACAGTACCTGTGGACTCTGGGATTACTCATTAAAGCATTGGCAAGATAAGATTCTAAGGCACACACCATATTATTTGTTTCCAAATGGTACAGAGAAGGTTGCATTAAACCTTGCAAATTTGTCTTTCTGCAGTTATACAACACTTCTGAGAATCAGGACAGCAGATTTAAGCCTCAGGTTTCATCAAATGGTATTAAAACGTTATAATCCATAGTCCTCTTTTGCTCCCAACCCCCAACATCTATAATCTCATAAAAGAATGGAGCCATCTGCTCATAGATCATAAACACTATCCTGCAACAGTGTGTGCAGTCTTTGGGACCCCACAAACAACAAAAATGTTGTGTCTTAAAAAATTCAACTGGCCACTAAGGTCTGTACACAAAGGATCGTAAAAGATCTCACCTTTGTTTGTAAGAGGAGGCTGATACTGTCCTTCTACCAGCATGGTTGGGTTGGTCTTAATGGTTTGGATGTTCTCTGTCTCAGTTGTCTCTGTTTTGCCTCGTTCTCTTTGACAACTAAATATCAGAATATCATCCGGTTCCTTTTGCAAACATTCTTTGTGAGCCACAATACCTCTGACTTTAAGCGTCTGCTCCTCCTCATTGGCATGTGACACAAGGATCTCTGGCTTGGCTTCCCTCCGACAAACCTTCGGAGATGTCTGATACCTTGGAGAAGAAGTTGGCTTTGACAGAAGAGAGGCACCGTCACCAGTTTTGGTAAATTTCTCCAGTCTGGGTCCTTCTCCGAGGTCACAATCGCGTCTGGAAATGTTTTTGAAATTGTTTGAAAATGTGATGGTTTGTCCTTTAGAAACCACATCAGCACCGCTGCTTGACTTGACTATCTTGACCTCTGGGATGCTTAAAGATACATGTTCCTTATCTGGTTTCTTCTGCAAAGGTGCTAAAGTGCTGTCAAGTACAGCATCATGCGTATCTTTCCCTTTAGACTTCCTCTGTGATATTTCCTTGAATTTTGTCTGTAAGGCAGATACAGCTGAGCCTGAGGGAGAATTACAGGAGCAGTCAGAGTCAGGAGCAGGGGGAACCATGTGAAGGAACTTCTGTGTGCCAGCATTTCTTAGTTGAGCATTCACCTCCATGCCACAGCTTTGTAGTGATTGTTCGAGGAGGTCTACTTTTCTTTCTGCTTCTTTCATTTGCAGGGCAAGATCCTAAAATGGGAACAAAAGAAATACAGCATACAGTACTACCTTAAAATGCTAGGTTAGGAACCTCACAGCAGAAGTTACTGTATATTTCAGGCTATTGTTTTTTTTAATTATACAACACATTTTTGTGTAACCTTGTCATTTCAAGTATGAATAACTTACTTTTTGCCCGATTGCATTTGCAGCTCTTTTGTCATCGCTCTAATACATCTAATAATTAGACAGAGGTCTAATACATGTCTCAAACCTGGTCATGTCCATCCGTACTGGTGTACTAAAACCACTCTGTATCTTCAATCTGTATCTGTCGACTCTTGCGCGATATTCATGATTGGTCTGCTAATCCCTTTAGAAATCGGACAGATTAGAACAAAAACAGGAAATAAAAGACTTAAAGCTCTAATGCCTTTAGCACTGACTGCAGGATTTATTGTGTACGTCAGCGCATCCCACTTATGATTTAATTTAAATACAATGGCATCTATACATTTTTATTCAGAGGCCTTTTGCAGGATGGAGATGCTCAGAGAGTCAGAGTAGGAAAAAAATAAAGCTGTAGGACAGATGCCTCCAGATCGTTTTCAAGCAAAGCATATACAATTATGCTGTATCACATGGCTATATATATATATATATATATATATATATATATATATATATATATATATATATATATATATATACACAGTAAATCACAGAGGCAGTCAGTATGATCAACAGTCCCTGGTTTGAGCATGAGCATGTGTTAATGTGCACGTTCAGTAGATGCTATGCTAAATTGAAAGACGAGAGACCACTGGGGAAACTCAAAATCTGAAGCACAGATTCTACTTAACGATATCGTACTGGCAAACCAACCATACAGTACTTAAAACGCCCCAGTAGAGAATGTACAAACTGAGAGAGGTGTGGTCTGCCACTGTAGCTGTTGATACTGCAGTTATTGGAACCGTCGCGTATACATACTGTAAATCGCCATCTTACAAGAAATAAAACATCTGAGACTAGAAACCCTAGAAACAACCTTTTTCCACCTTCTCAGTTCTAGCAGGTGCTACAGAACCCTATACACCAAAACCAACAGACGCAGGAACGGTTTCTTTCCGCAGGCGATCATCCTCACAAACAACTGGACTATATGCAATCCCCTGTATAAAAGCACAAACTTCTTACACCCTGATGAACATTACTGTTATTTGTACTACTCACAAATATTGTACCGTATATTACGTATTGTAAAAACAATCATTAAAAAAATAACCCTCCCTTATCATATGTGAACCATTGTTTTGTAGGTTTGTACTTTAAAAGACACCAACATCTGGAATCAAATCTCGTCATTGTGTGTGTGTGTCAGGCCCATAAACCTGATCCTGATCCTGATACAATCGAGATATTTGGATGATTTCTGGCCATGATCACAAAGCCTAGTCCCAGGGTCTTATCAGGATCTTATCAGGATCTTATCTGTATTTGACTGTTTTTAGTGTATTAAGTCTATTTTAGTGTATTTAGTGTATTTTAGTGTATTTAGTGTATTTTAGTGTATTTAGTGTATTTAGTGTATTTTAGTGTATTTAGTCTTATTTAGTGTATTTTAGTGTATTTAGTGTATTTTAGTGTATTTAGTCTATTTTAGTGTATTTAGTGTATTTTAGTGTATTTAGTCTATTTTAGTGTATTTTAGTGTATTTTGTCTATTTTAATGTATTGAGTGTATTTAGTCTATTTTAGTGTATTTGAGTCTATTTTAGTGTATTTAGTGTATTTGAGTCTATTTAGTCTATTTTAGTGTATTAAGTCTATTTTAGTGTATTTAGTGTATTTTAGTGTATTTAGTCTATTTTAGTGTATTTTAGTGTATTTTGTCTATTTTAATGTATTGAGTGTATTTAGTCTTTTTAGTGTATTTGAGTCTATTTTAGTGTATTTAGTGTATTTGAGTCTATTTAGTCTATTTTAGTGCATTTTAGTGTATTTAGTCTATTTTAGTGTATTTTAGTGTATTTTGTCTATTTTATTGTATTTTAGTGTTTTTGTGTATTTAGTGTATTTTGTCTATTTTAGTGTATTTAGTGTATTTAGTGTATTTTAGTGTATTGAGTGTATTTAGTCTATTTTAGTGTATTTTAGTGTATTTAGTCTATTTTAGTATTTTAGTGTATTTTATTGTATTTTAGTGTTTTTGTGTATTTAGTGTATTTTGTCTATTTTAGTGTATTTTAGTGTATTTAGTGTATTTTAGTGTATTGAGTGTATTTAGTCTATTTTAGTGTATTTTAGTGTATTTAGTCTGTTTTAGTGTATTTAGTGTATTTGAGTGTATTTAGTCTATTTTAGTGTATTTGAGTGTATTTAGTGTATTTTAGTGTATTTGAGTGTATTTAGTGTATTTTAGTATTTTAGTGTATTTTAGTGTATTTAGTCTATTTTAGTGTATTTTAGTGTTTTAGTGTATTTTAGTGTATTTAGTGTATTTTAGTGTATTTAGTGTATTTAGTGTATTTTAGTGTATTTGAGTGTATTTAGTCTATTTTAGTGTATTTAGTCTATTTTAGTGTATTTTGTCTATTTTAGTGTATTTAGTCTATTTTAGTGTATTTGAGTGTATTTAGTCTATTTTAGTGTATTTGAGTGTATTTAGTGTATTTTAGTATTTTAGTGTATTTAGTCTATTTTAGTGTATTTTAGTGTATTTAGTCTATTTTAGTGTATTTTGTCTATTTTAGTGTATTTAGTCTATTTTAGTGTATTTAGTCTATTTTAGTGTATTTTGTCTATTTTATCGTATTTTAGTGTATTTAGTCTATTTTAGTGTATTTAGTCTATTTTAGTATTTTAGTGTATTTTAGTGTATTTTGTCTATTTTAGTGTATTTTAGTGTTTTATTGTATTTTAGTGTATTTAGTGTATTTAGTCTATTTTAGTATTTTAGTGTATTGAGTGTATTTAGTCTATTTTAGTGTATTTAGTGTATTTTAGTGTATTGAGTGTATTTAGTCTATTTTAGTGTATTTAGTGTATTTAGTCTATTTTAGTATTTTAGTGTATTTTAGTGTATTTTGTCTATTTTAGTGTATTTAGTCTATTTTAGTGTATTTGAGTGTATTTAGTCTATTTTAGTGTATTTAGTCTATTTTAGTGTATTTTGTCTATTTTATCGTATTTTAGTGTATTTAGTCTATATTAGTGTATTTAGTCTATTTTAGTATTTTAGTGTATTTTGTCTATTTTGTCTATTTTAGTGTATTTTAGTATTTTAGTGTATTTTAGTGTATTTAGTGTATTTAGTCTATTTTAGTGTATTTTAGTGTATTTTGGTGTATTTAGTGTATTTTAGTGTATTTAGTCTATTTTAGTGTATTTAGTCTATTTTAGTGTATTTAGTGTATTTTGGTGTATTTAGTGTATTTTAGTGTATTTAGTCTATTTTAGTGTATTTAGTGTATTTGAGTCTATTTAGTCTATTTTAGTGTATTTTAGTGTATTTAGTCTATTTTAGTGTATTTAGTGTATTTGAGTGTATTTAGTCTATTTTAGTGTATTTAGTGTATTTGAGTGTATTTTAGTGTATTTTGTCTATTTTATTGTATTTTAGTGTTTTTGTGTATTTTAGTGTTTTAGTGTATTTAGTGTATTTTGTCTATTTTAGTGTATTTTAGTGTATTTAGTGTATTTTAGTGTATTGAGTGTATTTAGTCTATTTTAGTGTATTTTAGTGTATTTAGTGTATTTAGTGTATTTTAGTGTATTTTAGTGTATTTGAGTGTATTTTAGTGTATTTAGTCTATTTTAGTATTTTAGTGTATTTTAGTGTATTTTGTCTATTTTATTGTATTTCAGTGTTTTTGTGTATTTTAGTGTTTTAGTGTATTTAGTGTATTTTGTCTATTTTAGTGTATTTAGTGTATTTTAGTGTATTGAGTGTATTTAGTCTATTTTAGTGTATTTTAGTGTATTTAGTGTATTTAGTGTATTTTAGTGTATTGAGTGTATTTAGTCTATTTTAGTGTATTTTAGTGTATTTAGTGTATTTGAGTGTATTTTAGTGTATTGAGTGTATTTAGTCTATTTTAGTGTATTTTAGTGTATTTAGTGTATTTAGTGTATTTGAGTGTATTTAGTGTATTTTAGTGTATTTAGTGTATTTTAGTGTATTTTAGTGTATTTAGTGTATTTTAGTGTATTGAGTGTATTTAGTCTATTTTAGTGTATTTTAGTGTATTTAGTGTATTTAGTCTATTTTAGTGTATTTAGTGTATTTTAGTGTATTTAGTGTATTTAGTCTATTTTAGTGTATTTAGTGTATTTTAGTGTATTGAGTGTATTTAGTCTATTTTAGTGTATTTAGTGTATTTTAGTGTATTTAGTCTATTTTTGTGTATTTGAGTGTATTTAGTCTATTTTAGTGTATTTGAGTGTATTTAGTGTATTTTAGTATTTTAGTGTATTTTAGTGTATTTAGTCTATTTTAGTGTATTTTAGTGTATTTAGTCTATTTTAGTGTATTTAGTCTATTTTAGTATTTTAGTGTATTTTAGTGTATTTTGTCTATTTTAGTGTATTTTAGTGTTTTATTGTATTTTAGTGTATTTAGTGTATTTAGTCTATTTTAGTGTATTTTAGTGTATTTTGGTGTATTTAGTGTATTTTAGTGTATTGAGTGTATTTAGTCTATTTTAGTGTATTTAGTCTATTTTAGTGTATTTAGTGTATTTGAGTCTATTTAGTCTATTTTAGTGTATTTTAGTGTATTTAGTCTATTTTAGTATTTTAGTGTATTTTAGTGTATTTTGTCTATTTTATTGTATTTTAGTGTTTTTGTGTATTTTAGTGTTTTAGTGTATTTAGTGTATTTTGTCTATTTTAGTGTATTTTAGTGTATTTAGTGTATTTTAGTGTATTGAGTGTATTTAGTCTATTTTAGTGTATTTTAGTGTATTTTGTCTATTTTATTGTATTTTAGTGTTTTAGTGTATTTTAGTGTATTTTAGTGTATTTTGTCTATTTTATTGTATTTTAGTGTTTTAGTGTATTTTAGTATATTTATTGTATTTTAGTGTATTTTCTTCGGGTACGTTAAGGTACAGCTAGTAACTCTATAAGCCAAACAAAGAGTGTTTGTTCGTTGTAATGTTTCATATTAATATAAGTCAGATGATTAATATACAGTGCATTTTGATATATTCATTTTAAAGTAGAATCTTCTCATTGAGAACTGAAGGTCAAGGTGTGTTTGTCTGGATGTCAACAATCTTTCTCAAGAGTTGCTGACTCATCCTTGAACACATTAAAGCCCTCCATGTTTCCACATGTTCCAATTTAATAAATCTATAATATATTAATAAAATTTCATAAATTTTTAATCAACCCATTCCTGATAATAAAGTGTTTTTTTTAATTAAAAATAAGAAACAATAAAAAAACAACATTGGTCAACATTGTCACCATTCATCTCCAGAGTCCGGTTTCCATTTTATGTGTGTGTGTGTGCGAGTTTGCATGTTCTCCCTGTGCTTGGCGGGTTTCCTCCAGGTTCTCTGGTTTCCTCCCACAGTCCTAAGACATGCAGATTAGGCTAATTGGCGTTCCCAAATTGCCCGGAGTGTGTGAATGTGTGTGATGGATTGGCACCATGTCCAGGGTGTAACGTCCCCACGTCGTGCACCAAGACTCCTGGGACAGACTCAAGCTGATATCTGTATCTATACAGATAATAGAAAGGTTTTTGTTTGTACACTAATCATAACTCGCTCTTTCAATGATATCTTTCTGTTTTATACGTTGGAGAACCTGAAACCAGTCACAGAAAAAATTCTGTCTGTATGTCTTTCCAGCCAGAGTTTGTCACAGCATCACGTAAAACTGTCTGGACAGAATTTAATGAAACTTATGCAGTACTTAGATATCTGCCTGAAGTTTAATCTGCACCATAAGTGACATCAAAATGTCGAGTGAAAGTAATGTTATGAACGGTTATAATGCAGATTTAATCATCTACTTATGACCTCCTGGGATAGGCTCCAGGTCCCTGCGACCCTGAATACAGGATAAAGCAGTGTAGAAGATGATGAGATGAAACGGAATATTTTTACTGGCATTAGTTCATATTTTCACTGCTGAAATAACAGTGGTTTAAGTGAATGTTGATGTGCTGGAGTTGTTGTAAGACAAAACTTTTTCTATCGCCAACAAACAGGGCCTATATGATCTCAGGACATTGAGGATGCAAAATTGTGGAGGGATTTGTCATATCTCAAACAGATCAGCTGTGATGATGCCTTAAACTTACGCAGAAAAGTGGTTCATAACTTCCTGTGTGATGTTATATTGTGTGACATCATGTTCAGTGACATGTTCTGTGACATAACATTGAGTCATAGTGTGATGCTTGTTTTTCAATGGCTTTTTGAAAGTCTTACCATAAAATTCCCCTATTCTACACACTTACACACTCATACATCACACACACATCACAAATGTTAACACACACACACACACACACACACAAATGTGCACAAAACTAATTAACTCGTCTCAAACACACACACTGGCACACCCATGCTTCTCTCACACACACACACACACACACACACACACACACACACACACACACACACACACACATCTGGGTCTCAAATGATTGAGATTTTAAAAAAATTTCCATTATACAAAGATAACCCAAGCAAACGGTGAGCAAGTTGTGAGGTGCCACCTAGTAGGCGATGGCGCAAGGTGCTTGGGCCCGCTCCTCATGGCTTGCAACTACAGTATATTTATTGTTTTTCCCACCATTTTGGGAATTTTTTTGGGAATGAAACTGGGCAGGCAGGTTGGATTCTGCAGCCATTAGGATGCCTGAGAGTTTGGGCCAAGGGAATTCGATACACTCTATGTGATCTCAAGACACTGAAGTTGCCAAACTGTAGAGGGGTCAGCCACGACAATGCCGAAAAGCAGTTAATAATTTTCTGTGTGACATTATATTCAGTGACATCACATTGAGTAACATCATAGTGTGGCACACATCACAAATCACAAGTCACATGTCTCACACACACACTCACATCACACTTTTCCTGCCTTTTTAGAACTGTGACCTTAAATGCCTACTTTCTGTAAGCTGTTAAGGTCTTAACGACCATTCCACAGGTGCATGTTAATTAATTGATTATGGTTAATTGAACATGCATGGAAACATTGTTTACACCCTTTACAATGAAGATCTGTAAAGTTATTTGGATTTTTACAACATTATTGTTGAAATACACCAGTGGTTCTCAAACTTTTTCTGTCATTCCCCACTTAAGGGGGTGAGCGAATTTTCAAGCCCCACTTGTCAACAAAATAATAACGAAATCGGCCAAGTTTACTGTTTATTGAAATATCAATTTCTAAACCAATAAGATCAAACAACACCAAGTTAAAAACAGATATAATACACGTGCACTTGTTATAAAAGGCTTACGTTATGTTTATTAGCTGCTCAGCAATCGTTTGTAGTTTTTTTGCACTGGCCAATTCTGTATGCAACTTTGAATGAAGCCATTTGTGCTTTGCTGTCCACTGATTCAGATGTTACCATGTGATTCTCCTGCTGTCTGTATTCTGCCAGCTTTCTTTGAAAGAAGTCGAGTGGCTTATTAACGTGACGGTGAGTATGTTGTCTCTAAGCGTCTTCCTAATTTGTTGGGTCTCATGCGGTCTGCTGCCAGCGGTATAAGCCACAAAACACACACGGGTCTCTCTCCTGCCCCCACCATCCCCACCATGAATCCAAGCTCAAGACAGGCTTCATTAGGGGTGTGTGATATAACCAAAATCTTCTATCACGGTAGAAGCTAATTTCTACCTCAATAACGATATACATCACAATATAGCAATTTGTATCTGAGAATGCATAAATAAAAATTCAAACACAAAGATACTGTTTTACATAATGTAATTTTATTTAAACTGTGAATTGCTGAGGTTTGCCGCATTTTTTTTACTTTGGCCATATTCGTTTGGATGTTTGGATTTCAGATGATAGAAAAGGTTTGACGTGTTTCCACCACTTGTTAAAACAGTGCACTTGCGTACCTTACAAATCACGTTCATCTCATTCGTATCACTTTTCTTACCCAAACCAATTCCACAACACAGACGAGGCAGCTTTTTTCTTTACAATCTCCTCGTTGTTGGTTTCGTCACATGTAAGTAAACTCACTGCTGCTGCACCGTCTTCTTCCATTGTCCAAGTGTATGTGAAGCCAAACACATCAAAAGTGGGACGAAACCGCGGCACCCGATTGAACCGAATATCTGCGCAAATACAGCGCAGCGTGACTATCTGGATAGCGCAGTGATGATCTGGTTTATTTGCGCAGCCCGGTGGATCACGCAGCGCCGCTCGAATCACAAACCTGCGCGACTCACTGTGTTTTTATTTAAAAACAATTTAAAATGTCAGGACTGTTTAATATTGTTTCCGCCTTGCCATGCCTGGTTTGTACGTGCGCATCCCAGCGGGGTAAAATTTGTTTTGATGGTTGGCGCGGTTTATTTCTGTCAGAGTGGGTCGTGCAGGTTTCAATTCAATTTACTTGTATTAATGATCCATTGATTTGTGTGTGATTGTTTAGTTTTGAGCGTACGCTCTTCATTATCAATAAAGAAAAGCATGAATTACAATAGGTACTTTCCTATTATTTTCCACTAATTTCCTCCCACCTGCATTGTCTGTATTCCCCACTAGTGGGGCGCGCCCAACACTTTGAGAACCACTGAAATACACAGTCCTGAAAAAGGGACGTTTCTTTTTTTTGCTGAGTATATATATCATTCCTGTTACCTTCCTGGTGCTGTTAGCTTCCTCGCTGGTGCTTGGTTGTGACATTTCGCTCGAATCTTGAGTCTCTATCACGGACAGCCTCGTCTACTTATCACAACGTTATCCACCAAAAATGCTATTTTATTCAAACGTCCTTGCTGGAGTGTGTGACGTAACGTCATGTGCAGGTGCGATGGATCGCGTACCAACCAACAGGGTGTCGGAATGGTATGTTTATACTTCTCATCCAACTAAAATCAAATTCGCGCCCATCCGGATGGCGCGATTTAACCCGAACGTATATTTTTTGTTTGTTTGTTTTTTGAATGACAAGCTGAAATAAAATAGGAGTAACGAGGCGATTTTTACAATGTAAGGAGTAGAAAGTACAGATAATTGGGTGAAAATGTAAGGAGTAGAAGTAAAAAGTCGGATGAAAAATAATTACTCCAGTAAAGTATAGATACCCAAAATTTCTACTTAAGTAAAGTAACAAAGTATTTGTACTTCGTTACTTGACACCTCTGCTCACATCACACTCATACTAGCGTGCCCGCGTGGCGATGGCGCGGGGTGCTTGGGCCCGTTCATCGTTGCCTGCAACTACAGTATAGTATTTCTTGGTATTCTTTTCAACCTAGAATAATAATAATATCACTGATTTACATTGAAGCTCATCAGATTATTTTTAGCTATAACCTTTTAACTATTTCGAAGCTGAAACAGGATAAAGTGTTGTTGAGAGTGTGAGAGGGTTGTGCGCTTCTTTTGTATTACAAGCTGTAAAACTGTAGTACTAGGCGCAACCAACAGAGGGCGCAGATCGTCTCGTATTTGCCTGTATGTGTGAGTGTGAAACAGAGGAACTCCTGAAGAACTTCTCTGACTACACACACACACAAACGGTCGATATGGCGACCGACGGAATAAGACAATGTTTTTTATTAAAGAGAAGATGAAGGCGTCCGGACTCATGAAGCATGAGTAAGCGTGCATATTTTGTTTTATGTAAATATATATATTTGTTTTTATATCTTTTCATTCTTTGCATTGTTTGTTTTTTCCTTTTTTTTGCGCCTCGATATGACTGTATTTGGGTGTGGACCGGCGATTTGCTAACTCGCGATAGCGTCTGTGCCGGGCTCGATTCCAAATCCACCCGCGCTCCCTTGTAAAGCCCGGTGCGTGCGCACAGGCGCGCGCACCCTTGCTAGTGCACTACGCGTCCAAGTGGGTCGCGGTTTGGGGTACGGCCCTGGGGTTTGCGTTGCAGCGTTTAGCGCACAAACTAGCCGTTTTAGCTGCACGTTTATTCGCGTGGACGCGTTTTAAAGGGGCAAAATCGGTGAATAATTGACTCTTTTCGATAGATTACACAAGCTAAATTTGTTTTAACGAAAAAAAATTTTTAACGGTGTATTCTGCTTTGTGACTTAGCTTAAGGCTAACATCATTTTGGGTTAGCAAAAATATATAGCTAATAATATATGAGGAGGAAAATAGTCATAAATGCTTACAAATAATTTAAATAAATTTCTTAATAAATAAGTATGTTTATTAAGTACGTTTGTTTATTATTTCTAATAATCCCCGTGTTACAGAATAGCATATCATGCTAAATTTGGCTAGCTAACTTGCTAGCTAGCTACCTAGCATGACGGTATTCCCTTATCTCAGCGTTTTTGTTATTTGGTTTGCTTATTTAAAAAAAAAGCCAGAGCATCATTTAACCTCAAAATTTCTGTCATTTCTATATGATTTTTAGAAATTAACAGTTTAACCGTGTGAGTTAGCCGTGAAGCTAATGTTTAAAAACAATGCTAGCAAGCTAGCCGGTTCGAGTTGCTAGGCAGCTGCCTCAGTGACGTAATTAAGTGATAGATTTAGGTAAATTTAACACTTACGTCCTTCGTTTAACATAATTGGCCAGGTAAAGAAGACTTGACAAGGTGTTTAAGTATTTAGTTAGGTTAAAAAAAAAATTAAGCAAACTATTTTAAACCAGATGTAGCACTGACAGATGACTTAGCCAAACTTATCACAAGCCCAGACTACAGAGAACTAGCTGAATTCTCACATTTAAAGCCATAAGCCTCAAAACATCATTTTTTAAAACATATTGTTACTAATCCATGACACGATGCTGTACTTGCTGCAAGCTTTGTTCTGCTTGGTCTTGTCTGTCATTTTGTTTCTGTCATAACAGTGTGAAATGAGTCGCTGTTGCTCCTCCTGGTGTAACTGTGTTTGTTTGTTTGCAGGTTTCAGGTTGCGCGCTATGTGATGAGCCACAAGGACACGTGGACGTCGTTATTCCGTACGGACTCCTTCTGATTCCAGTGGAATCTTCAGCTGCTTGTTGGTTTTTGTTTCATGAGTCGTGCACGGTCACGCCTCGGATCGTACATGTAGACCACCGCGCCGTCGACGATGCCCGTCCAAGCGCCGCAATGGACCGAGTTCCTGCTGTGTCCCATCTGCACGCAGACGTTCGAGGAGACGGTACGGCGGCCCATCAGCCTCGGGTGCGGCCACACCGTCTGCAAGATGTGCCTGAACAAGCTGCACCGCAAGGCCTGCCCCTTCGACCAGACGGCCATCAATACCGACATCGAGCAGCTGCCCGTCAACTCGGCCCTGCTGCAGCTCGTTGGGGCTCAGGTCAGCGCCCATAAGTCCGTGCTTCACGTAATGTCAGCAGGGTGGCGTGTAGGACTCTTTTTTTTCTTCTATAGGAAGAGAGGGAGGGAATCTATCTGTGAATTTTCTTCCCTGTTGTTAAACCTCAGTTGGAAACCAGTAGGTTACATAACTGCTAAATGTACGTCTCTTTCTCCCTCATGGCCTGTTAAAGCCGATTTTTCCAGTCCAGCCTTCCTTTTAAAAAAAAATTGCATGATGCTTCCTTTCCTCCTCATGTTTTTCTTTTTAAATCTGCAGATATCACCTCGCTTTGACGTGGCTATATACTCGGTCTGGGCGATAAAACCTGGACTACATGTCGCATTTTTTATTTATTTTTTTACTCCCATGTCTCTTTGTCCAGACGCTTGTGGTGACTGGAGCGTGGAACAATCTAACAGAACCCTGCTGTGGTCATTTTATTGCTGTCTGGATGAAAAATAAAAAAAAAATCTGCTCAGCAATAAAACTCTGATCACCGGTTTGATAAAATAATCCAGTGTAGATGGTCAGAAATGTGACTTCAATCCCTGAACTGGGAAGTTCAGACAGTTCTAAGTAAATTAAGATGGAAACTGGTGATATAAATGCCCTCGCTTATGACTTCAGATTTGACGATTTTCAGGACACGAACAAATGGCGAGCCAAACCGAACGCTGGCTAAATTGCACGTACGCCCAGAAGCCGTTCAAAACGGATTATCTGCATTTAAATGATTTCTTTACGAATTTTCCGCCTCAAGAACGAATTTAATAATCGTATACAAAGTTTGCTCTGTAATAGTTAATCACAAATAACTATCTAGTTTACAGCGCACTTGGTTTAGCAACCCACACCAAAAAAAAACCTGCATCCGATTCCTTTCTAGATTTGACTCACTTTTAGCGCATCAGGATCAGGCGTTCCTGGAACAGTTTTTTCCTCCCAAGTGAGATCGATGCATTCTCATCTGCTTGAAGAAGGAAGCTGCTTCATGGTCTCCACCCTAATGTGGAAACTTGCGCAACAGTTAGTGAGAGAGAGATTTTACAGCTGCTGTATATTGATTGTAATTTTATTTTCTATTCCCTCCCCCCCCCCCCCCTCAGGTGCCTAAACCGCAGCCTGTGGCACTCATTACTAATCCGGAAGACACCAAGCATTACGATGAGGCGCGGCAGTGTGTGGAGGAGCTCGCCCTCTACCTCAAACCTCTCAGCAATGCAAGAGGTTAAAAAATCAAAAATCATAATATTAATCATATTAAAAAAACTAATCTTATTAGGGATAGAATTAAAGTTTTTAAACCTATTTAATTTTTCAGGTGTGGGGTTGAGTAACACAGCACAGAGCATGCTCAGCAGACCCATGCAGAGGAAACTGGTGACCCTGGTGCACTGCCAGCTGGTTGAGGAGGAGGGCAGGATACGTGCCATGCGTGCAGCTCGCTCGCTGGGAGAGCGCACCGTCACAGAGCTAATCCTGCAGCACCAAAACCCCCAGCAGCTCTCGTCTAATCTTTGGGCCGCCGTCCGTGCCAGGGGCTGCCAGTTTCTAGGACCAGGTAGGTCAAATCGTCGGAAAGACTTTATCGTGTCCTGTTATACTGCTATACTGATGTACCCGGTTTTGTGCCAATCCACAGCCATGCAGGAGGAGGCCCTGAAGCTGGTGCTGTTGGCTCTGGAGGACGGATCTGCTCTGTCTAGGAAGGTGCTGGTGCTGTTTGTGGTGCAGCGTCTGGAGCCCAGGTTCCCACAGGCTTCCAAAACCAGCATCGGACACGTGGTTCAGCTGCTTTATCGTGCCTCCTGCTTTAAAGTGAGTGCATTTTGGTGTTGCGGTCTGCGAAACTCTGCGTTTCTCTGTTGTTTAAATTAGCAGTCTGAAATATACTTACGGTGGTGTGTGTGTATGTATGTATGTGTATGTATCAGGGTTTGACATTAACTTTTTTGCTGACTGGCCGATGTGACTAGTGGATTTCCGGAGTCACTCGCCATTCAGCCTTTTTACTCGCCACAATTTTGTTTAAAAAAAAAAATCGCAGTTTTTTCTTCACCATGATACGTTAATGTTTGTTAGATCTAGATTTACTGAGAAATGACAGCATACACTGTATCACTATAGTAGTAGTCAAGTATTCAGTACTGTTAAGATCCCAATATAAAACCATGCAAACATGAACAGTATATTCTGCTTATTGAACTTAAATTCGAGCCTCTTACCACATGACATTGAAAAATAACAGATTCACTACAACTGAACTCATTCTGATATTAACAATACAGCAACTCAGAACATTTATAATTTTAGTGTTATTATGTGTACTATTATCAGGTATTATTATTCATTGTGATTTATTGGATAGAGAGTCTATTAGAGTTAAGACAATGGACTCTGGTCTATCTTGTAGTGTAATTCAATCAATCGATGAATTTTCTATCATTCAACATGAAATCTAAATAGATTTTAATAGTGATTACTTTTTTATATATAATCAGTAAGGGGGGCAAAACATTCTCATCTTGTTGAGAAGCAATAGAAATGATACACACACACACACACACACACACACACACCAAACAGGAAGTAAAAGTGTGTGTGCGTGCACGTGCAGTGCATGTGTGAACATGTGTAGAGAGACATTCATGCGCGGTTTATGCGCGTAATATTGCGTTGCAATGCGTTTATTATATCGGATGACTTTTGAGAAAACAACAAATATATTGTCATATCTGTAGTGTTTACATGTAGTTCTGTTCCAAGTTTTCTGTTCAGCATCCTGACTGACGTAAGCACGTCGAGCGGGACGAGGTAACTAAGCGTGTGTAATCTGTCACTGGGCATGCGCATGACGGGGGGGAAAAAAAGTAAACTGCACATTCGCTAACAACTCCGTTTGTCTATGATCTTTTTTTATTTTTATTTTTTCTTCTATACCGAAGGACGTTACAATACCGAAGAATAAACTACCCGGCAAAGTGGCTAGTGAGACTAAAGTTATTACCCGCATTTGGCGGGTTAGCGGGTGCCAATGTCAAGCCCTGGTGTGTGTGTGTGTGTATATATATATATATATATATATATATATATATATATATATATATATATATATATATACACACACACACACAGAGACATACACATTTATGTATATAAAATGTGTGTGTATATGTGTGTAGGCGTCCGGACATAGTACAGTGAAACCTCGGTGTCCAATGCATATAACAGACTCCTCCTACTTTCGCCTTCACAGACACACACCACACACACACACACACTCGCTCACTCACTCACTGTCTGCTCCACACAGAAACACTGCTCTTTCACGATTCTTTTCAAAGGTAAAGTTCAGGTCAATTTGTTGTATTTTTACTTTACAGCAGTGATTCCGTTAGTGTGTCGCTCAATCGAGTGTCTTTAGAGAGATTTCTTGTTTAATTTTGCGATAAAACAGTGTTTCCATTGGTTGCGCGCGTTTGTGTAAAAAGAGTGGAGAAAGAGTAACTGTGTAAGACGAGAAGGGGGAAGAGGGGAGCTTACTTTAGATACACACACACACACGGGTTAATTTTTTATTTTTACTTAATATTTTGTGTTAATTATTTTTATGTATATTTTTTTGGACTGTGGAACGAATAATTAGAGTTTCCATTATATATTATGGGTAGGTTCGATTTGGTTTACGAGTGTTTTGGAATACGAGCCCGCTTCCTGAACGAATTATGCTTGTAATCCGAGGTTCCACTGTCTCATGATTGTGCATTATAGAGTGACTTATTTATTTATTTTTAAAAAAAATTTCCCCACCACAACCCTGGCAATATGATTAACTGAATTTTATTTCTTTTTAACCAGCTGTACAAAAGTCAAAGAAATACCACAGATTCATAAGACTTACATGTTTTTGGTTGTTTCTGAGATCCTAATAATAATAATATATATATATATATATATATATATATATTTTTTTTTTTTTTTGTATTTTTAGTTTGACATTTTATGTGATGTCACTCCCACATTCCAAATAATACACACTTAGACGTTTTAAAAGTAATGATAACTTTGGTCCTGCATGACGTATCAGAAATATTTCTGACGCCTCCTTGTTAACACGACTTCTGTATAAGGGTTTTTTCTTTTCTTTTTTTAAAATGTATTTGTTTATTTTAAATCTGTCCAGTGCTGTGTTGCCACACTGTTATCGAGCTCTCAACTCCACAGGTGACCAAGAGAGACGAGGACTCGTCCCTGATGCAGCTGAAAGAGGAGTTCCGGACATACGAGGCGCTTCGGCGGGAGCACGACTCTCAGATCGTCCAGATCGCCATGGAGGGGGGTCTGCGCATCGCCCCTGACCAGTGGTCCTCTCTGCTGTACGGGGACCAGTCGCACAAGTCCCACATGCAGTCCATCATCGACAAGGTTTTTATACAATCTTGGCGTTTATTAATAAAAGTCTGGATATTTTATCTAGATCTTACCTTTTAACTTTTTTTTGTTTGTTTGTTTTCTCCGCCCTAGTTGCAGACGCCTGCATCGTTTGCGCAGAGTGTGCAGGAACTGACGATAGCGCTACAAAGGACAGGCGACCCTGCCAACCTGAACCGGCTCAGACCTCACTTAGAGCTGCTGGCCAACATCGACCCCAGTCCAGGTGTGTAACAAATGTATTAGGAACACATCCAGATGTGGCACAAGTGTGTGTAGAAGTACGTTAAGACTGTTGAATCTGACTATTGGATTGTGTAATTTTTTTTTATATTATTGTATATGTCTTTGGATAACTCCATGGACCCCCCCTTTTTAAATTTTTTTTTGTGTGTGCTCAGATGCTCCCCCTCCAACATGGGATCAGCTGGAGAAGGGCCTGGTAGCGGTGAAGACGGTGGTGCACGGCCTGGTGGACTTCATCCAGAACCACAGTAAGAAGGGCACGGAGCAGCAACAGCCGCTGCAACACAGCAAGTACAAAACCTACATGTGCCGTGACATGAAGCAGAAAGGGGGCTGCCCCCGTGGGGCCAGCTGCACCTTCGCCCACTCGCAGGAAGAGCTTGAGAAGTCAGTATCTGCCCAAACGCTACAGTAATGACTACAGGATTTTTACATATTTTCAGTGTATATATATATATATATGTTTTTTAAGATATGTGTGTTTCGTAATGCAGTTTTAACGTCTCGATGCATTTTGTTTCGGTTTTGCTGCAAGAGTTGGTTGTGATTGATTGATGGATATTATATATATTTTTTTGTTAATTAAAGGATTAATTGGTTAGAAATTCTCGTGAACATTTCCATTGCGCTATGAATTTGAACTTTTATCGATCAAAAAAAGAATATATCAGAATTTTTTTCTTTCCTGATTATCTTTCATTTTTTAAAATGTTTTTATTATTATTATTTATTATTTGTTTCTCTTGTTCTCAGGTACCGTAAGATGAACAAGCGTCTGGCTCCGAGACTCCCGTGCGGTCCCTCCCTGCTGACGAACGACGAAGGCGTTCCTCTAGATGGCGTGACCCGCAAACCCTCGCCCCTTACCAACGGCATCGTGGCGGCGTGTCCCCAACCAGCGCCTCAGCTTTTAGCACGAGGACACGATTCTTCACCCTACGAGCTCATGCGCAAACCCAAAATGGACAGCCTGAGCGCTCCTGGATCTCCCCCCGATCCGTACGACTTAATTACTCTGTCAGTCAGTCATATGTACCCCGTAGGCGGAATGTAGACATGATCTGTTGTACAGATTAATGTGTATTCCTTGTGATTAAGTCTTTTTTTATTTCTATTATTTCATGTTTTAAATCATGTGCAGTTTGGATAAGACTGGCCTGCCCCTGCCGCCCCTCGCGGTCGCCCACCCGAGGGCTGAGCACCTGCCCGTGCCCAAGCAGATCCCTGGGGTCCCTCGCGGTGCTCCCCCGCTCTACCCTCCACAGCAGCCTGAGCTCTTCTACCCCGAGGCCAGAGCACCATCAGGAGCGCAGTATGACGGGCAGTACGGCGCAGGCGAGTCCTAAATCTACAAGTAGTTATTTTTCTGTTGTTAAAACTCTGTCCACGCTAAACATTCTTCCAATTTCCGCCCCCTAGGTGCCCCGTACCCCTACCAACCGACTCAGTATGTGCCACCCCGCTACATGCGCAACCCCCTACCCTCCGGCGACGCCCCCTACCCGGAACCGTACCCTGCTTACGGCCCCGACCGCCAGTACCCTCCCTCCCACCACTCAGGCCCACCTTTCTCCGGCGTCGGTGCCCACCCGTACCCGCCCCCCTCTCACTACGACACCCGTCGACACGGGCCTTACGCGGCCCCGCCACCGCCTCCACCCCCTCAGCCCTTCGGCCCCGCCCGGGACGACCTGGTCCGCATGAGCCCCGTGTCATCCTTGGACATGCCGCCCACCCAGGGGGCGCCCGCCTCTCTCTACCACCCCGAGGCAGCATCCCGAGAGAGGTATCCTCCAGAGGGGTACTACCCACCCGCACCACCACATCCCGGGCAAATCAGGTCCCATATCCGGGTGAGTCCGGTTATAATCATAGTCGACATTTTTCACATTTTGGAAACGGTTAAATCTTCATGCCGGCTGTCCGTCTCGTAGGACCCGTATGGACGCACGCAGCCCAGTCTGGACTATTTACACCGCAGGCGTAAGGAGCTGCTCAACCAGCTGGAGGAGAGAAAAGTCATTTCTCCTCCACCGTTTGCAGCCTCCCCGACGCTGCCCTCTCACACCTTTCCCAACGACTATCCTCCAGAGGTACGGGCGCGGCGTTTACGACATTTATACGCACAGCGGAATGTAGAAGTGCCTTTCAATTCCTCGTAGTAACATTTCAGTAGCTGAAAGTTCTCAAGTCTTGTATTTCTAACTATGGCTGTAGCTATGGAATATTTTAGTAGTCGAGTATTCTAGCAAAAATTGAATCGATTAATCGGATAAAATGTACGTTTGATTAATTAAACTGCAATGTAAAATATACAAATGCATAGCGCATCGTCATTATGCACAATACAAGGAACAGCTTAAAGTCGACTGAGATGAATTAAGTGCGTTACAGTGACATGCATTCTTATTTTAAAGTCTTTTCTCAGATGCAAAAACTAAAATAAACAAAAAGGTATTTCAAACTCATATTTTTAAGTACCAAAAAAAAAAACAAAGGCAAACATTAAAATAAATTATTGTACAAAAACACCAAGTTGTGCAACGTAACTTTCAGAACTAAAAGTTCTCTCCTTTGGCTCGGTGATATTTTTATCGCTCCGTTCCATTTTGCATCCCCGCACCAAAACACTCCCTCAAATCAATACACAGCTGACTGTTTGCGTCTCCTTCCGCTTTGTGGGTGACGTAATCGCTTCTTCTTCGTCGGTGTTTACTGGCGGCATCCGGAAGCGGCAAACTAATTATTGCGCAAAAACGTAACGCAAGCTTTTAAAATTAATTAAAAGAAGCTTCGGGGCAGAAGATTTTGCCTCGATCACTTTTTGTAATTGAGTTACTCGAGGAATCGTTTCAGCCCTAATTCTAACTTGACGACTTTTCAGTACACCGAGGACGGCTCCAAAGCTTTCTGCGCCCGAGAACCCGACTACGCCGGGCAGTACTCGCCGTGGTCCTGCGACACCATCGGCTCCTACATCGGCTCCAAAGATCCCAAACCGAAGGACGGCGTGGGCGTCGGCGCAGTGGATATAATGGTACGTCATCGCCTACGCTCGGTTAGCCGCCTTTTGCTAGGCGAGTCCCATTCTCGTAAAAAGCAGCTTCTCGCGTTCTCTTACAGAACATGGAGGCGAAGGGTCTGACGGAGCCGCCACTGGACGGACAGCGGCGCGCGGCGGAGGCCAAAGACGACGATCCCATCATCCCGTTCGGCCCTCTGCCGACGGTATCGCCCTTTGGCGCCATCTCCCGCACGTCAAAGACGGGCTACCAGACCACGGGCCCGGTGCAGGCCATGGCGTCCTCGCAGACCTCTGGCTCCAAACACATCACCATGACCGGTACGTTTAACTAAGAACATAATAATAATAATAATAATGTGATGTTAATGTTGTGATCGCTAAATTAAAAACAATGCTGTTCTTTCGTAGCCGAGTACTCGTACGGGAACCACAGTGGCGGTTGGGGCGGCGTGTCGTACCCTCAACACCCGAGCATCACCTCTCCGGGACACTTCAGTGAGCGGTATGTGACTCCAACGGTAACACGTTTCCCCACGTTTCCCAGTGTTTTATCTGATCTCTTTTCTCTGTCTGTGTGTGTGTTGCCCACCAGGCTGCCCGTGGCCACGCCCAACCGAGAGCAGCTGAAGATGGAGCTCCAGCAAGTCAACCAGCAGATCAGTCAGCAGACGCAGATCCCCAGCATGGAGGTTGGAAAAACATGAAATAATAATTAAAAAAATAGTTTTTAAAGTCATAAAATCGAATGATTTGCATCTTGGCCTGGGAAAATTTCTCATGTGTGATTTAATTTTTTTATTTATAATTTTTTTGCATGGAATTGTATGTAATTTTTACGGCTAGACCTAAAAATGTAAATTCCTTCGCTCAGCCTCCAGCCGCGAAATGGCCAGTGGCGGGCGCCGCGTCCAGCGAGCAACTCAGTCTCGAGCTTCACCACGTCGAAAGGGAAATCGGGAAGCGCACGCGTGAAATCGCTATGGTGAGGGGTTTTATTTATTCCTCCATTTCCCCTTCCCCCCCCTTCCGAAAACTATATTTACACTAAATCATAATTTGAAGCTTTTATTTTTACTGACTGCTCAAAAGCACTTCCCTGTGAGTAAAAGTCTTTTTGTTTTGTTTTTGTTCCACTTCACCTCTCGTCACAGAAAAACCAGGCAGCACAGGAAGTCCAGTACAAATTGAAAGCCACTGAGAATGGTCAGAGTGACCATAAAGCCCAACTGGATGAGCTGTCGATATCACTGGGGTGAGTTTAACAAGTCCGAATAAGGAGAATAATTATTAAGGCCAATCTATCCTGTTGGATTCCAAGTGACATACATGATGCAGTACCCTTACAGCCCACTAGGGGCGCACACCTGCATATGAAACTCTTGCAGTTAAACATTGTATATTAATATAATGATGATTTGTTTACTCCATTTGATGACCATTATTGGCGATTTTCTCCTTCACCTAAACATTTCGGTGAGGACAAAGTCCTTAAAATATTTTATATATATATATATATATATATATATATATATATATATATATATATATATATATATATAATATATATATATATATATATATATATATATTTATTTATTTATTTATTTATTTATTTATTTTTTAAGTGAATATTTTGAGATTTCTTCTGGTCAAGATTTTATCTACAAGCGAATGAAAGCAGTGTTTAATATTAAAGCTGATCTCATATACCTGCTGATTTGTAATGTTTTTATATATTCCCCCCCCCCCCCCTTTCCCCCTCCTCCAGAGACGTCTCGAACGGCGTGAGCAACATGGTGCCAGCCAACAGCGTCTCGGGGTCCATGCTGTCCTTGACCAATAAGACGTCTTCACTCACTCTGTGCTCCGGAGAGCAAGCGGCGAGCGGATCAGAGCTCCAAAAGAACGGCGTCGTTCATTCTTAAATGAAGCCGTTAACCACACACACACACACACACACACACGCGTGCACACACACAAAGCTCTAGTTGAAATTGGGTCATTTTCATTCAACTGCTTTAAAGAGAAATGCATCAATACGAGACACACACACACACACATACATACATACATACATACATCTGCATGCTTTTACATGCATGCACGAAACACTTGTTTTATTTTAGAAAAAGAAATGAGCAGTATCTGCCGTGATTATGAATTTTGTTTTCCTTTTTGTTCTGTGAATGAGCTTTTGTTTTTGTTTTAAACGACTTCTCATCGCCTGGAAACCAGGGCATCCGATTATCCTGTCATTTTCTTATTAATTGTTTTTTTTTTCTTTTTCTCTCCTCTGCATTTAAAAAAAACAAAAAAAGAGTAAACCAACGCAGTGAATCTGCAGTATAGGAAACGAACAGCGAGCCGACTCTGTAGCATCTCGCACCCAGTAATCTTTACCGGTAAAAAGGGAAGAAAAACAAATCTGTGCAGCCTTGAATATGACCTGAAGGCCTTTTATCAGTCCATTTTTATGTGGAGCGTCACCTCAGCTTTCCCCCACATGGTGGTTAATCAATCAGATTTAACAAACAAGAAAAACAACGGGCCGGAGCTGCAGCTCGGGCGAACACTAGGGTTCGAGGTAACGGAATCAATCATACGATTTCATTTAATTTATGGTTTTGGCTCTAGAACTGTTCTGAATTTCTAAGTCGGGCGTCTGGAGCATTCTGTTTTATAGAATGCGTGCTAATGTCTTTACAGGAAAAAAAGAAAAGGAAAAAAAACACAGCACTTTCTTCCATGTTTTTTCTAAGAGCGTGTACTTTTTTTATCCGAGGAAGAACGAATCTTTATGATCCTGGTGTTCGCCCAAGCCGCTGCGCCGGAACGCGCGGCCTCCTTCACAAATTTCCCGTCAAATTCTCCCTGACTTCTGTGAAGTTGCTTACGTGGGGTTTCCGGTCACGTTCTCGCGTATTCGGGTTCGGCACAGGAACGAGGAGGCTCGAAACGACATCAGAGAAAAAGAAAAGAAAAAAAAAAAAGGCTCAAACATGAAGCTCGGAATTGATTAAAAACACTTTCCTTGAGATTATCGCCTCTCGCTTTTCAATGTGTGTTTGTTGCACATGATGTACAACACTCTATACGCCGACTATTGAAAGAAAGAAAAAGAAAAAAAGGACAAGGATGGCCCTGAAACACTGATCAAGACACGGACACGCTCTGAAGTCTTCCTATAGTGATGACATTCTTCACGTGCAAACTTTTTCGTTCTAGTCTCTTGAGACCGATTATGATATTAAGCTCCAATTTTGGGTGCAACCTCTTAACCTTTTTTTTTTCCCTCCATTATTTTGTGGTGTAGTTGTCGTGATTTACAATTATATTAATGAGTTTATTAGTCATGAGTGATTTATTATTATTCTTTTTTTCTTTTGTCTGTTTTTGGAGATTCAGTGTTGCTCGAGAGGAGCATGCAGCCTTTTCCAAGCAATTGTCAAGATCGGAGTCGATCCGTGCAGACATGCGGGGGTTTTGAGGGTTTAGTGTTGTATTATTATTATAATTATATTGTCTCTTTTTTCCTGTTAGTTTCTTTAATCTTCCAGACGAGCGTCTGCTTGAAAACTAATGAAAAATCTCGCTAATCCAAACAATCGGCTTGCTTCCTGACCTAAAATGCTAAGATGTATAATTTTGTTGTTAGCTGTCACAAAAAAGTTGCTGCAGTTCAAGAATTGTTTTTTTTTTTTTTTTTTTTTTAAACATTCACATGGGTGCCAACGTGGAAAATCTTATCGGGAAGAGAACCGAAGCAGAATTTGATAGAAGCGAATTCACCCTCTTAAGTGCTCGTCTCTTACGTTCCTTTCTGTAGTTCGCCTTTTCCACCAGCGCCTTGTCGCGTCTTTCTAACAAAAAGGATATTAAAAACATTTTCCATCCGCCTTCGATCGCATTAGAATCCAAAAGTGACAAATTAACCCCACTTTCTCTGGAACTAGCAACTCTGGGAATTGAAAGGAAAATTATTTATTAGAATTTTTTTTAATCTGGCTTAATCACGTGTCCCAAGCTGATGAATTTGTGATTTTGTAGGAATTATCAGGTTTAAAATAAAAATGTAAAAAAAAAAAAGAAAAAGCGTCAGCAAGGTGAAATTTAAATAAACCGGATAGGGTTGACTTTTGTGCGAATTATTAAAAAGTCGAAACAAAGAGGGAGAGGATGGACGAACGGTTGAGTTTCTCTGCGCAAGATAAAATCTGTAAAACTTTTTTTTTTTTTTTTTACAAAAGAAATTGTGCGTCATGTGAGTTTACCTGCTTCCGATTTAGATTCTTCATTCATGCATGTTTTTTTTAATTTATTTATTTTTTTCCTTTCAGTAATTAAACCTGTTGCGTGTAGTACCGCTCTCATTCGCCCAAACCGAAACCAGGCATTCTGGGTCTTAATGTTTTCGCGTAGTCCAATTTAGTGCGGATTAACGTTTATATATTACGGCAAACATCTATTTAGGATGCTCATTTTATTCGGATTATGCAGGAAGTATTTAAGATTAATCAGTAAATTTGAGGACTAATTTTTCTTTTTCTTACATTTTTATAATCAGCTCCCTTAACTCTCGCTTTGTACGTTTTACAGATAAAATCATGTCGTCGGAATAAGACGTTGCATATCGAAATGCCTAAAGTTTAATGCATGATATGTTTGGGGTTTTTTTTGTTTTTGTTTTCTTCTTCTTTCCTGGAGCAGAGGAGTCACAGTGTACATGTGGCGCTCTTTGCAAGCAGGCCTGTTTCCTAATGGATGATATTCATTTCTCTACGCGGATCGTGTCTGTCTTGAGCGGACCTGTAGCACTCGTTTAAACGATAAAGGTGAATCAAGTCGTTTCTTGAACCTTAACACTGTTATCGCTGTGTCTATATTAATATATATATATTCTATATATATATATATATACTTTTTATTCCTAACTTTTGTGGGAAGAAAAAAAATACATACAGGCTTTTTTATTACGATTATTTCTGAGTCGTCTTGTTTAAAGTGAAAAAAAGAAGGAAATCAAATTAAGGTACAGGCTTGATTTCAAACAAGGAAAGGTTTTTATATCTAAACTTTAGATTATACTCCATTAAGGAATGTTTAGAACCATCTTACTCCAATGTGGATGTAGCCATTATTACGCCATTTTATGACTTTGTAAAAGGAATTCACTGTGTGAAAATTGGTTTGCATTTTTTTGTATAATACAATTCTGCTCTTCGTTTTTGTTTGGAGACGTGGAACGTTTGGATGAGGAAAAAAAAAAACCTGTGATTATTAAAAACAAAGCAAAAAAAAAAAAACGTGTATGGCAGTGATTATAATCGAGAGGATGGATTAAACGAATATTGACACTGAAGTCTGTGCGGATTTATTTCATGATAAAGTTACAGCCTTGAAATTCATCATTTAATATCCAAAAATTGTGAAAAACTTTCTGCTTGCATAGTTATTTTTTTTTTTGATCATTTTCTCTTTTTAATTTGTCAGTTCATTTTTGATTGTGAGATCCACAGTGTAGAGGATATCTTTAAAAAAAAAATAATAAATCGCCTCTGGTGTGTTCTGATCATCCGTTCCAGAGCGGGTAGCTGAGGTGAATGAGTTTTTTATTATTATCTGTGTGTAATCTCCGGAGACGTTCCATGTCCTCTTCGGTCAGCATGAACCCAAAGACCTTGTGGAGGGATGGAGGGAGGGACAAAATGCTTGAAAGATTTCTATTGAAAACTGATCTGATAAGAAGTGTGTTTACATGCACAAATCATCAAATCCCGCCTTCTTTGTTATGATTGGGTCTAAGACTAATCTATGATTGATTAGATGTGAAATGAGGAGCCAATCAAAGCTCCTTTAGTCAGAGGCCCAAGGGATAAAAGTTCAGGTAGTCCCTGACTTACAAACAAGTTCCGTTCCGGGAGCACGTTCGTAAGTCGGATTTGTTCTCAAGTCCAACAACGTGTCTCTTATAACCATGCCTAAGGACATGAATCTCACACCTGACGAATGTAACAGTGTTGTCTCTGTTTAATTCACTGAAAATAGTGAGGCCGACTCATTTCTCCCGCACCCCCACACACACACACGATATAACGAATTTTAGACTGTTTACATGTTCACTGTGAGAATATTGTATATAATTGTAAATATTGAGAGCTGGTGCGCTGCAGTGTCTTGTTTTTTCTACAATACACATAAGATACTTCTGTGATTCTCATCCATGGAAAATTCATAACTCGAATGTTTGTAAGTCGGGGACTACCAGTACAGACTAGCATGGATTTTACCAATCAGATATGGAAGCAGGATTTCCGTGCTGGAAGCTGGTCATGTTGGCTGATGTTACCCCCCATGTAGTGCAAACATGAGAATATAGAGAATATATTTATCCCAGCAAGAAAGAAACACTCGGATGAGGTGTTTTTACACGGCTAATATTTACCTGCAGATAATCAAATGTTTTATACCTTAACCTCATTGGGCTGGATCGGGTCAGACCGTTCCGACTTGTCAATTTATTTCAGATTATCCCCAATACAGGCTGATGTTAACTTGCCTAATAAGTGTTAATCTTTAATGTAAGAAGAAATATACATAAATAAAATATCAGTTGTTTAGTAGTTAGACCCCTTGAAGCTCAGAGCATGTTTTTTTAAATAAACATATATTGTGCAGCACTAAACAGGTAATATGATAAACTAAAATTCAGTTTATTCTAACCGACTAAGCAAAAAATTTGAACATAGGAAGCACAGATACTCAATCATGTGTATTTTTGATTGTTTCTATGATAAAAGTTATATGATAAATGATGAGTTCTACATTTTTGCGATGTTGTTCACAGAATGTAGTTTTAAAATTTTCACTTTATAAAATGAATGATAAAGTCTGAAACCTCCCCGTTAACACAAACTGGCACGAGTTCCATTTAAGCATTGTGTTTTTTTAGCTTTTTTTTTTTTTTCCGCCTCATTGACCTATGCTGAGTTGCCGACGCGCATCTATGGCGTGTGAGCTTCAAGGGTCTTAAACACAAGCATATCCTCACAACTAACACAGGAACGGATGATCATTTTTAATTGTTAATTCGGTTTTAATTGATCATGTTACACCCCACCTCAACCAGAAACAGAAGATCGTTACGTACAGTCTATACTGATTTGCTCTATAGAAATACATATTAAAAATACACACACCAGCATGCTTACGCTACATGGGTTGGGTCCCAGCTCACGTGCCTCCCATCGTGCAAGGCGTGCATGGCGGCCATGTCACTGTCGTCCAGCTGGAACCCAAACACCTGTCCATGCAGGGGCAAGTTTGAGAAGTGGAAAAGAAAAAAAAACACAAAACCAAATTCCAATGTTGCATTTAATTAATACACCCTTATCGACTTCGCATCACGATTAGCAAGCGTATGAACATAAGCTAGCTCGAGTTACGCGAATGTTACGAATGTGGCTTGTTAGCTAGCTTTATTTTTGTGTCCATTAAATAAACTTAGCCAGCTTGTCAATAGCTAGCTAAATAACGTACGCCAATGCAGTACAGGACGCTTGAGGGGTGTGGTCATAGATGATTAGCAAATTGCTCCAATATGATTGGATCCCAATAAATTATGACTACTTCTGATGTCTGTAGTCATGTCGAATCAAATGTCCGGCATCCAAAAAGGTTAATCTAACAAACGTACATAATTTGAGCTACTGCTTTCAGAACAGCAGCTTCTGGGAAGTCAATAAGGGTGAGGAAGACAAAGACAAGTGGATCACTTTCCAGTTTAGAACACCTACTGGAAATTAGACGAATATACATACATATTGAATATATAAATCTATTATTAATTGCTTTCGGGCATCTATCTGTGTCTTTGCTGATTCTGTAGACATGCGAAAGTGTATAATAAGCCAGAATTTCCTAGGTGTTGTTAGATTTAGCTTTCCACTAGGGGTCTAAAACAGGAAAGTGTCTGGAGCCACTGAAGTGCTGGAAGCTGCACTCGGGCAAACAAAAGAAACTGTGGCTCCTCAAGGGTTCTTCAGATGGTTACTGAAAAGCATGATGTTTTCACAGACAGGAATAACAAAAACTCACTAAGGGTGCCACATTTAACTTCATTATAGGAAGAACTTACTTGGCAGTTTTCAAAAATCCTTTCTGCTTTGGTGGACTTTGGGATGGTGATGATTCCATTCTAGGAAGCAAAAAAAAAGAAACAATTGATGACAGGGTTGTCTTTCAGTTCATCATCATGGATTTTGGTTTGTAAAAAACAAATCTACTTAGAATAACAGAAGTATGTTGAATCATTTACCCAGTGTTCAGATACTGATTACTTTTCCCTACCACCTGCTGTTATTTTGTCTATTCTGTTTAATCTTGCACTTGTATCTATGTCCCTTTACAAAAATTCACGCATCACTGATTATACGCTAGTTCCTAGTTAAATAACAATCCTGTAACAGGACCAAGAATCAAAATCAACTTTAATTCCATGCTTAACTTTAGGTTGTATTTTGTACAAACTGAGTCTTTCATGCGACAAGTTGAAGTCTAAGACCAAGAGAAGGAAAAAAAAAATCTAACCAGTAGTGGGTAAATGTGTACATACTGTAAATCCTGTACTTGAGTAAAAGTAAAAATGACTTAAGTAAAAGTAGAAATCCTTGCTTTACATTACTAGTCGAGATAAAAATGCACAAAACTCAACTCAGCTTTATTTATATACCACTTTAACAACAACAAATGCCCCCAAAGTGCTTCACATAAATAATATAAAAAGACAAATAAAATCACATCACACACATCTCTAATCCAAACAAAACATATAAAATTAACATCTCATGTTGGTTTAAACGGCATAGAAAACTTACTAGTTTTTAAAAACGTAACTCCCTCAGTGATGTGGCCTTATGAGAAGTCAAGGGTAGGTCATTCCACAATTTGTGTGCCGAAGCTGAAACAGGTCTGAGAGGTAGGGCGGGGCAAGGCCATGTAAATGTTTAAACGTGACCAACAGAAGTTTGAACCAAAAGAATTTTACCAAATTTGTACTGTACTGGGCGGGCACTGGTGGCTCAGTGGGAGGTGTTTCGCCTACCATGCGGAAGGTCCGGGTTCGATTCCCAGCCAGTGCCCGAACCCCCCCAGCTATGGGATTCAGTGCCGGTCCCAAGCCCGGATAAAATGGGAGGGTTGCGGAGGTCAGGAAGGGGATCCGGCATAAAACCTGTGCCAAGTTGTTGTACGGACTGGATATTCTGCTGTTGCGACCCCTTGCCGGGAGCAGCCGAAAGACCAACGACAATTTGGTACTGTACTGGGAGCCAATGAAGGGATGCCAGGACTGGAGCGTTATGTTTTCTTTTATGCGTAAAAGTTAAAAGCCGAGCAGCAGAATTTTGGACCAGCTGTAGACGATGTAATGCCTGAGGAACCCCAGAATACAAAGCATTACAATAATCAAGGCGAGTGGTGATAAAGGCGTGGATGGACTGAGCGTGTATTAACTCACTGTAGAATGAGTCTCTATTTCTCTCATTTCCATTTCTGGTTCCAAACACCTGCTACATGATTAAACGTTTCACAGAGGGAAGGCAATTCATGCAATTATTATTTATTTTTATTTTTTTATACTACACACCATTGTGGTTATGTAACGCAACGCCATGCACAAATGTAGTGAAGTAGAAAGTACAGATATTTGCTGTAGGATGTAGTGGAGTAAAAGTAACGATTATATTCCTGGAGAAGTAGAGGCACAACGAAAAACCCCAATGGATCTTTTCTAGTGTGAGTGGAGGGGGCCCTGGATGCCCATCCCCCCACACGTGGAACTCGCATGGCGCCCCTCCTAAAAATCTTCTAATCAAATGACTCGAGTACAGGACAGAAATGTGAAAACGGTACTGTACTGTAGCACAATAATGTTATTGTCCACCTCTGGTCTTGACTTTAAGCCTGGGCACCATTTTAACTTTCACGCTGATAAGAATAAAAATAAACGATAGATTTAATTTAGGAACATTTTGCACCAACTGGCTCAAGACAATAACCTGCACTTTAACCCTCGTCTCTGTACTGTACCTGAATGCTCCAGCGGATGCAGATCTGTGAAGGGCTGCGTCCATACTTCTGCGCCAGATCGACGATGCATGGATGGTCGAGCACTTGGCCCTTCGCTAGGGGGCAGTAACCTTCAAATGCTATGCCCTCTTTGCGGCAAAACTCCACCAACTGCCAAGGTTGCTGAAACGGATGAAACTCCACCTGTAAAACATCGAGCACTTCGTGGTTTAGTTCAGTTCAGATCATTTCAGAACACACTGTAGTTAAAGAGCCGGAGTCGAGTCGTGCACCTGATTAACATGAGGCGTCACACCACAGTTATCCTTCAGTTCCTCAAGATGTCTGATCAGGAAGTTGCTCACGCCGATCGAACGGCACAATCCTGTGATAATGAAACGCAAATCACCCTGATCAGTGTTTTTCATTGGTTATCAACAATCCGCAACAAATTACTAGCCAGGCGCCTCCACCTTCGTCGTACATCTCCTCCAGCGCTCTCCACGTCTCTGCCCGGACGTCCTTGTTGGAGCGCCCCAGAAAATTGCAGTCAGGCCAGTGCATCAGATACAGATCTGTAAAGGAAGGAACGTCACACCACCGCCATGATCTCAGACAAGCTAACAGCTACAACTAACAACTTGGTACCTAAAGACTCAACACCGAGTCTGGCACACGAGGCTCGACAGGCCTCCTTGGTGCTCTGATAGCCATAATCCCCAGGCCAGAGCTTGGAGGTGATCCACAGGTCGTCCCGTGGGACTCGGCTCTCCGCTATCGACTTGGACAGGGCTTCTTCACAGCTGTATCTTTTCGACGTGTCTATGTGCCTGATGCCACACTCCTGGAGAGCATAGACGACCGCGTTGTGGGAGTAGCCACCATAGTACGACGTTCCTGGATATACAAGACATAATTTACTAATAGAGCTGCAAATTAAATTCTTGATTGTGATTGGACAAAATCATTTTCTTTATTATTTTCTTTTTTAACCAAATACATAGTGGGATTTAATTTTTTGGGAGAAAGTTAACAGTGATGGATTGCAAGTGCAAATCCATCCATTCAGTGGTCATGTGGAAGGGTCTATGGCTTCACACCAACAGTCGTTGCTGTAAGGCAGGCATCACTAAATGGTGTGCTGTGGTTCTATCCGGACCCTGATGCCAGTAATTTTTTTTAACTTTTTTTCCCCCTCAAGAACGGCGCGATAGTTTAACGTGTATAGACAGTGCGTGAAAGTATCTGAAGCGAAAGCTTGCCATAGCATGGCTTACTCCAAGAAAAGGCAAATAGCCTGAAAACTGATCATTCAAAGATAAATGCACAGCTCAATATTTGTTTATTCTTCCTACGGGAAGTTTGTACAGTAATGTAAAGCGATGCCATGAGATAAAACATGGGTCGTTTGAACAAAGAAAAAAAAAAGGAAAATAGCAAGCATCAGCTCAAGGTGAGGGAGTGTAAAATACCTGAACTGAGAGCGCAGTATGACAGAGCAGAGCATGCAAATGAATATTCACTGAAGATGAATTGAATCCTGAAAGCTCACGCGGCACAGATACTGTACGTGCTGGAAACTCAGCATAGGTCAATGACGATGTAAAAAAAATATATATACATGAAAAAAAGTGCTTATACAGGAGCCTTGCTGGTGTGTGTTAACAATATGTCAAGTAGAACAAAAGTTAATCATTACACTTGTAAAGTGTACGTTTTACCATCACCGGAGTATGTGAATGATGTTGCAAAAATATAGAACTTTTTTATTATTTTTTGGCCACAGAAACAACTGAAAACAACCATAAAAACACATGATCATATGTATCTGTGCTATTTCTTTGCCTAAGTGATCCAGGTTCAATTTTTTCCCCAGTTATATTTGGGGAAATTGGTTCAAATGGACTACAACTCAGTTCATCATATTGCCCAAGTTGTGCTGAAAAGTTCAAAAGTTTGTGATCACTTTCTAACTCCACGGTCGTTTCTGATTTTTATTCCTTTCTACACTGTGAAGCAATACTGAAGGCATTTATCCAAAACACGCAATAATCTCCTTTGAACAGTTGATATTGAGATGTATCTGCTACTCGTCATCTGTAAATCCTTCAGTACGGCTCTAATGTGAGTTTCTGGTTGTTAATTGGTTATTTCTGAGGCTGGTAAGTTTAAATGAAGTTTTGCTCTTCGCTTTGCTGGGAAGGTCTTAATGAGAGACAGTTTCATCACGGTGCTTGATGGGTTTTGCAAATGCACTCGACATGATACTGTACTTACAAGAACTGATCCAGAAAGGCTGACCTTCATGTCTTAGAATAACAACTGATTGTTGTTACATAATTATCCAATTCCGTATGTGTTAATACATAGTTTTAGAAAATAAATCATTAAACCAAAACAAAGAATTTTGCAAGTGACCCTAAACTTTTGAGTGGTAGTGTATATTTATATAATAATAAATATATATAATAAATAAGCAATTTCCCTTTGGGATTAATAAAGTTCTTTGAATCTTGAATTGAATAATAATAATAATAATAGCTAAAATGCTTTGAGGTTTGAGGTTTTAGTACGAGGAAATATACACAGCCATCAAAGTTCAAACTTATTTAAATGCTGTGGAAATGTTTATCATAAGATATAACCATAATGTTGTTAAAATTCAACTTTACAGTGAACTTTGGACACCAGATATGACATCCAGTTTGAAGGACATTAATATTTCCTCTTTTTTTTTCCCCCTCATGACTTTTACATCATGTCATCATTAACACTGTTTAACACTGATGAGCCCAGGACCCTAATTATGCGTCTTATGTCTAAAGATCTGGACTGAGTTGGAACTAAATCACTGTTAACAGTCTCTGGATATAAGGCGCGTATATACCAGGGTTAACGGTAAGCAGGTAACCCAGATGTCGGTTATGTTATTGAGCTTCTAATTTAAACAACAAAAAAGTTCTAAAACACAACCGCCAGCTGGGCTTCCCGCTTACCGTAAAACCCGGTATATACGCGGACCATTCTCTTTTCATTCATGTACATTTAAAGAATAGTATACGTTTCAGATGTAGCGCTAAATCCATTTGCGTGTACTCACCTAAACCTAGGATTGGGATTTTCAACCCGTTGGAAAGCTCAACGTCTGGGAAATGCTGCATGGGAGAAACACAATCCGCTTTACCTTCGTTCACAGTCCATACCGTGCAAACCTATATTAAGGCAGGGGTGTCGTAAAGCGGATTGTGTTTTGCGACAGTGGCTCTGCAGGACGGCTGCCGTAAATCTTAAATAATAATGATTGTAGTCATTTGTTTAAATATTTGTTTTTAAAAGTTCGTTTTAGCTCAGGGGTTTGCTTTAAAATATCAAGCAGGTCGTTAAAGTCCACAACAGAGTAAACTTTTGCAGTTTGTGGCGAAAAAAATAAATAAATATAATTATATGTGATATTGTGTTGAGTTGATCATAAAGGTAGCCAAAGTGTCTCATATATTATTAATACATTTACAAAGCAAATGAATAATATATAATAGTAATACATTTCTAAGAATCACATTCAGGTGTTCATAAAACATATTACTCATCTAAAAGTGACTATATTCATTCACTCACTGTCTATAGCACTTACAGGGGTCTAACATTAGACCACTGCAGGGCACACACACACACACACACACATTCACACACTACAGGCAATTGCAGGTGGGGAAGCCCAGCAGTCAGGAGGAGAACATGCACACAGACCCAAGGCAGGACTCGTACCTGTGAACCCGGTGGTGCAAGACGACTACGCCAATGTGCAGCCTGCTGTCAAATTAAATACAATAAAATGTATTTACAGAAAAGCTGACACAGTGTTGAATTACTCCAGAATGTGTTCAAATGAACTGAGGGAACTGTAACAGAGCCAAAAGTACACAGACCTTGTTACCCTCCAGCAATCATTCGGCAAAAAATGACAAATAAAATCAACTGCAATAACATGACCTCCTTTTGCTTTAATAAACACACACCCTGCAAAACCTAAAAGCGCAAAAATACAACTCAATGTCCAGGCAAAGAGTTTTATATTTCAACTTCTTTTGCACAATTTGTACCTCAAGATTCTTTCAGAAAGCTTTTATAATGGGATACAAGTGAGCTTGCGCACTGTGTGTATAGGGCAGGTTGTACAATTATCAGACATAAACGCAAAACAAAGCTTTACAGTCAGATCCAAAAGTAAACACCCCTGGCAAATCCCCTCAAGTGCAAACAATCGTAAATGTCTCTACCTGTTGCATCAATCGGAGGGGGGAGATCAGAATGGCACACTTTAATAGCACTTCTTTCACTGTTGCCATAGTAACACTGTTCTTACACACTGTTTGGATGCTCATATGATGACACGTTTAATTCCAGTCACTTTCAGTATAATCGTTACAATCGTTAAATATCTGTGCAAAAAATATTTTGTACAAATCAGAATGTCTTTTATAACAACAAAAAAAAAATGTCAGAAGAGTCATGAATACACACACACACACACACACACACACACACACCCTGATATCGTACAACTCATTGTAGTTTTCACAATTAGTCCTGTGGCTAAAACAAAAATAATGTTTCTTTCTGAAACATAGACACGTTTCTCACGTCATCCAAGTGTGATTGCGATTATTAATTTGTTATTACAGTTTGTACCACTATATATACTTCACCTACTTTAAGGAGCACCAACAGATCCTGAACTTTCCTTCATAACACATCGGTTTGCCTTCAGGGTCAGCGGTGTCTCAAACGGTTATGGCTTTGGATTGCGGATCGAAAAATTTGGGGGTTTGAAGCCCAGCACTGCCAAGCTGCGAATATTGAGCTCCTTAAGCAGGGACATTAACCCTATCTGCTGCAGGGGGCGCTATATCATGGCTGACCCTGCGCTCTGACCCCTACTTCCTAACTGGGATTTGTGAACTGAAGAGAAGCAACAAAACATGAAGACCTCCTGAACATCACCACCGATGACATCCAGCTACCCAAATCGCAAGTTTGTCTAACTAGCACTGGAGCAGGTTGTGTAAATGGTTTACGCTCAAACTCTAATGGACATGTTGGTAGAAATAATGAATTAATAATGTGATGATTTTTTTGCTTTTATATAACGACACAAGACGCTACTGGTACATGAGCAACAGCAGCCAATGACCAGGCAGATTTCTCTCCCTTGACAAGATCTAAAGTCGCAAAAATGTACAAATAATATTTGCATTGCATTCGAGCATTTGGAAGACGCCCTTATTCAAAGCGACTTACATTTATATCTCCTTAAACATCTCAGCAGTTGAGGGTTAAGGGACTTGCTCTAGGGCCCTACAGTGGCAACATGTTGGTGGGAGGGTTTGAACCCAGAACCGTCCGATCACTATTCCAATGCCATAACCACTGAGCTACCCCTACCATATATGGAGATATATAGAAATACAAAGAACATGACAAGGTTTTGAAACATAAATCAGTGGATCCATGTTTTATTCGTTTGCCGTAGCTTGTCCAAGAGATTCCTTCCTCCAGTCCACGAGGCAGCGCGTCGCCGAAGGGGTTTAGTATTTCATGTATTCGGAACGAAGGGACTGTAAAAAGACAGAGAGCAACACATATCAGAAAGGACACGGTCAGTTTAAGTGGTTTAATTCAGATGTGTAAAATATGAGGGGTGTTCAAGTGAAAGAGAGACATTTGATTGTGCAGAATGACAGAACGCAGTTACAAGAGTAGAAAACTCCCTTTACACATTACTCCACACTAATGCACTTATCCAAGCATTCACAGGGATCAGACACACGGGTCTTCTTTAAAATGTCATCACCGTTCTGTAATGTCAATTGTTGCCTTGAAATCCCAGTTTGACTTGAACGCCCCTCGTATATAGTGCAAGTGAGAGGAGTATAATAAATTACGTAACTCATAAATAAGCTGGCAGAAATGAAACAAAACGTGTTTGGAACGAGTTTGGAGGAAAGCTGTATTTCGTATCCACTCACAGGAATAGAGCGGCTGAGATGGCGGCCTGCGAGTGCCCCCGGGGCAGGACCTCTGGGGTTTGGTCTGAAGTTTCCTCTCATCACAGGCCTGAGGTTGTTGTTGTCTTCCTGCTGGAAACTCGGGACGGGGTACCCGAAGCCGAAGCGGGCCGGAGGAGGTCCTGAGGGGCGGAGTGACGGTGGAGAGAACGGTGCAGGGGCGGGGGAGGGGTAGGAATGCGTGGCAGCGGTGTCGTCGTCGGGGAAGTCGTCCAGGCTGTACAGGTTTCCGAGGGAGCGAGCCAAGCTGGGTTTGAAGCTGCGAGAGGGATCGTGTGGTTATAGCCTGTGTATCTGTTATAAACACGGGATAATTCTGATAGGTTTGTGTGAACCAACCTTTTGATGTTTCCAGCAGATGACGGACTCCGAGCCTGTCGCCTCGTCACGGGGCTGCTGGAGAAAAGAGGAGCAGCTTTGGAAGACTTCGAAGGAGAAATGGTGCCCGGTATCAGACGTAACCTACTGAAAGAAAATATTCAGTACAAGACATCTACAGTGCTGTGAAAGAAGGTTTTTTTTTGCATAATGGTCGCACTTGAATGATAGAGATCATCAAACAGATTTTAATATTACACAATGATAACCTGAGCAAATACAAGTTTTCTCCATTTGTTTATAATGGCACCAAAGTCCCAAAGTCTTAGAAAAGGCCTTGGTAACATTTTCCAGATGCAATGATGCATGTCTATTACCTTCTTTCTCATCTGTTCTGATGTAAGAGCTTTTAACGTGATTAATTCTGTCACACACAGATTGCGTTTAATTGATTTCTTGATTCGCCTGGGTGTGGAATTTGAACTCACCAAAAAATGTGACCAATCACAGTTCATTCATGATTTAGCAAGGGGGCAATTACTTTTTCACAGCTTTTTTCCTTTAATAATAATTTTAAAAATGATCATTTAAAAACTACATTTTGTATTTACTCGGGTTTTCTTCGTGTAATACTAACATTTGTTTGATGATCATTTAAGTGTGACAAATATGCAGAAAAAAATGATCAGGAAAGGGGCAAATACTTTTTCATAGCACTGTAAAACAAATATGATATGGTGATACGGTGATGAGGGCACGAGTTGGGTAGTGAAGGACAAGGAAAGATTGAGAAGTACATCAGACTCCTTCCTTCAAATGTCTTCTCCGATCTCTTGTCTGGCAAATGGGTGCCAATAACTACGATAAAGTTTTGGATATGAAAATTATTTTTTTAGCCAGGGTGCAAATAACTCTGGAGTTTGTCTCATACCCGAGCGTGGACGGAGACCTGAGAGGACGCTGACACTTTAACGCTCGCAGTCTGTCTCCCTGAGTTAAGACCATGTTACTCTCTATGAGGTCATTCTGGAATAAACAAACAAACAAACAAACAAACAATAAAAAACAAAGAAAAAAAGGAAGCATGCTTTGAATTGACTGACGCTTTTAAGACGCTGATTGTCCCTCCCCCAGAACGCTGCATCACCTCGTCAGAGCTTAGTGCGTTCAGGCTGGTGCTGCTGAGCGACACGTCGTCCAGGCTGGAGATGAGCCGAGCCAGGTCCATCTCGCGGTGCTGCCACGCCCTCGGCTGCTTGGAGCAGTACAGATCCCCGTCCGTCCACATGCTCTGCTGTTTTCTGTACGGAGACAGACGACTGAGTCTATTTGCCCGTTGGGTTCTTACTGAGATGATTTAGCATGTGACTGTCAGATCAGCTTCACTCACTCTTCCAGAAAGTTCTGCTGGGGGCCGATGACCGAGCCGGGCCTGCAGATCCGAATCCAGGCGATGGCCTCTGCAGCCGTGAAGCGGTAGTGCTTCATGAGGTAGCAGCCGATCAGGGTGCCTGTCCTGCCCAGACCGGCTACACACAAACACACACACACACACACAGCAGTGTTAAGCGTAACCAATTGTTTGCACAAGTATAACAGAAAATTTCAATATTCCTGACAAATAAAAAAACATTAGGATTCTACTGGCGTTTATCTATTAATAAAGAGCAACAGATCTTCTTCTTCTTCTATCTCTCCATCCCACCTTTGCAGTGCACGGCGACGGCGCCCTCGGCCGTCTCGCAGATGTGCAGGAAGCGCCGGATGATGATGTCGCTCGGTGTCCCGCCGTCCACGAAGAACAGGTCGTGATGCGCAAAGCCTGCGTCTGTAAACCGCGATCCCTCGTACATCTTGTTGTTAAGCCGGACCACATCACTGACGTCGTGCTGCCGGAAGTAAGGGAAGTACGCTTCAGGGGCGTGGAGCAGGAAACCTACAGGGAATTATTAAAGGCGTGTTAATATTAACAGATAAGTTAATGGCAATGGCACGTTGTTTAAACCCCAGCGCTCTGTTTTATTAGTTTGGTTTCGGTGTTAAATGAAAAAACACTGACATCAGAAATATTTCAAAGGAATTTTAAGCCTAATTATATTTTATTTATTTGATGTAAGTTGCATCTCTATCTTTAGACAACCACAAAGATTATCAGACAAGTATTAAAGATAACTTAATGATGCAATCTCTCATCTCCTCCACACATCACTCACTCACCTGGACACTAGGAAAGGGAATTATGTTAAAATGCTCTTCATCGACTACAGCTCTGCTTTTAACACAATAATTCCTTCCACACTCACCACCAAGCTGGAGCACCTGGGACTGAGCTCATCTATATGTCAGTGGATCTCCAATTTTCTGACTGGCAGACCACAGGCAGTAAGAATGGGCGGACATGTCTCAGCTACACTCACTCTCAGCACTGGAGCCCCCCAGGGTTGTGTTCTGAGCCCCCTGCTGTACTCTTTGTACACCCACGACTGCATGGCCACTACCAACTCCACCTCCATCATCAAGTTTGCTGACGACACCGTCATGGTCGGACTGATCACCAACAATGATGAGTCGGACTACCTAGAGGAGATTGGAAATCTGGAGAACTGGTGCCAGAGGAACAATCTCCTCCTGAACGTCAGTAAGACAAAGGAGCTGATAGTGGACTTTAGTACAAAGCAGGAGAGGAACTACCAGACCCCCGTCATCAACAGGAGCCCAGTGGAGAGAGTGGACAGCTTCAGATACCTCGGTGTTCACATCACGCAGGACCTATCATGGTCCTGTCACATCAACACCGTGGTGAAAAAAGCCCGGCAGCGTCTCTACCACCTCAGACGCTTGAGAGACTTTAGACTGCCCTCCAAGGTGCTCAGGAACGTCTACTCCTGCACCATAGAGAGCATCCTGACGGGAAACATCACGACCTGGTTCGGGAACAGCACCATGCAGGACAGACGAGCTCTACAGAGGGTGGTGCGATCAGCCGAGCGCATCATCCGCACTGAGCTCCCTGACCTGCACTCCATCTACAGCAAGCGGTGCTGGACTAAGGCCAGGAAGATCATGAAGGACCTCAGTCACCCCAGTAATGGACTGTTCTCTTTGTTGCGGTCTGGGAAGAGATTCCGCTCCCTAAAGGCCAACACAGAGAGACTGAGGAGGAGCTTCTTCCCGCAGGCGATAAGGTCTCTCAATCACACCTCCACACAGGACTAATAACATCTTTTAAGCTCACAACACTGACTGGACAATCATGGACACATTCATACACACTTGCACTAAATACTCATACATCTGGACAATTGCACATGTCACCTTTCATGCATATTTGCACAACCACTGACACTTTAATACCATATTTCTATATTTTTGCAATATTTTATTATGCCCTTATGCACAGTTAATTTTACAAATTTTACTAGTTAAAATTATTTCTTTAGTATTTCCTTTTTATTGATTATTTATTTTACGTACAAGATTTTATTTTCTTATTTTCTTTTTTTTTTTTTTAAGGTCACTGGCGGTCGTATAAAAGCATTTCACTGCATATTATACTGTGTATGATTGTGTATGTGACTAATAAAATTTGAATTTGAATTTGAATTTAACTTTATACATCGCGTTCCAAATTATTATGCAAATTGGATGTAAGGGTCATAAACATTAAATGTTTAGTTTAAAAATTTAACTCATGGATGGTGTGTCTCAGGGCTCTTTGGATCACTGAAATGAATCTCAGACACGTGTGATAATTAGTTTGCCAGATGAGCCCAATTAAAGGAAAAGTACTGAAGAAGGTTGTTCCACATTATTAAGCAGGCCGCAGGTTTCAAGCAATATGGGAAAGATAAAGGATCTCTGCTGCTGAAAAGTGTCAAATATTGCAATGCCTTGGACAAGGTATAAAAACATTAGATATTTCATGAAAACTTAAGCGTGATCATCGTACTGTGAAGACATTTGTGTCTGATTCAGCGCACAGACAGGTTCGTGCAGATAAAGGCAGAATGAAGAAGGTTTCTGCAAGACAAATTCATCAGATTAAGAGCAGCAGCTGCTGAAATGCCATTAAAAAGCAGCAAACAGGTATTTGAAGCTGCTGGTGCCTCTGGAGTCCGGCGAACCTCAAGGTGTAGGATCCTTTAGAGGCTTGCAGTTGTGCATAAACCTACTATTCGGTCCCTAATCAATGCTCACAAGCAGAAACGGTTGCAGTGGGTCCAGGCATACATGAAGACAAGTTTTTAAACAGTCTTGTTTACTGATGAGTGTCGTGCAACCCTGGATGGTCCAGATGGATGGAGTAGTGGATGGTTGGTGGATGACCACCATGTCCCAACAAGGCTGCGACGTCAACAAGGAGGTGCCGGAGTCATGTTTTGGGCCGGAATCATGGGGAGAGAGCTGGTAGGCCCCTGTAGGGCCCCTGAAGGTGTGAAAATGGCCTCTGCAAAGTATATTGACTGACCACTTTCTTCCATGGTACAAAAAGAAGAACCGTGGCTTCCGTAGCAAAATCATCTTCATGCACGACAATGCACCATCTCATGCTGCAAAGAATACCTCTGTGTCATTGGCTGCTATGGGAATAAAAGATGAGAAACACATGGTGTGGCCACCATCCTCCCCTGACCTCAACCCCATTGAGAACCTTTGGAGCATCCTCAAGCAAAAGATCTATGAGGGTGGGAGGCGGTTCGCATCAAAACAGCAGCTCTGGGAGGCTATTCTGACATCGTGCTAAGAGATTCAAGCAGAAACTGTCCAAAAACTCACAAGTTCAATGGATGCATGAATTGTGAAGGTGATATCAAAGAAGTGGTCCTACTGTATGTTAAGATGTAACATGTAGCACTGTTAGGATGTTTTTGATGAACAAAAGCCCATTTTCAGTTCTTTACAACCTATAAAATGTTTTAACTCTGTTGTGCATAATACAAACCGGATTCCAAAAAAGTTGGGACACTAAACAAATTGTGAATAAAAACTGAATGCAATGATGAGGGGATGGCAAAAGTAAATATTTTATTCAGAATAGAACATAGATGACAGATCAAAAGTTTAATCCGAGAAAATGTATCATTTTAAAGGAAAAATATGTTGATTCCAAATTTCACGGTGTCAACAAATCCCAAAAAAGTTGGGACAAGTAGCAATAAGAGGCTGGAAAAAGTAAATTTGAGCATAACGAAGAGCTGGAAGACCAATTAACAGTAATTAGGTTAATTGGCAACATGATTGGGTATAAAAAGAGCTTCTCAGTGTGGCAGTGTCTCTCAGAAGCCAAGATGGGTAGCCAAGAATGCTACCAATTCCCACAATGTTGCGCAGAAAGATAGTGGAGCAATATCAGAAAGGTGTTACCCAGCGAAAAATTGCAAAGACTTTGCAGTTATCATCATCAACTGTGCATAATATTATCCGAAGATTCAGAGAATCTGGAACAATCTCTGTGCATAAGGGTCAAGGGAGTAAAACCATACTGGATGCCCGTGATCTCCGGGCCCTTAAACGACACTGCACCACAAACAGGAATGCTACTGTAAAGGAAATCACAGAATGGGCTCAGGAATACTTCCAGAAACCATCGTCAGTGAACACAATCCACCGTGCCATCCGCCGTTGCCAGCTGAAACTCTACAGTGCAAAGAAGAAGCCATTTCTAAGCAAGATCCACAAGCACAGGCGTTTTCATTGGGCCAGGGATCATTTAAAATGGAGTGTGGCAAAATGGAAGACTGTTCTGTGGTCAGATGAGTCACGATTCGAAGTTCTTGTTGGAAATGTGGGACGCCATGTCATCCGGACCAAAGAGGACAAGGACAACCCAAGTTGTTATCAACGCTCAGTTCAGAAGCCTGCATCTCTGATGGTATGGGGTTGCATGAGTGCGTGTGGCATGGGCAGCTTGCATGTCTGGAAAGGCACCATCAATGCAGAAAAATATATTCAGGTTCTAGAACAACATATGCTCCCATCCAGACGTCAACTCTTTCAGGGAAGACCCTGCATTTTTCAACAAGATAATGCCAGACCACATTCTGCATCAATCACAACATCATGGCTGTGTAGGAGAAGGATCCGGGTACTGAAATGGCCAGTCTGCAGTCCAGATCTTTCCCTTATAGAGAACATTTAAACCCCCCCCACCCCCCTTTTTTTTTTGTGTGTGTGTGTGTGTGCTCAGATGCTCCCCCTCCAACATGGGATCAGCTGGAGAAGGGCCTGGTAGCGGTGAAGACGGTGGTGCACGGCCTGGTGGACTTCATCCAGAACCACAGTAAGAAGGGCACGGAGCAGCAACAGCCGCTGCAACACAGCAAGTACAAAACCTACATGTGCCGTGACATGAAGCAGAAAGGGGGCTGCCCCCGTGTGGCCAGCTGCACCTTCGCCCACTCGCAGGAAGAGCTTGAGAAGTCAGTATCTGCCCAAACGCTACAGTAATGACTACAGGATTTTTACATATTTTCAGTATATATATATATATATATATATATAATTTTTTTTAAGATGTGTGTTTCGTAATGCAGTTTTAACGTCATGTTAACATTGATACGTTCTCTTTAAGGAATTGGTTTTGCTGCATTTTGTTTCGGTTTTGCTTCAAGAGTTGGTTGTGATTGATTGATGGATACTATATATATATATATATATATATATATATATATATATATATATATATATATATGTATATATATATATATATTTTTTTTTTTTGTTAATTAAAGGTTTTATTGGTTAGAAATTCTCGTGAACATTCCGAGCCCCTCGGTTTTATTTGCGCTATGAATTTCAACTTTTATCGATCAAAAAAAGAATATAACAGAAATTTTTTCTTTCCTGATTATCTTTCGTTTTTTAAAATGCTTTTATTATTATTATTTATTTGTTTGTTTTCGTTTAATGTCTGTTTCTCTTGTTCTCAGGTACCGTAAGATGAACAAGTGTCTGGCTCCGAGACTCCCGTGCGGTCCCTCCCTGCTGACGAACGACGAAGGCGTTCCTCTAGATGGCGTGACCCGCAAACCCTCGCCCCTTACCAACGGCATCGTGGCGGCGTGTCCCCAACCAGCGCCTCAGCTTTTAGCACGAGGACACGATTCTTCACCCTACGAGCTCATGCGCAAACCCAAAATGGACAGCCTGAGCGCTCCTGGATCTCCCCCTGATCCGTACGACTTAATTACTCTGTCAGTCAGTCATATGTACCCCGTAGGCGGAATGTAGACATGATCTGTTGTACAGATTAATGTGTATTCCTTGTGATTAAGTCTTTTTTTATTTCTATTATTTCATGTTTTAAATCTTGTGCAGTTTGGATAAGACTGGCCTGCCCCTGCCGCCCCTCGCGGTCGCCCACCCGAGGGCTGAGCACCTGCCCGTGCCCAAGCAGATCCCTGGGGTCCCTCGCGGTGCTCCCGCGCTCTACCCTCCACAGCAGCCTGAGCTCTTCTACCCCGAGGCCAGAGCACCATCAGGAGCGCAGTATGACGGCCAGTACGCCGCAGGCGAGTCCTAAATCTACAAGTAGTTATTTTTCTGTTGTTAAAACTCTGTCCACGCTAAACATTCTTCCAATTTCCGCCCCCTAGGTGCCCCGTACCCCTACCAACCGACTCAGTATGTGCCACCCCGCTACATGCGCAACCCCCTACCCTCCGGCGACGCCCCCTACCCGGAACCGTACCCTGCTTACGGCCCCGACCGCCAGTACCCTCCCTCCCACCACTCAGGCCCACCTTTCTCCGGCGTCGGTGCCCACCCGTACCCGCCCCCCTCTCACTACGACACCCGTCGACACGGGCCTTACACGGCCCCGCCACCGCCTCCACCCCCTCAGCCCTTCGGCCCCGCCCGGGACGACCTGGTCCGCATGAGCCCCGTGTCATCCTTGGACATGCCGCCCACCCAGGGGGCGCCCGCCTCTCTCTACCACCCCGAGGCAGCATCCCGAGAGAGGTATACTCCAGAGGGGTACTACCCACCCGCACCACCACATCCCGGGCAAATCAGGTCCCATATCCGGGTGAGTCCGGTTATAATCATAGTCGACATTTTTCACATTTTGGAAACGGTTAAATCTTCATGCCGGCTGTCCGTCTCGTAGGACCCGTATGGACGCACGCAGCCCAGTCCGGACTATTTACACCGCAGGCGTAAGGAGCTGCTCAACCAGCTGGAGGAGAGAAAAGTCATTTCTCCTCCACCGTTTGCAGCCTCCCCGACGCTGCCCTCTCACACCTTTCCCAACGACTATCCTCCAGAGGTACGGGCGCGGCGTTTACGACATTTATACGCACAGCCGAATGTAGAAGTGCCTTTCAATTCCTCGTAGTAACATTTCAGTAGCTGAAAGTTCTCAAGTCTTGTATTTCTAACTATGGCTTTAGCTATGGAATATTTTAGTAGTCGAGTATTCTAGCAAAAATTTAATCGATTAATCGGATAAAATGTACGTTTGCTTAATTAAACTGCAGTGTAAAATATACAAATGCATAGCGCATCGTCATTATGCACAATACAAGGAACAGCTTAAAGTCGACTGAGATGAATTAAATGCGTTACAGTGACATGTATTCTTATTTTAAAGTCTTTGCAAAAATAAAATAAAATAAACTTATATTTTTAAGTACCAAAAAAAACAAAGGCAAACATTAAAATAAATAATTATACAAAAACACCAAGTTGTGCAACGTAACTTTCAGAACTAAAAGTTCTCTCCTTTGGCTCGATGATATTTTTATTGCTCCGTTCCATTTTGCATCCCCGCACCAGAACACTCCCTCAAATCAATACACAGCTGACTGTTTGCGTCTCCTTCCGCTTTGTGGGTGACGTAAGCGCTTCTTCTTCGTCTGTGTTTACCGCCGGCATCCGGAAGCGGCAAACTAATTATTGCGCAAAAACGTAAGGCAAGCTTTTAAAATTAATTAAAAGAAGCTTCGGGGCAGAAGATTTTGCCTCGATCACTTTTTGTAATTGAGTTACTCGAGGAATCGTTTCAGCCCTAATTCTAACTTGACGACTTTTCAGTACGCCGAGGACGGCTCCAAAGCTTTCTGCGCCCGAGAACCCGACGACGCCGTCCGCTGGACGGACAGCGGCGCGCGGCCGAGGCCAAAGACGACGATGCCATCATCCCGTCGGCCGACGGTATCGCCCTTTGGCGCCATCTCCCGCACGTCAAAGACGGGCTACCAGACCACGGGCCCGGTGCAGGCCATGGCGTCCTCGCAGACCTCTGGCTCCAAACACATCACCATGACCGGTACGTTTAATTAAGAACATAATAATAATAATAATAATGTGATGTTAATGTTGTGATTGCTAAATTAAAAACAATGCTGTTCTTTCGTAGCCGAGTACTCGTACGGGAACCACAGTGGCGGTTGGGGCGGCGTGTCGTACCCTCAACACCCGAGCATCACCTCTCCGGGACACTTCAGTGAGCGGTATGTGACTCCAACGGTAACACGTTTCCCCACGTTTCCCAGTGTTTTATCTGATCAATTTTCTCTGTCTGTGTGTGTGTGTTGCCCACCAGGCTGCCCGTGGCCACGCCCAACCGAGAGCAGCTGAAGATGGAGCTCCAGCAAGTCAACCAGCAGATCAGTCAGCAGACGCAGATCCCCAGCATGGAGGTTGGAAAAACATGAAATAATAATAATAAAAAAATAGTTTTTAAAGTCATAAAATCGAATGATTTGCATCTTGGCCTGGGAAAATTTCTCGTGTGTGATTTTATTTTTAATTTTAAATTTTTTTGCATAGAATTGTATGTAATTTTTACGACTAGACCTAAAAATGTAAATTCCTTCGCTCAGCCTCCAGCCGCCAAATGGCCAGTGGCGGGCGCCGCGTCCAGCGAGCAACTCAGTCTCGAGCTTCACCACGTCGAAAGGGAAATCGGGAAGCGCACGCGTGAAATCGCTATGGTGAGGGGTTTTATTTATTCCTCCATTTCCCCTTCCACCCACCCCAAACTGATTTTTGCTGTACAGTCGACGACAGCAAAGCTAAATTTCCATATAAGATATAATGTTGTATACATCGTAGAGAGAAAACAAGGCAACCGTAGAGGAAAATGCAGCATGTGATGGTGAACGGGTTTATTTTTACATTCGTTTTTTTTTTTATGTATTAAAGAGTTTGAAATTAAATTTAAATTAGGGTTAAAGCTATGCAAATTTATTTATAGGCCCCATAATTTGCGGGTGATCCAGGTACGTTACCCCATCACCCACCGAACCTCCCTGCGAAATTTGGGGGTCGACTGTCTTCTATATTTACACTATATCATAATTTGAAGCTTTTATTTTTACTGACTGCTCAAAAGTACTTCCCTGTGAGTAAAAGTCTTTTTGTTTTGTTTTTGTTCCACTTCACCTCTCGTCACAGAAAAACTAGGCAGCACAGGAAGTCCAGTACAAATTGAAAGCCACTGAGAATGGTCAGAGTGACCATAAAGCCCAACTGGATGAGCTGTCGATATCACTGGGGTGAGTTTAACAAGTCCGAATAAGGAGAATAATTATTAAGGCCAATCTATCCTGTTGGATTCCAAGTGACATACATGATGCAGTACCCTTACAGCCCACTAGGGGCGCACACCTGCATATGAAACTCTTGCAGTTAAACATTGTATATTAATATAATGATGATTTGATTACTCCATTTGATGACCATTATTGGCGATTTTCTCCTTCACCTAAACATTTCGGTGAGGACAAGGTCCTTAAAATATTATATATATATATATATATATATATATATATATATATTTTTTTTTTTTTTTTTTTTTTTTAAGTGAATATTTTGAGATTTCTTCTGGTCAAGATTTTATCTACAAGCGAATGAAAGCAGTGTTTAATATTAAAGCTGATCTCATGTACCTGCTGATTTGTAATGTTTTTATATATCCCCCCCCCTTTCCCCCTCCTCCAGAGACGTCTCGAACGGCATGAGCAACATGGTGCCAGCGAACAGCGTCTCGGGGTCCATGCTGTCCTTGACCAATAAGACGTCTTCACTCGCTCTGTGCTCCGGAGAGCAAGCGGCGAGCGGATCAGAGCTCCAAAAGAACGGCGTCGTTCATTCTTAAATGAAGCCGTTAACCACACACACACACGCGCGCGCACACACACAGAAAGCTCTACACTGTAAAAAGTGATTTTTTGACCTTATAAATAATGGAAACATTATTTAAGTATGTTTTACAAACAAATATTATTTTGTCTTTTTACTTAAAAATGGCATGTTTAATTCCGTACATTACTTGCAGTTTCTTTGTCATTTATTATACTAAAATACATATGTAAATTTAAATACAATCTCCTCAGTAATATTTACTTAGTGTTTGCCATCTAATCAAATCACACCAAAAATGAACAACTTAAAGTAAAATGTACTCAGTTCGGCAAGGTAATTTTTTATTATTTTTTTTTTTTTTATTAAGGCAATACAAAAGACTACAGAGCATATTAAATACAATTAAGAATAACAATTACAGCAATAATAACACACATACATACACAAAAAAACAACAACAACAATAAAGGACAAAGAATTATAGATTTGAAAGTCTACAAAAAAAGGATAAACATGAGAGGACCGAAATTAAGCACAAGACATGAAGGATGCAGCAAGGGATATTTCAATCAAAGAAAATAATGTCATAGTACTCTAGAAGTGTATTATTCTTCTTATTAAATTTAATCAATTTGAGAGAATTTAAAGTTGAGGTCATTTCCAGAAGGAAAAGATGGAAATACAGTTGTTCTTTTTTAATTCTCTGTTTGTATATAAAATATTTTGCATGTAAAATTAAATAATTAACCACAAATTCAAGTGGTTTATTTTCTGTATTCTCATAATAAAATATTATATCTTTAATAGTCAAGGATTGAGCCACATAGTTCGGCAAGGTAATGGACTGGACTACGTGCACGCAGACTCGTGACGTACTTCCGCTTTGGCTCCGAAGTTTGAAGCGGCGCGCACAGAGGAAAGGAAGAGAGATTTCACCACGGCTAATGTGAATTTTACCACGGTAAGTTATTAATATGCTAAGTAATTAATTGAAATATATTTGCAGAAAAGTGTAGTCATTAAGCTATCTGCAGTCCCAGTGGTTTGTGCCTACCGTTTCTTTTTTTTATTGAGGTATAAGTGCTAAAAGTGTTCATGTTAACAGTGTTAACAGAGGTTTGGATAACGTTTTATATATGTGTGACGAGATAAATGTTACACAGATATAAATATGAGTTCTGTAAGTAAATCCTACGTTAATGTGAATGCGCTTCCTATTGGTTACGCCAGAGGCGCTGTTTCCCACTGTGTTCGAACAGTCTGCAGCAGAGCTGTGGAGAACTGCTGTGGGTAAGTTGCAATCTGTTGTAGCTCCACAATAAAAGTAAAAAATATAATTTCACAAGAAATGTCAGGCACTGTTTGAAAGGTATTCAACAGCATAGGTATTGATTCATCTGTCAAGTGTATTTTTGTTCAATATCTGTGGTATTTTGATACTTTTATTTCCGTTTTGATGTACCTGGTTTTGCCATGTGCTAATGAAATGCAACGTGTTCTGAATAGGTGCAGTTGTAGCATTTTTGAGCTTGCTGTTTTGTCTCCTACTGCTCTGTGTGCAGGTAATTATTTATTTATCATATAATGTGTATAAAGTTACTCTGTAGTATTCTGTGCATTTTCTGTGGTTAGGTAAATGTTTGGTGCCATTAGTTTTTTTTTTTTGTGAAAGCACTCAAGAAATGTCCTGTTAATTCTCATGCATACCGAGTTCTACAGAATAGATGATGTAAGCTGTGTAATTTATGTAGCATGCTTTACTTTATATTCAGATTTTCTATTATTTTATTCCTGTATGATTAAAATGTCCTATACGATCACAAAGCAATATTGGGGGAAAAAAAGAGGCTCTATTGAATTGGTTAAACTAGACTGTTTGGTTGTCTTGAAGAAATTCACATTTCAGATTATTTTTATTTTTGTTCATTTTGTTGTTTCATTTCATGTTAAGTGCAGCAGAGCTGTGGAGAACTGCTGTGGGTGGAGTTGTAGCATTTTTGAGCTTGCTGTTTTGTCTCCTACTGCTCTGTGTGCAGGAACCCAATAAATTGCAACATCATCCAAGTCCTGAGTGCGTGTGCTGATGAAGGGTGGGATAAACCGGGTCAGAGAGAGAAAAATCTAGAAGGTCACATATGACCTTAATCTTGTCAGACGATTATTGTAAAAATGAGTTTTAACATCCGTGCAAACTTAGCTTGAGGCATTGCCCTGTCATGTTCTAGCATTCTGTCCCAGTAAAGTTCGACAGTTCAATCCGTTATATAAGTTCAATCAACCTTATATAAGTTGTAAAGCCTATATTTTATTTCATGATGTTCTTTTACTGACCAACATCCACTTTACACGTGGTTGATATCTGCAAGCAGTTAAAAATTAATTCTGACATGAACATTTCTTACATTCTTTTACAGATATTGCAGTCACAAGCTAATGCAAGGTAAGTTGGCAATACTTTATTACAGCACACCTCACAGATAGAAAGCAAATAAGTATGTATTCACATGTGTATCGTTTAACTGTAGGTGCCCGAGAATGAGGTGGTTATCACTAAATGTTTCTATCTACTGTCTAATTGTGTATTAGTCTCATTATTGTAACTTAACAGCATACAACTATTACAGCATACAGATACTGCTGAAGAAACTGCATATTGGGTTTAAATATGCAGAAAATGCTAAATATACTGAAGACTAGTGGACAGTTTGTCTCAGAACAGGAACCCACTGAGGAAAATTGAAAAAGTGATACTGTACAATATTTTAACCACTTTGCACTGATTTGTATATTTCACAGGATGTCAGCAGCAGAGACATGATTAGGGATACTTTCTCCAGTCATGTCATGAAAAGCATCGTACTGAGCAGATCTGTAGAAGAAGAAGAAGTTGCTAGTATATCTGATGTCATCATTGTCATCGAGGGAACTGAGGTGCTGCTGGGATGTAAAAATCTCACACATGCATGTCTTTCACTCATGGGCTGCATTTACTCCCTAAACTTAAGCTATCCCCCAAAGCTGAGAAACACATTTGAAGTGTTTCAGAAAATCTTTCTTGGGTTAGATTGTAGCGCGGCCACATAAAGGGGCAGTTAAACTGCAGGGGAAAGAAGTAGGAGCTAATGTTGCTCACCTGCACCAACAAACTGGCCCCGGTCGGTTATTTTCGTCTCCAGGACAACGGTGCCTTGGTTCCGGGGTTAAGCTCACGCGCGCATGCGCAGATGTGCCGCGAGAGAACCCCGATGACCTATCAGGTCACGTGTGCCGGTATAAAGCCGGAACCGGCATGACATTCCCCTGGCGGTGGCTGAATATCCTCCTCCACAAGACGTAAAATCTCTTCAGCGTTTTCTAGGTCTCGCCGGATGGTATCACAAATTCATTCCCCACTTTGCCGATATGACATCACCATTAAATCATTTGAAAAAGAAGGGAGTAAAATGGGAGTGGACCGAAGAATGCCAGAACGCCATGGAGAACATCAAACACGCCCTTCAAAACCCACCTGTACTAGTTCAACCAAACCTAAATATGCCGTTCCAAGTACACACAGACGCCAGCGAAGTGGGCCTGGGAGCCATTCTCACCCAGAAATCAGCAGAAGGAGAACGAGCGGTAGCGTACGCATCACGAATGTTGAGAGGAGCTGAGCAGAATTACTCCACTTCAGAGAAGGAGTGTTTGGCTGTCGTTTGGGCTGTAGAAAAGTGGAGACACTACTTAGGTCGCACTTTCGAAGTCTTTACAGACCATGCCGCCCTGTCATGGGCCTTCAACTGCCCAAAAACCAGCTCGCGTCTCACCCGATGGACATTACGCCTACAGCAGTTCATATTTTCAGTCCATCACAGAAAAGGCTGCCTGAATCTGGGACCTGATGCGCTTTCCCGGGCGCCCCCCCCGCTACAAGTAGGCACAGCTCCATGTCTTGCCATCATAACCACAAAATTGTCATCCGACTTACCAAATGACCTGTGTGAGATAACCCAAGCGCAACTGAATGACACCAAAATCACGGAGCTGCTCTCGAAAGATCACCCAAGAGGCATAAAGGATCAGAGGGTCTCCTTCGAACATCATCAGGGCGCGTTATATCGCCGGGTACCCGTAAGAGACGGAGAAAAATTTCAGCTCGTTGTCCCCCAGTCACTAATCAAAAACTTTCTGCACTACTACCACGACAATCCACTGGGAGGACACCTAGGGCAACTAAAGACCTTGTTAAGGTTATAAGATGTAGCATGGTGGCCGACGGTGCGGAAGGACGTATGGCATTATTCAAGATTCAAGATTCAAGATTCAAAGAACTTTATTAATCCCAAAGGGAAATTGCTTATGCTCGGTTACAGGTGCTCACAGTTGTTAACTAAGGAAGGTGGGAAAAAAAAAAAAAAAAAAAAAAAAAATGGGTAAGTATTAGTGTCCTGTTGTATACCAGTCAGTGAAAAAATCCACATACATGTGTGTATGAGTTACAGCGAAGAGTTGTAAAGTTTTATGGCCGTTGGGAGAAAGGATTTCCTGTGACGCTCAGTGGAACACTTGATAGTAATCAGTCTCTGGCTGAAACTGCTCCTCTGTTCAGCCAAAACACTGTATAGCGGGTGAGAAGGATTGTTCACAATGGATTGTACTTTGGACAGAATCCTCCTCTTTGCTACTACATCCACCGAGTCAAGCTCCATGCCTAGCACAGATCCGGCCTTTTTAATTGACTTGTCCAGTTTGTTCTTATCAGACACCTTAATGTTACCACCCCAACAGACCACAGCGTAAAAAATGACACTCGCCACAACGGTCTCATAGAACATCTGTAGAATGGTATTACAGACGTTAAAAGACCTGAGCCTTCGAAGAAAGTACAATCGACTCTGACCTTTCTTGTAGAGTGCCGTTGTGTTGAGTGACCAGTCAAGTTTGTTGTCCAGATAAACTCCCAGATATTTGTAATCGGAGACAATGTCCACTATCTCCCCCTTGACAGATATAGGAGTCACAGGGGTCTTGTTTCTCCTAAAGTCTACCACCATCTCCTTTGTTTTCCTGATGTTGAGTTGTAGGTGATTACGCTCACACCAGGAAACGAAGTCATCCACAACAGACTGGTACTCCGAGGTGTCACCCTCCTCTATACACCCAACAACCACAGAGTCGTCAGAGAACTTCTGCAGGTGGCATGACTCTGAGTTATATCTAAAGTCAGATGTATAGAGGGTGAAAAGAAACGGAGACAGTACCGTCCCCTGGGGAGCTCCAGTGCTGCAGATCAAAGTCTCTGACACACAGTTCTTTAGTCGGACATACTGGGGGCGACAGGTCAGGTAGTCCATGATCCAGGAAACCAAGCGGGTGTCAATGTTTATGTTCCTTAATTTCTCCCCCAGTACTGCTGGTTGGATGGTGTTGAAGGCACTGGAGAAGTCAAAGAACATCATCCTTACGGAGGTCCTAGGCTTGTCAAGGTGAGAGTAGGTGCGATGTAGCAGGTGTATTATGGCGTCATCAACACCCATGAACGGCTGATAGGCAAACTGAAGAGGGTCCAGAGAGGACTTCACCAGGGGACGAAGTGTATCCAGGATCAGTCTCTCAAACACCTTCATAATATGCGATGTTAAAGCCACCGGCCTGTAGTCGTTCTGGGCACAGGGACGTGGTGTTTTGGGTACCGGCACAATGCATGATGTTTTCCACAGTGCAGGGACTTTCTGAAGAGACAGACTCAGGCTAAAGAGGTACTGGAGGACACCACATAGTTGGGGAGCACAGGATTTCAGGACTCTCGGATTGATCTTATCCGGACCTACAGCTTTTGTAGGGCTGATCTTACTCAGGCCATGTTTAACCTGATCCACTGAGATGTTGATTGCTGGGAGTGCAGGAGTAGTGACTGTGACTGTTCTCTGTGTAGGGGAGGACATAGGAGCAGGAATGTGTGGATTTGGGTTGAAGTCGGGGGGAGTGTGAGACATAGGGACATCAAATCTATTGAAGAAAGTGTTGAGGTCGTTTGCACGTTCCCTATTCCCCTCAATAGCCTGGCCGCTTGTCTTATAGCCAGTGATACTCCTCATGCCCCTCCACACCTCTCTCGTGTTGTTTTGCTTCAGCCTTTGTTCTAGTTTTCTCCTGTATGCCTCTTTCCCCTCCTTGATTTTCCCGGTTAGCATTTTTTGAGCCTTCTTCACTGCTTCCTTATCACCAGACCTAAAGGCACTTTTTTTTTCATTTAAACACGCTTTAATGTCTTTGGTGACCCAGGGTTTGTTGTTGGGGAAACAGCGAATATCTCTCATCGGTACACAGGTGTCAACACAGAAGTTAATGTACTCCGTGATGCAGTCCGTCATTCCATCAATGTCCTCTCCATATGATGCACTGAGAACCTCCCAGTCTGTAGCCTCGAAACAATCCTGTAACGTAGCAGTGGCACCTTCTGTCCATCTTCTTACACTCCTCACATTAGCAGGCTGTCTCTGAACTAGTGGTTTGTATGTGGGCATGAGGTGGACTAGGTTGTGATCCGACCTCCCCAGGGGGGGAAGTGCTGCAGCACTGTAAGCACCTTTGACATTAGCATACAGCAGGTCTAGTGTCTTCTCCCCCCTAGTGTGACAATCCACGTACTGGGTGAAAGTGGGAATAGTCTTGTTCAGTGATGTGTGATTGAAATCACCGGAGATCAGGAGAAAGGCATCAGGGTGTCGAGTCTGGAGTTTGGCAGTTACAGAGTGAATGATGTCACACGCGGCAGCGGCATTCGCGGATGGAGGAATGTACACAGCAGTTATTATCACATGTGAGAATTCTCTTGGTAAATAATATGGGCGAAGTCCGACAGCCAACAGTTCAATATCTGGACTACAAACGCGCTCCTTAACAGTCACATGACCGGGGTTACACCACATGTTGTTGATGTAAACAGCCAGCCCCCCTCCTTTCCTCTTACCGCTCTCTCTCCTCGTCCTGTCGCTCCGTATCGCGCTGAAGCCGTCCAGTGTAATATTAGAGTCTGGCACATCACTATGTAACCAAGTCTCAGTAAAACACATCAGACTGCACTCGCGGAAGATGTTTTCAGTCTTTAACAAAGCTGTCAACTCGTCCATCTTATTGTCCAGAGATCTCACGTTGCCCATGATAAGAGACGGGACATACGGCTTGTACTTTCTCATCGTTTCCTTATGCGCCGCGCGTTTCTCTTCCTCTTTGGCTCCTCTGCGCCGCTTCCTTCCACCTCTGCATCCTCTTATCGTCCTCCTCCGTATCTCATCCGGAATGTTTAGAGTCCTATACAGAGTCGGATCTCTGATGCCGGCCGGCTTCAGTGCGATCAGCTGTTCCCTGTTGTAAACAAAGGAGCCGCCTCCTTGCTGTTGCGCGCTGATCACCCGGAGCGCCGAAAGTGTAATTAAAATTGCGTAACTGAGAACAAGAACACTTTCAAAACGCATGGTTTGAAAGGGCGACCTTACTTGTTAAATACAGAATAAAGTTATAAATAAATAAGAGAAGGAAAGTATAATAAAAAGTAAAAAACACACGAGAATTCCGAGAGCAACTGCACCAAGCTGCTGCACGCTCGCGCATGCGCAGAACACCATGCAATGGGGGTTACTTACACAACAGGGTAGACACAAAATGTGAGGACCTGCAGCGTGTTCCAACAATACAAAAATGACAACTCTAAACCCAGTGGATTACTACAGAGTACCATGGTTCCAGAGCCGGGACATACCGTGGGACTGGACATCATGGGTCCTTTTCCAAGAAGTAAAAGGCGGAATGAATATCTTTTGGTGGTGGTGGATTATTTCACCAAATGGGTGGAAATGTTTCCCCTTAGGGATGTAAAGACGCCAAAGCTGGTAAAGGTACTGAGAGAAGAAATCTTTACTAGATGGGGAGTCCCCAAATATCTAGTATCCGATCGAGGACCCCAGTTTACGTCTCAGCTGCTGGCACACCTCTGCCAAACATGGGGGAGCGTCCAAAAGCTAACTACGAGCTACCACCCACAAACCAACCTGACTGAGCGAGTAAACAGAACTTTAAAGGTGATGATCGCTTCATATTTCGGGGACAACCACCAAAACTGGGACCAATGGTTACCGGAACTGAGATTCGCCATCAACACAGCCCAACAGGAAACCACTGGGAAAACGCCTGCAGAACTCACACTTGGTCGACAGCTTAAGGGTCCTCTGGAAAGGCTCATTAACCATCCCCCAACACCCAATCACACAGCCTATTCGCTTCTTGAAAGGCAACAACGGATCACGGAGGAGGTGAAACTAAGAGTAAAACAGCAACAATCCAAACAAGCCAGATACTACAATGCCCGGAGGAAAGATGCGCACTTTCAACCGGGAGATCTAGTTTGGATTAAAACTCACCCACTATCCTCCGCAGCAAAAATGTTTTCAGCCAAGCTAGCGCCTAAGTGGGAAGGACCAGCTGAAATTATAAAGAAACGAGGACCAATTAATTACACTGTGTCTTGGGGCAATCCACAAAAAACCGACACTTTTAATGTGGTAAACTTAAAGCGCTTTTACGGACGTTCTCCTCAGACGCCGGAAGTCTATGTAGCGCGGCCACATAAAGGGACATTTTTATATATGGGTAAATAATTGAAGAGCTAATGCTGCTCACCTGTAGCCTAAGGTGTGCCCGAATGGTTTTAAACTTCCCCTATGACAGTGTTGGTCACTGGGCAAGCTCCCACGCGCATGCGCGATCGCGCCGCGAGGGACCCGGATGAGAACTGATCACGTGTGCCGGTATAAAGCCGGAACCGGCATGACATTCGCGACGGAGAGATGAAGCAAGCAGCGCTGTGTTTGGAGAGAGAGAGCGAGCTAGTTGGCTATTTCCTTTGGATTATTCTTTTCCTGGACGTCAACTATACCCCTCTGATTCCGTTTCTCGAGCTCCCGGACTTACCATCTTTCTCCGGTGAGATCGAGCCATCTCCCCATTTCATCATTCCATACATTTACAATAACACGGACTTGGACATTCATTCATACATACGCACACACACACTCGCACACACTACTGACATTGTACATATTTGTTTATATTTTGTATATATTGTTTTTTCATTGCACTTCATTTGTTTGTCTTTTGTACATAATACACTTGGGTTTGGTTTTGGAATCTGTTGTTGTGTCCGTCTTTCCTTGCTCCGCGAAGGTTGCGCAATACCGGAAGTGAGTGTAATCAACCCGTTTTTAGATCTTAGACCCCGATTTAGTGTAATTAGCTCAAATAATAATTCTGAGCGTTACAAGATGCTTTAAAATTTTCTCCAAAGGTTAACTCTTTGCATAGAAAGCTTCTAATGTAATCTACTAGTTGGGCACTACTTGCACTTATTTACACTACTTATGCTGTTTTACTGTTTTTTTTTTTTTTTTTTTTGCAAGAAAGGTTGTTCAGAAAACAACTACAACTTCAACTACAGTACTGTTTAACATAACCATTCTTATGCATTTTAAGTAAAGCTATTCTGCTGGAGACTATACACTGAAAAAAATTTGGAGTAGGATTTACTTTAAAAAAGTTAGGAAAGTTTTTTCACTTAGAAAATGTGAGTAATTTCAATAGAATTTCCAAGTAAAAACTAAACACAAAGAACTGTAGCTTTAATTAGAAAATCTCAAGTAACGTTTACTTGGAATTTCCCAGTAAACTGTATTGACTGTTTGTTTATATATTTTACTTAAGAAATGCTTGGGTTTTTTTTTTTTACACAATAATCCTAGTTATCTTATTTTAAATAGAGTAACCTTTACTTTAAATATTATTTTAACATTATTTGATGTTGTTTATGTATTTAAATGGTGGTCAATAAAATAACACTGACATACATTTTACTTGAAATCTTTTATTTCTATGAGATTCCTTAACAGATGAGAGCATGAAATAAAAAAAATAGTAAAACTGCATTTGTTTGATGGTTCTGGTAAATGGTACACTATAGTGCATTTTACTCCAGTAAACTTTTTTAGAACAACCACACAGTGCATTAAAATGCATAAACATTTAAACATATAAAAACTTTAAATATAACATGAACATTTTAAAACAATCTCAGTTGCAGATATCAAATACAAAAGTATAAAAGTGCAAATAATGTCAAACTAGTAGCTGCCTTTCATTAGCTAACTTTAATTTCAATAAGATTAAACTAAAGGGTCAAAAACATCAAATAAAATAATAATAAATCTCTGCATCTATAGTCTCCAGCAGAATAGCTTTACTTAAAATGCATAAGAATGGTTATGTTAAACAGTACTGCAGTTGAAGTTGTAGTTGTTTTCTGAACAACCTTTCTTGCAAAAAACACACAAAAAAACAGTAAAACAGCATACGTAGTGTAAATAAGTGCAAGTAGTAGATTACATTAGAAGCTTTCTATGCAAAGAGTTAACCTTTGGAGAAAATTTTAAAGCATCTAACCCAAGAAAGATTTTCTGAAACACTTCAAATGTGTTTCTCAGCTTTGGGGGATAGCTTAAGTTTAGGGAGTAAATGCAGCCCATGAGTGAAAGACATGCATTTGTGAGATGTTTACATCCCAGCAGCACCTCAGTTCCCTCGATGACAATGATGACATCAGATATACTAGCATCTTCTTCTTCTACAGATCTGCTCAGTATGATGCTTTTCATGACATGACTGGAGAAAGTATACCTAATCATGTCTCTGCTGCTGACATCCTGTGGAATATACAAATCAGTGCAAAGTGGTTAAAATACTGTACAGTATCACTTTTTCAATTTTCCTCAGTGGGTTCCTGTTCTGAGACAAACTGTCCACTAGTCTTCAGTATATTTAGCATTTTCTGCATATTTAAACCCAATATGCAGTTTCTTCAGCAGTATCTGTATGCTGTAATAGTTGTATGCTGTTAAGTTACAATAATGAGACTAATACACAATTAGACAGTAGATAGAAACATTTAGTGATAACCACCTCATTCTCGGGCACCTACAGTTAAACGATACACATGTGAATACATACTTATTTGCTTTCTATCTGTGAGGTGTGCTGTAATAAAGTATTGCCAACTTACCTTGCATTAGTTTGAATAGTGACTGCAATATCTGTAAAAGAATGTAAGAAATGTTCATGTCAGAATTAATTTTTAACTGCTTGCAGATATCAACCACGTGTAAAGTGGATGTTGGTCAGTAAAAGAACATCATGAAATAAAATATAGGCTTTACAACTTATATAAGGTTGATTGTTAATTAAGATTTATTTAAACAAGCATTTAGACTTATGTAATTGCAAAAGTGTGCAGTATGTCACCTTATCGATTTCTATATATAGCTATCATACCCAATAGTATAGGTAAACAATATAAATAAAGTTCAAGGTAATATTTGCCTTGTACAAGTGCATTTTAAAAACTAACGTTAATCCTGTGTGATTAAGACGCGAAAAACAGGGTGATTATTAAATTTCGGCAGCTCGAACTTTACTGGGACAGAATGCTAGAACACGACAGGGCAATGCCTCGAGCTAAGTTTGCACGGATGCTAATAGGTTTGCTAATAACGAATTGTGGTGCAAATCGCAAACTCTGTCAACTATATTAATAGCTTCATTTAGTAATGATTTAACTCTCTTTAACAAAACTAAGATTAAGTTTTAACGTTATCTAAACATCAGTTAACACTGTTAACATGAACACTTTTAGCACTTGTACCTCAACAAAAAAAAGAAACGGTAGGCACAAACCACTGGGACTGCAGATAGCTTAATAACTCTACACTTTTCTGCAAACATATTTCAAATAATTACTTAGCATATTAATAACTTACCGTGGTGAAATCTCTCTTCCTTTCCTCTGTGCGCACCACTTCAAACCTCGGAGCCAAAGACTACTACGGAAGACTAAAGCGAAGGTACGTCATGTGTCTGCGTGCACGTAGTCCATTACCTTGCCGAACTGAGTACATTTTACTTTAAGTTGTTCATTTTTGGTGTGATTTGATTAGATGGCAAACACTAAGTAAATATTACTGAGGAGATTGTATTTAAATTTACATATGTATTTTAGTATAATAAATGACAAAGAAACTGCAAGTAATGTACTGAATTAAACATGCCATTTTTAAGTAAAAAGACAAAATAGTATTTGTTTGTAAAACATACTTAATGTTACTATTATTTACAAGGTCAAAAAATCACTTTTTACAGTGTAGATGCAGAGATTTATTATTATTTTATGATGTTTTTGACCCTTTAGTTTAATCTTATTGAAATTAAAGTTAGCTAATGAAAGGCAGCTACTAGTTTGACATTATTTGCACTTTTATACTTTTGTATTTGATATCTGCAACTGAGATTGTTTTAAAATGTTCATGTTATATTTAAAGTTTTTATATGTTTAAATGTTTATGCATTTTAATGCACTGTGTGGTTGTTCTAAAAAAGTTTACTGGAGTAAAATGCACTATAGTGTACCATTTACCAGAACCATCAAACAAATGCAGTTTTACTATTTATTTTTTTTATTTCATGCTCTCATCTGTTAAGAAATCTCATAGAAATAAAAGATTTCAAGTAAAATGTATGTCAGTGTTATTTTATTGACCACCATTTAAATACATAAACAACATCAAATAATAAAATAATATTTAAAGTAAAGGTTACTCTATTTAAAATAAGATAACTAGGATTATTGTGTAAAAAAAAACATTTATAAGCATTCCTTAAGTAAAATATATAAACAAACAGTCAATACAGTTTACTGGGAAATTCCAAGTAAACTTTACTTGAGATTTTCTAATTAAAGCTACAGTTCTTTGTGTTTAGTTTTTACTTGGAAATCCTATTGAAATTACTCACATTTTCTAAGTGAAAAAACTTTCCTAACTTTTTAAGTAAATCCTACTAAATTTTTTTCAGTGTAGTTGAAATTGGGTCATTTTCATTCAACTGCTTTAAAGAGAAATGCACCAATACGACACACACACACACACACACACACACGTACATCTTTTACATGCATGCACGAAACACTTGTTTTATTTTAGAAAAAGAAATGAGCAGTATCTGCCGTGATTATGAATTTTGTTTTCCTTTTTGTTCTGTGAATGAGCTTTTGTTTTTGTTTTAAACGACTTCTCATCGCCTGGAAACCAGGGCATCCGATTATCCTGTCATTTTCTTTTTAATTGTTTTTTTTTCTTTTTCTCTCCTCTGCATTTAAAAAAAAAAAAAAAAAAAAAAAGAGTAAACCAACGCAGTGAATCTGCAGTATAGGAAACGAACAGCGAGCCGACTCTGTAGCATCTCGCACCCAGTAATCTTTACCGGTAAAAAGGGAAGAAAAACAAATCTGTGCAGCCTTGAATATGACATGAAGGCCTTTTATCAGTCCATTTTTATGTGGTGCGTCACCTCAGCTTTCCCCCACATGGTGGTTAATCAATCAGATTTAACAAACAAAAAAAACAACGGGCTGGAGCTACAGCTCGGGCGAACACTAGGATTCGAGGTAACGGAATCAATCATACGATTTCATTTAATTTATGGTTTTGGCTCTAGAACTGTTCTGAATTTCTAAGTCGGGCGTCTGGAGCATTCTGTTTTATAGAATGCGTGCAAATGTCTTTACAGGAAAAAAGGAAAAAAACACAGCACTTTCTTCCATGTTTTTTCTAAGAGCGTGTACTTTTTTTATCCGAGGAAGAACGAATCTTTATGATCCTGGTGTTCGCCCAAGCCGCTGCGCCGGAACGCGCGGCCTCCTTCACAAATTTCCCGTCAAATTCTCCCTGACTTCTGTGAAGTTGCTTACGTGGGGTTTCCGGTCACGTTCGCGTATTCGGGTTCGGCACAGGAACGAGGAGGCTCGAAACGAAACGACATCAGAGAAAAAGAAAAAAAAAAAAAGAAAAAGACGAGGCTCAAACATGAAGCTCGGAATTGATTAAAAACACTTTCCTTGAGATTATCGCCTCTCGCTTTTCAATGTGTGTTTGTTGTACATGATGTACAACACTTTATACGCCGACTATTGAAAGAAAGAAAAAGAAAAAAAGGACAAGGATGACCCTGAAACACTGATCAAGACACGGACACGCTCTGAAGTCTTCCTATAGTGATGACATTCTTCACGTGCAAACTTTTTCGTTCTAGTCTCTTGAGACCGATTATGATATTAAGCTCCAATTTTGGGTGCAACCTCTTAACCTTTTTTTTTTTCTTTTTTCTTTTCCCTCCATTATTTTGTGGTGTAGTTGTTGTGATTTACAATTATATTAATGAGTTTATTAGTCATACGTGATTTATTATTATTATTTTCTTTTGTCTTTTTTGGAGATTCAGTGTTGCTCGAGAGGAGCATGCAGCCTTTTCCAAGCAATTGTCAAGATCGGAGTCGATCCGTGCAGACATGCGGTCAGAGCGGATGTTTCTTAAACGGGGGTTTTGAGGGTTTAGTGTTGTAGTATTATTATTATTATTATTATAATTATATTGTCTCTTTTTTCCTGTTAGTTTCTTTAATCTCCCAGATGAGCGTCTGCTTGAAAACTAATGAAAAATCTCGCTAATCCAAACAATCGGCTTGCTTCCTGACCAAAAATGCTAAGATGTATAATTTTGTTGTTACCTGTCACTTTTTTTTTTCCCTCCCCCTTTTCAGTCAAGGGGGTTAAAAAAAAAAGTTGCTGCAGTTCAAGAATTGTTTTTTTTTTTTTTTTTTTAACGCTCACATGGGTGCCAACGTGGAAAATCTTATCGGGAAGAGAACCGAAGCAGAATTTGATAGAAGCGAATTCACCCTCTTAAGTGCTCGTCTCTTACGTTCCTTTCTGTAGTTCGCCTTTTCCACCAGCGCCTTGTCGCGTCTTTCTAACAAAAAGGATATTAAAAACATTTTCCTTCCACCTTCGATCGCATTAGAATCCAAAAGTGACAAATTAACCCCACTTTCTCTGGAACTAGCAACTCTGGGAATTGAAAGGAAAATTATTTATTAGAATTTTTTTTAATCTGGCTAAATCAAGTGTAACTAAAATGTCCCAAGCTGATGAATTTGTGATTTTGTAGGAATTATCAGGTTTAAAATAAAAATGTAAAAAAAAAAAAAAGAAAAAGCGTCAGCAAGGTGAAATTTAAATAAACCGGATAGGGTTGACTTTTGTGCGAATTATTAAAAAGTCGAAACAAAGAGGGAGAGGATGGACGAACGGTTGAGTTTCTCTGCGCAAGATAAAATCCGTAAAACTTTTTTTTTTTTTTTACAAAAGAAATTGTGCGTCATGTGAGTTTACCTGCTTCCGATTTAGATTCTTCATTCATGCATGTTTTTATTTATTTATTTATTTTTTTCCTTTCAGTAATTAAACCTGTTGCGTGTAGTACCGCTCTCATTCGCCCAAACCGAAACCAGGCATTTTAGGTCTTAATATTTTCGCGTAGTCCGATTTAGTGCGGATTAACGTTTATATATTACGGCAAACATCTATTTAGGATGCTCATTTTATTTGGATTATGCAGGAAGTATTTAAGATTAATCAGTAAATTTGAGGATAAATTTTTTTCTTTTTCTTACATTTTTATAATCAGCTCCCTTAACTCTCGCTTTGTACGTTTTACAGATAAAATCATGTCGTCGGAATAAGACGTTGCATATCGAAATGCCTAAAGTTTAATGCATGATATGTTTGGGTTTTTTTTTTTTTGTTCTTCTTTCCTGGAGCAGAGGAGTCACAGTGTACATGTGGCGCTCTTTGCAAGCAGGCCTGTTTCCTAATGGATGATATTCATTTCTCTACGCGGTTCGTGTCTGTCTTGAGCGGACCTGTAGCACTCGTTTAAACGATAAAGGTGAATCAAGTCGTTTCTTGAACCTTAACACTGTTATCGCTGTGTCTATATTAATATATATATATATATATATATATATATATATATATTCTTTTTAATCCTAACTTTTGTGGGAAGAAAAAAAAAATACATACAGGCTTTTTTATTACGATTATTTCTGAGTCGTCTTGTTTAAAGTGAAAAAAAGAAGGAAATCAAATTAAGGTACAGGCTTAATTTCAAACAAGGAAAGGTTTTTATATCTAAACTTTAGATTATACTCCATTAAGGAATGTTTAGAACCATCTTACTCCAATGTGGATGTAGCCATTATTATGCCATTTTATGACTTTGTAAAAGGAATTCACTGTGTGAAAATTGGTTTGCATTTTTTTGTATAATACAATTCTGCTCTTCGTTTTTGTTTGGAGACGTGGAACGTTTGGCTGAGGAAAAAAAAAACCTGTGATTATTAAAAACAAAGCAAAAAAAAAAACATGTGTATGGCAGTGATTATAATCGAGAGGATGGATTAAACGAATATTGACACTGAAGTCTGTGCGGATTTATTTCATGATAAAGTTACAGCCTTGAAATTCATCATTTAATATCCAAAAATTGTGAAAAACTTTCTGCTTGCATAGTTATTTAAAAAAAATCATTTTCTGTTTTTAATTTGTCAGTTAATTTTTGATTGTGAGATCCACAGAATAGAAGATATCTTAAAAAAAAAATCGCCTCTGGTGTGTTCTGATCATCCGTTCCAGAGCGGGTAGCTGAGGTGAATGAGTTTTTTATTATTATCTGTGTGTAATCTCCGGAGACGTTCCATGTCCTCTTCGGTCAGCATGAACCCAAAGACCTTGTGGAGGGAGGGAGGGAGGGGGGGACAAAATGCTTGAAAGATTTCTATTGAAAACTGATCTGATAAGAAGTGTGTTTACATGCACAAATCATCAAATCCCGCCTTCTTTGTTATGACTGGGTCTAAGACTAATCTATGATTGATTAGATGTGAAATGAGGAGCCAATCAAAGCTCCTTTAGTCAGAGGCCCAAGGGATAAAAGTTCAGGTAGTCCCTGACTTACAAACAAGTTCCGTTCCGTAAGTCGGATTTGTTCTCAAGTCCAACAACGTGTCTCTTATAACCATAACCATGTCTAAGGACATGAATCTCACACATGACAAATGTAACGGTGTTGTCTCTATGTTTAATTCACTGAAAATAGTGAGGCCGACTCATTTCTCCCGCACCCCCACACACGATATAACGAATTTTAGACTGTTTACATGTTCACTGTGAGAATATTGTATATAATTGTAAATATTGAGAGCTGGTGCGCTGCAGTGTCTTGTTTTTTCTACAATACACATAAGATACTTCTGTGATTCTCATCCATGGAAAATTCATAACTCGAATGTTTGTAAGTCGGGGACTACCAGTACAGACTAGCATGGATTTTACCAATCAGATATGGAAGCAGGATTTCCGTGCTGGAAGCTGGTCATGTTGGCTGATGTTACCCCCCATGTAGTGCAAACATGAGAATATAGAGAATATATTTATCCCAGCAAGAAAGAAACACACGGATGAGGTGTTTTTACACGGCTAATATTTACCTGCAGATAATCAAATGTTTTATACCTTAACCTCATTGGGCTGGATCGGGTCAGACCGTTCCGACTTGTCAATTTATTTCAGATTATCCCCAATACAGGCCGGTGTAAACTTGCCAAATAAGTGTTAATCTTTAATGTAAGAAGAAATATACATAAATAAAATATCAGTTGTTTAGTAGTTAGACCCCTTGAAGCTCAGAGCATGTTTTTTTAAATAAACATATTGTGCAGCACTAAACAGGTAATATGATGAACTAAAATTCAGTTTATTCTAACCGACTAAGCAAAAAATTTGAACATAGGAAGCACAGATACACAATCATGTGTATTTTTGATTGTTTCTATGATAAAAGTTATATGATAAATGATGAGTTCTACATTTTTGCGATGTTGTTCACATAATGTAGTTTTTAAATTTTCACTTTATAAAATGAATGATAAAGTCTGAAACCTCCCCGTTAACACAAACTGGCACGAGTTCCATTTAAGCATTGTGTTTTTTTAGCTTTTTTTTTTTTTTTTCCGCCTCATTGACCTATGCTGAGTTGCCGATGCGCATCTATGGCGTGTGAGCTTCAAGGGTCTTAAACACAAGCATATCCTCACAACTAACAGGAACGGATGATCATTTTTAATTGTTAATTCGGTTTTAATTGATCATGTTACACCCCACCTCAACCAGAAACAGAAGATCGTTACGCTCTGATTTGCTCTATAGAAATACATATTAAAAATACACACACCAGCATGCTTACGCTACATGGGTTGGGTCCCAGCTCACGTGCCTCCCATCGTGCAAGGCGTGCATGGCGGCCATGTCACTGTCGTCCAGCTGGAACCCAAACACCTGTCCATGCAGGGGCAAGTTTGAGAAGTGGAAATAAAAAACACACACACAACCAAATTCCAACATTGCAATTAATTCCAATGTTGCATTTAATTAATACACCCTTATCGACTTCATCACGATTAGCAAGCGTATGAACATAAGCTAGCTCGAGTTACGCGAATGTTACGAATGTGGCTTGTTAGCTAGCTTTATTTTATTTTGTGTCCATTAAATAAACTTAGCCAGTTTGTCAATAGCTAGCTAAATAAAGTACGCCAATGCAGTACAGGACGCTTGAGGGGTGTGGTCATAGATGATTAGCAAATTGCTCCAATATGATTGGATCCCAATAAATTATGACTACTTCTGATGTCTGTAGTCATGTCGAATCAAATGTCCGGCATCCAAAAAGGTTAATCTAACAAACATACATAATTTGAGCTACTGCTTTCAGAACAGCAGCTTCTGGGAAGTCAATAAGGGTGAGGAAGACAAAGACAAGTGGATCACTTTCCAGTTTAGAACACCTACTGGAAATTAGACTAATATACATACATATTGAATATATAAATCTATTATTAATTGCTTTCGGGCATCTATCTGTGTCTTTGCTGATTTTGTAGACATGCGAAAGTGTATAATAAGCCAGAATTTCCTAGGTGTTGTTGGATTTAGCTTTCCACTAGGGGTCTAAAACAGGAAAGTGTCTGTAGCCACTGAAGTGCTGGAAGCTGCACTCGGGCAAACAAAAGAAACCGTGGCTCCTCAAGGGTTCTTCAGATGGTTACTGAAAAGCATGATGTTTTCACAGACAGGAATAACATAAAAACTCACTAAGGGTGCCACATTTAACTTCATTATAAAGGAAGAACTTACTTGACAGTTTTCAAAAATCCTTTCTGCTTTGGTGGACTTTGGGATGGTGATGATTCCATTCTAGGAAGCAAAAAAAAAGAAACAATTGATGACAGGGTTGTCTTTCAGTTCATCATCATGGATTTTGGTTTGTAAAAAACAAATCTACTTAGAATAACAGAAGTATGTTGAATCATTTACCCAGTGTTCAGATACTGATTACTTTTCCCTACCACCTGCTGTTATTTTGTCTATTCTGTTTAATCTTGCACTTGTATCTATGTCCCTTTACAAAAATTCACGCATCACTGATTATACGCTAGTTCCTAGTTAAATAACAATCCTGTAACAGGACCAAGAATCAAAATCAACTTTAATTCCATGCTTAACTTTAGGTTTTATTTTGTACAAACTGAGTCTTTCATGCGACAAGTTGAAGTCTAAGACCAAGAGAAGGAAAAAAAAAAATCTAACCAGTAGTGGGTAAATGTGTACATACTGTAAATCCTGTACTTGAGTAAAAGTAAAAATGACTTAAGTAAAAGTAGAAATCCTTGCTTTACATTACTGATTATACGCTAGTTCCTAGTTAAATAATCCTGTAACAGGAGCAAGAATCAAAATCATGGATTTAGTGGCATTGTAGTATCTGTTTATTTCAAACACCTGGTGAAAACTTCAACAGGGTTAAACTCGATAATAATTCTAGGAAAAAGTATCAACTTTAATTCCATGCTTAACTTTAGGTTTTATTTTGTACAAACTGAGTCTTTCATGCGACAAGTTGAAGTCTAAGACCAAGAGAAGGAAAAAAAATCTAACCAGTAGTGGGTAAATGTGTACATACTGTAAATCCTGTACTTGAGTAAAAGTAAAAATTACTTAATTAAAAGTAGAAAAAAAATGCACAAAACTCAACTCAGCTTTATTTATATACCACTTTAACAACAGCAAATGTCCCCAAAATGCTTCACATAAATAATAAAATAATTTAAAAAGACAAATTGTAGGGAATATTTGATTTTTAGTATGTTTTATGATATTCTGTGTGCGTAAGAACAGAATGTTACTTCTTTCTCTTACCTCGACACAAGCTGCACTTTCAATAAACACATCCTATAGTAGTTTATGTTAAAGGTCGTAAAACTGTTAAACGCTCGTAAATGCAGAGCTACTCCCAATTTTATTCACTTCTGCACCCTTTTCTTTGGTTCTTTGTGTGTGTGTGCGTATATATACTGCTGTCTACCACAATAACTTGGAACGTCTCACTGAGCACGGACTTGTGTATTATTGAGGGGTTCCCTGGATCCAGGCGGGAAGCAAAATACAGGCTGAGCACTGACTAGACGGGGTCTAGCAAAAACAAGAAATCCTTACAATTTGGGGGCTCGTCCGGGATACCTCTAATCAGGTGAGTGCTGCTTTTTTATTTTTCTCTATAAGGATAGAGCAAGCACGCTCCCTGGGTTTTGGTATCTGGACCATATATAGTACGGGGGAGGATTGTCTTGTGGCTTTTACGCCAGTATAGCGCGCGCTCGCTTCTGAAAAGTTCCTTGAACTGAAGCATAGTGTGGAAGCTGTATTCTGTTGCCCGCTGTTTTTTTTTTTTTTGTCTTTGTTGAGCTCTTTTTGTTGTCTTTTGTTGTTGTATTGTGTGTTTTTTGTTGAAGATATTGGTTCTTTCTGTCGCGGGTTAATTCACATTTATAAAATGGGTAATAAGAACACAACTACTTATCCAAAGCCGGACCCAGAAGAGGTTCCGCGCGACTGGATGAATAGGTGTGGACTCACTTATTTTACCACACCTTGGCTTGATAATTTATCAGGGTGGACTGAACCACAATTTCAATTTTTAACCTATCCACGCGGAGGTACTTTTAAGCCTGAATATCTAGCCTCTGCTTACTCTGATATATGAGGGTATGGGTGACCCAGGATGGGATTATCCTTACATGGGTTCATGTTATCAAAAATGGGTAGAAATGAAAGCTCTTTGGGATAAATACGTAGACATAAAAGACACTAAAATACAGAAGAAAAAGATTCCAAAGGTCACATCCGAAACTAAATTCAAGCCGCCCGTTCATTCAACCTTTCCGATCCCTCCTCCATATCATGTTGACATAGTAACATCAGCATCTAACCAACAAATAATTGAGAAAATTTATCCTAATTTGATTCCCACTAATCCTTTTGTGAGCTGCCCATCTGTGCCTGTCTCTCCCGTACCCACAAAACCGTGCTCACCTTCGTCGGAAGTGTGTGCCTCAGGAAAGGGAAAGAGTCCCAAGAAGGTGTCAGGACGAACTCCTGACAGCCCTCTTTCGGATGATCCCAAGGATACTGATGGTGAGGATTTTGATAACTCGGACGATGAAGGTCCGGATGAGAGGTCTCGCCCCAAACCTCGACAAGAAAACACTGCGCTTGTTTTCTCTATGGGACCAAAGGGTCCAAAAATCCTTCACCACCCGTAAGCACGCTGAAGGACATTATTAAGATGCTCCCTTCTCCCAACAAACCTTTGCATTTTGTTGATATGCTGATAAAGGCTTCCAGGCACTGTCAGCTCGTGGGTGCGGATTATCGCTTTATTTTGCAATCGGTTTTGGGAGATGGGTACGATGAGGCTGATTTGATAAAGACGGTAAAATGTTTAGATCCTGAAAAAGACAGATGGACTGTAGTGGTGAAACATGAAGACGTAGAGGGAGGGGGGAGACGAAAAAAGAAGGAATATGATTTTCTTTGGAGTAATTCTAATGAGGCTATGAAACTTTTAAAAGATGAGCTAACTACTTATCTTCTTGCACGTCAACAAGCTAGTCAGGATCTGTCACAGGTAACTAATTGTAAACAAGAAAAGAGTGAGACCACATCCAGGTTTCTGGAGAGGTTTTGAGAGACCTGGACCCTTTTGGGTGGTATGCCCCTCCCTGAAGAAAACCCTAACCCACTTTTCCTTACCACCTTCTTGAATAATTGTCGACCAGAAATCATGAAGATTTTAAAGTTTCAATTGTCAGACCGTTCTACAACAACTATTAAAAAATTAGGTGAGCGTGTGAGAACACTGGAAGGAGACGGTATTTTAGAAAACAGACAAGTGGCATGTTTGTTTGTGGAGAGTGAAGGACACAGAGGTGGAAAAAAGGGGGGTAGAGGAGGCCGAGGAGGCCGTGGAAGAGGTAGAGGAGGTCTGCAGGGTCAGAGTGCACCCCGTAGATCTGGTTATTGTTATTATTGTTATAAAGAAGGTCATTGGGCTCGTGAATGTCGCACGAAGGCCCTTGATGAGGGACGTAGTGGACAGAATGTGTACAATCGATTGAATGATGATCAGTGGCATGATGCTAATAAGGTGTTTTCTCCTAATCCTTCACAGCAGCCACCACAGCGAGTACAACCACAACAACAGCAGCAGCAATATAGACCCAATCCCTTCTCAGGGATGCAGGTAGGAGCATATGATGCATAGGGATGCCCGCAGAGTTCCAGCCCCGCGATGTTACTTTGTACTTTCGAGTCACCTCAGGTTAATGAGTTGCCCTTTATAGAATTGTGTATAGATGGTTCTGTATTCTCTTTTTTGGTGGATACGGGAGCTACAATGTCGTTTTTAGGTCGTGATTATGAGGGACCGCTCTCGAATAAAAGTATCAGCTCTGTGGGAATTGAAGGGGTTGCTCAACGAAATTATTTCACTTCTCAGGTAACTGTAACATGTCCTTTAGATAAGGGAATTCATCTTTCTCATCGTTTTGTCTGTATGCCTGATTGTCCTTTTAATCTGCTAGGACGCGATTTAATGAGCAGATGTCCTTGACTTTTTCTGGCGCAAAACTCACTGTTGAAGTGCCTGATTCAGTTCCTTTTTTCCACCTCACAAATATGCGTGTAAATAATTGTTTCCTTTCTTCACAGAACAGCTCTATTCCTGCTGCCCTTCAATGTGTGCCGAGCAGTCTGTGGGCTGAACATAAGGATGAGGTGGGGTTAGTACACTGTGTTCCTTATGAAGCTAAATTAAAACATTTGCATCCTGTGTACATCAAACAATATCCACTCTCCGAGGCCAAGGCCTCAGGAATAGATGAAATTTTAAGCTCATTGCTCAAGCAGGGTGTTATTAAACCCTGTGTAAGTTCTTATAACACACCTGTTAATCCAGTACTGAAACCTGATGGTACGTGGAGATTTACACAAGATTTGAGAAAAATGAGACCATGTGCTTTCTTATCTAAAACTTTAGATGCTGTGGCACAAGGTTTGCCTGCCTGTCTCAGGGCTGTGGCCGCCTGTGCGGTGATGGTACAAGATGCTGAAAAGATTGTTCTCTCTAATCCTTTAATTTTGTATTCTCCACATCAGGTTAAACAAGTGCTGCAGAACATTCAAACACAACACATGACGGCTCAGAGGCGGTCTGGGTATGAGATTATCCTGTGTTCTACAAGTAACTTAGAGATAAAAACCACCTCTTCTTTTGACACCCTCGGATATGCTCTGGCACGCTTGATCAATGCACAGGACGACACGCTAATAGATACAGATCATGACTGTTGTTTAGAGATTATTCACTCCACTAGTATACGTCCTGATCTATCTTCTACTCCATTAACAATTGGTGACACTTTGTTTGTAGATGGTTCCTGTTCAAAACCATATGATGGGAAATTTCTCTGTGGTTATTCTGTGTGTGCACTGCCAGATATAACCATTGAAGCTTACTCTCTCCCTTTCTCAAATGCTCAGGCAGCTGAACTTTTTGCTCTAACTCGTGCGTGTGTTCTTTCTGAAGGAAAAGATGTCACTATATACACTGATTCTCGTTACGCTTTTGGTATCGCTCATGCCTTTGGCCGCATCTGGCAATCCAGGGGTTTTCATTCTGCTGAGGGTAAGCCTATTTCTCATTCTTCTCTTGTTCAGGATTTAATAGACGCATGCCATCTACCTGGTACTCTTGCTATTGTAAAAACTAAGGCTCATTCTTCTGGTGACTCTATGGAAGTGCGAGGGAATTTGCTAGCTGATCGTATTGCTAAAAAAGCAGCTCAACAACAGATTTTCTTTCCTGATTCTGGTTCTGATTTGATCAATACATCTTTTCTTGCTAGCTCTTTGATTCCCGATGTAGATTTATTGTCTTTGCAAGCTTCAGCCACGCCGAATGATTCCTCTTTTTGGCAAGCTCAGGGTGCCTACGTTGCTTCTGATGGTTTATGGTATTGTGCTGATGGCCGTTTGTGCCTGCCGTCTCATTGTCTTCCGTTCCTCGTGCGCGAGTTCCACGGTGTTACACATCGTGCACGAAGGGGGGTTAAGGAAGATATGAAAAAACTCTTTTGCATAGTTAACATGCTTGGAACAATAGATTTATTAATATCTAGATGTTTGGTGTGTGCTCAGAATAATGTGACAAAGGGTTTAGGTAAACACGAAAGTCTTCTGTTACCTACTGCTCCGTTTGCTGAGTGGCAAATTGATTTTACACATATGCCTGCATGTGGCCCATTCAAATATCTTCTGGTTTTGGTAGACAAGTTTTCAAGGTGGGTGGAAGCTTTCCCGTGTGCTCGAGAGAATGCAAAGGTGTTGACCTGAGTCTTAGCGAAAGAAATAATACTTCGTTATGGCGTTCCTCATGCTATTGACTCGGATAAAGGAACACCTTTTACATCACAGGTAACACAGAATTTGTGTAAATATCTTTCACTGTCCTGGCATTTTCACATTCCTTATCATCCACAGTCATCAGGTATAGTAGAAAGAACAAATAGGACACTGAAAGAAAAACTGACTAAAGCAATGCAAACTATGGGGAGTAAACCCTGGGTTGATCTGTTACCTGCTGTTCTAGCTGAAATGAGAATGACACCAAGAAAAGATGTGCACATGTCACCACATGAAATTATATTTGGCAGACCTTTTCCCGTGCCATGGAGGAAAGGCAAACCCGCGATAGGAACAACTGATCTTGATGTACATATTGCTGAATATTCTGCTGCTCTAATAGATACTCTGAACAAACATTATGAACAAATTGCTAATGTGACTCCAATACCCTCAACATAACCCACACATCCTTTTAATGTGGGAGATACTGTTCTGGTAAAATCTTTGACCCCCAGAAAACTGGGAGATTGTAAATATGACGGACCAGCAGAAATAATCGCAATTACTCGTACTGCTGTCCTAACTGATCTTTTTCCACAGTGGATCCATGCTACTAGGCTGAAGAGATGTCCTGTCGGCGTGAGATCAAAGGATGAATAAATGTTTGTGTATTATTATCTTTCTTTCTCTGTGATTTTGTTGTTTCCTAGACTGAAGACGTGCTGCAGTGATGACCAACCCGTGACGTGACACAGAGGGATTGTCTTGGGTTGCCACGGGACGACTTCACTATTGCTATTAGTTTACCATTCCTGGTGGTGTCTTAGCGCCTCGTAAGGTGGGACGAGTGCAGATTGGGTGTGCCCGCACTCTGAGCACTGTAGCGTCAAGAAAGGCAATAGTTCACCACTAGTAGTTATTTACAGTGGTGTGAAAAACTATTTGCCCCCTTCCTGATTTCTTATTCTTTTGCATGTTTGTCACACTTAAATGTTTCTGCTCATCAAAAAACGTTAACTATTAGTCAAAGATAACATAATTGAACACAAAATGCAGTTTTTAAATGAAGGTTTACATTATTAAGGGAGAAAAAAACTCCAAATCTACATGGCCCTGTGTGAAAAAGTGATTGCCCCCCTTGTTAAAAATTAACTTAACTGTGGTTTATCACACCTGAGTTCAAATTCTGTAGTCACCCCCAGGCCTGATTACTGCCACACCTGTTTCAATCAAGAAATCACTTAAATAGGAGCTACCTGACACAGAGAAGTAGACCAAACGCACCTCAAAAGCTAGACATCATGCCAAGATCCAAAGAAATTCAGGAACAAATGAGAACAAAAGTAATTGAGATCTATCAGTCTGGTGAAAGTTATAAAGCCATTTCTAAAGCTTTGGGACTCCAGCGAACCACAGTGAGAGCCATTATCCACAAATGGCAAAAACATGGAACAGTGGTGAACCTTCCCAGGAGTGGCTGGCCGACCAAAATTACCCCAAGAGCGCAGAGACAACTCATCCGAGAGGCCACAAAAGACCCCAGGACAACATCTAAAGAACTGCAGGCCTCACTTGCCTCAATTAAGGTCAGTGTTCACGACTCCACCATAAGAAAGAGACTGGGCAAAAATGGCCTGCATGGCAGATTTCCAAGGCGCAAACCACTTTTAAGCAAAAAGAACATTAAGGCTCATCTAAATCTTGCTAAAAAAACATCTCAATGATTGCCAAGACTTTTGGGAAAATACCTTGTGGACAGACAAGACAAAAGTTGAACTTTTTGGAAGGTGCGTATCCCGTTACATCTGGCGTAAAAGTAACACAGCATTTCAGAAAAAGAACATCATACCAACAGTAAAATATGGTGGTGGTAGTGTGATGGTCTGGGGTTGTTTTGCTGCTTCAGGACCTGGAAGGCTTGCTGTGATAGATGGAACCATGAATTCTACTGTCTACCAAAAAATCCTGAAGGAGAATGTCCGGCCATCTGTTCGTCAACTCAAGCTGAAGCGAACTTGGCTGCTGCAGCAGGACAATGACCCAAAACACACCAGCAAATCCACCTCTGAATGGCTGAAGAAAAACAAAATGAAGACTTTGGAGTGGCCTAGTCAAAGTCCTGACCTGAATCCTATTGAGATGTTGTGGCATGACCTTAAAAAGGCGGTTCATGCTAGAAAACCCTCAAATAAAGCTGAATTACCACAATTCTGCAAAGATGAGTGGGCCAAAATTCCTCCAGAGCGCTGTAAAAGACGCGTTGCAAGTTATCGCAAACGCTTGATTGCAGTTATTGCTGCTAAGTGTGGCCCAACCCGTTATTAGGTTCAGGGGGCAATTACTTTTTCACACAGGGCCATGTAGGTTTGGATTTTTTTTCTCCCTAAATTATAAAACCCCTTATTTAAAAACTGCATTTTGTGTTTACTTGTGTTATCTTTGACTAATAGTTAAATGTGTTTGATGATCAGAAATATTTTGTGTGACAAACATGCAAAAGAATAAGAAATCAGGAGGGGAGCAAATAGTTTTTCACACCACTGTATATGTTTGACATTGTGAACAAGATTTTTCACACACACAGGTTTACACTCAACCTGTTATATTTCTGTGTATTCTTTTGGTCACACTTCATTCTGTAGAGTTTATAGAACAGCACTTGGAGTATGGTGGTAACCTCTCCTGCCCTAGAATGAAGTTTCTTTTTGTCCTCTTAATCTTGAATGAGAGGTTGTTGTACATAGTGCAACCTCATCCACATGATAATGTTTTTGGCGATTCGCTAATTGGACCGCTAAGCGATATACCAATGATTCAGACCTGTTGTGTATTTTAGGTCCATGCATTCTTCGCTGTGTGCAAAATCTTTTGTATAAGTATGTTTCAGGTTATGTTCCTGCGCCGTGTCCGATGACCTATTATCCGCCGGCGACTTCTTGAAAGTTCTGAGTTTTATTCAACGATGTTTCTTATGAATAAAAGGGGGGAACTGTAGGGAATATTTGATTTTTAGTATGTTTTATGATATTCTGTGTGCGTGAGAACAGAATGTTACTTCTTTCTCTTACTTCGACACAAGCTGCACTTTCAATAAACACATCCTATAGTAGTTTATGTTAAAGGTCGTAAAACTGTTAAACGCTCGTAAATGCAGAGCTACTCCCAATTTTATGTTCTTCTTTACCTTATCTTTTCTAAACATTCCTGACCAAATGTAAACACTTCTGCACCCTTTTCTTTGGTTCTTTGTGTGTGTGTGCGTATATATACTGCTGTCTACCACAATAAACTTGGAACGTCTCACTGAGCACGGACTTGTGTTTTATTGAGGGGTTCCCTGGATCCAGGCGGGAAGCAAAATACAGGCTGAGCACTGACTAGACGGGGTCTAGCAAAAACAAGAAATCCTTACACAAATAAAATCACATCACACACATCTCTAATCCAAACAAAACATATAAAATTAACATCTCATGTTGGTTTAAACGGCATAGAAAACTTACTAGTTTTTGAAAAACGTAACTCCCTCAGTGATCTGGCCTTATGAAGTCAAGGGTAGGTCATTCCACAATTTGTGTGCCGAAGTTGAGAGGTAGGGCGGGGCAAGGCCATGTAAATATTTAAAAGTGACCAACAGACTTTTGAACCAAAAGAATTTTACCAAATTGGTACTGTACTGGGCGGGCACTGGTGGCTCAGTGGGAGGTGTTTCACCTACCATGCGGAAGGCCTGGGTTCGATTCCCAGCCAGTGCCCGAACCCCCCCAGCCACGGGATTCAGTGCCTGTCCCAAGCCCGGATAAAATGGGAGGGTTGCGGAGGTCAGGAAGGGGATCCGGCATAAAACCTGTGCCAAGTTGTTGTGCGAACTGGATATTCCGCTGTTGCGACCCCTTGCCGGGAGCAGCCGAAAGACCAACGACAATTTGGTACTGTACTGGGAGCCAATGAAGGGATGCCAGGACTGGAGCGTTATGTTTTCTTTTATGTGTAGAAGTTAAAAGCCGAGCAGCAGAATTTTGGACCAGCTGTAGTCGATGTAATGCTGCCTGAGGAACCCCAGAATACAAAGTATTACAATAATCAAGGCGAGTGGTGATAAAGGCGTGGATGGCCTGAGCGTGTATTAACTCACTGTAGAATAAGTCTCTCTTTCTCTCATTTCCATTTCTGGTTCCAAACACCTGCTACATGATTAAACGTTTCACAGAGGGAAGGCAATTCATGCAATTATTAGCATTATTATTATTATTAGGGGCAGTGGTGGCTCAGTCGGTTAAGGCTATGGGTTACTGGGTTACTGATCGGAAGGTCGGGGGTTCAAACCCCAGCATCGCCAAGTTGCCACTGTTGAGCCCTTGAGCAAGGCCCTTAACCCTATCTGCTCCAGGGGCGCTGCTCCGTAAGCTGGCTGACCCTGCGCTCTGACCCCAGTTTCCTAATTGGGATATGCGAAAATTGAGCAATTTCCCTCTGGGATTAATAAAGTTCTATAAATAAATAAATAAAATAAATTATTTTTTTTTATACTACACACCATTGTGGTTATGTAACGCAACGCCATGCACAAATGTAGTGAAGTAGAAAGTACAGATATTTGCTGTAGGATGTAGTGGAGTAAAAGTAACGATTATATTCCTGGAGAAATAGAGGCACAACGAAAAACCCCAATGGATCTTTTCTAGTGTGAGTGGAGGGGGCCCTGGATGCCCATCCCCCCACACGTGGAACTCGCATGGCGCCCCTCCCAGAAAACTTCTAATCAAATGACTCGAGTACAGGACAGAAATGTGAAAACGGTACTGTACTGTAGCACAATAATGTTATTGTCCACCTCTGGTCTTGACTTTAAGCCTGGGCACCATTTTAACTTTCACACTGATAAGAATAAAAATAAACGATAGATTTAATTGAGGAACATTTTGCACCAACTGGCTCAAGACAATAACCTGCACTTTAACCCTCGTCTCTGTACTGTACCTGAATGCTCCAGCGGATGCAGATCTGTGAAGGGCTGCGTCCATACTTCTGCGCCAGATCGACGATGCATGGATGGTCGAGCACTTGGCCCTTCGCTAGGGGGCAGTAACCTTCAAATGCTATGCCCTCTTTGCGGCAAAACTCCACCAACTGCCAAGGTTGCTGAAACGGATGAAACTCCACCTGTAAAACATCGAGCACTTCGTGGTTTAGTTCAGATCAGATCATTTCAGAACACACTGTAGTTAAAGAGCCGGAGTCGAGTCGTGCACCTGATTAACATGAGGCGTCACACCACAGTTATCCTTCAGTTCCTCAAGATGTCCAATCAGGAAGTTGCTCACGCCGATCGAACGGCACAATCCTGTGATAATGAAACGCAAATCACCCTGATCAGTGTTTTTCATTCATTACCAACAATCCGTAACAAATTACTAGCCAGGCGCCTCCACCTTCGTCGTACATCTCCTCCAGTGCTCTCCACGTCTCTGCCCGGACGTCCCTGTTGGAGCGCCCCAGAAAATTGCAGTCAGGCCAGTGCATCAGATACAGATCTGTAAAGGAAGGAACGTCACACCACTGCCATGATCTCAGACAAGCTAACAGCTAAAACTAACAACTTGGTACCTAAAGACTCAACACCGAGTCTGGCACACGAGGCTCGACAGGCCTCCTTGGTGCTCTGATAGCCATAATCCCCAGGCCAGAGCTTGGAGGTGATCCACAGGTCGTCCCGTGGGACTCGGCTCTCCGCTATCGACTTGGACAGAGCTTCTTCACAGCCGTATCTTTTCGCCGTGTCTATGTGCCTGATGCCACACTCCTGGAGAGCATAGACGACTGCGTTGTGGGAGTAGCCACCATGGTATGACGTTCCTGCATATACAAGACATAATTTACTAATAGAGCTGCAAATTAAATTCTTGATTGTGATTGGACAAAATCATTTTCTTTATTATTTTCTTTTTTAACCAAATACATAGTGGGATTTGATTTTTTTGGAGAAAGTTAACAGTGATGGATTGCAAGTGCAAATCCATCCATTCAGTGGTCATGTGGAAGGGTCTATGGCTTCACACCAACAGTCAATGCTGTAAGGCAGGCATCACTAAATGGTGTGCTGTGATTCTATCCAGACCCTGATGCCAGTAAAACTTTTTTCCCCCCTCAAGAACGGCGCGATAGTTTAACGTGTATAGACAGTGCGTGAAAGTATCTGAAGCGAAAGCTTGCCATAGCATGGCTTACTCCAAGAAAAGGCAAATAGCCTGAAAACTGATCATTCAAAGATAAATGCACAGCTCAATATTTGTTTATTCTTCCTACGGGAAGTTTGTCTTATATGTTCTCGTTACCGTGGCGGTAATAAAAAGCAGTAATGTAAAGCGATGCCATGAGATAAAACATGGGTCGTTTGAACAAAGAAAAAAAAAAGGAAAATAGCAAGCATCAGCTCAAGGTGAGGGAGTGTAAAATACCTGAACTGAGAGGGCAGTATAACAGAGCAGAGCATGCAAATGAATATTCACTGAAGATGAATTGAATCCGGAAAGCTCACGCGGCACAGATACTGTACGTGCAGGAAACTCAGCATAGGTCAATGACGATGTAAAAAAAATATATATACACATGAAAAAAAGTGCTTATACAGGAGCCTTGCTGGTGTGTGTTAACGATATGTCAAGTAGAACAAAAGTTATCATTACTCTTGTAAAGTGTACATTTTACCATTACCGGAGTATGTGAATGATGTTGCAAAAATATAGAACTCTCAAAATGAGCATATTATTATTATTTTTTGGCCACAGAAACAACTGAAAACAACCATAAAAACACATGATCATGTGTATCTGTGCTATTTCTTTGCCTAAGTGATGTTATATTTGGGGAAATTGGTTAAAATGGACAACTCAGTTCATCATATTGCCCAAGTTGTGCTGAAAAGTTCAAAAGTTTGTGATCACTTTCTAACTCCACGGTCGTTTCTGATTTTTATTCCTTTCTACACTGTGAAGCAATACTGAAGGCGTTTATCCAAAACACGCAATAATCTCCTTTGAACAGTTGATATTGAGATGTATCTGCTACTCGTCATCTGTAAATCCTTCAGTACGGCTCTAATGTGAGTTTCTGGTTGTTAATTGGTGATTTCTGAGGCTGGTAAGTTTAAATGAAGTTTTGCTCTTCGCTTTGCTGGGAAGGTCTTCATGAGAGACAGTTTCATCACGGTGCTTGATGGGTTTTGCAAATGCACTCGACACGATACTGTACTTACAAGAACTGATCCAGAAAGGCTGACCTTCATGTCTTAGAATAACAACTGATTATTGTTACATAATTATCCAATTCCGTATGTGTTAATACATAGTTTTAGAAAATAAATCATTAAACCAAAACAAAGAATTTTGCAAGTGACCCTAAACTTTTGAGTGGTAGTGTATATTTATATTGTGGCGTGGGCGGGCCAGCGGCTGAAGACCGTCATGCTTTGCGGGGGTTTTCTCTGTCTCTACCATGAGAGAGAAGGGTGTTTGGGTTAGTGGTTTCGGCCAAGTTGGGTGCGTTTATGTGTGTGTGCTTGATCTGTGTATGTGTGCTTGTGCTGAGAGTTAATAAACTACTCCCCAGCCATTTGCATTGGGGAGCAAGTAAGCTCACTCGTACTCCAAGATCCCTGCTAGCGTCGAAAAACGCTACATTGGTGTCAGAAGTGGGATGGAAAATTTTGAGTTTGAGCGAACGGCGGAGGACCTGCGAAAGATTCAGGAGGGCCGCCGAGTTGCAGCACGACTCCGGAAGAAGCATCTCCCGGATGGAACCAGTGCCAGCAAAGCGGCACGACGAAAATGGAGCGGCGAGATGAGGATCCCGGCACTGGATCTCGGAACGGAGCCCAACGGTAACGCTGTGCAAGTGTCGGAGCAAGCTACAGCTCCGTGCCGGTGATGTGCGCTGCAGCTGCGCCTTCCTTCCTACAACGGCGCCATCGAGCCCTACGCGTTCTTCGCCCAAGTGGAGCTAGCCGCCGACTTCGCATGCTGGTCTCCGGCGGAAACGGCCGTAAGGGTTGCTCTCTCGCTGAAGGGCGCCGCGCTCCGGGCACTGGAAGACCTCCGGGCCGATGAGCGGAAGGACTGGGCAAAGCTCCGAGAGTCGCTTCACCTCCGGTTCGGCGCCGGTGACCGTCAAGAAGCAGCGTGCGAGGAGCTGGCAGTCCGCGAGCGGCGCGCATTTGAGCCACTGGGCGCGTTCGCCATGGACTTAAGAGGCCTGGCGCGCCGGGGCTATCCAGAGTGTGAGCCGGCTAAACAGGAAGAGCTAGTGTATCGCGCTTTTCTTCGTGGGCTTCGACCGACGCCGCTCGGGGAGCACATCAGGTCAGCAGCACCAGCTTCCCTCACCGAAGCGCTACGCGCAGCACAGCGCGCTGAACCCATAACTGCGGTGCATCACGGCGAAAGAGCCGAGCGATCGCCCGCAGCTCGGGGGCACTCGGTAGGTGAATCTAGCCGGGGACAGGGCTACCCGTCACGGCTAGACAACAGAATAGTCTCTGGGGTTTCGCGGCGATGCAACGTTCCTGGGTTTGAGGGACAGCGTACCCCAGCAGCCGTCGGACGAGCGCCGGTGGTCGTGCCAGGTGAACCTCCGGGCAGCAAAGCGCGTCGTCGGTACTGCGAGCGAGGTAAAGAGCGCGTGTGCCGAGTTACTCCCTCGCCGAGAGCATCGCCCGCAGTCGTTTCACCTGCGCCGCTGCTGGTAAAGAAGGGCCCCACCCAGCGCTCGCGGGCACCGCTGCAGGACTTGCGGGTGGGGGCACCTGTGGAGCGTGGACACTCACAGCCAGGAGCGAGGCTTTGCTGCTGGTGAGCAGGTGTGGGTGTGTTCCGGAAGGAAGAGAGGGCGTTCACCCAAGCTCATGTCTCACTGGGTGGGCCACTGTACGGTAATCGCTCAGCTCGCCGAGTTCATTTACCGGGTGTGGTTGGCGGGGCGGGCGCGAGTGTTGCTCCACCGAGACCGTCATGCGCCTTACCAGCCGCACGCCGGCGAGACATCGAACTCTGCGGAGGCCGAACCGCCTCCGGGACAATGTGCACTACAACAGGACCCCGTGAACGCCGACCGCCTTCACGCCTCCAAGACTGAGAGTCATGGTGACCGGGGACGGTCACAGCTCGGGTGGGGGCAGTGTGGCGTGGGCGGGCCAGCGGCTGAAGACCGTCATGCTTTGCGGGGGTTTTCTCTGTCTCTACCATGAGAGAGAAGGGTGTTTGGGTTAGTGGCTTCGGCCAAGTTGGGTGCGTTTATGTGTGTGCTTGATCTGTGTATGTGTGCTTGTGCTGTGGTAATAAACTACTCCCCAGCCATTTGCATTGGGGAGCAAGTAAGCTCACTTGTACTCCAAGATCCCTGCTAGCGTCGAAAAACGCTACAATATAATAATAAATATATATAATAAATAAGCAATTTCCCTTTGGGATTAATAAAGTTCTTGAATCTTGAATTGAATAATAATAATAATAGCTAAAATGCTTTGAGGTTTAAGGGAAAGACTTACGAAAATAGTACGAGGAAATATACACAGCCATCAAAGTTCAAACTTATTTAAATGCTGTGGAAATTTTTATCATAAGATATAACCATAATGTTTTTAATATTCAACTTTACAGTGAACTTTGGACACCAGATATGACATCCAGTTTGAAGGACATTAATATTTCCTCTTTTTTTTCCCCCTCATGACTTTTACATCATGTCATCATTAACACTGTTTAACACTGATGAGCCCAGGACCCTAATTATGCGTCTTATGTCTAAAGATCTGGACTGAGTTGGAACTAAATCACTGTTAACAGTCTCTGGATATAAGGCGCGTATATACCAGGGTTAACGGTAAGCAGGTAACCCAGATGTCGGTTATGTTATAGAGCTTCTAATTTAAACAACATAAAAGTTCTAAAACACAACCGCCAGCTGGGCTTCCCGCTTACCGTAAAACCCGGTATATACGCGGACCATTCTCTTTTCATTCATGTACATTTAAAGAATAGTATACGTTTCAGATGTAGCGCTAAATCCATTTGCGTGTACTCACCTAAACCTAGGATTGGGATTTTCAACCCGTTGGAAAGCTCAACGTCTGGGAAATGCTGCATGGGGGAAACACAATCCGCTTTTCCTTCGTTCCATACGGTGCAAACCTATATTAAGGCAGGGGTGTCGTAAAGCGGATTGTGTTTTGCGACAGTGGCTCTGCAGGACGGCTGCCGTAAATCTTAAATAATAATGATTGTAATCATTTGTTTAAATATTTGTTTTAAAAAGTTCGTTTTAGCTCAGGGGTTTGCTTTAAAATATCAAGCAGGTCGTTAAAGTCCACAACAGAGTAAACTTTTGCAGTTTGTGGCGAAAAAAATAAATAAATATAATTATATGTGATATTGTGTTGAGTTGATCATAAAGGTAGCCAAAGTGTCTCATATATTATTAATACATTTACAAAGCAAATGAATAATATATAATAGTAATACATTTCTAAGAATCACATTCAGGTGTTCATAAAACATATTACTCATCTAAAAGTGACTATATTCATTCACTCACTGTCTATAGCACTTACAGGGGTCTAACATTAGACCACTGCAGGGCACACACACACACACACTTATTCACACACTACAGGCAATTGCAGGTGGGGAAGCCCAGCAGTCAGGAGGAGAACATGCACACAGACCCAAGGCAGGACTCGAACCTGTGAACCCGGTGGTGCAAGACGACTACGCCAATGTGCAGCCTGCTGTCAAATTAAATACAATAAAATGTATTTACAGAAAAGCTGACAGTGTTGAATTACTCCAGAATGTGTTCAAATGAACTGAGGGAACTGTAACAGAGCCAAAAGTACACAGACCTTGTTACCCTCCAGCAATCATTCGGCAAAAAATGACAAATAAAATCAACTGCAATAACATGACCTCCTTTTGCTTTAATAAACACACACCCTGCAAAACCTAAAGGCGCAAAATACAACTCAATGTCCAGGCAAAGAGTTTTATATTTCAACTTCTTTTGCACAATTTGTACCTCAAGATTCTTTGAGAAAGCTTTTATAATGGGATACAAGTGAGCTTGCGCACTGTGTGTATAGGGCAGGTTGCTCACACAGATTGCGAGTACAATTATCAGACATAAACGCAAAACAAAGTTTCACAGTCAGATCCAAAAGTAAACACCCCTGGCAAATACAAAGGGTGCCAAAACTTTTGAAGGTTTGCCCCTCAAGTGCAAACAATCGTAAATGTCTCTACCTGTTGCATCAATCGGAGGGGGGAGATCAGAATGGCACACTTTAATAGCACTTCTTTCACTGTTGCCATAGTAACACTGTTCTTACACACTGTTTGGATGCTCATATGACACGTTTAATTCCAGTCACTTTCAGTATAATCGTTACAATCGTTAAATATCTGTGCAAAAAATATTTTGTACAAATCAGAATGTCTTTTATAACAAAAAATAAAATGTCAGAAGAGTCATGAATACACACACACACACACACACACACACACCCTGATATCGTACAACTCATTGTAGTTTTCACAATTAGTCCTGTGGCTAAAACAAAAATAATGTTTCTTTCTGAAACATAGACATGTTTCTCACGTCATCCAAGTGTGATTGCGATTATTAATTTGTTATTACAGTTTGTACCACTATATATACTTCACCTACTTTAAGGAGCACCAACAGATCCTGAACTTTCCTTCATAACACATCGGTTTGCCTTCAGGGTCAGCGGTGTCTCAAACGGTTATGGCTTTGGATTGCGGATCGAAAAATTTGGGGGTTTGAAGCCCAGCACTGCCAAGCTGCGAATATTGAGCTCCTTAAGCAGGGACATTAACCCTATCTGCTGCAGGGGGCGCTATATCATGGCTGACCCTGCGCTCTGACCCCTACTTCCTAACTGGGATTTGTGAACTGAAGAGAAGCAACAAAACATGAAGACCTCCTGAACATCACCACCGATGACATCCAGCTACCCAAATCGCAAGTTTGTCTAACTAGCACTGGAGCAGGTTGTGTAAATGGTTTACGCTCAAACTCTAATGGACATGTTGGTAGAAATAATGAATTAATAATGTGATGATTTTTTTGCTTTTATATAACGACACAAGACGCTACTGGTACATGAGCAACAGCAGCCAATGACCAGGCAGATTTCTCTCCCTTGACAAGATCTAAAGACGCAAAAATGTACAAATAATATTTGCATTGCATTCGAGCATTTGGAAGACGCCCTTATTCAAAGCGACTTACATTTATATCTCTTTAAACATCTCAGCAGTTGAGGGTTAAGGGCCTTGCTCTAGGGCCCTACAGTGGCAACATGTTGGTGGGAGGGTTTGAACCCAGAACCGTCCGATCACTATTCCAATGCCATAACCACTGAGCTACCCCTACCATATATGGAGATATATAGAAATACAAAGAACATGACAAGGTTTTGAAACATAAATCAGTGGATCCATGTTTTATTCGTTTGCCGTAGCTTGTCCAAGAGATTCCTTCCTCCAGTCCACGAGGCAGCGCGTCGCCGAAGGGGTTTAGTATTTCATGTATTCGGAACGAAGGGACTGTAAAAAGACAGAGAGCAACACATATCAGAAAGGACACGGTCAGTTTAAGTGGTTTAATTCAGATGTGTAAAATATGAGGGGTGTTCAAGTGAAAGAGAGACATTTGATTGTGCAGAATGACAGAACGCAGTTACAAGAGTAGAAAACTCCCTTTACACATTACTCCACACTAATGCACTTATCCAAGCATTCACAGGGATCAGACACACGGGTCTTCTTTAAAATGTCATCACCGTTCTGTAATGTCAATTGTTGCCTTGAAATCCCAGTTTGACTTGAACGCCCCTCGTATATAGTGCAAGTGAGAGGAGTATAATAAATTACGTAACTCATAAATAAGCTGGCAGAAATGAAACAAAACGTGTTTGGAACGAGTTTGGAGGAAAGCTGTATTTCGTATCCACTCACAGGAATAGAGCGGCTGAGATGGCGGCCTGCGAGTGCCCCCGGGGCAGGACCTCTGGGGTTTGGTCTGAAGTTTCCTCTCATCACAGGCCTGAGGTTGTTGTTGTCTTCCTGCTGGAAACTCGGGACGGGGTACCCGAAGCCGAAGCGGGCCGGAGGAGGTCCTGAGGGGCGGAGTGACGGTGGAGAGAACGGTGCAGGGGCGGGGGAGGGGTAGGAATGCGTGGCAGCGGTGTCGTCGTCGGGGAAGTCGTCCAGGCTGTACAGGTTTCCGAGGGAGCGAGCCAAGCCGGGTTTGAAGCTGCGAGAGCGATCGTGTGGTTATAGCCTGTGTATCTGTTATAAACACGGGATAATTCTGATAGGTTTGTGTGAACCAACCTTTTGATGTTTCCAGCAGATGACGGACTCCGAGCCTGTCGCCTCGTCACAGGGCTGCTGGAGAAAAGAGGAGCAGCTTTGGAAGACTTCGAAGGAGAAATGGTGCCCGGTATCAGACGTAACCTACTGAAAGAAAATATTCAGTACAAGACATCCACAGTGCTGTGAAAGAGGGTTTTTTTTTTTTGCATAATGGTCGCACTTGAATGATAGTGATCATCAAACAGATTTTAATATTACACAATGATAACCTGAGCAAATACAAGTTTTCTCCATTTGTTTATAATGGCGCCAAAGTCCCAAAGTCTTAGAAAAGGCCTTGGTAACATTTTCCAGATGCAATGATGCATGTCTGTTACCTTCTTTCTCATCTGTTCTGATGTAAGAGCTTTTAATGTGATTAATTCTGTCACACACAGATTGCGTTTAAGTGATTTCTTGATTCGCCTGGGTGTGGAATTTGAACTCACCAAAAAATGTGACCAATCACAGTTCATTCATGATTTAGCAAGGGGGCAATTACTTTTTCACAGCTTTTTTCCTTTAATAATAATTTCAAAAATTAACATTTAAAAACTACATTTTGTATTTACTTGGGTTTTCTTCGTGTAATACTAACATTTGTTTGACGATCTGTATCGTTTAAGTGTGACAAATATGCAGAAAAAAATGATCAGGAAAGGGGCAAATACTTTTTCATAGCACTGTAAAACAAATATGATATGGTGATACGGTGATGAGGGCACGAGTTGGGTAGTGAAGGACAAGGAAAGATTGAGAAGTGCATCAGACTCCTTCCTTCAAATGTCTTCTCCGATTTCTAACATCTCTTGTCTGGCAAAGGGGTGCCAATAACTACGATAAAGATTTGGATATGAAAATTTTTTTTTAGCCAGGGTGCAAATAACTCTGGAGTTTGTCTCATACCCGAGCGTGGACGGAGACCTGAGAGGACGCTGACACTTTAACGCTCGCAGTCTGTCTCCCTGAGTTAAGACCATGTTACTCTCTATGAGGTCATTCTGGAACAAACAAACAAACAAACAAACAAACAATAAAAAACAAAGAAAAAAAGGAAGCATGCTTTGAATTGACTGACGCTTTTAAGACGCTGATTGTCCCTCCCCCAGAACGCTGCATCACCTCGTCAGAGCTTAGTGCATTCAGGCTGGTGCTGCTGAGCGACACGTCGTCCAGGCTGGAGATGAGCCGAGCCAGGTCCATCTCGCGGTGCTGCCACGCCCTCGGCTGCTTGGAGCGGTACAGATCCCCGTCCGTCCACATGCTCTGCTGTTTTCTGTACGGAGACAGACGACTGAGTCTATTTGCCCGTTGGGTTCTTATTGAGATGATTTACCATGTGACTGTCAGATCAGCTTCACTCACTCTTCCAGAAAGTTCTGCTGGGGGCCGATGACTGAGCCGGGCCTGCAGATCCGAATCCAGGCGATGGCCTCTGCAGCCGTGAAGCGGTAGTGCTTCATGAGGTAGCAGCCGATCAGGGTGCCTGTCCTGCCCAGACCGGCTACACACACACACACACAGCAGTGTTAAGCGTAACCAATTGTCTGCACAAGTATAACAGAAAATTTTTATATTCCTGACAAATAAAAAAACATTAGGATTCTACTGGGGTTTATCTATTAATAAAGAGCAACAGATCTTCTTCTTCTTCAATCTCTCCATCCCACCTTTGCAGTGCACGGCGACGGCGCCCTCGGCCGTCTCGCAGATGTGCAGAAAGCGCCGGATGATGATGTCGCTCGGTGTCCCGCCGTCCACGAAGAACAGGTCGTGATGCGCGAAGCCTGCATCTGTAAACCGCGATCCCTCGTACATCTTGTTGTTAAGCCGGACCACGTCACTGACGTCGTGCTGCCGGAAGTAAGGGAAGTACGCTTCAGGGGCGTGGAGCAGGAAACCTACAGGGAATTATTAAAGGCGTGTTAATATTAACAGATAAGTTAATGGCAATGGCACATTGTTTAAACCCCAGCGCTCTGTTTTATTAGTTTGGTTTCGGTGTTAAATGAAAAAACACTGACATCAGAAATATTTCAAAGGAATTTTAAGCCTAATTATATTTTATTTATTTGATGTAAGTGGCATCTCTATCTTTAGACAACCACAAAGATTATCAGACAAGTATTAAAGATAACTTTATACATCGCGTTCCAAATTATTATGCAAATTGGATGTAAGGGTCATAAACATTAAATGTTTAGTTTAAAAATTAAACTCATGGATGGTGTTGTGTCTCGGCTCTTTGGATCACTGAAATGAATCTCAGACACGTGTGATAATTAGTTTGCCAGATGAGCCAAATTAAAGGAAAAGTACTGAAGAAGGTTGTTCCACATTATTAAGCAGGTCGCAGGTTTCAAGCAATATGGGAAAGAAAAAGGATCTCTGCTGCTGAAAAGTGTCAAATATTGCAATGCCTTGGACAAGGTATAAAAACATTAGATATTTCATGAAAACTTAAGCGTGATCATCGTACTGTGAAGACATTTGTGTCTGATTCAGCGCACAGACAGGTTCGTGCAGATAAAGGGAGAATGAAGAAGGTTTCTGCAAGACAAATTCATCGGATTAAGAGAGCAGCTACTGAAATGCCATTACAAAGCAGCAACCAGGTATTTGAAGCTGCTGGTACCTCTGGAGTCCCGCAAACCTCAAGGTGTAGGATCCTTTAGAGGCTTGCAGTTGTGCATAAACCTACTATTCGGCCCCTAATCAATGCTCACAAGCAGAAACGGTTGCAGTGGGTCCAGGCATACATGAAGACAAGTTTTTAAACAGTCTTGTTTACTGATGAGTGTCGTGCAACCCTGGATGGTCCAGATGGATGGAGTAGTGGATGGTTGGTGAACGGCCACCATGTCCCACAAGGAGGTGCTGGAGTCATGTTTTGGGCCGGAATCATGGGGAGAGAGCTGGTAGGCCCCTGTAGGGTCCCTGAAGGTGTGAAAATGACCTCGGCAAAGTATATTGACTGACCACTTTCTTCCATGGTACAAAAAGAAGAACCGTGGCTTCCGTAGCAAAATCATCTTCATGCACGACAATGCACCATCTCATGCTGCAAAGAATACCTCTGTGTCATTGGCTGCTATGGGAATAAAAGATGAGAAACTCATGGTGTGGCCACCATCCTCCCCTGACCTCAACCCCATTGAGAACCTTTGGAGCATCACCAAAAGATCTATGAGGGTGGGAGGCGGTTCGCATCAAAACAGCAGCTCTGGGAGGCTATTCTAGCATGCTGCAAAGAGATTCAAGCAGAAACTGTCCAAAAACTCACAAGTTCAATGGATGCAAGAATTGTGAAGGTGATATCAAAGAAGGGGTCCTATGTTAAGATGTAACATGTAGCCCTGTTAGGATGTTTTTGATGAACAAAAGCCTATTTTCAGTTCTTTACAACCTATAAAATGTTTTAACTCTGTTGTGCATAATAGTTTGGAACAGTGCATTTTCAGTTTTTTATTCTTGAAATAAATATTGTTATCATTAGGAGGTTTGTTCAATAAAATTAAAATTACAGTATACCCTAACAGTTGATGACTTGAAAATTATACTGACTGTCATTTGCATTTACTAATTATGAAAATCAGGGAAAGATATAATTTGCATAATAATTTGGAACATGGTGTATATAAATAATTTCTCTATGGTATTATTATTATATTTATTATAATAAATCCTTGAATCATTGAATTTTTAAATAACGCTACAAACACCTTCACATTTAAATCAGACACATTAAACAGTCCAACCGGTTTAAACACACACACACACACCCCGGCGCTCTCACTCACCGTTCTCGAGTTTGCTCTTAGGATGAGGCCCACTGAAGGCCAGCAGCTTCCCCGGCACAATCCAGTTAAAGTCACCATTTTCTACACGCTTAATAAAGATAGAAGAAGAACAAGCCTCTTGTCACTAAACACAATCTACCAAACAATCAGAAGATCTCTCTCTCTCTCTATCTCTGTCTCTAGCCCCACAGGGACAGTTAATGCTCTCCTCAATGCATGGTTGGTTCCACTCTGACATTTGGAATTCTTTTAGCAGAGGTACAGAAGTATCATGCACATACAGTATGTGATCTCTCTCACGTGCCTCAGACACATGCAAAAAATTTACAAAGGATTCTCACCTCATAGTGTTCGTACTCCTCAACGTCAAACGTCTCAAAGTCGAAGAACCCGTGCTGCAGTGCCTTGAGAGCGAAGACATTTAAAAAAGAATGAACAAATGTCATATTTTAAGAATGGTCATATATGAAACTCCTTTTTTAAACAAGTTGACATAAGTCGTACAGATCTCCAAAATGTGTGTGTGTGTGTGTGTGTGTGTGTGTGTGTGTGTGTGTGTGTGTGTGTGTGTGTGTGTGTGTGTGTGTGTGTGTGTGTAAATGTTCCAGCTTAAATTCTGACAGCATTCTGGCTCCACTGATTTTCCTTCTCTTTCACTCCTTTTCCAGTGGTGCTGTTTCTGTGTCTATAGTGCTAAACAAACTACAGTTAGACCTTGGATTGTGAACATGCTTGTAATTCAAAGCACTCGTTTATCAACCAATTATTATTTTCCTGTAAGAAATAATGGAAGCTCGTTGACGATCCATTAAAAATTATTTTTATATTAATATGAAAATGATTAATACAAAATGTAAAGTACAAATAAAACAAATTAACCTGCACTTTATACCTTTGAAATAAATAGTGACTGATGTTAGACAAGAAACTGGACTCTCTCTAATGACACTTGCTTTTGCCTCCTTTTGAGAGTTTCGTATAAATGTGACGTTGCGTCATCATTAAACAGATTCATCTCCCACGCTGCTAAAGACTTTTTCTTCACACAGGCCGTTGTTGCAGTACAGTTACTAAAGAACAGTCAAACACTTGGACACAAAATAAAAAAGATGCTTTACGCGCACACACACACACACGTGGTCACGATATTATAGTAAACAGTACACGCATACACTGACGTTGATTATACAAGTGACGCACGCACACTGTGACCGAGCATGGGAGATGATTACCCACAATCCCACTGCGCGAGCGAAAGAAGAACCATTGGCTCAATTGTGGTCACGTGACGCTCCGGCAGACAAAGCGCATGCGTACTAAAGTACTCGTATGTCAAGACCCCGCTCGTTTATCAAGTTAAAATGTCTTTAAAAGTTTTGCTCATCTTGCGAAACACGCAGCCCAAGTTACTCGCAATCCAATGTTTCACTGTACCGTGAATGCCCTTTCCCTGAAATGCATTTCCTAGCCAATCAGAACACAGGGACAGGACACGTCCATGTTCAAGTATTTCCCACCCATTTTCAAGCGTTTCAATAAAAGAGAAAGATATATATGAGTGTTAGTTCACAATGACATCCTCACTATTTAGAGATATAAAAGTTAAAACATGATTAAACGCTAAAGAAACCTAGGTTAGCTATTAGCAGTTAGCCACTATCCACTAGCCTGTGGCTTTACATATATGGCGCCCAGAGACCAGCAGAGCAGATGTAATCCTGTAACACATGTGAGGTGGCGTGTTGGTGAGACTGTGAGCAAAATAATTTTCTTTGCTAGACACCCTCCTACGAAGTTTGATGGAGGAAAGGGAACTTGAAAAGGTTTAGAAAATGGAGAAAGAGGACAAGGAAGAAAGTATTTGATTGGTTTCTTAAGGATCATGGGACAAGAAAAGAGGATTTAAACTGAAAGGAAGATGAGAGAGATTAAGACCAGAAGGTGGCGGGAATGCAACACAGTGGATGCCAATGTTTTACACCGTATCCGCTTTAAATTTAAATTCAGATACGTAAACAACCATACATAGTCTGATACATAGTCTCTGATACAACCATACATAGTCTACAGTGAACGCTTATGTTCATGACCTATAAGGGAATAAGAAGGTGGGAAGAGGAAAATTGCACTAGAAAAAGAATCTACACTTACTGTATATACACTTACAATAAAATAAAATGTAGACTAGAAGTATATAAAACTTATAATGTAAAAAGTATTAAATGTAAAAGATTATATGGAATGTGCAAAATGAAAAGGGTATTAGAGGGATTCTCACACACTACTGGTGGAATCCCAGTACCAGCTCAATCGCAATCGGATTCAAAACTCTCAAGAACAGAGTGATTACATTTTTTCTGAACATTCAAAGATCTTTCAAATGAATGCTACAAATCTGATTCCCATCGACTGACTCCTTGATTTTTTTTTAAATAATACGCTGAACTTCCAGCCTCCTAACACACAGTATGACTGCAGATCAATCCCTGCTATCCGTTTGCACCCAAATGAGGATGGGTTCCCTGGTTCCTTTCAAGGTTTCTTCCTATTTCTATCGTCGCATTCGGCTTGCAATCTGATCATTTTAATTTACACATATTTCCTCCAAATTTTGCATATTATTCCCCTAATTACTGTATATTTTAATTCTGTAAAGCTGCTTTGCGACAACGACCAATGTTAAAAGCGCTACTTACATCAAATTAAATTGGTTTCATTCATTCTTTCCAGTTTTGTGGAACTACTGTTTATTGAATTGAGACTGCTAAATGAGGGTTACTGGTGCTGTGGAGATGTTGAAGATGATTGCCTCTGCCAGGTGGTTAGGACTTGGCCATAAATGGATTTTCAAGTCATTAAGGAAAAGATCCCTCAATCAGTGTCCTTGTCTGTGCGTTATGTAACCCAACTGCCCTGAGTCGTGTCATGTGCACTTCCTGTGACGGTGTTCGAATGCCATATAATTGGACTAAAGGATTAGATTAGTGCTTAAGCTGTGGAGCTTCTAGAAGTACGCAATGAGCAAATACATGAGAGTAAATAAAACAGCATGGGTTGCACACTAACCTTACGGATTCCATGTAAACAGTCCAAGATGGTGAGGTTGTAGGGACAGTTCCCAAAGGCAGCGTCTCTAAAGGAACACCAATAAAATCACGTATCAGTGAGTTAGAGCAACCCAAGAAATAGAAAATTATCTCAAACTATACCTGAGTCTTACCTAAAGGGCAGGTAGGACATGTTAGTCCCAGACACCAGAGCTCGGTAAACTTCCTCTGGAGTTCTCTTTAGATATATTACCTGGCGTGGAGGATTAGACGACACAGTCATGCACGGATATAAAAAAAATACTATTTCGAAATATTTTCTGATTTTTTTTATCTATTTGTGCGACACCCACAGCGTAGGCGCCGATCAGAAAGGCGGCGTTAGCTCTCTTGTGCTGGTCGTAGCCGGTGTAATGAATGATGCGCTTCCTGGAAAGAGTGAACGACTGCAGGGACACACAGAAAATTCAAGATGATCATTTTGGCATAACAGCACAAGATCATACTGTCTTCAAGTTTATGGGAACAGTAGATATCGTGAAATCTACTATGAAAAGATGAGGCTTAGTTAATGACTCCCGGCTCTCCTATTACGCCGGACTGTTTAAATATTTCACCACGTGCCTTGTTGTGTGCGATTGTAATGGTTTTTTATGTTCTATTGTTTGTGTTCTTGTAACTTGGCACGACTGGAAATGAAGGCTGTTGACATGTCGGTGTGATCAACAGGGTTTTGCTGAAATGAAACAACTGTTTTTACTCCTACACCTCAAATCATAAAGCGGTGTTAGAGGTTTGTAATCCTTTGTATAGAACATCTTTACCAAGAGACATTGGTGGCAGCTTGAGTGCAACCCAGGTGTAGATTTGTGGCAATAGTGACGAGGAAAAGCTCCCTGAGAGGACATACAGCAGGAAGTTCATCCACATTGGAGGGCCAATATTGTAGACGTGTATGGTATGGTGCACTTTTCGAGGTGAAAAGTTACAACAACAAAAAAAGGTAGACTTTCTGTTCTGAGGTTGTTAGATGTTAGATGGTGGATAAAGAATCTATCAAATCTTCAAAACCCCCTGCTCCTCTCAGATGCTGCACTAAAAACAATGTCAATTGTTTGGAGTAGATAAGGATCACTCCAGAGAATAGTTCAAGAGCAATCCTGGATGCATGTCAATACTGATGTCCCCATGCCATTTCCCATCAGCCCTTTTCCAAGAGGTCTAAATAAATGCACATTAACATTACTACACTACACTACACACTATTACTAAAGTTAACTCTTAAAGTTCAAATCCAAATGTTAAGGCTTCGACATTCCTGGTTTAATCCTTTTAGCTGATCGCTGAGCAATAAGGCCAGGGAGGATGTGTTATAATGTGTATAATTCACAAAATAAAAACTCTGTTACCTACCTTTTAATTTAACTTAATTATCAGTTATTCTCAATGATAATTTTAATGTTGGAAAGGTTCAAAACCTAAAAAAATGTAATGTACTTTCTTCTGTAAACAAGACAACAAAAGTAAAATCAGGTTTTTATACAGTGAAAATGAGTTTGTTAAATTAGCTAGGTAGTTAAAATCAGTAAAAACAAAAATTGCTACCCATTGTCTTCCTTAATACTGTATATATATTCAAATTTTTTGGCTATAGGTTTTGTAAATTAGCTCGTCACATCTGATACATATTTTTTATATATATTTTACTTATATAAAATTTGTTTGGCATTAGGGTTTGTAAATTAGCTGGTTAAATTCACAAGCTATATACATTTTGTAAAACATTAAAATGCATGCCTAGCTACATTTTGTGAATAAGTTTGTTAGACTTACTACCTAGTTTCGTTTTTATTAAATTTTTTTTCTTCCTAGGGACCTACGTTTTGTAAATTAGCTATTTTACTTTGCTAGCTAGTTAGTTTTTGTAAATTAATTAGCTTGTTATGTTTTGTACATTTATAAAATTGCTAGGGAGCTAAATGTTTGTAAATTAGCTTTGTAATGTGGGTAGCTATTTACATTTTGTAATAGGGCTTGTTTAACTCTAATTTTGTATTTTTTTTTCTTGTGAAATGTGTTAGTCAGCTAGTTTTTGTAAACTAGTTTATTAAATTAGCTAGCTAGCCATGCTAGTTTGTTGCATTATCTACTTAATGTAAATTAGCTTGATAAATTTGCTAGCTGGTTAGGCTTTGTGAATTCACATGTTAAATTAGCATACTAGGTTTTTTTTTATCGTATTGTTACATTAGCTAGCTAGTTATATTTTGTTTATTAGTTTGTATATAAGGGATTTTCTAATATAGTCTAAAAGGAAACGTACAGTGACATCAGGCCGTGTAATCATGACAGATGAGATTAGCGAGGTCCCGCCGTGTCACATCCTGCATATTTAAATGTAACTGCTGGGAACACCGTTTTGTTCACGTTACAAGAGGTGAAGAAGTTGAGTAACTAAAGGTTCAGGAAAAGCTTACCTTGAGCTTCTTGTTCAGTTTACAGCAGTATCGATACAACATGGCCAGATTGAGAGGGCCAAAGTCTGCGTAGAAGCTGAAACAGAAAGTCTGTCGATTAACGCAGGGTATATTTGTACCTCAGTGCAACTGGACTGTAGATTCTGGCTGGTTAGGAGGGGTTAATTCATTTTGTATAAATCATGGAATATTAATACACTTGTTCAAACAGGTTAGCATTTCCATAGCAACATCTTACTATAGCTTTCTGTAAGGAGATGTTAATGAACACACTGTTAATGAGTATCCAGTCTCAGCACTTTGCAACCATCAGGGGTGAAGATGGAAAAAAGGAAGGTCTTCAGGTGTGGATTCTTGGCAACATGACATACTGCATAATTAACTAATTTTTAAAAACAAAATGCTGGTATAGCTACTGTAACAAAAGTAATAACAGGAACTTGGTTACATTCCACGGCAGCACATAGATGAAACTCTAAATGGAGAAACAGTACATCATCTTTTCCTCATGTAACTGGGAAACACACCCATGTAATGAAGTTATGTAATGAATGTTAATTTTACACAACACTGTGAGCCAGTTACTCACTTTTCATAGACAAACTCATCATCCGTGCAAAAGTAGTGTGTGGTCGCTGTACTTTTCGGTTTTCCTCTGAGAGTTGCGAAGTATAAGCGATCTGCAGACAAACAAACAAAAAAAAAGCAAACAAGCAAGCAAAAACAAACACAATTAGGCAAACAAACAACAACGATATCCAGCAAAGCAAACAAACAACAAAGACAGACGTATTTACAAAACAAACAAACAAGTAAGAAACAAAAACAAATGAGCAAGCAAATAAAAAAAAACAGCACACAAACAAAAACAAAATGTTACAACAAACAAACAAACCAAAAACAAACATCAAAAACAAAGAAGCACACAAACAAAAAATAAATTTACAAAACAAGCAAGCGAATAAACAAAAACAAGCAAATGTACAAAACAAAGCAAGAAAAATAAAAATAAACGTGCAATCAAAAATAGATAAACATGCACAAATACAAATAACACACAATTACAAAACAAGCAAAAAACAAATAACACAATTACAAAACAAGCAAAAAACAAATAAAAAACAAACAAACACGCAAAAAAACAAATAAAAAAAACAAGCAAAAAACAAATAAAAACAAACAAACAAGCAAAAAACAAATAAAAACAAACAAACAAGCAAAAAACAAATAAAAAACAAACAAACAAAAAGCAAAGTAACAAAACAAACAGCATTAACTGCCTGGACCCTTAGGACTTTTTAGTGCTTAAACAAATCTTAAATACTGCTTAAATACTGTGTGTGTGTGTGTGTGTGTGTGTTTAAATATCATATATAGACAAAATACCTTTAATCAACTCCGCAGCTCCAAACACGACGCTTTCACACGCCATTGTATTTAATATCTGAGATACTGGAATGTGTAGAAGTAAAACATTATCGTTCTCAGTCCGACACTTGGATCTACAAATTCCTCCAGGCCCAAAAAGTTTCACATTTTACCTTCAAATAGTGTTTTATAAATTCCAGAACGAAGTGGAAGAGTCTGAATCAGAGTTGTTTCTTCCTCCCTGAAGTTTAAAGCGCGTCGCTGAAGCCGCATTCATACTCGCACACTTCAGCACTATGCAGGGCGCAGAGCCCCTCAGTCACCGCACTATTCTCTTTCAATACTACTTATTACGTTTGTACGCAGAAACGCCGTCGCTTAGCAACCGCATTCCCCTAGGCCCTTGAGTCGCGCGAAGAGGTGTTGCCATGGAAACACGTGAGCGCCTGCCTTTTTCGGGTTTTCTGACCAATGAGCGTTTGAGGCGCAGCGCGCGACGTCAAAAAGTAGGCGGGAGGAGGATTTTACAGATTAATGAGGGGGAAGATGGAGGCTAAAGGTTTAAGCTAAAGCTTCTTCAGGTCTTTTCCACACAGCTAGTTGTGTTCACGTCACATTTATGACTGAAATATTTTTTTCCCTTCATAAAAATAAATAAATACATGTATAAATGTCTTTATATATATATATTTGTATTACATTTAAGCAAACATTAATGCCATTTTCTGCACACCACTGAGGTAAGGTGTGTGTGTGTGGGCCATCAGAATAGTTCAGTGATTTCCCACAGCCTGGACACGTCACATTCAGCTCATTATTACATGACCGGGTTTTGTGGAAACATCCAGATGTTCTGAGCTTGAAATGTAGAGTGTCCTGACAGTAGAGAATACGGTACCCTGACAGAATAATGAGGCTGTAAAGAATATAAAAAGTATAGAGTACTCTGAACTCAGAGCATATAGCACCCGGAACATAGCATACAGTACACTGAATGAGGAGCATACGGTACACTGAGCTTGGAACATATATTATCCTGACATTGGGGGATACAGTACCTTGAACCTGAAGCGTACAATACACTGTAGCCTAAACCTGGAGACTATGGCACAATGAACTTGGATCATGCGGTATTCTGGACTTGCAGCATACAGTACACTGAGCCTGGAAAATAAGGTACCCTGAACCTGGAGCATCCCTGAAACTGAAGCATACAGTACACTGAGATTGGGGTATGGATATTCCCATGAATCATTAACCATACAATACACTGATCTTGGAACATATGGTACCGTGAACCTGGAGAATACTGTACCCTGAGATTGGGGCATACAGTACCCTGCACCTGGAGCATATGGTACCCTGAACATGCAGATATACCTCAGTATATTACTGAGACTGGGGCATATGGTACTCTGAACCTGGATCATACAATACCCTGTACCAGAAGCATACAATACCCTGAATGTGGAGAGACTGGGGCATATGTTACCCTAAACCTGGAGAATACTGTACCCTGAGATTTGGGCATATGGTCTCTTCAACCTGGAGTGTATGTTAACCTAAGATTGGGGCATATGCTACCCTGAACCTGAAGCATACAGTACCCTGAGCATGAGGCATACCGTATTGTAAGATTGAAACATGGGTGACCCTCAACCTGGAGCATGCGGTACCCGAAACATTAAGCATGCAGTACCCTGACCTTTGAACATATAGTAGCCTGAGAGTGGAACGTATTATTAGAGCAAACAATATCCTGAGCCTGGAGCATATGAAACCCCATGTGAGAAACCTGCAGTACCATAAGCTTGGGACATACAGTACAGTACCTTAAGCAAGGAACACACCATGGTCACGTGTCAGTGATGCACTTTAGTTCACTAATGTGATCAACGTTCTTTCTTGCCAACTCAGAATTGTTCGTAATCTTCAAACGCACATCAGGGGCAGCCTTCAGAGTCTGTCATTGTGTGCTAGCAAGAATGATTTTAATTGATTCCTTATAATGCATGCAGCTATAAAGGGGTCTGTCTTAATTATGATCAAAGATTGTTCCCCTTAAGTCTTACCTGCGATGTGTATGATCCAGGCAGTTGAGGGCACTGTGGCAAGAGTCCTCCGCTTTACGCGCCAATGTCCCCCCCAGACTGGCAAACGGGACATGCCTTCATTGAGGTCAATGATAAGATGCTAATGAGGCCAAACTTGCACTTAAACTTAAGAATTCATCAGGTCCTCCTCACAAACGTGCATTTTCCATTGAGAACTATGGAATCGGTCAGGAAGCTCGTCATCACCTTGAGTTATCCAAGTGGAGCATAGGAGAAGATTTGTCTCCAAACAAACACACACAAAAAACTATAGGAACATGCTCACCTGAGAACATGCCATGGAACAAGAGCAAGAGGCACTCGTGTTACCGACTCGGGTTACTCTTCGGCTTCCAAAAAAAACCCAGCTCTTGTCCTGATGCGGCGTTCCGTTACGCTAGTTTCTCAGTCAGGACGTCACTCGTTTCCAGGCTTGATCTTGGACTTTATGAGGTCTGTTCTTTTAGCATTCATGAAAACAATCAATTTTTGTCTGAGAAGTGGTGTACCAGATCAGGTGCTCTGAGACAGCAAAAAGAAGGAACATTCGAGACGGAGACACTGTAAAGATCAGCGTCCAGACGAAGAATGGTGTCTAATAGCAGGGCAAGGTCTCTAATAAGGTTACGGGAGAGGTTATTAGCATGGCGCGGGGACATATGAGAAACTCCAGAGGGTGTGTTTATTTATGTCACAGGAGAAAGGATACAGAAGCTCAACAGACTCCTGATGTGTTTGATTTCACAATGTCACTGTTATTCATCCTCCATTCTCTTTGTCATCTATGCCTGTTTCTCCGCATTACACATTAATCTAACTGGAAAGGATTCTGCTTGAGGCTATTGTTCTGTTAATAATCTTCCACACACCATAAAAAAAAAAACTAAAAATCCATGTGATCCTTTAAACCAGTCGTCTTGATGTGATGTGCATACACGTACAGAGTAAATTATTACATCGCCATTATTTACTACATTTTTTCATACCTCAGATATTTAAAAAATTGGGATTTGGTTAAAAAGCACTTTGTCTAATTATTATTATTATTATTATTTATAATTTTTTAACTGTTGGAACTCTTTTATAAACCAGTGGGAAAACCCTTATATATTATTTATTATTAATAATGTTCACTCACTCACTCTCACTCACTCATCTTCTGTACTGATTTATCCTGTATTCAGCATCGCGGGGAGCTGGAGTCTATCCCAGGAGGTTTAAGGCAGGTACACCCTGGACGGGGTGCCAATCCATCGCAGGGCACACACTCATACACACACTACAGGCAATTTGGGAACGCCAATTAGCCTAACCTGCATATCTTTGAATTGGGTGAGGAAACCGGAGTACACGGAGGAAACCCACCAAGCACGGGGAGAACATGCAAACTCCATGCTATTAATAATGTTCTTATATTTAATTAAACTTCTGTATTTACAGTACACTTAGTCTTTACTATTAATCCCTACAAACCAAAAAGTTAGATTTTTGACCACATGATGGCACAATACACTCACTCATCATCTACACCGCTGTATACAGGGTCATGAGGGCTGGAGTTTATGCCAGGAGACTTAGGGCACGAGGCGGGGTACACCATGGATGAGGTGCCAATCTATTGCTAGGCACACACCTATTTATTCACACACGATGGGGAATGTCAATTAGCCTAATCGGCATGTCTTTGGAGGAAACTGGAGTACCCGGAGGAAACCCACCACAAACATGCAAACTCCACACACACAGGCCTGAGGCGGGAATCGAAGCCTAGACCCTGGTGGTGCAAGGTGACAAGGCTAAAAACCTAGCGCATTAAACTTGTCGAGAAAAAAAGCAACGGACGAATACATGCAGATTTCTTTTGTGTTCACACATTATATCAAATATTATACTATGAAAGATTCTGTGATTGTGTTTGTTTAGGTGGTTTTTTTTTTTTATTGTATACAAAAATGAATGATTCTGGCACTTTTTAAAGTATGAAAAACTGAGCAATCTGATTGGTTGCACTGAGGAGGCGCGGACGTGTCGTCAGAGTAGAACATTATATACTGTAGACATTTTACTGTTTCAAGATGTAGCCTTGAAGGTCAGATGAAGCTCCATTTAGGTGACAATAATTTTTATTTGATTAATTTGATTAATTTCACGAAGCTCCATTGTCCTGACATCTAGTGGGCCAAATTTGTATAGCAAATAGATTTTATCATCGCAAGCAATACAATTAATATGGGCAGGTAGCTGCAAGTAATACTTTCTACAGCATTGGCATTTGTGTGTGTATATGTATATACTGTATGTGGTCAGCACTGTCGCCTTGCACCTCCAGGTCAATTTAACTGGTCAACTTCATCTACTCAACTCATTTCAAACCAGTATTTCAAGTATAAATAATAACAATAGACAATAAATCAACCTTTTTTGTTTTTCTTTCGCTAACATGCTTTTTTGCATAGATCTGTTATATGGGTCGTTTATACAGGGAATTACATGTAGGGAATATACAGGGTATGACACTTCTCTCCCTGGTAACACCAATGACACTAACATTAATGACAATTTAAATAAAAATCTAACTATTTATAAAATGGCTTGCATGTGTAAGGCCACATGGTTTTCTATTATGTTCAAATTTATTTATTATAGTATATAATCAGTATTATGATATAGTATGATAATCATAATTTATAACAGATTTAAAATCTTTGCATAAAATTGAAAAATAAATGATGACATTTAGACATCTGACATTTCCTTTCCATTTGTCCAGCGCTCTTCGTCTAGTGACCTCTAACTGAGGAACAATTTCAAATTGTATAATGTTTTGTTTAACAATAACACCAATGACCAGGATGTCATTTAACTCTTCCCCCTTCATTCGGGAGCTGTCGTGACAGCATAATCAATAGAGCTTTATCATGCCCTGATACATTGTGCAATATTAGTATCACAGTAATAATATCACATTCAAAACCAATAGTTATGCACTATTATAAAAATCATGTTCAATATATATATCCGGTGTGCAATATCAATATCACTATTACTCTCTATATGCAATATCAAATATTATGTGCAATATATATCTTGTGCAATAATATACATGTACAATACACAAAAGAGACTATTATGCACCTTTCTGTACAGTCAGTTATTTTAGTTTTTCCTATATATTTTTATTCTATTTATATCTGTTTCATTTTACTTTATTCTCTAATTTTCTTTTTATCATATTGTATTTGCATTTTGTAAATATGCAGTTATATAATATATACAATTTCCTTCGAGATTAATAAAGAATTATCTTATGACATAGTTTGGGTCTGATATAAATTTCACATTATTAATTGTAATTAATTATTGTTTCACAATTGATTTTAGTGTTTAACTTATTTTATAAGACATTGATATTTTTGTGAATCAGACCTATTTCCTGAAAAAAAAAACTTTAGATAAAAAGTATATTTGTCACTTATATAATGTATAAATATTGTAATATTGAATGTATTACTATAAGTTATGTATTGATATGTAGGACAATTTTATGATAATATTATGATATTAATAATTATATGTTTAGTATAATATACACTATTGTAATATTTATTTATTCTCCTGCACATAACTACAATAAAAAAAACATGTTACATTATTATTATTATCATTATTATAGTAATAACTGACCTATTGGGAGAAATTCCTTTAACACTATCAACAGTACTTCTCTTTCATGTCTTGAGCCGGTGGGGCCGCACAGTACGCTGATTGGTCAGGTCGACAGTGACGTCATCGACCACGTCACACGCAGGGAAACAACTCAGGCCTGGACGCGAGGCTTAATTTGAAACAATGTCGTTTTTATTAATATTATTATTGTTATTATTATTATCGCTTAATTTTTTTTTAACGCAGATTAATTTACAATGCGTGTTTTTTTTTTCACGAGTTGACCTGTTTGCGTCGTAGAGGGTCGTAGAGGAAACAAAGATGGCGGCGGTGACGACGATGCGGCGCTGCTTCAGGATCCTGAGACAGCTGGTACAACGTGTTTAAACACAAACGGCGGAAACTTATTATTACTACTATTATTATTATTATTACTATTATTATTATAACAGCTTTTTATGCTCGTTTGGCTTTACCCATAAGATCGGTTTACGAGAAGTGTACTTTTATTATTTTTAATAATTTTTATTTTAAACACGCATGATTGCAATGTCGCTAGGTGTTCAAATAAAAGTATATTTCTAATGGCCTGTAATATAATAATAATAATAATTAATAAATAAAAAAGCCTGTGTGCACGGGGACATTGGTGTGACCTGTCCTGCGTGTTCCACATGGCTCCAGTTGTACCAGGGGTTAACGGTTCATATGAACGACTCCGAGTCGATTCGTGTGAATCTTCGGTCACTTAATAAGGTTTTCCGGTTTAGCTGTTTAGTTACTCTAGTTAATTCAGTCACACGAGTAGTTTATACTCTCTGGATACCTGACGCTTTTGGTATGTTGTGATTTTTAGGGGGGAATTGCATTTTTAAGACAGGGAGTCGATTCAGAAAATGAGTCGACTCGATTCGTTTAGAAGGTGTCGGTTCATGTTTAAATGGATTCAGTTCAAATGAGGTGGGGAGAAGAATGTTTGACAGAAAACTAGGATGATGTTAGTCTTTAAAGTGATGGGATTATTTTAGTGACTCGGTCTTTTGAGTCATTTAGTTCATTTCGCTTTTTTGATCAGAAATAAAATAAAATGTTACATTTTCAATAAACAGACCTCCAACACGTCTACATGCACAAACTTTGGCTATAGTTCCAGTAATGAAAATATTACAATGCAAAGCGATAAACAGAATGAGCAGTTCACCTCTCATATCTTCTGGTCCGAGTCGTTCGTTCTTTAGTCACGTGACTCTCATAGACGCTATGTGCTGCATTACACAGAAAACGGAATTGAACGGTTCTTCTCATGGGTCTTCTAGTCTGAGTCGTTCGTTCCATTGAATCTTATTGCACTGCATAGCGTCTATGATAACGACTTGGATTCAACCCCAGTTATCTCACTCACTTATAGTCTGTACCGCTTTAACCTGTGTACATGGTCCTGGGGGACCTGGAGCTTATCCCAGGAGACTCGGGGCACGAGTTGGGGGTACACCCTGGACGGGGTGCCAATCCCACACACACACATACACTACGGGAAATTTTGTTAACGGCAGCTAGGTTAATCTGCATGTTTTTGGTCTGTGGGAGGAAACTGGAATATCTTGAGGAAAGCATGGGGAGAACATACCTGGGATGGGAATCGAACCCGGACCCTGGAGGCGCAAGGCAACTGTGCTAACCACAACAAAAGCCAATGTGCCACCTCAACCCCAGTTATCCATTAGCTAGTAGGCTCAATGCTGTTCATTTCAGATGTTACTAAAATAACACTGAACAAACAGTAAACCAATTACAAACTCCCATTCTCCAAATATATCTCTTTCTCTGTCACAGCCTCAGTTGTCGTCCCGCCACTGCAGACCTTGTGCCAGGCTCTGGACTGCTGGACCTGATCATGTCCTACATCACCCTCAAGCATTAGTTTTACAGCAGCAGAGAGGATTTAGACAAAGCAATGGTATTTAGCTTTACTTGACACGTCTAAAAAAATACCAAGATTTTTTTTACTCCTGTAAATAAATGAGATTTGAGTCTAGAGAAACGAAGCTGAGCCAAAATATCAGTGTTAAGATAAAGAGCTGACTTGCTACACTATGCTACATTGTTTTGAATATGGTCTCTTTTTTTTCTTTTTTTAAGTGGCTTCAGGACAAGTTGTCCAGTTCAAGTTGTCGGATATTGGCGAGGGTATCATGGAGGTGACGGTCAAAGAGTGGTGCGTAGCAAGATGATTACAACCACTGTAGAAATCCTGATGCGTATTATTATTATTGCAATCCAAAATCTGTTATACCACCCTAGCTGTGGTCACTTCTCATCCCACTGCTTGAACAATCTGAATTCAGTGCCGTCTTTGTGTGAAGGTATGTAAAGGAGGGCGATACGGTTTCCCAGTTTGACAGCATCTGCGAGGTGCAAAGCGACAAAGCCTCCGTCACTATTACGAGCCGATACGATGGGATCATAAGGAAGCTTCACTACGACGTGGACTCCATCGCCTTCGTCGGATTGCCTCTCGTAGACATCGAGACAGACAAGCAACAAGGTACCTGGTTCTCTCAGGAATTTAACATATGACCTTGAGTGTGATTATTTCAGGTCAGTCCCAATGCCACGTTGATTTTGGGTGTCCCAGTGCTCCTCCAGTCAATGGGCGATGTTTCCTTCTGTCCTCCAGATGGTAGCCATGACGAGGACGTCGTTGAGACCCCTGCAGTATCGACTGAACACGCACACCAGGAGATTAAAGGGCATAAAACTCTGGCTACACCTGCAGTGCGACGACTTGCCATAGAGAACAATGTATGTGGAAGACTGTAAGCGTGTGAAATACAACTAAATGCTTTTACAGATGATTGTTAACATAGTTGACAGACCTAATGTAGCATCTTGTCGTCTGGTAGAACATCTGTACCCTCAAAGACTTTGAAGTAGGATAACCTTTCTAGTGCATTGCTTAGATTTTTTTTCTTGCTTTTTAATGTGTGTGTCAGGTTAAGCTGAGTGAGGTTGTGGGGACAGGAATAGACGGCCGTATCCTGAAAGAAGACATCCTCAACTTCCTGGCCAAGCAGACGGGTGCTATCCTTCCTTACGACGATGTGAAGGTGCCAACGGCAACAACTGCTCCTGCGAAGGCAGAAAAACCAGCCCCAAGTCATACACACACCATCCCCCGACCCGTTTTTACTGGGAAAGACAGGACCGAGCCACTCAACGGTGACGTCAACTGATACAAGCATTATTTTTTGGGTTTATGATGGAGTTTGCGCTTGGAGCTAGTGCGTCTATAACCGTCCCTGTGTCTTAACTATGGCAGGTTTCCAAAAAGCCATGGTGAAGACAATGACGGCCGCTTTGAAGATCCCTCACTTTGGTTACTGTGACGAGGTGGACCTCACCGAGCTGGTGCGATTACGCTCGGAACTGAAAGGTCTTGCTGAATCTCGTGGAGTCAAACTTAGCTACATGCCCTTCTTCATTAAGGTATGACCAACTTAACAACCGTTGCCTTAAATCTACCTGTTTCTGACTAAAACCTCAAATAAATGTGAACGGATGGATAGATTTATATATGGATAGATCAGTGAGAGATGGATGGATTGCTTCATTGAGAAATGGTGGAATAAACAGAATTGTGGAATTATGGACATGAAATGGGTGGATGGATACACAGATGAATGGATTAATGACTGCATAGAAAATGCATGTTCTGGATTGGTGGATAAATGCATTGGTGGATAAATGGATTGAGGGATAAATGTATGTGTATGGATGATAAATGGTCTGGTAGAATGATATCAGGTAGATGGATGGTTGGATAGTTGAACAAGTAGATGGGAGGTTCATGTGTTCATTGCTCGATGGAGGACTAAGTGGATGGCTGGAGTATCAGTCGATAGATGATGATAGATGAATCAATTGGGATAAGGTTGAATTAGACGTAAAATGAGATAAATGATGAACAGGTAGATGGTTGGCTGGTTGTGTGTATGAATTGAGTAGAAGATGGATCTATAAATGGTTGAATAGATACATAGAGGAGAGACTGGGTGAATGGATTGATGGATGGACTTGTAGGTGTGTGGATATATTGAGGTAGATGAATGAGTTTATGGGGCTTAATATGTGAATTAGTGGATAGATTTTATATTGGTGGATGGATAGATAGACTGGTGAATGGATGAGGAGATGAATCGATTGGGAGATGGATAAATGAACATTTGGATAGTTACATAAATGGGCTGGATGGATGGATTGATGGATAAATGGGTGAATGTACAGTATATGCAGAGGAGAGGCTGGCTTGCTGGATTGATTGATGGATTGATTGATGAGTTGATTGATGGACTGATAGGTCTGTGGATGTATTAATGTAAATGAATGTTTAGATTGTGCTTGTTGTGGGGATGTTTTTGATGAATGGGATATTGGTAGATGAATGCATATAAAAATACATAGATTAATAGACTGGTGAATTGATGGGTAGATTTATCAGCTGAAGAACGATGGATCATGGAGTGGGAATTGCAAGATGGATGGGAAAACGGGTGAACAAATAAATAGAGAAGATTCTGACAGGGTGGATTGATGGATGGACCATTAGATCTATGCATGGTTGGATGGGTAGATGGATACACTGTTGGCATGGTAGGGTCATTGGGGTTTGGTTGGATGAATGGATTGGTGGATGGATAAATAGGTTGATGCATAAGTAGTTGACTGACTTGTTGTGTAAATGGACCAGTTGAAAAGTGGACAGGTAGATGAATTGCAAGAAATGGTATACTGATGAATTGGGGATTGGTAGATGGGTCGTATGAATATATGGGATGGATGGTGCCAGTTTATCCTGTGAACTTGTCTGATTTAGCGAGTCAGTTTGCTGAGTGATGTTGAGATTTGTTCGCGTTAATGACGTTAAACCCTGCTGATTGTAGGCCGCGTCTCTCGGCCTGCTGCAGTTTCCCGTCCTCAATGCCTCAATCGATGACGGCTGTCAGAACATCACCTACAAGGTGAGCTCAGGTAACTCTTTCATTGCTTAGATTTCATGCACAAAAATACAATTTCTTAAATTTTTCTGTTCTTGTGTGCAGGCGTCCCATAACATCGGTCTGGCCATGGACACTCCGCAGGGTCTGCTGGTGCCCAACGTGAAAGGCGTGCAGGCTCTGAGCGTGTTTGAAATCGCAGCCGAACTGAACCGACTGCAGTCGCTGGGCTCGGGCGGCCAGCTGGGCGCGGCCGACCTGACGGGGGGCACGTTCACCCTCTCCAACATCGGCTCGGTGAGCTTACAGAGGCTCGTAGCAGACAGTTAGGGAAAAGCTGCTGATTCGATTAGACGAGCAAATGAGATTGTGGTTTCTGATATTGAAACATTATTAAAAATCTAAATAGGAATTAAGATGAATCGGATCTCTAAAAGTTCTGCGATGAATTTACCGTGCGAGAACCTGACGACCCAATTATCAAAACAGTGGTTTTGCATCTTTATAAACAGAAGGTAGCATTTGAAAAAAGCAGGCCTTTTTTATTGTACCTTCTGAACCTGATTTACGCTCAATTTCAGAATTATTTGCACCCTTGCAAAAATATAATGTATTGTAATATGGTTAATCAGTGCAAAAATCATTGTGAAAATATGGACGGAATCTACCTTGTAATTGTGGTTTATTCATGAAAAATAAGAAATATATTTAAAAAAGAAATACTTTTTAATATTTTAAATAATATTTCAATATAATTATATATCAATATGAATATTTGTAAATAAATAATCATGTAAACACTAATTGATAATCGATCATTTTATCAGGTAAATCAGTTACTGACCAAAAGATGGCGCTGTATCCTGAAAACATTTGGGTTTTGTGTTGTAATGAGTCTAAAGTGCCTTACAGCGATTTGGTCTTATTTGTTTATAAATGCGAGCAAACATCAAATCTATTTCTGATTAACCTTAAATCCAAAAAACAGGCCAAAAGGGAAACCAGAGTGTTTTTAGCTGCCATGTTGAGCGCAGCCAGGCAGGGAGCTCGTGTGATAAGACCCACGCTGGGTTTAGTTAACCTTGAAAAGCTCGCAGCGAGCTGAGTCAGCGCTGCCCGAATCAGCCTTGAGGAAAGGATCAGTCATGACTGTGATTATAATCTGACGGAGCATCCGATGATCTGTGGCCTGATTAAGGAGGAAAAAGAACAGAGAAGCTTTATTTCGTAATAATAATAAAATAAAAAAAACTAAGTGATGATTTATTCCCATCCTCCCACGTACAGTAAAGGATAAAATGCTGCACCAAGTGAAGGCAAAGAACCTCAGTGTGTCCGAGTCGTCTAGAATGTCTTTAATATCGGAGATTCTAAAGGATCAATGGACAGAGTGATGTCATGTCTGTGGTTTATTTGTGTTGGTGACGTTTCAGATCGGCGGGACGTACGCCAAGCCCGTCCTCCTGCCTCCTGAGGTGGCCATCGGAGCGCTGGGAAAGATCCAGGTGAGTGTCCGAGTTTCAGCAGGTTTTAATTAAAGGGCTTTCATGTCCATCACATCACTAATTATAAAAAAAAATGTAATGTAAATGTAAAAAAAAACAAGTCGTATTGGAACTTTTTAAATAAATGATTAAATAATGTAGAAGAGCTTCCAGATATAAAAAAAAAACAAATCCAATTTAAATAATATAAACATCTGTAGTTTTCCAAAGAAAATGTTACATGTTTTATCTGTAGAACAGTGCAGTTAATTATAGTTAAACATCTGGTTTTCATGAGGTTCAATAACTTTGCTCACACATGGCATTTAAATACATAAAATAAATGTTAAATATTTTTTTATAACATTTTTTTAGTTTTATGGAACTTTTATACACTTATGGTTTAAAAAACAAGCTTTGTGTGCCACAGATGTGGTATATATTTGCAAAGAACATGCAACGACCCATCATGCACGAGAGGACAAAACTGAGGAATATTGGGGTTGACACTAGTCTGTTAAAAACTACATGAGAAAATTGTAAATGTGTTTATACGGTATATATTTCAAGCCAGCCATTTCTACCCCCCCCCCCCCCTCCCCCTTCTCACTTCACTCCATCTCGTCCTCAGATCCTGCCGAGTTTCGACGCCGATGACAATCTCGTCAAAGCCCACGTGATGAGCGTGAGCTGGTCGGCCGATCATCGGATCATCGACGGCGCCACCATGTCCCGCTTCTCCAACCTGTGGCGTTCGTACCTGGAGCGCCCCTCCTCCATGCTGCTAGACCTCAAATGACGAGAGGTCCTCTCCGTAGAGTCCGATCAAACTGGCGCTTCAACACTACACCGTGCCTTCATGCAATTCTTCACAAAATAGGACAACTTTGATCTTCTAGTTTTCCTTTGACTGAACTCAGACGCATGTGTGAATATCTTAATAAAATTGCAGTTGACGTGTTTGTTGTAGTTTTTACTTCTAGACTTGATCATTCCAGCTTGGTTCCGGTCTCGTTTTCAACTCGTCCCTGTGTCGGCTTCCCCTCGTATTTTCCACATGGTTTCATCTCCAGCTCTAATCTAATTTCATCTCTCAGCGCTCTCCGAGCGAACTATTTATCCAAAACACACAACAGCGCAGACATTTTAACAGTTTTTACAGTTTCTAACTCTACATGTGCGTAACAGAACTAGACTCCTCAAATTCTGGAAATAGTTCACTGGCTAGCTTATTAACAAGCACAAGGTAACATCACTGTATAGCTGGCTCAGTGTATTACCCAGCAAGATAATAAGCCGGACAAAATGAATCTCTACAGTGTGTTTTTTTGTACCAAATGGAGTCATTGTTTCATGCTAATTAAACAAGATAATAATATTTTAGACCATTAAACTGCTGGCGTCATAATTCATAACTAGACTTCTTGACTAGTAGCTGATCAATTGTCTTACCAAGCTAATATCGATGTTTACGTAGCTAAACTACAATAAGATTTGCTTGTTAATTAGCTTGAACGCTTAATAACCAGTTGACAAATGAATAATGATATATACCATAACTGTACCAAAAGCAATTACGAGGCAATTACCCCTCGGTTGTCTGACTAACTAGCCGGCTACTGTAATTCAATTCAATTCAGTTTTATTTGTATAGCGCTTTTAACAATTGACATTGTCTCAAAACAGCTTTACACAATCAAAAGAATTATTTAAGTTTGCATGGAATGTGAATGTGTATGAATCAGAATGTTCAGATAGTCCCTGGTGACTAAGCCCAAGGAAAAACTCCCTGAGATGGTAATAGGAAGAAACCTTGAGAGGAACCAGACTCAACAGGGAACCCATCCTCACCTGGGTAAAACAGATAGCAGGAAATGATCTGCATTTATACAGTGTTAGGTGGCAGGCAGTTCAGCTATAAGAGTTGATGTTAATTGATGTTAAAATGGAGTCCAGTAGTTATTGGAGACTCAGATAGACTTGTAGAAAGTTCCAGTCCTGACCTATCGAATTGTCCTCAGAGAAACAGCTGACAACACCAGTCGAGAACCATCTTCTAAGTAGAGAGAATCATCCCCAGACACCAGACGCATCCCAAAGAGACACACGGGGCATCCATGCGACGAGACCTCCAACCAGAAACGGGGCACCAGGATGGATCAGACAGGTCCGGAGGGCAGAGGGAGTCTGGATCACTGGCAGCTCAGGAATGACATGTGTAGCTCGACAGAGAGAGACAGAAAGAGTGAAAGGGGGAGACAGGAAAGAAGAGGAGGAGAGATTGCAATTAGGTATGGTCACAGTCACAATGTATAATGTGAATGTATATTTACTGTAGAGTGCAAGCAGGGACTCCGGCAGGACTAACTATGACAGCATAACTAAAAGGGAGAGCCAGAAGGAAACACAAACATGAGGGCTCCCTGAGATGTAAAGCAAACAATCACCTCACCGTCAACAAACCTGAGTGATCAAATGAGAGTGAGGAAGACAGCATCTAAACATACCAGTTCACCATAATACTCTACGTCCATGAGTCCCCCAGATCTGCTCCTTTACCTTATGGCAAATCTATTTATAAAAATGCTTGGCTAAATAAATAGGTTTTGAGCCTAGACTTAAACACTGAGACTGTGTCTGAGTCCCGAACACTATTTGGAAGACTATTCCATAATTTTGGGGCTTTGTAAGAAAAAGCTCTGCCCCCAGCTGTAGTTTTCATAATACGCGGTACTGATAAGCAGCCTGCATCCTTTGACCGAAGTAGGCGTGGCGGATCGTAAGACACTAGCAGTTCGCTCAGATACTGCGGCGCGAGACCATTTAATGCCTTATATGTCAAGAGTAGTATTTTAAAATCAATGCGAAATTTCACAGGGAGCCAATGCAGTGAAGATAGGATAGGGGTGATGTGCTCATATCTTCTGGTTCTAGTGAGGACTCTCGCTGCTGCATTTTGGACTAGCTGAAGCTTGTTTATGCACCTAACTGAACAACCAGAGAGTAAGGCATTACAATAGTCCAACCTAGAAGTGATAAAAGCATGTACTAGTTTTTCTGCATCATTTAGCGACAATATATTTCTTATTTTGGCGATATTTCTAAGGTGAATGAATGCTATCCTGGTGATATTATCTACATGAGCTTCAAATGAAAGGCTGGAATCTATAATCACGCCGAGGTCTTTTACTGTTGCACTTGACGGAACAGAAAGGCCATCTAAAGTTACGGTGTGATCTAAGATTTTACTTCTAGCTGTATGCGGTCCTATGGCTAGAACTTCTGTCTTATCCGGATTAAGCAGAAGGAAGTTAATTAGCATCCAATTTCTTATGTCCTGAACACATTGCTCAACTTTAGTAAGATGGTTTTTCTCATCAGGTTTTGTTGAGACGTATAGCTGTGTGTCGTCAGCATAACAATGAAAAACCTAATACCATGCTTACGGATTATGTTGCCCAGAGGAAGCATGTAAAGGGAAAAAAGCAGTGGGCCTAAAACTGAACCCTGCGGAACGCCAAACTCCACTAGAGAACATGCAGAATAATCACCATTTAAGTCTACATACTGATAACGATCGGTCAAATAGGATCTGAGCCAGGAGAGGGTTGTACCCTTAATTCCTACTAAATTTTCTAATCTGTGAAGAAGAATAGCATGATCAATAGTGTCAAAAGCTGCACTGAGGTCGAGTAATACAAGCATAGTTACACAACCCTGATCAGAGGCCAATAGGAGGTCATTTACTACTTTAACGAGTGCTGTTACTGTGCTGTGATGAGGCCTAAATCCTGACTGATATAGTTCATGTATGCCATTTCTATGTAGATATGAGCATAGCTGCTCCGCTACTATCTTTTCCAGAATCTTAGAGATAAAGGGGAGGTTTGATATTGGCCTGTAATTGGACAGCTGACAGGGGTCGAGGTCAGGTTTCTTAATTATTGGTTTGATAACTGCTACTTTAAAAGATTTTGGAACATAACCAATGCTGAGTGAGGAATTAATTATTCTCAACAGCGGTTCTGTTATTACTGGTACTATCTGTTTAAGAAAATGCGTTGGTATAGGATCTAATATACATGTTGATGAATTTGCAGAAGAGATGAGTGAAATTAGTTCATTCTCTTCAAGGGGAGTAAAGTATTCTAGGTTCGAATCTGACATGGCTAGGTTAACATCAGTATCAATTACATTGTTTGGTTTCAAAGCCTCAATTTTATGCCTGATATTTACAATTTTATTATTAAAAAAGTTAATGAAGTACTCACTATTGCATGATGTTGTTGTGGAGATTTCTGTAGTGGATTTCTGAGTGTAATGTCACTCTCTAGCTAGCTACACTTAAAAAATATATCTTAGCGAGTTAATTACCACGCTACGTACATGCACGCTACCATTTGTAGTTTGCTGACTCATCTGATAGCCAAATGACGTGCCAAGCAGTTAGGAGGCCAGCAGGCAAATTAAAACGTCACTATAAACAAACCAACAATTCTGTTATTAAGATTATTGTTACCAATAATTATATGGATAACAATAAAAAACTAGTAGCTTTTAATTTTGTTGTAGCTCATTTTAACTATTTTAAGTCATCTAGCTCGCAAGTTGAAAAGCCAATATTATTGTAGCTATAATCACTTAGCCTTTAGATTTTTCCTAATTAGCAAGCTAATACTACTCTGTAGCTAGCTACAAAAACTTTGGCTTTTTAATTTGCATCTCATCTTTAATCATCTCTCATTACTGTATTACTTTCATTTTATTTCAATGATGATGGTTTTAATGATCAATTAATTTCACTAGCTAGTTAGCAAGTTATTTAGCTTGTGAACTAGCTAGATCGCTTAACTCTAATCGCTTTTTCGACGAGCAAGCTCATTTGCAGCTAGCTCTATTAGCTTGATAATTACCAGTCAGCTACCTCATTAATTAGAACACAAATGACTTTACATTGGCTTTGTTAATTAGCCAGAGGACATCTTAAATGAACAGCTTGCTAACCAGTTAGGATGCTAACAGGTGAATAAAAAAAAAATCAATGTATATGCGTTATTATTAAAACAGTTTTCAAATTGTTCTTTTTAATTTAGTTATAATTGATTTTTATTTTTATTAGCTAGTGAGAAGGCATCTAGCTTGCAAAATTGAAAAGCCAGTTTTAACGTAACTTCATCGCAAAACAGCTAAATAATTAACATTGTCGCTAGGTCTGGAGATTAGTTAATTAGCAAGTCATTATCGCTGTCATTTTATTCTCATTAGAGAACTTTTTAATTGACCTTAGTACAAATCTCCTAATGTTAACAACATTAGCACTTGTTCAGTGAACACTAGTGTGGGGTAATAAACCATTAACCTGGACTAGTGAGGGGTACTGGATGAGGTGTGTGTGTGTGTGGGTGGTGAGACTGTAAAGCTGCTGTTAGAGTAAAGATAATAATAAAGGCTGGCACAGTCGGCCATGTGAACAGCGGCAGACGTTGCTGTTGCGAGTCTCCTCTTAGAGTGATCTTCATCCTCACAATGCGCTTCTGTCACAAACACAGACTGTTACTTCATCTGAAAGCGCTAAAGGAGGAGGAGTGCCATTGACGCGCTGTGAAAGCACGCCGTTACAAGCGCATTGTCTATTGTATCTAGTGTCTCTGGGAAAGCAGAACAATGTAGTACAACTGGGATTACGGTCATGGAAATAAATAACGGTATCAACTGAAACAATGCAGACATTAATAGAAAATGGAATAGGCGATTTTTTACACAATTACTTAAAGGTAGACTACAAAGAACATTGACTCTATGTGAGACATGATGGAACTACATGGTCTTAGCAAAAAAAAAAGTATGAAATGGTGGAGAAAACCAGTCCGGAATGCTTGTTTGAAGATCGTGTTTCATGTCAATCATTTTATAGACACTGTTTTTAGAGAGCTCTTGCAGTGACGTGATCCACAATCAACCGTTTTGTTGTCTGGCGATCTTGTCCGCTACAGATAAAACCCTTCAAACCCAAATAAGAATGAATCACTGGCACAGATTTTACGGGACACAAGAATGTTGAGAAACTTCAGACATTGGATATTACAGATTTGTTACATGCTCTAGCTGTTCTTTATAACACTTTTGGGGACGGTGCACTGGCAGTTTTACAACATGGTGATATTTTACGCTTGGATAAGATTTAACGTTCACAGTATCATTTAGTAAAACAAACATTTTGAAGCAGAATGAGTGTGGTTTACATTATGCTTTTAAACACATCAGTTTATGACCTATTCTTTGCCGTACCTTAGTCGTTTATTGCTTATAATAAAAGTGGCCTAATTAAAAACTAGACTGCATTTTTTAAATAGAAAAAACAGTCAAAATAACTAAAAATAATAGCAAATATTAACTGAATAACGTGAGAAGCATAATAATGACCTCATTTTTTTGGGCACATAATGTTGCCGAACTTACTTGACAGAAGCAACCCCTGATCATAACGCTAACCCCAGAGGCTTGTAGGCACTTGGCATGATGGATGCATCGTCTCATCTGAGCCTCTTTTTACCCTGATGCATCAATCACACTGGAACAGGGTAAATCTGGACTCAACAGACTATATGACCTTTTTCCAATGTCCACAGTTAATTCTTTATGCTCCCTAGCAATATTTTTTTCCAGTTAGCTCCACAGTTGGTTTTCCTAAGGCTACACAGCTGTTTAGTCCCAGTCCTTTGAGTTCCCTTCACATTGCTCTTACTTTCACTATTAAACAAAGCCGAGTTCAACTATTGTTTTTTCCCCCCCTCATTTGATTTTATTTCACTAAATTGTTAATCTCCCATCACATCTACATTTCTTCCTTGAAGATTATGGTTCACCACTCTCCATCCAGGTTTCAATAATGTGTTTTTTATTTAGCTCTTAAATCTGCTTAGTTGTTTTCTTCTGACATAGTTGTTTAAGAAATGAGACGCTCCTCATTGCATCAGTTAGGGTTAAATAATTTGTTGTAGCTGGACCATATTAGGCGGCACGGTGGTGTAGTGGTTAGCACTGTCGCCTTGCACCTCCAGGGTCTGGGTTCGATTCCCCGGCCAGGCTCGATTCCCGTCTCTGTGTGCATGGAGTTTGCATGTTCTCCCCGTGCTTGGTGGGTTTCCTCCGGGTACTCCGGTTTCCTCCCACAGTCCAAAGATATGCAGGTTAGGCTAATTGGCGTTCCTAAATTGCCCGTAGTGTGTGATTGGGTGTGTGAGTGTGTGTATGTGTGTGTGCCCTGCGATGGATTGGCACCCTGTCCAGGGTGTACCCCGCCTTGTGCCCGAAGTCTCCTGGGATAGGCTCCAGGTCCCCCGCGACCCTGAACACAGGATTAAGCGGTATAGAAGATGAATGAATGAATGAATGGACCATATTAATCACTGCAGTAATTATTCAATGGAAGACTTGGTTCAATCTTGTTTTTTTTCTTCTAAGTGGTCTTTTGCCAGACAGTGTATATTGAAATTATAACCAGTGAAGGTTTCATTAGCAGAGTAATAGGACAGTTTTGATTAAAATATTGCAATGCACACAAAATTATGGGTGACATATCAGAGTTCGAAAGAGGACAAATTGTTGGTGCGAGTCTCACTGGCGCATCTGTGACCAAGACAGCAAGTCTTTGTGATGTATCAAGAGCCACGGTATCCAGGGTAACATCAGCATACCACCAAGAAGGACGAACCACATCCAACAGGAGTAACTGTGGACGCAAGAGAAGCTCCACAGGGTCAACGTACATGGCCAGGCTGCTATAGCCAAACCTTTGGTCACTCGTGCCAATGCCGAACGTCGGTTTCAAAGGTGCCATCAGTGAAAATCTTGGGCTGTGGACAATGTGAATCATGTATGGTTCTCTGATGAGTCCACCTTCACTGTCTTTCCCACATCCGGGAGAGTTAGGTTGTGGAGAAGCATCAAAGAAGCGTACCACCCAGAGTGAAGCATGGGGGTGGATCAGTGATGGTTTGGGCTGCAATATCATGGCATTCCCTAGACCCAATACTTGTGGTAGATGGGTGTGTCACTGCTAAGGACTACCGAACCATTCTGGAGGACCATGTGCATCCCAATGGTTCCAACATTGTATCCTGAAAGCGGTGTCGTGTATCAGGATGATAATGCACTAATACACACAGCAAGACTGGTGACAGAGTGGTTTGATGAACATAAAAGTGAAGTTGAACATCTCCCATGGCCTGCACAGTCACCAGATATAAATATTATTGAACCACTTTGGTGTGTTTTGGAGAAGCGAGTCAGGAAACGTTTTCCCTCCACCAGCATAACGTAGTGACCTGGTCACTATTCTGCAAGAAGAATGGCTCACAATCCCCCTGGCTGCTGTGCAGGACTTGTATCCGTCATTCCCAAGACAAATTGATGCTGTAGGCTGCAAAAGGAGGCCCTACACCATACAAATGAATTATTGTGGTCTAAAACCATTTCATTGTCCAACCCTGTGTGTGTGTGTGTGTGTGTGTGTGTGTGTGTGTGTGTGTGTGTGTGTGTGTGTGTGTGTGTGTGTGTGTATATATATATATATATATATATTCTACCATTCAAAAGTTTTAGATCACTTGCAAATTTCTTTGTTTTTGTTTAGTGATTTATTTTCTACATTCTACAACAATACTGGGGATTTCAAAACTATAAAATAACACATATGGAATTAGGTAATTACTTAACAACAAGAAAAACGCCAGTTAGTTGTTATTTTAAGACACAGAGGTCGGCCTTTCTGTAATAGTTCCTGCAAGAACAGTATTGTCAAGTGCATTTGCAAAATCCGTCAAGCACCATAATGAAACTGTCTCTCATGAAGGCCGTCCCAGGAGGACGAGACCAAAACCTACCTCTGCTGCAGACGAGAAGTTCATTTAGAGTTATCAGCCTGAAAAATGACCAATTAACAGCAGCTCAGATTAGAGGCGTTATGAAGTGTTTACAGAGCAGAAGTAGCAGAAACATCTCAATATCAACTGTTCAAATGAGATTCATGCAGTTTTTGGACGCCTTCAGCAAAACTTTACAATGTAGAAAGAAATAAACATCAGGAACCATCATGGAGTTTTTATATAACAAATTTAACAAACATATTTTATGATGCTACCCAATGTAAAGCCATTATATAATCACCCTGTTGAACAGTAGAGGCCTGTCCGCCTGCAAATCTGTCTTGTTTTTGTTTAGTGAAAAACTGTTAAAGCTGTCTTCCAGTGTTTTGACCTTGTATGTTGGTGCATTCCCCATGCACAACAACAGTCTGGCATTATAAAACCGCAGACACATTGTCTGACAAAATGCCGGCCTTCACACATCACTCGCTCACCTTGGAGGAGGAATTACGTTAAAACGCTCTTTGTCGACTACAGTTCAGCATTTAACACTATAATTCCCTCAACACTCACCACCAAGCTGGAGCACCTGGGACTCCGCCCATCTCTGTGTCAGTAGATCTCCAATTTCCTAACTGGCAGACCACAGACAGTAAGGATGTCTCAGCCTTCCTCACCCTCAGCACTGGAGCACCCCCAGGGTGTGTTCTGAGCCCCCTGCTGTACACACTATACAACTCCACCACCATCATTAAGTTTGCGGACGACACCTGCGTGGTGAGCCTGATCACTGACAACGACGGGACAGTCTACCTGGAGGAGGTTGGAAATCTAGAGAACTGGTGCCAGAGGAACAACCTCCTCCTGAATGTCAGCAAGACAAAGGAGTTGATAGTGGACTTTAGCACTAAGCAGGAGAGGAACTACCAGACCCCCGTCATGAATGAGAGTCCTGTGGAGAGAGTGAACAGCTTCAAATACCTCAGTGTTCACATCACGGAGTACTTGTCATGGTCCGGTCACATCAACACCATGGTGAAAAAGGCCCTACCACCTCAGATGCTTGAGAGACTTTAGACTGCCCTCTAAGGTGCTCAGGAACTTTTACTCCAGCACCATAGAGAGCATCCTGATGGGAAACATCACAGCCTGGTTTAGGAACAGCACCATGCAGGAAAGATGAGCTCTACAGAGGATGGTGCGAGCTCCCTGATGTGCACTCAGTCTACAACAAGCGGTGCTGGACCAAGGCCAAGAAGATCGTGAAAGACCTTAGCCACCACCAACAATTGACTGTTCTCACTATTGCAGTCAGGAAAGTGCCTCCGCTCCCTGAAGGCCAATTAAGAGAGACTGAGGAGGATTGTTAAGCTGCTATACTCATGACTGATGTAGTCTCACGATTTCCATTTCAATTACATCCCAATTATATATTTTATTTTTAGTACTTAATGTAAATTTTACAGCCAAACGGCTTTTCTATACTGTAATTTTTTTAATGATAATATTCTTATTTCATATTTTCTTTTTCATACTCTATTTTTCTTTTTATTATTATATATTCATTTTATATTATTTATTTAGAATACTCTATTTTCTTAAAAAAATTTGGTCATGGGCGCTTGTTAAAACATTTCACTGCATATCATATTGTGTATGTGACAAAAAAATTTTTTTATTTGGTTTAGTTTAACATCGGGTCTAAGCATTTCACTGCATATCGTACTGTGTATGACTGTGTATGTGACAAATAAAATTTTAAATTGACAGCTTTAACAAGTGACATAATTAGTGACGTTGATGCCGGCCTATTGCCGGTCCAGTGCAAGTGAAAGATTGGGTATGAAGGTTGTCAGGGTTTATAAAAGTAACCATGCCAGAGATCTGGGCCTGTATTCACAAAGCTTTTTAAGCCTAAAAGTTTCTCTTAGTGATGAAGTTCTGAGAAAATTCTTAGAATTATGCCCTTAGAAATTTCCCCTTAAATTTAGGACTAAATCTTAGTAAAGATTACAAGTATTGTTTTACTTCCTTCCATCTCTCTTGGATTGTTGGCAACATAGCAGCCAAACGTGCATGGCTCACCTTTTACCAACTTAAATTGGTAAAAGGTGAGCCATGTTGTCCTCCACTGAAATGGATTACAAGTAATAAAATCAGTGTAATAAGTAAATGCAAGAACTTTAGTATAGTAACTATTGTGTGAAAATTGGTTGCTTCAAAAGTAGACACATTGTCAACTTTTGGCTGTTTAATTAACTTTAAGATATTTAGTCTATAACTGAAACTTTGCATAAAATAGCCTGTAGCCATGATTATACAAATTCTTAATATACAAACATTATGATTTCACTGTCTGTTCCATTATCCTATATTCTATTTTCACAAAGAGCGCATTTTAAGACTTTAACAGATTTTTTTTTTATCCACCAATCACAGTCCTTGAATTGCTGCATCATCTCTAGCAACGGGGTCAACCACACCTCCTCACTAAAGATAAAAGGTTTCTGTACTTTCCTCAGAGTTTTCTGAGAAGGTTTCTAAATCACTTTTAGTCTAGGACTCCCAGCTAGGACTTTTTAAGCTAAGATAGGAGCTCTCTGAGAGAATTCTAAGAAGCTTTGTGAAAACGGGCCCTGCTGTGTAGTCTACAGGATAATACTTACCTGATGTGATAAACAAGTTCCTGATGTGATGGCTAGAATTTATTTGATTTGCAAACTTGAAAGCTCCTCGTAGTTCTTTGCAATAGACATTGAATATGAAAAAGATACCATTACAGTATTGTAATGTAAAAGAATATACATTACTGCTATAATATTACTATATGTAATAATATTAGTTATGAAAACCTTTATATATATATATATATATATATATATATATAAATAAAGGTTTTCATAACTATATATATATATATATATATATATATATATATATATATATATATATATATTTTTTTTTTTTTTTTTACTATATACTATTTTTTACTATCTATGAAATTCTCTTCTGAAGTGTGAAAAAAAAATTACTTAATGTCTGAACAAGCCAACGATACTGTTTTATCATAACATTGGTTTATTTTTCAGTTAACTAGCACCACTCGTAAATGGAATGGTGTTATGATACACTATGCATATTGCAATGTTTCTCTTTCATTGCTTTCATTTCTTTTTCCTTAAATAAAAAAAAGGACAGAACTTAAAAATAAGCATGACTGAACTGAAGTAATGGCAGTCACAATCAAAGTATGGGCAAGCAAAGTATGTGACAAGCAAATCAGAAAGGAACATTCAAATCAACCTTTTTTTTGTTTTTGGTCCAAGCATTAACTTGGACACAACATGATCTTAAAGAGGAGACTTTCCAGATTATTGCAAAAGTGAATCAATGTGTTCTACATCAGGCTGAAAGCAGCCCAGCTCCAACTGAATTAACGAAAAACGACAAAAGGGAGTGGGGGAACCTTTTGCTTTTCCTGATGCTCCTGGAATGTAACAGTACATTTTCACCGGACCCAGGATGGAGCCCTGAGTTATACCCCTTTACAATATAATCGTCCGTTATTACAGGCGCTGGAGACATTTCCCGAGCTTGGAACAAAAGAAACGACGTCTGCTAAGAATGAAAGTCCACAGGCTACAAGACAGTACCTGGTTTTGTATTTTTTAAAAAACAAACAACAAAAAACAAACCCTTAGGTGGCATTTACGGACTAACTGTAACACTGGAAGACGTCTATATATATATAAAAGGAAAATAAGACGTAGACAGAGCTCAGCTCATGTGAAACGCGTGCGCACTGGAATGTGAGGAATGGATGGATAGCTGTACAAAATAAATATCTGCTCATGTTCAGTGTAGGTTCAAATTCAAGAAGATGGAGATCTAATAATGCTAAAAAAAATTTTAAAAACACATAAGATTACAGCTTATCATTTCACTAATTCAGACCTGCTCATTTCAAGTCCAGACAATAATTCCCTGCTTAAATTGCGACAAAGCTCTTCTGTTTGGCGTGCTCTTGAATGAGCCGTGTAGCTATAAACCCTCGAGGAATGGAAACTCCCGCAGGTCCTAAAGAAGCAGCACTCGTTCAGATTGCATTGGCATCATAAAGAAGGAAAAAAATAATAATCACAACAACGACAAAAAGTAGTTGAACGTCACGTGTCTGCTAGCTAGCTAACTAGTAGTTTTGTTTCTTTGTTTTTTTTAATGTTTTTTTTTTTTTAGTGGTATGATGATAATCTGATTGAAAAGCCACCTGAGGGTTTCGAAAAACATGCTTGGGGCAGAAGTCATGGAATCCGTCATCGCCTTTTCATCCTTAAAACTCTATGCAATTCCATGAATGGACCAAAGGCAGCTTTTCCTTCACATAAATAACAACGTAATTAAAAAGTTAAAAAATAAAAATCCACCGATGATGACGAACACATCTAAGGGCACTGCTACACGAACAACACTACATACACAGAGACGTGGTGTTCACCGTCACCGGGTCTTTAGCGGAATCTCGTCCGTTCCTCCTTGTTTTTGATTATCACGCTTTGATCCCTGTTATAGGCGAATATACTTTACATACAAGTATAGACAGTTTTTTTTTCTTCATAGCAGAGCTTTGAAAAGAATCAAAGGCAGTAACGATGGAATCGATCGAGAACAATACAGTAACTAGTTGAGTGGCTGATCCTGTGCTAGTGAGGAAAATCGCTTTGTGTTTGTGTGTGTCAAGTGTCAGGTTTGGTTTCGTCTCTCAGAGATTGTGTATGTGCTTGTGTGTGTAGGCATGTATATGTGTGTGTGTGTAGACAGGCAGCTTTGTGATGGACTGATTGGAAAGCCTATGAAGGCGTAGGGCCCCTGAAGGGACCGTGGTCCGTTTAGAGGGTATGAAGGAGCCCCTGAGAAGGGCGGAGGTCAGGTGTCGTCGTCCGTGTCCTCGATCAGGACTTTGGTGTCTCGCATTTTTGATCTGAACAGGAAATAGAAAAGAAGAGGTTCAATATCTGGCACGAGATCTGACAGAATGATAAAGCGTGGTAAACCACACACAAACCAGGACTTAAGGGAAAAGGGTGTAGCCTAAAACTGAAAACCTAATAATAAATAACAATAATAAACACTGTGAATATATGAATCCAGGTGAAGTAAAAGTTCTCGTACTGGGAGGCCAGACGAGGTCGCCTCAGCGACATGCTGTAGCTCCTCTTCCAGCTCTTCTTGCCCTGCCGGTTCCGGACGCCGTCCTCCTGGTCCATCATTTGCTCCAGAAGCGTCTGGTCGTCTGCGTTGAGTGGAGCCACCGAGATGTCCCGGACCGCTCGGAACTCACCGCAGTTGTTCAGGTGCTCGTTCTCCAGACGGAAGAAGTTCCAAACGAAGCGTCTGGTAATGATGGAGGGGAAGAAAAAGGAGTGGAGTTTGTGTGACGCTATCGCAAAGTATTATTTTTAGCCTATTTCCATTTCCTTAACTTCCAATTAGCCAGGAGACAATTACCATCTTCACCGGACCCAGGATGGAGCCCTGAGTTATACCCCTTTACAATATAATCGTCCGTTATTACATTTGGGATTTAGGTGGAATAAAAGAAACAATATCTGCTAAGAATGAAAGTCCATAGGTTACATGACAGGTACCTGGTTTTGTATAAAAAAAATAATAATAATTGGCATCTGGAATGGGGAGGACGAGGACTAGTCTTTTTGAACTACTGCTCATGCAGTATTGGGGAGCGGCGTAACACACTACAGAGGAAAAGTGCTATCTGCCCTTTTGTGCTTGATATGAGAATGAATATGCCGTCCTCTATTTCTGGATGATGGTGGCGAACTCGTTTCTGTCGCTTCACTTGGAAGCATGGACCAGATGCTTTAACCCAGACTTTGCTGTGTGAGAGTGTCTCAGAGCAAAAGACATAACCAACTGAATACTACTGTTAAAATTTTTTTTATAAAAAAAAAAAAAAAAAAGAGTCAAGATTCCTCAATGCTTCTTATGTGCAGTAGTGGTTCTCACCTAAAGACCTCCAGCGGCGTGAGAACGGTGGACAAAATATCGGCGACTAAGCGGTACGAAGTAAGTACGTGGAGTGAAAGAGGAATGGTCCAGGCAAAGCGCAAGATCACGTCTTCTAATATGGCACAATAATAGTAAGCCTGTTGAGAAATAAAGTTGAAAAAAAAGTTCAAAAAACAAGATGCAGAAAAACGATGGAGCGCAGTTTGTACTAAAGAACAGGTTAAGTAATGTACAGGTAGTCCCCGACTTACAAACAAATTGGACTTACGAACGTGCTCCTGTTGTTCGTAAGTCCGACAAAGTGAGTCTTGTCTCAAATATTTGACATGAAGATACAATGTAAAGCATACCAATCCACTTAACTAAATCTCTGTCCCCACACAGGCAGCATGTGGCCAAAAACCGTAACCGCGCCTAAACAGTACTTAGCCTTTATTCGTCCCACAGCGAGGAAATTTCTTTGTTACATCAGCAAAGAAAATAATTTTTTTTAAATAGGGACAGTACAGTCCTAATACAATGCACCCAAATCCAAGATATTATCACTGTATTGTAAGAAAGTATTGTAAATGTCATATTTAGGATATTGTAATTATTGTAAAACTTCGGATACTGTAACATTATATAGCGGTATACAACTGTGTGGAATATGGAGACTGATTCACTGTCACACTCGTGAGATATAACAGTGTTGTCTATGCGCCTTTAAATCGTGAGGGGAATCCCGGACGCCATTTTGTCTCCGAGGTGTTTTCCACTGTATTGGACTTGAACCCTGCTTTGTTGAGGATTTTCGAAAATTAGGTTTATTCCCCATCGGCACAGTTTTACAGGACAGACATTTATCATTCTCCTTTTTTGTACAATACATGTGAGCTACTTCCGCGATTTGTTCGCATCTGCGGAAATGTACAACTCGAATGTTTATAAGTCGGGGACTATCTGTACCCTAAAGTTCTTGCATTGTACCTTAAAGTCGTATTTCAAGAACAAAAAAGCTAAATGTATACACAAATGCATTATTTTTTTCATTATTATTTAAAAAAAAAAAAGCTACAGTCTTACTTTCTGTGGGTATACAATCTCCTCGCGGAGCAGAGTATTCTCCCCGGCGTTGCGGTCGAACAGACCCCAATCCATCTTCAGGTCCCAGATGAGCGTGTAACAGGAGTTAATTATCGAGCAGGCGATCAGCAGATACAGGAAAATGTAAGCGTCTGAATGCTTGCTGACTGAAAAAAAAAAAAAAAGGCGACGCTGCTCGTCATCTGGTGCTCGGATAATACTGGCAAAGGATAAGACTGCTCATAGCCTAGACAAAGCGCTCACCTTGGTGTGTTGTGTAGAGCGCCTTAAAAGTCACCACGAAGAAAGTGGTTGAGTATTTGCCGGCGTTTACCAAGTGAGGGAAGGCGCGCTTCGTGTCTCTGTACCGCCTCAGGCACTGCACGAAGCGGAACCAGGCTGGCAGGCACTGGATGATGGCGCGCACGCCGTACGAGTACGTGTTGCACATATCTAAAGGATTAAATGAGGGATGAAATATGATTTCTGCTCTAAAAAGATTCATGTCTTAAAAATGAATAGACGATTTGAAAAACTATTTGAAAAGCATCAAAGTCAAGGCTTACCATTGGAGGACGGGAGCCAGTTCACCTTCACGCTGTAGAAGCAGATCAGGTACTCCAGGTCCATCAGAACGGTGCTGAGCGAGTTGAGCTGATCGGCCAGCCAGAAGTCAGCAAAGCCCACTCTGTGGAACGGAGCCGTGACCACTCGGAACTGAGAGAATAATAATAATAATAATATGAAGAAGAAGATGAAGAAGACAACGACGATGAGAACATTTCATTTGTTTGATGATGTTCAAATAAAAAAATCTCTTTGTTTCTCTATACAATCCCCTGCTACACTAATTTCAGTGTGTCACTAGTGCTTGGACACCGTCCAGGCAAGAGTTTGTTTTTCTCAGTACGCAAGAGCCACATTCGGACTGAATGTGTCAGGTTTGATACGCTGGCCTCCCAGGAACTCCTTTACTGGTGTTCTCAAACATACAGACATATGGAGGTACGGATGTATAACTCCCATGAAATTTCACCACCTGAAAAGTCCCAGTTTGACTCGAACACCCCTTTTAATTGACTATAATAAATACAAGCACTATTGGGACGATGCTCAACCAATCATACAATAGGGCTTAAACTAAATGTGACTTGGACACGCCCCCATGTTCACCAAACTCACTAAAATGACTTAGTTTATATTTAATTTGTTTCTGGTTGTCTCAAGACTTCATTATCATGGCATTGTTTTTTTGTTTTGTTTTTTTGTTCAAACTGATGGAAATGATTTCATCCCTAATGCTCGTGATGTTATCTAGGTGACCAAGATGAAGATTTCCAGGTCTGAGATCATCCTTCTCAGACACGTCTGGTTTTCATCTGACGGAGTTTCAAGATTATAAACGAACCAACTTTGAAAACTTTCTCAATTGACACAGACACGAAAGAAACACTTGCCGAGTGTTCAGGATCTTACCAGCAGTTTGAGGAGCCAGAAGCGGGATTTGTAGTAGCACGTCTTGAAGGGGTTGATGAGGAAAAGCAGGAAGAAACCGTAGAGTGCCAGGGGACCAGCATGAATCGGGATCCTTAAAGAATCGGCGAACAGGCAGGACAGGATGCTGACGCACCACAGCATGCCGAGAAAGCCTGCGATCTGAGAGGAGGGAAATAGAAATGAAGATCTCATTCATCAGTCCATCGTTTTTTATTCATCGTCTCAGGACTCGACTGTGTATAAACTCACCTCGAACAGGTGCTGGTGCGAGAGGTTGTTGCGAGGGTTGAGCTCGAAGATGAGCACGTGATTGACGCCCGCCTGCCTCCAGCCGTACGTGTTGATGCCCAACAGGAAGAGGAACTCGATGAGCAGGAAGCCGCCGCGGTAGATCCGGACCAGCGGCCACACCTCTGTCTCCTGATTGAGCTCCGAACCGTACAGTGCTTTTGCTATGCCTTTAGATACACACATAAAAAAAAAAAAAAAACATCAAGTTTAACAGGTAATCAAAATCCCATCTAACATTCGCCTAACCGTCTCAGTGACACCATTACAGACTGATGTATCAGTTAATTTTTCCTACAGTATGTGAGAGCTGTACCCGTGATGATGATGGTGACTATTAACACGACAAAGACTCCACAGTAAAGTCCGACTCGGAAAGTGGTCCATGCCGGCGCGGGCTGAAACGGAAGAGAAATAATCAAACTGTCACTAACTGATACAAACCAGCAAAGAAAAGAAAAACAAAGAAGAAACACCATTTTGGATTGTTGATGTCTGACCTGTGCAGCTCCTAAGGGAGGCACTCGAAGCCTCTTCATGGCTTTCTGTCTGTCGCCGCCTTCAAGTTCAGTGGTAACCAGAGTCTGGAGGAGGAGAAAGGAAATAAACGTAAAGATAAAAGACACACATCTGGCTTAGTACAGTCCTGTTCTGAACCATTATATATACAGTACACAGTACTGTGCTAAAGTCTTAGGCACCATATTATATGCTGTACCAAGTTGGTTATATATGTTTATCATGTCTGCATAATTATGTACAAATTCAGTATTTCCATATATAACTTAAAAATGAATAAATGAAGAACATTACAGGAGAATATATGCATGGCTGTAAAGAAAAAAAATATATAGTACAAGACAGACCAGTTTACAGATTAAAAAACCTAATGTACGCTCCTGGGAAGAAATCATTCTCCAGCATGCTCAGTAAAACCTAACAGCTGTTTTCTTATAAAACTGCACAAATGTGTCTAAAACTACTGATTTTAAGCAATGAACCAAATATTGACTGTTTATTTTATTACTCTTTATAGACGTTTCGTTTATGCAGAAATGTTTTCAAAAGCATCTTTTGCTTATGCCATATTTTATGTGCCCAAGACTTTTGCACAGAACTATAAGTAAAACAGCTGTTAGGTTTTACTGAGCTTGCTGGAGAATAGGAGTTCTTCTGGTAACTGTCACACTCGCTCCTTTCTATTTTTATGCAAATTCCTGGAGCGTAAATTAGGTTTTTTATTTCCATCTGAAAACTGGACTGTCTTGTAGTATATATATACAGTGGTGTGAAAAACTATTTGCCCCCGTCCTGATTTCTTATTCTTTTGCATGTTTGTCACACAAAATGTTTCTGATCATCAAACACATTTAACTATTAGTCAAAGATAACACAAGTAAATACAAAATGCAGTTTTTAAATGAGGGGTTTTATTATTTAGAGAGAAAAAAAATCCAAACCTACATGGCCCTGTGTGAAAAAGTAATTGCCCCCTGAACCTAATAACTGGTTGGGCCACCCTTAGCAGCAATAACTGCAATCAAGCGTTTGTGATAACTTGTAACGAGTCTTTTACAGCGTTCTGGAGGAATTTTGGCCCACTCATCTTTGCAGAATTGTTGCAATTCAGCTTTATTTGAGGGTTTTCTAGCATGAACCGCCTTTTTAAGGTCATGCCACAACATCTCAATAGGATTCAGGTCAGGACTTTGACTCGGCCACTCCAAAGTCTTCATTTTGTTTTTCTTCAGCCATTCAGAGGTGGATTTGCTGGTGTGTTTTGGGTCATTGTCCTGCTGCAGCACCCAAGATCGCTTCAGCTTGAGTTGACGAGCAGATGGCCGGACATTCTCCTTCAGGATTTTTTGGTAGACAGTAGAATTCATGGTTCCATCTATCACAGCAAGCCTTCCAGGTCCTGAAGCAGCAAAACAACCCCAGACCATCACACTACCACCACCATATTTTACTGTTGGTATGATGTTCTTTTTCTGAAATGCTGTGTTACTTTTACGCCAGATGTAACGGGACACGCACCTTCCAAAAAGTTCAACTTTCGTCTCGTCGGTCCACAAGGTATTTTCCCAAATGTCTTGGCAATCATTGAGATGTTTTTTTAGCAAAATTGAGACGAGCCTTAATGTTCTTTTTGCTTAAAAGTGGTTTGCGCCTTGGAAATCTGCCATGCAGGCCGTTTTTGCCCAGTCTCTTTCTTATGGTGGAGTCGTGAACACTGACCTTAATTGAGGCAAGTGAGGCCTGCAGTTCTTTAGATGTTGTCCTGGGGTCTTTTGTGGCCTCTCGGATGAGTTGTCTCTGCGCTCTTGGGGTAATTTTGGTCGGTCAGCCACTCCTGGGAAGGTCCACCACCGTTCCATGTTTTTGCCATTTGTGGATAATGGCTCTCACTGTGGTTCGCTGGAGTCCCAAAGCTTTAGAAATGGCTTTATAACCTTTACCAGACTGATAGATCTCAATTACTTTTGTTCCTGAATTTCTTTGGATCTTGGCATGATGTCTAGCTTTTGAGGTGCTTTTGGTCTACTTCTCTGTGTCAGGTAGCTCCTATTTAAGTGATTTCTTTATTGAAATAGGTGTGGCAGTAATCAGGCCTCGGGGTGACTACAGAAATTGAACTCCGGTGTGATAAACCACAGTTACGTTATTTTTTAACAAGGGGGGCAATCACTTTTTCACACAGGGCCATGTAGATTTGGAGTTTTTTTTCTCCCTTAATAACGTAAACCTTCATTTAAAAACTGCATTTTGTGTTCAATTATGTTATCTTTGACTAATAGTTAATGGTTTTTGATGATCAGAAACATTTAAGTGTGACAAACATGCAAAAGAATAAGAAATCAGGAAGGGGGCAAATAGTTTTTCACACCACTGTATATTCTTTTCTTTACGGCCAAATTCTCCTGTAATGTTATTTATTTATTAATTTTTTAAGTTATATACAGGAATTCTGAATGATTTTTGATTGGTACAGAATATAATATGGTGCCTATGACTTTTGCACAGTACTATATATATTTATTCATACCTCTGTCTCAGAAATGATCTGAGTGATCTTCTTGCAGGTGTAGAATGGCGCCACTTCGACGTGAGCGACTCGCCAGTCGGCCCCTCGCACGGTCTCGAAGATCTTATCATGTTTCTTTAGGATCTTCCTGAAACCGGTGAAGTTCAGGTTCTGTAGGTCAGGACGGGAGAGACGAGACATTTCTCATTGAATTCGATACATGATGGAGCGCACGGAAGGTATAATGTGTAATTAAAACAAACGGAATTATTTTAATAAAGAATCAGGAATCATCATGTGAAGTGTAACACGCTGCTCATTATACTGTGAGATGATAACGGAGATGAACGGGAAGAAGTGTGACCTGGTAGTTCTGCAGCAGGATGAGGCTGAGGTAGAACTCGCTGAAAGCCAGCTGCAGGTCCTTGATGTTGCGGTGTTTGCAGCGCTCCTGCTGGGACAGGTGGAAGACGGCGCGACGGCGAGCCCGCAAGCCGGGGGCTCGGCTGCTCTCGCGCTGGGCGTCCAGAGACGACTGGAGCTCGTTCTGCAACGTGGCGAAGCGCCGCTGAGCTTCGGCCAGCTTTTCTGCACGAGCACAGGCGCGTAAACAATGACGTTAGCTTTTGAGAAGAACCACTGACTGATTAATAGATATTAAATGGGGGAAAATATAATCAGGTGTTGTTTCCTGATTCCTGTTTGCAAAATAATACCCTGACGCCAACATACCAGGAATCTGCTCTAAGGATTTCTGGTGTTATAGTTTGTAGCTACAAGGTAGGCGATAAAAGCTAAGAGCTCTGTGTCTGGGCGAAGGAATGTTCCGGATTACAATAGATATGTGTACCTGAATAAAACGTGTTGATTTTGGCCAGCTCCTTCTCGCATGTTTGGAAGAACTTCTCCTCGAACTTGGCGTAGTACCTCTTAACCGTGTCCTCGTCCGTGACTAGAAACAGACACAGAGAGGACAAGAGACAGAGCACAAGTGTGAGTGTTGGCGGTGACGCACGGGGGACAGGGCTGGGGACGAGGATTAAATCTTCTTCCACTGTTTCGACGTCCAAACGTCTTCGGATTGTGCATATTTGTAAGCTTGCCCATTTGGAACTGCGATCTAAGCAACCTGTCCTGTGTGTAAAACTGCTTCCATGGTTACGCAGACAAAACACGGCGCGCTGGGAACGTCGCCGGGGGAATTCTCGTAACCCGCCCCGAGCATCTCTGCGCTAAGAAATTATTTATACATATATATCCAGCAGTAATAACATCATGGATGTGTTGTATCAACATGGGAGTACACTATTAATAAAACATCACAAAACACATTATGGTTAAGGACTAGCATGACGTGTTCAGGGTAAATAAAAAACAAAACAAAAAAAACCCTTGATAGTGTTGACTGTAAACGCCGTGTTGCCAGAGAGAGAGATTGAGGTGAACGAATTTTGCCTGGAGGAACAGAAATGTCGAGAGCAGGGCCCGTGTCCAGACGGTCAGGCGCTGAATAACTCGTCTCGAAATTCGCACACAAATAACGAGCCGGTCTGATGAATTCAGTTTGAGAAGGAAGAGAGAAAAAAAAAAAGTGTCTGTTGGTTGATGATGATGGCAAGTTGGTTTCAGCCCTGATGGCAAGATGAAAAACCAAACGTAATACGTGTATTGTAAAGCGATTCTTAAAATTGCTGCTGTTGGCTGAAGCAGTATCTATTACTATGGAGACCATAACCTGTTAGAAGATAAAACTTGCCTGGTTCAACATGACCAATCAGATCTAGGGTTAACCCTAATGGAAGTATAGACTGATTATTAAAATTCTTAGCTAAAACAGTAGCTATTACAATAGAAATCTTAATATTTTAGCCAAAAAAACGGAAGATTTTTTCCTATAGCTGTAACCATTGACTGAACTGTACTTACAAAACAGAATCCTACAATAAAAGTAATGGACATAAAAACAAAAGTCAATCTTATGAAAAAATTGCGTCTCAATCAGACCACGTATCAACACGAATGTCAACATAATACAGGTATAAAGTGATTGTCTAAATTGTTGCTGTTAATTAAAAACAGAAGCTTTAATATAGACACGATAACGTGTAAGATGACAAAACTTTCTTTGTCAAATTTTCCTGTAGCTGACTGAACCAACCTGACCAACCGGATTGGAGAACCGAACACAACCAGTGTTCACGAAAAACCAAAACTTCATTGGATCAAGACATGAACCGAGATCTTAAACATGCTGAAGACAATTAAGTAAATATTTTCAAGTTGTTTATTATTAAGGAAGTTTGGCCCAACTGCTAAGAAAGTAGTGACACTTTCTTTATAAAAATATTATTACCAAAAACTTTTTTCTTGTCTATTTTTATAAATTTTTTATAATCTATAAACGTACAAAATAAATCCAAGTGTGAGTGTTTCAACATGAAGTCTCGGCTGATTGAGTACCTCTGCGATCCAGGGAAAGCGGAATAAAATCCAACGTTTCATCGTTCATTAATAAGCTACTCATCATGTCTACAAATCTTTTCTTAATCCCAGATAAGCCTTATGAACACTGAACTTCAGAGCGAAGTGTGCAACCGCTCGATGCGACATGCTAACTTATCAAAGCGCGCTTATCGGTAGCGCTCGTTATCGCTGATAAGCAGCGTAGCGTAAACAGCCTGGGTAAACAAACCGAGGGAGAAATAATCAACCTGAGGCCAGGTAGCGCGATAGGCGACCTGCTGAGAGGGCGAGTAAGGTTGAGTGACTGGGTTGTGTAGCGGTTAGCGCAGGCAATCAATCAATCCAGGTCTATTTCAGCAACAGACTGAAAGAGTACGAATTTTTATGTTCTAATTTTTATGTCTTCATAAATACTGTTCAGAATTTATATTTATTTAACATTTCTTTATTTTTTTTTCCATCTCATTAACCTAAGAGAGTTTTTCATCCAAAATACAAGAAAGAAGAGAAACTGTGCAACGTTTTATAAATGCTACTGAAATGTATCATTAGGGTTGAAACAAACGAATAAAAAAAATTTAAAAAGAAGAAGAAAAAAAATATTAAAATTTTATAATTTTTGATTCAAAGGGAGTAAAAATTAAGCTATTAAAGTTATTCACGTGTATTATTAGCTTTGAAGCCAAAAAGCAATGAAAAGTTATATATTTTATGAATGTTACTTAAATTTAAAGTATAAAGTTTCATCATTATATTTATGCATTTCTGCAATTATCATGAATAAAAATTACATATTATGAAGTTTTATAATTATGTCCAAAGCAACAAAGACAATTAACACTTCAAATGGCATTAAATCCTGTTCAAACTTGAACACAAAGCAATTATTAGCTATAGAACAAAAATGAATATACCTGATAACTAACACTACAGGGTCACACACTAAAAGCCAACACATCATCCTCAGACTCCAGATGTTCTCCACTAACGAGCTCCATTCTTCCTGGAAAGCTTTCCGCTATATTTTGGAGTTTTTTTCTTTCTTGAATAGAGACAGGTCTCAGGACATTGGGTTTATTCAGCTATAAGAGTATTACTGAGCTCAGGTGCTGATGTTGAGGGAGAAGACTCAAATTCCAGTTCAACCCAATGGTGTAGAGTGGAGCTGAGTTCAGTCAGGGATATCTGCGTGTACTTCACTTTGTGCACAGGGGCATTGTCGTGCTGGAACATGGTCGGGCCTCTCAATCCTAAAGGGAAATTGTAATGCTACAGCATACATCGATGTTTTAGAGAATTGAGCGATTATGACTTTGTGAAGACGGTTTGGAGAACCAAACGTTGGAGGTTGATCATCATCATGTGCCCACCACTTCCTGAAAGTTTGGAGAAACAAGAACCCTCTCCTGAATGAACAGTATACTTTCTTATTAGTGCCATTATCACGACTAGGTTTTCAACCGACCTGAGGTTACTGGTCTATGACTTAAAACATTCATTTTATTTAACTGTGATATAGCAACTGGATGTTGAATCTGAGAAGCAGAAATAGTAGCTGGAGGTGAAGTAATGTCCTGAGACCCTTCTCTATTCAAAAAAAGAAAAAAAAAAAAACACAAATAAGGATTACACAAGATTTTGTAGAAACTTTGAAACGTGGCCGTGGTCCAAATCAAACACAGCTTGTGATGTTTCTCTCGGCGTTAGAAACACTGCACCATGGGAACCGAGCCTCAGGTTTGGGTAACCCCCTGTGTGAGGCCTGCAACCGGGTCAGTTTGTCTGGGCTCGGGTGTATCGAAGCCCTTTTGAAAACACACACGCAGAGCTTGATTACGTGAACAATGTGCGCCTGGAGCGATTGCTTTCTCACACAGCTGATGGACAGCAAGGGCTGCGAAGAACTCTGGGAAATGTTTCGCTGCGAGAGCTTCTGAACGAGTCGCTTTCGACCAGAAGCTCCAATATGATGAGAAATGTTTAATACGGTTTTAACCCTTGCTCGCTCCCATGAGGTAATGTTTGTTCCACAGGCAGACTGAGAAACCCCTCATCTTCAGGGTGAAATTCTGAGCCCATGACCTCAGCCTCGGTCTGGCCCACCCTGTTATATTATCGTGCGCAACTTCGCGCCCAAAATTCCCAAAATGAAGGGTTGAGCCTGGAGGACGCCGCCACAATCGGTCCTCTTGAGGTAACGTCACCGCTGTAGCAGCCGTTACGCTGCGCCTTCGCTTTTCCAGGTGCTCGGAATCCACGATAACGACCATTACGTGCACTTCACCAACACCCCTAAAAGGAGCGTAAACAGACAGAACGCTGATTACTGTTATTTGGAGATAATTACACCCGACTCGAGCCCACGTCTTTGAGGAAGCCTGAGATCAGTCTGAGGGGGAGTGAGGCTCTCTAGCAGCTCGAACGGGGCGAAGAAAAACAAACCAAAAATGGCGACAGCGTCACGACAAGAATCTGGGCACTATGCCTGGGAATGAGTGTGTGTTTGTGGCTCTCTCTCTCTCTCTCTCAGAAAAAGAGAGTGTGTTGAAACCATGCATGTACCAAGATTATTTAGATCTTCATGCCTTAATATCTGACTAATCAAGAGTGACCTTCAAGCCCAAGGAGCTAGACCCTTATTATTATTATAACCTTTACCTCATTCGCTCGCTCGTCTATACAGGGTTGGAGCCTATCCCAGGAGACTTTATGGGATGGGCTGGGGTACACCTTGAACAGGATGCCAATCCATTGCAGGGCACACACTCACTTACACACTTTGGTAAATGCCAATTAACCTAATCTGCATGTCTTTGGACTGTGGGAGCAAGCCAGAGTACCTGCAAAGGGAGAACATGCAAACTGGCTGGGAATCGAACGCGGACCCTGGAGGTGCAAGGCGACACCACTAAGCCACTGTGCTGCCATAATCTTTAACCTTCCACCAAATACAAGTCACCAACATGAGGAGGTGATCAACTTTAATGGATGCTGCCAACACTGTGATCCATGTGTTGTGTTTCTGAAAAAAATATATATATTCATTCAAAGGGGTTTATTTTAGTCTTGTTAAAGGATCAGAGAATGCATTTGGGTCTCTGTATTTGGGTCTCTGTTGGTCTTCTACAGACCCCGGCTTTGTGGAGCTCGCCATCTGAGCTGTGGTTCTCTGCAGCTCGTTCAGAACATCCCCTTATACTTTGGGGTTCATATGTGTGACTGCTTTGAATGAGCTGTCTTTGTTCGAACATAAAATCTCAACTGTTTGCCATGAAATTCGTCCTTTTCTTTTTTTTTTTTTTTTCCGCTTAGTCAACATGACTAAGCACAACATGTTTTGCTCTCAAGCAAGAAAGGGAGAAAAAAAAAGAGAGCGAGAGAGAACATGACAAGTCTTTGGTGTGGATGTTGGATTTAAAAGATTACTATGAACATCACTGGTGCCGTCTCTGCATGCTTTCCAGCTTGGACACATCCTCCTTGATGATTCCGAAACTCACCGAAAATGTCCTTCCGACCTAGTGAGCGATCTGGAAAAAACGGACTGAATCGGGCTCGCGGACGTTAACGATGGTAAACAGCTTACTGTCTGGAATTCGTCAAAGGTCAAACTCTAATCAAAGTACATACTGATAATGTGACATGGTAGTGAACAGGCATGATATCCTTATCGTGGCCACTTTCAATTATCTTCGCAAAGGAATGAAACACCTCTCCGGACGTGCTGCTGCAGGATGATTGTGGGGTTTTTTTTGTCGCACTTCCATCAGACAGCGAAGCGTGATGGCCTCCTGCTCGTTTCTTCGATTTTATTTCATAAATGTTCCAGACTTTCTCTGAACTCTCTCCCTAAAGACCTTTTTTTTTTGTTTAAACAAAGTAAATAGAATTATAAAGAAGGAGAAAAACAAATAAACGTGATTAACACATCCTTCGCCATACTTCTTGCTTGGGCATAAATTCATAAATAGCCTCTTTATCACCACGTAATCTGGAATCTTGTTAGATGAGACTAGAGCTTGTGTGATATACAGGTCCTTCTCAAAAAATTAGCATATTGTGATGAAGTTCATTATTTTCTGTAATGTACTGATAAACATTAGACTTTCATATATTTTAGATTCATTACACACAACTGAAGTAGTTCAAGCCTTTTATTGTTTTAATATATAGGACCTGTATATAAACATATGCAAACTAACTGTGCTGTTTAATTACTCTGTTACTTCCTCCTGCTCGGTTTCCCCTCATGCTTTAGATTATATTTCGGTGATACATTTTTTTTAATTCTAGAAAACTAATTTAGGTTGAGTTGAAATAAAAAATATTTCAATGTGTTGTGTTTTAAATGTAATTGAATAAGATTGGATAAAATAAAATAAATAAATAAATAAAACAAATAAACCAAACAATATGGAATGACAGAGCTGTAACTAACAAATATTTTAAATGATTTATCTTTTTTTATATTAATTTATTTGTTTCTTATAGGTGATTGATCTATCTTTCTAAAATTCATTTATTTACTTAAGTTACTTTAGTCTACCTTTTTTTTTATTAATTAATTAAATTTTTTTCCATCTGTTAAAAATTTATCCATCTGTTAAAATCCATTTGTTTATTTACTTATACAAAAAAAGGTCTAACAATTATTTTTCACAGTTACTCTAGTAATAATTTTCTGGGTGGATGATTATTATTATTATTATTTAATTTTTTTATTATTAATTTGGGTTTTGGTGGACGGCCATGTTTTGGTACTGTAGGTAGCAGTTGTATCATACACTCTTTCCATTTTTGGATGACTATATTAAAACTTAAAACTTGTTTCATCTTTTTCAAGTATCTTCTCAGAAAAAATATTTTTTTAAATAAAAGATTTCCAACATTAAAAAAAAAAGAAATGTGGCATTAATACTGCCTTGTGGGGCGCACATACTGTGACAATTTCATAAAAATTATTTCTATATAAAATCTATTAGCTGTATTTATACTGACAATAAATGACACACATGTGGACTCTATTTACTAATTAGGTGACTTCTGAAGGTGATTAGTTCCACTGGATTTTAGTCAGGGGTGTCAGAGTAAAGGGGGCTGAATATACAGTGTAAATGCACGCCACACGTTTCAGATATTTAGTTGTAAAATCTGTGTGTTGGTCTACAACATAAAATCCCAATAAAATACACTTACGTTTGGGGTTGTAACATGAGAAAATGTGTAAAAAGTTCACGAGGGATGAATACTTATGCAAGGCGCTGTATATTACTGAACGATATCAGCAGCATTCCTCTGAGAAAGTCTTGCGATCATACATTTATCACTTATTTCAACATGAAATCCGAGCAGGAAGCAGCTGTTTCGCACTTCAGCTCTGCGTTGCTTAGTTTTAAAAGTTTCCACGCGCATAAACAGACTGTGTGCAACTCGGCAACGCGCTGGAAAGCGAAGCCGCCAGACTAGCCGTTAGCATCTGCTGAGGAGAATCTTCCGTTGAGTTCTCGCCTGAAAAAGCAGCTGATACTATAAGAGCGCAGAGACTCCCAGGCACTCACACACACACTGTCTGTCAGACTAAACGCACTCTGATACACACTTAGGCTGATGGCTCGTTGTTGTTGAGGTCAGACTGAGAGGTGTTTCCGCTGGATAATCAGGTTTGGATTAAGTCTCATGTTCCACCGTGAGGCAGCAAAACCGCGGGCGAAATTAACCAATGTGATGCACCGATGCTCCACGGGAATGTGTTTATGTAAGTGGAGTAATTAATTATGTCATTCCAGTCCTGATGATGTCATTTTAGAAAAAAAAAAATTGTTATATAGATATTTTTTACTTAGGAATAAGCTGAATTTCTTTTTAATGATTTGCTTGGGTTCTGAAAATATTTGACTGTGATTACGATCCCATCGCAGTCCATCCCCATCCGCACCATGGGGAATTTAGAAATTCCAATTAGTCTCCTCTGCATGTCTTTAGACTGTGAGAGGAAACTCACCTGGAGGCGCGAGGCCACACTGCGACCCACTTCAAACGCAGCTAATCTGGCATCATCATATTAAATAACATTGTTTTTATGGTTTAGTATCCAAGACAGGAAATGAATATGCCGCAGTACAGCTTCTCACATATTTGTTTCATACATTAGCTGAACCATTAGCTGATTCTCTTGCCGGTGGAGCGACTGGTTGCTTTATTTCCCAGTTCCCCCTCATGTCCGTGTTTCCTTCTGGCTCTGCCTTTTAGTTATGAGGTGAAAGATAGTCCTGCTGGAGTCCCTGCTTCATTTTCCCTGCACTAAATATACATTCACCTTATACATCATGTTCATACCTTACTGTTACCTCTCCTTCTCTCTCTCTCTCTCTCTCTCTCTCTCTCTGCGTGTGGTGACTGGGGACGGTTCCACTTCACCTGGTCTCGGGTTGTGCGGACAGCTGTTCTTCTGAGGACTTGTGACTGGAGTTTCCTACAGTCTACATGAGCCTTGAATAACCTGGACTCCATATTAACTTAAAGACCTCGACTGTTACACCGAACTTCCAGCCTCCTAACACACAGTATGACTACAGATCAATTCCTGTTATTCGTGATCAACTAAATTAGGATGTGTTCCCTGGCAAGTCTGGTTCCTCTCAAGGTTTCTTCCTATTGACATTGATCATTCAGATTTATGATTCATTTGCATAATTTTCCTTTGATGTCGTGAAGCTGCTTTGTGAAAACGACCACATCAAGAACTAATTAGTGACATCACCGGTTTTGTCTCTTAATGTTCTCTTAATACCTTTGACCACCATATGTACACACACACACACACACACACACACACACACACACACACACACACGGACACGCTTTACCCCATGAGATTTTATCTGCGTTTGTCCAAATTGTTGTCATGGATGCTATAATGAGAAGGTCCTGCTTCCTGTTAAACATAAACAGACGCATCACTCCTTACGTACAGTTGAAAGGCAGGATTTAGATCCTGCACGTTCTTCATCCTGCACGTATTCTGAGGTTCTGACGGGAGAAGGGGAGGGGACGCTCCTCCTCTGGGCTGCTTAGCAACCGGAAGACGTCTCTCTGGGGTTAGACTGAGCTTGTTGTTTCTCTGAGTCTCCCAAGTCATCGGTGATGTACCTTAAGCAGCGCTGAAATTCGATTAAAATTTCTGAGCTAAACCAGGCCCTCGTATCAATTTTTTTTCCTCCCGTCTGTACGCTACTCATGCATCATAATCCTTTGGAAAGAGGTTCAAGGTCTGGTTTAAAGGGCTTTACTCTGCGTGTCCTGAAATGTTTTTTTTTTTTTTATCCATTTAGTGTGACATCACGTGTTACTGAACATCCAAATCCCTCGCTTTCTCAAGGAGTTTTTCTACATGTGTTGTGTTGTGATTGAACAGAAAAAAAAAAGTGGTTAATTGAGCAGAAATGCGAGTGGATGAGCGAGGTCAGAGGTGAATTTGCATATTTACCCTCAATCGATGGAGCCTGGTCCTGGGCGGAGTACAGCATCTCCTTGAAGGCCTGTGGAAGCAAAAAACAAACAAATAAATGTGAGAATCCAGCGTTCACGTTACGCACCAGCAGGTTGGACTGAGGAATACAGGAACCGAGCCACGAGAGTGGAAATAATTCACTGTGAGGAGATGAGGAACCGTCTAAGGCAAAAAAGGAAATGGAAGATAAGTGTTTCATCGCGTTTCCATTCACCCGACGAGACATAACGGTCGTCCAGAAATCCACACCGAAATAGATACGTCAAAATAAGTGCATTGTGTTAAATAACGATTACAATGTTACTCTAATGCACTCTGCTACTCGGCCAGTTTTATTCAGGAGGACGTTTCCGTATTCTCAGACTCTCTCTGTGCTGAAAATATTCCTGGGATACATTTGGTTTTTCATTTCAACTTTTTTTTTTTTTTAATGTAAGAAATCAGAACTATAGTTTTTTTGGAATATTTTTGCTGATACTTTTATTTAATGACTAGAAACCTAATTTACTGAACATAACTTTAAGTTAGCATAATTAGATAAATAAAATAATAATAATAATAATAATTATAACAGTAATTATAATAATAATAGGCTATAAGAGTTGCTGAGTAAGCTAATTACATCATCAATGAAAATTCTCCAACTCAAATATTTCACTTGTTCAAGTTGTGATATAACATTACCTGGTTACATTTCAACATATTAAAGCTTGACAAATCGACTTTGTTGCTACAAACTAGCAGCTTTGCTAGGAAGGAGGCTAGTAGTTCAACATAGAAAATATTACGCAAAAAGATTTTTTTTCCCCCACAATTTTTCAGATTTTTCAAACAACAACAAAAATGGCCAATATTTCTGTACTGTTTGTTCAACCCCAAGTTTTGCTAGCATTACATTAGCTATCAAAACATTAGCTAACCTAAAACTTTCTGGTCACTTTCTAGCAAGAGAAATTAATTGAGAGGCTTTAATGTTGTTGTAAATATAAACTTAGAATAGGGAAGGTCGAATAAAACATGATAACATTAACAACTGTAAACTTCAATATTAAAAAGTTATATTTTAAATAAAATTTAAAAAAATGACAAAGTAACTCAACATGTACTAACTGATGTTTTTGTTTAACTGCTAACTAAATACCTTTGATCTGATTAACGTTTAACATCTAATTAGTCTTTAATTTTATAACTAAAATTCATTCATATCCTAAACGCTGGTATTTTGTCACATTTGAAGCTTGTTTGTTTGCTTATGTTTTTCATTTTGCCAGTTAAATACAATTAACACATTTTGACTATCATTGTAAACTACGGTTATATTTGCTTTGCTATTTTTTCTTTTTACAAGTTTTGGTAATTGTGTATATAATATTTGGTTATTGCTAAAATCCTTTATTAAATGATGTCATTTAAGAGAACTGTATGGCAAAGTATTAGCTAATGTTATTAATATAGGATTATGGTGCTAAAAGGACAACCTTTCCTGGAATATTCAGGAATATTTTGCACCATTTCTTATTTTCTTGGGGTCATGTTGTGGTCTGCAAATAAAACTGAATTTCCCCCCAAAACAGCTAAAAACTAAATTTCACAATAGAGACTAAATCTAACCAAGTCTACTACTTGTCACTACTTTCCTGAATAATAAAGAAATTCAATTATGCTAAATAAGACCACTTTCAGGAGTCAATGCGTCTGTTGGGAAAAACAAAACAAAAACAAACCTCGAATGATGTCAGATCTACAATAAACTTAGACTCAATTCAGCTTATTTATCAGTTAATTAGCTTAGCAAGCATCACAGTGGCAAAAAGAGGAACCAACTTGACATACAAAACAATAAGATCAGCAATAAAATAAATAAAAAAAATTGTCCAAACGCATCACTTGTCTCACTGTTCATTTTGTGAGGTAGAAAGAAAACACTTGGGAAGAGAAGCTGGAAGAGAAAAACAACCGATGACGGAGTAGTTTGTGGATGTATTTAGGCATTTGGTAGAAGCTCGTATCCAGAGGTAGATTAGATGCCGTGTGATGACATGATTCCATTATCAGAGGTACTTTGTGCCACACATTTTAATCCTTTTATCAGGTTAGTTGAGTCGTTTCTTCCTCAGCCTCTGACCAACACCGTATCGAGACGCATAATAAGGGCAACTACAACAAACCCCACATCTGATCACAGATCAGAAAGCTGCAAACGAAACCTATGCACCTACTTATCTCTCGCCACCTCGCCCCGGGGACAACATGCTGATGCGCTCGCTTTTCTTATCAGCCCGCGCATGTACTGCTTGCTTTCTTATCCGTGTGTACGGAGCTCGGTCAGAGGTCGGCTATTGCCGCGAGGAGGATGCGAGTGAAAAGGCGATATTTTGACCTGATTATTCACAATCAATAACAGTGTCAGCTTCAATTCTGCTGAACTGGATATATTTAAAAAAAATAATAATTTTGAGTATTGAGATTGTTGAGTTGGGTTCTAGAGCGCCAATAATTTATACGGACAAATACATAAATGAATAAATCTACAGACCAACAAACAATATCATGAAAAAAAACCTAATCATTGATTTGCAAGAATTTCCTTTTTTTTTTCCGGGTGTATGGAAGGAGTCTCCAGTTTCAGTGTTTATTTATTTTAGCAGGTTTTCCTCCACATGAAAACCTTTTTTTTTTTTAACTACTGTGCTTACATAAACACAAAAAAGACTCAAGGAAAAAATTAATCAGAATGGATGACAGATCTGACACATTATAGGTTTGTTTTTAATAAAAACGGGTCAGATTAGACACCAGGGTTCTACTGATGCCAAGTTCATGGTGTTTATTATGCGTGTATGGTTGTGTGTCTCCGAGTGAGTGTGTGTGTGTATTTTCTGATTTTTCCTGCCTGCCTGGGGAAACTCTGTAAACCGACACCTTAGTTACAAGTGCAGGGAAGGTCAGCGGGAACATGGGAATGCAGGTTTCTTGTTGCTGTTCGTGATGTTCGCCCGCATGCGCTGAGAAGGTGTTTTTTAATCTAAGCTTTTACGCAACACTTCGTTAATTGTTATGAAAGCGTAATAAGTGTGGATCGGTGTGAAAGCAAGGTGATGGTAGCATCGTGGTCAGTGACGAATCCCTGGAGTGACTTGCTACACGTTTGTACCGCTCATGCTAATTATAAATGCAGATCGCAGTGCGTCGCTACACATTGAAAAAAAATTATTAACCAGTGATGAATTACATAAACAAACATTTAAGTTTTTCTACCCAAAGTGACTCACTATGTCACTGGTACAGTCTGAGTGAGACGACGCATACAGTATAGCAGTGACACACTCGCCACATTCATTCAGGTCATACAGTAAGTGCAGAACATTAACATGTTTATTTGTCACTGCAAAGCAGCCATTCAGTAGCACGAAATGCTGCATAGCACTTAAAGTCCGCCACTAATTCAGCGGGTCATCTAATTGTGGCCTGTAAAGTTCGCCACTAATTTTGTAGGCGGTTTGGTTAGTTCTTAAAATCAGACGCTAGTAAAATCAGGTCACTTTAGGTAGTCTGTAAAAATGTCACGATTTTGGGAAGTGATTTTAGATAGTCTGTAAAGTTATTCATTATTTCAGTACGTCCTTTAAGTTAGTCTGTAATGGAACTTACTATTTTAGTAGGTCATTTTACTTAACCTGTAAAAGTTAGACATTGTTTACAATGACGTACGAAAATAATCGGTAAAAGTTAGTCGCTATTCAGTACGGCATTTTAGTTAGTCCTCAAAGTTAGACATTAAACACTAGGACATTTTAGATGGGGTTTAAACCCGGACACTATTTTAGTAGGTCGTTTTATTGGCTACCTTAACAGCTAATGAGGTATTTCAAATTTAAGATAAATAAATAAATAAATAAGTATTAACTGATGTTTTTGTTTATTTGATACCTAAATAGCTTTTTTTTTTTCAATCCAATTTTATGTTTCTATAAACTAAAATTCATCAATAACCTAACTGTTGATAATCTGTAAAACTTGAAGCTTGTTGGTTTGCTTAGGTTTTAGATTTTGCTTGTCTTTGATCTTTGGAAACTTTGGTTACATTCTGTTTGCTATTTTAAAGTAATCAGTTAATAAAGGTTTTGGTTATTGTGCATATATTTAATTATAGCTAAAGTGTGTTGTCATTTAAGATAACAGGATGGCAAAGTGTTAGCTGTGAAGGTAGCCAATAAAATGACCTACTATTAGTGTCTAACTTTAAAGCCTGTCTAAAAATACCTTGTATTTAGTCATTCTCCAACGCTTGATGCTTTGCAGTGACAAATTAACATGTTAATGTTATGCACTTACTGTACGACTTGAACGAATGAGACGAGCGTGTCACTGCTATATGCGTCGTCTCACTCAGACTTGACCAGTGACGCATTAAACAAAAAACAACAACCGATTTTCCAGCATCTCTGAGTCACTTTAGGTGGAAAAACCAAAACATTAGTGATTTAACTGTTTGTTATTGATAGTAGCTAACACTTTGCCTTCCAGTTATCTTAAACGACATTATTTTACACATAATTTACAATAATCTAATATATACCGTACACAATAACCAAAACCTGAATAAATTTATTATTTTAAAATAGCAAACCAAATGTTACCTAACAAAATTATGAAACATGACCAACTAAAACAGTAACTAACTTTATAGACTAACTGTATGTGTTTTTTGTTGTTGTGAAATGTTAGTAGGTAATTATAGACAGTCTGTCAAATTATTGATTATTTTATTAAGTCATTAAGGTTAGTCAGTAAAGTCCAAAGTTTAAGAGTAAGTAAAGCCAGTTGCTATTTTAGTAGGTCATTTTGACGAGCTCTCAGAGTTACACACTAGTTAGTTGGTCATTTTTAGATAATCTGTAAAGTTAATCACTCTTCAGTACACCATTACTGTTAGTCCTTGAAATTAGACACTAAACAGTAGATGATTTTAGACAGGCTTTAAAGTTAGACACTATTTTGGTAGATCATTTTAGTGACTACCTTCACAGGCTAACTAGTTCAGTAAGTAATTCAAGTTAATCTGTACAATTATTTACTATTTTAGTCAATCATTTCCATTAGCCCTCAAAGTTAAATACTATTATCTTTTAGTAAATCCGTTAAAGAACTCACTATTCCAACATGTCTTTTTAGTCTGTAAATGTTGCCACTAATTTGACTAATTTGCATAGCCTGTAAAGTTTTTGCAAGGCATTTAAGACAGTCTGTAATGTTAGTCAAAGATTTTGTAGATCACTTCAATTCATCTGTAAAGACATTAGTTACAATGACCTACTAAAATCTTCTGTAAAGTTAGTCACTATTCAATAAGACAGTTTGGTTAGTCAACAAATAGTAGGTCATTTTATACAGGCTTTAAAGTTAGACACTTTTTTAACGACTAATTATTTCAGTATATCTGTAAAGTTAGTAAATAAAATGACCAAATAAAATATACTAAATTAAAATTAATTTAAAAAATATCTTTATTAAAACTGTAAGTAGCTTTACACTTTTTGTTGCAATTTTAGTGGATAATTCTAGATAGTCTGTAAAATTATTTCTTATTTTAATAGGTTGTTTAAGTTAGTATGTAAAGTGACTTGCTATGTTGTATTTACGTTGTATTTACGTCCAAAGTCTGAAACTATTTCATTAGGTCGTTTTATAAAGTCAGTCACTATTTTCGTAGGTAGTTTTGATTAGCCCTCAAAGTTTGTCTGTAAAGATAATCACTATTTTTAAATAGTAAGACTTTTTAAATAGTACATAAAATTAGAAACTTTTGTAAAAAGTAAAAAGTCAAAAAGATCATTGTAAAAAGTCTGTAGAGTTCGTTACTATTCAGTAGGTCATTTTGGTTAATCCTCAAAGTTAGACACTAAACAGTAGGCGATTTCAATGACTAACTTTATAGACTAACTATTTCAGTAGGTAATTTTATTTATTCTGTAAAGTTACTTACTATTTTAGTAGGTCATTTCCATTAGCCCTACAAGTTAGACAATAATTTGTTGGTGATTGTAAATAGTCTGCAAAGTTTGACACAAGATTTCTCTCACTAGCCATGTGGCCGTGAGTTTGTTACGTGATAAATCCCTCTTCGAATTTACTGTAGCATGCAGTTTTCTCTAATATTATCGAGAATGCTGCAGTATAAGTAGCATCAGGTTCATTAGAACCTTTATGATGTAACTATTTTCTTCAAATTGCACCGCAACGCTTTCACACCCTTACTAGGCGTTTTGTTTTCCTCTGCCAGAGGTATGACTAATGGGTCAGCAGGTTTGAAGACTGCAATAATCTCATTACCTACAGCCCATTAAACCCGAAGGTGCCTTAGCACGCTAAAGCCGCCGTGACCAAACACCTCAGATTGCTTTGCAAGCGCTTCGTACACACCTTGCACGAAGTTTTGGTAGACAAGCTCCGTTTAAGGAATCCGAACCAACACGGCAGACAAGGACGTCATCCTGAAGAGACAGGACTGACCGAGATCTAATCTAACCTGTTAGGGAAGTCGAAATAGCGCATGTCAGCAAAAACAAGTTGGCACGTGCAGCCATCTTCGGTCTGAATCGGTATCTTAAACTTACAGAAGAATGAAGTCACATTGCTATGATTTTGACTGAGTAAGCATGTCAAGTTGTTGGCGTGAAGATGAAATATGCCGTCCTAGTGCCCCTAGGATGGGTGAATCCGGGTTAATTTAAACGGCGGTTTAATCATTACTCACGCGAGTGCATGCTAGACATTTTTTTTCCAAAACCTAGGAGAGGCGAAAAGAAACGGCAGTAACAAACAAAAAAGTAACAACAAACTGCAAAAGCAAAGCTTTTTGATTTTTGTTGTAGATGATCACGATGACGCTAAAACAACAAGGTGAACTGGCTGTCGCGGTGACAAAAATGCCTCGTGAATGGATCGAGAAATTACTACTACGGAATCGGTTATCAGAAGACAAGTGAGACAGACTGGCAGGGAAATCACTTGAACAGAAATCAATAAATAGACAAGCGAAATAAGAAGACTTTATTAAGTATCTTAACAGTGCAAAAGTTTGTGCACCCCATCGTTTGTAGGTGGGAATACATTTAAAAATATATACGGTCACTATACATGCCGTTGTAAAGTCTTGTACATTACTTAAGTCACACATTAGGCATATTCAAGTCATACGGTGGAAAGCCCAGGTTCAATTCCCACCCACTGCCCAAACCCCAGCCACAGGATGCAGTGCAGGTCTGAAGCCAGGATAAAATGGGAGGGTTGCCTCAGGAAGGGCATCCGGGCATAAAACATGTGCCAAGTGGTTGTGCGGATCGGATGGTCCGCTGTGGCGACTCCTTGTTGAGGGAGCAGCCGAAAGACCAACAAGTTGTACATTACCGCCTTAAAAAAGGCACAGCATTACAGTTACTTAATAAGATATTTAATAAGATATTAATTTCAAGACACTGAGTATGTAGTGTTTAAATCATGCGAGGTTGTACGTTAGCAAACAATACAAATTTAAAACATAGATTGGTGCACAACAAATATGTTTACATTACTGAATATGACGTGTTTAATGTGTACATCATTGTACATTAAGTAATAGATATTTCAGACTTAGAGTAGTGGAATACATAAGTTGTTAGAGTTTAAGCTGTACAAATAAGTTTATTAAGGGATAATGGCTATTTAATGTCTACGTGTGGTATATGAGGTGTTTTGAAGTTGTACAATGCTGTACATAAGGGATTAATACATATTTAGGACATAATGTGATGTACACAAGATATGTTCGAGTCGTACAGGGGATATAGCGAGTCCCTGACTTACGAACATTTGAGTTGTGAACTACTGTATTATAGATACGAACGGATCTCTCATTACAAAAACGGATCACAGAAGTAGCTCGCGTAGCTCACAGAAGTGCCGGACATCGTCACAGTTGTGCTGCTGTGTGCTTACTGTACAGTAAGCACCCACAGTGCTCAATCAGAGCCCTTGTTGTATAGTACCACCTATGTGGTAGTGGTAGGCTGCTCGCCTGCATGGCGAATGGCTCGGGTTCGAATCCCAGCCAGTGCCCAAACCGCAGCCACTGGATACAGTGCCAGTCCCAAGCCCGGATAAAATGGGAGGGTTGCATCAGGAAACCTGTGCGGATCTGACGGTCAGCTGTGGCGACCCCTCGACGGGAAACCAACAAACATGCTGTACCACCATTTTAAGGTAACTGTAAAAGTAAGTTTAAAAAAAAGTTAAAAAAATAAAGTTTACAGTATTGTGGTGAGTATTGTGGTGTGGACAGCGAGTCCCTGACTTACGAACATTTGAATTGTGAATAGATACAAAAATCTGGGTTTTTTTTTTCAATCAGTTTGTTTTATGCCTTACATTGCCTATTCGTGTCAACGGTGTACAAGTCTATGGCAAGCTGTTTTAACATTTAATGGCAAGTCTGGATATGTATTACAGATATTCGTAATTTCACAATGTGGATATCTACAAGTAAATTATGACTATCCACAATTTAATTCTGACTAGTCACAATTCCAATTCAAGATATCTTCAACTCACCTCAATTAAAGATATCTATAATGTCCTTTTTAGATATCTTAAACTCTATTTTGACCAGTCAAAACTGGATTATAGATATCTTAAACTGGTATTGTGACTAGTCAGAATTAAATTGTAGAGATCTCTAACAGCAATTGTAGATAGTCATAATTTACTTGTAGATTCCACATTGTGGATATCTACAACTGAGTTAAAGAGATCTGTAAAGGGAAACTCCATAGAGATGAATGGGAAAAGTGACGTCATTCATCCTAGTAAGAATGACGTTGTGGATATCTGGAATAACAGTTACAGATATCTATAACTGAGTTTTGGACATCTGAAATGTTCATTTTGCCTAGGAAGAACTGAATTACGGATATCTCTGACTGTCTTTTTGACTCGTCAGAATGCAATCACGACTAGTCAAAAATACGTTGTCGATATCTGTAAGGTTCATTCCGGATAGTCACCTTTTGCCATTAAATGTTAAAACAGCTTGCCATACAAGTCTCACTTTGTCGGACGTACGAACGAATCCGACTTACGACTCACTGCCATAAGGAATCTGTACTAAATACTATGTGTTTTAACCCGTGCGATAGAAAACAATACAGATTTAAGACATAGTGTGATGTACATAAGATATGTTCAGGTCGTACGGAGATGTTTGTTAACGAATATCGGACATTTGAAGTCTACAGTGTTGTACATGAGGCGCGTTCGCGACGTACGTTACGGAAACGATACACATTTTACACTTTCAACTGAGAACAGTTTCTGTGGTGATGCACGTGAGATCGTACGTTAAGGAAACGATACACATTTTTCAAATTTTAAACTGAGAACCGTTTGTGTGGTGATGCACGCGAGATCGTACGTTACGGAACACGACGTGCTGTAAGCCGTACCCTGACCCATAACAAGTGTTCTGCTAGCTACTGTTTTAGCGCTAGCTCCGGTTTTGTTTTTGTCATTTCGCTTCCCCCCCCCTCTCCTCCTCCCCCACCCCCTTCGCTTTGCCGTTAGCGTCTAGCGCTCGCGCTCACCTCATACTGGATGTACTGCTTCCTCCACTCCGGCGTGATGTGCGCCGATAAGTGCTCGGTAAATTTCATCCTTGCGATTTATCGACACACTCCTTCCTCGGGTCGCTGTCTGAAATCATCGGCGGCGGAGGGCAAGAGAAATAATCATGATGATGATGATGATAGAGAGAGAGAGAGAGAGAGATGACAAAAAGGAAAGAGTCGCTAAGGTCGCGAGCCACGGCTCGCGCTCCACTCCGTATAGCACGCGGACATTTTTTTTATCACTTTCTTTTATTGTTATTGTTATTCTAAATAAATAAAATAAAAACAAGCGCCGGGGTTAATCTCATCCACTCGTCCCTGTCCCCATCAGCGAGCGGCTACACATTGACAATTCCTCTATGTTTTCCGTTCTGAAGAAGCTCCGGCAGCCGCCGCGGGCCGCGTCCCAAACCGCGCCGTGGCGCGCGAGGAAAGGGAAGGGCGGGAAGAGTGTTGTGTCACGCGCCAGGTGAAGGCACCGAGTCTAGACGCAAACGGCTGTTTGAAGCGCAGCCCCTGCTGCTGGTTTAAAGACGTCATTAGATACGTCAGAGGCACGTGGGCGGGGCCTGTTTACCAACAGTCAGCTTATTAACAACACTTCAAATTACTAGTCTGCATAAGTGCCAGGAATGACACACACACACACATATACACACATAAAAAAATAAAAATCAGGTGTGTAGTTCTATTTCATGTACACTCTGTATAATGTAATTATTATTAACATTTATGATTTTTGCTTGATTGTGTCCTTACTGTATACAACGTCCTGGGGGTTCCCAAATTGGTGTTCCCAAATTGCCAGGAGTGTGTGAATGAACGTGTGAGCGTGTGTGTATGTGTGTGCCCTTTGTCATTCCTTTCGCAGTCCAAAGACATGCAGATTAGGCTAACTGGCAATTCCAATTTCCCCATTGTGTGTAAATGAGCATGTGTGTGTGTGTGTGTGTGTGTGTGCGCGCGCCCTGGGATGGATTGGACGGGGTGTACCCCGTCTCGAGCTCTAAGCCTCTTGGGTTAGGCTTCAGGCCCCCCGCGATCCTGTGGTATAGACAATGAATGAAGACCTAGTTTTTGTAAATTTATAGTGTTAATCTGTTTTGTCTCAGCTAGTCAGCTTAATAAGTGTCTTAATTAAATAGTTCGTTTTTGTTCATTAATGTTGTTTGTATGTAGCACCTTGGTCCAGGAGGAACGCTGTTTCATTTCACTGTGTACTGAACTGTATATTGTTGAAATGACAAAAAAAAAAAGCCTTTAACTTGACTTCAATTAATAGACACTAGACAGAAAACATTTAAAGATGGTCTCATGTTGATCCCAGGATTCATAAGATTTCATTCATTACCGCACAGTGAATTTCTTTATTCTTTGCATATCCCAGCTTCTTTTGTTAGTAGGCTGGGGTCAGAGCATTAATGGCCCAACAGCAGCAACCTAGCGGAGCCGGGTTCAACAGTCGACCTTCCGATCAGTAACTCAGAGCTTCAACACACTGAGCCACCACCGTCCCATTGCACAGGATGACAACGCATTCGTCTCTAAACATGCAGAAAATCACACCACCTACAGTACACTTACATTTGCTGTTTGTTTGTTTGTTTGTTTGGTTATTTTTGTTTGTTTTGTTTTGCATGCTTGTTTATTTGTTTGTTGTATGCTTGGTTGGTTGTTTTGTTTCTTTTATCATGCTTGGCTTGTTGATTTAGTTTTCTTGTTTTGTATGTTTGGTTGGTTAGATGCTCCCCCCCCCCCATCTTTGATTGATTGTTTTTGTTTGCTTGTTTGTCTTTTTGTTTGTAGGATTCTATCTAAAAACTCTTGAAATCTTTTCAGAGTTAAACACTTGCATTAATCTTCCTAATTAATAATCAAAAAATTAAAAAAATGTAATATGCTGAAAATCAAAGCCCTCACCAGAAGGCTCCCTAACCAAATAATTTACTAGGCATATTAAGGGGACATAAGATATATAATATTTAGGTTTATACACAACTGAACACTGAAAACTCAAGATGTTTTATTCATGAATTAGGATTTTTTAAAAAGTGTGCAGAGTCTGAAGTGCCAGATTTATAATACATGTAAACAATTAGCTATTATAATGATTAAAGAACGAGAATAAAAAACATTTATAGTCATACAAAATTCCAATATAAATGATGGAACAATCCGTTTTTTTTTTTGACAGAAAAACACCTCCAGGGTTAAGGGTGTGAATCTCGCCTCCCGCCTGCATGTGTGTGTAAAGTTTGCATGTTCTCACTGTACTTCATTGGTTTCCTCTGGGTGCTCCGGTTTACCTCATGTGCTGTAGGTATATCAAATCCCCTGTGGTGTATGATTGGGTGTGTGCGTGTGTGTGCATGTGTTTGTGTGTGTGTGTGTGCTTGTGCTCTGCGGTGAGTTTGCACCGTGTCCAGGACGTCCCGCGCACTTGTGTCCTGATCTCCTTTTCTAAAGAGCATTCAGAAAATGTACAAATGCATGAACACGCAAGTTAGACGTAAACGTGTGTATAAAATAAAGAAAGGACTTGGTTAGTGTACCATTATAGGGAAATAATCAACACAAATTTTACCGTAACAGCACATGCTGCAGTGTTTTATTCCCCCTATACTACAGCAACACTGAATTGTCAGATGCCAAACATGTCTTGGCTGATACTGAAAATCTGTGTAAAGTTCATCAGTTTTTTATTCCTTTCTTTCTTTCTTTAAACAAAAAGTTGCTTAACACAGTCCTCAGGTCGAGCCACCTGGTGTCCACTTCACCGCCGAAGTTGTTGTTCTCCAGACTGAACGCTGACTCTGCACAAAGCACTGCCGTTACATAACAGCTCGACCTGGGTGAACTTTCAGTACTCGTTCCGCACTCCACCTTCCCGACACTTCCTGCTTGTGCTTTTACAGTATAAAGCACTTATGCGTCGCCAGTGTCGGTGTTAAGTGAACAGCTTGGAGCGAATAAACTTAAATGCACCACAGCTCTTCCCCTTTATCTCAAAAGTATTTGTTTAAAGAAATACTAATGTTTAGCATGTGGTTTGGCTCTGTTGAGTCACTCAGACCTGTTTACTGTTCTGTCGAGTTTCACTTCCGGTTTGTGATGAGCTGCCTGCTTCCCGCAGATGATCAGAAGCTCTAAAGACAGAAGTGTTGGTGGAACAGATATTATGTTGTCTTAAAAGAATGATTTTGCTTGTTTATGTTTTTTTTTTGTTACCTGTTTGTATATTTATTTATTTATTTAGTTCTTTATTTTGTTCTTTATTTTTTATTTGGCTGGTTGTGTGTTGTGTTTTGTTTGTTAGTTTTCTTGCTTAGTTGGATGCTTATGTTTGTTTGTTTGTTTTTTGCATGTTTGGTTTGCTTTTTATTTATGTTTGTGTGTTTGGATGACTGGTTGTGTTTGTTGTATGTTTGCTTGGTTGGTTGTTTTTATTTGTTTGTGGTTTTGTTTAGTTGTTTGGTTTGATTTATAAAAAAAATTGTTTGTTTGTTTTCTTGCTTAGTTGGATGCTTATGTTTGTTTGTTTGTTTTTTGCATGTTTGGTTTGCTTTTTTTTATGTTTGTGTGTTTGGATGACTGGTTGTGTTTGTTGTATGTTTGCTTGGTTGGTTGTTTTTATTTGTTTGTGGTTTTGTTTAGTTGTTTGGTTTGATTTATAAAAAAAATTGTTTGTTTGTTTTCTTGCTTAGTTGGATGCTTATGTTTGTTTGTTTGTTTGTTTTTTGCATGTTTGGTTTGCTTTTTATTTATGTTTGTGTGTTTGGATGACTGGTTGTGTTTGTTGTATGTTTGCTTGGTTGGTTGTTTTTATTTGTTTGTGGTTTTCTTTAGTTGTTTGGTTTGATTTATAAAAAAAAATATTTGTCTGTTTGTTTGCTTTTTTTTTGCATGTTTGTTTGTTTTTGTTTATTTCTTTCCACATGTTTGAAACAGTTGTCTGTGTTTTGTTTGGTGTTTGTTTTCTATGGTCTGTTGGTTGGGTGGTTTGATGTTTTTTCCATGGTCGCTTAAATGTTTTGACTTGTTTGTTTGCAGTCTAACTCTTGATACCTTTTCAGATTAAAAAGCTAACATTAATCTTTCTAATTAGGCATAAAAAAAATCTTGATATGCTAAACTTACCAGAAAGCTCCCCATCCAACTAATTTAATAGGCACATTAAAGTGACATAATAACACAATCACTAAAATATTTTAGATTATACACAACTGAACATCAAAATGGTTTATTCATGAAATAAGATGTAAAGGAAGAATGACGTCAGATTTATAATATGTATAAACAATTAGCTAATGATTAGAAAACAAGGACAATAAAACATTATATTCATACAAAATTCAGATATAACTCATGGATCAGCTTTTTACATTATTTATACACACAGAACTTTGTTGACAGTTCCAACCCCACATTGCTGGAGGGAAAAGTTCAGAACTGCGTGTTTGTGTCAGATTCATCGCTCAGAAGCTTTTCAGCCTGACATTCGAGTAGAGCTGCATGGATCTGCTCAAAAGTCGGACGTTCCTTGGCATTTCTCCTCCAACAGCTGCGCATGAGGCTGTAGATGGCATCGGGGCAACTCAAAGGCATCGGTAAGTACACCTGATAAAGTCACACGGGTGTTTATTAACAGGTCACACATGTGTAAAGACTGTCTATCCTGTCATTCTTATGGTATAAGGATGAGCTTTAATAGGAAAATGATTAACTTCAGGGACGTAACTGTACAGAAAGTCCACACACACACATTAGTATTTTTGTATTTGGAGGTTTTAAGGCTCACCTGCTTGTTCTGGTCTCGAAAGAACTCGCCCATGTTCTCTATCACTTGGTCATCTGAGAGTTGGGAGTACGGCTGCTCTTTGCACAGAGTGACCATTTCCCACAGTGTTACACCGAAGGCCCAGACATCACTCGCCGTGGTGAATTTGCCCTACATAAAAAACACAGAATAGAGTCAGAATTATTAAATACTGTCACAAAAGCCACATTCTGCACTGACAACATAACAGCATACACATACATGCTTGCCATCTGTTTAACCTGAACATTAGCCTCAAGTGCAAAGCATCAAATCACACAGAAACAGCTCAGGAGTTTCAGTTAATGTTCATATTAAACATCAGAGTAGAGTAACATGGTTGCTATAGTTCTTAGGGCTTGTTTGAGCTCTCATTGTAGCTGTTGTAGTTTGAGTTTGTATTGCAAAATACAAAAAACATAGAGTAAGTGGCAATTCTTGTTGATGAAGATTCAATTTCAATGTGATACTACAGCCATACATGGACTGGAGCCTTGACTGCAGATTGGGTGGGCTCAATCAGGGATGGTGGCGTGGCATACTTCCCCTGGCATCAATCATAGCTGTGAGCTCATGCAAGTGGAAGGGGCGGATAGCGCTTTCCTCTGGCCAATGCAAGTGGGTCTCAGAGGAAGCATGTAATAGTCTTTGCCCTCACTCGTTGTCACCTTGATGGGAGAGTGCCCTTACAGAGAATTGTGTGGTTGGGGCTAGCTCAGTGGTTAAGCCATTAGACTAATGATCAGGTTCAAACCCCAGTTTCAAACCCAGCACCACCAAGTTGCCAGTGTTGGGCCCTTGAGCAAGTCACCCTTAACCCTCAACTACTCGTGTAAGTCGCTCTGCACAATTGTGTCTGCCAAATAGTATAAATGTAAATGTATTTCTAGGGAGGAAACCAGGGAAAACCAAAACATGAAGAGAGTTTAGATGATCAGAGTGGTAACCACTGTGGTAAGCAGACAGGCATCTCAGAAAGCACATGTCAAATCTTAAGGTGGATATGCTTCAGTGGTAGAAGACCACATTGGTTTACAGTTCTGTCAGCCAGAAACAGGAACCTGAGGCAACATTGAGCACCAAATGTGGACAGTTGAAGGTTGGAAACCTGTGGGGAACCAGTGTCCAGTATACACTGGAAAACCAGGAGAATGATAACGAATTAGCCTGGGTATGGGTGGCCAGTAAGCATAGCGCTTTTGGATCTGTCTATGACATTCTTTAGTCTTCCACTTGACTAGATATTGGAAAGCAACATCTGCTACCTATAATAACTTGTAAATGATCAGACTTTTCTGTTTTAAGTAGGTGTAGACTTCAAAACGTCATGCTGGCTTGATTTACCACCAGCACAGCTTTCTCTTATATTCCTCCCAATCAGTACAACCAGTGGTAGGACCCACCAGCAGAACGCTCTCCCAGGACATCCAGCGGATAGGGAGCACGGCTCGGCCCTGGATGAGGTAGTAATCTCCGCGATACAGGTTCCTGCTCATGCCAAAATCTGCAATCTTGATGGTGTGATTTGCTCCCACCAAACAATTCCGTGTCGCCAGGTCACGATGCACAAAGTTCAGAGAAGACAAATACTTCATTCCCGAAGTGATCTGAGCAGCCATATTGATGAGGTCACCATAACTGCAAAAAAAGAGCAAGGTTATAATGAGTAACTTGTAAAGAATCTATAGAGAATGTTGCAAATGCAAACATGAGAACAGTTACTCTTGGAACCACACATTGTGGGAACCCAGTTTATATTAACCTAGCTTCATGACTTAACCAGATATATTATATATCTATATATCATATATATAGATATATTATATTCTTAGGTATAAAAACCCACATTCAGATTACAAACATTTAAACAACCTGATGTTGGCTGTCAGCTCTTGGTCTTGTCCCAAATCTCCAAGTTCATGGTGAGAGAGGAACTGGTTGAGGTCTCCGTTCTCCATGTACTCCGTGATCATACACAGGGGGTCACTTTCTACACACACAGCCAACAGGCGAATAATGTTGGGGTCGCGCAACCTTGACATGATCCTGATCTCCTTTAAAAAGTCATTCCTGAGAAAAGAATTCCAGACATAAAATGTACTTACAGTATGTTATTCATGGCAACAAGGACTGGCGTTGTCTTCTATGCACCTTAAATGTTCTGAACCTTATATTGTACCTCATGTGCATACCTTGCATTTTTAGTTGCGTCCTCTCTAAGGATCTTCACAGCCACCAGAATAGGCTCCTCCCCAATATCACAGACATCGTCCTTCATAAAATCCTTCATTCCTTTTGCCTCACACAGATGAACCTGCAGATACCATCAGTAAGTGGAATGCGTGGTTAGATCAGGGCTTCCTCATTCCTCCATTCTTCTTCACCTTACCTCCTGATCATTATTGCTACCTCTTAACATATTTTGTAGAATCCAAGGCTTGTGTTTTGTTAGTCCCTTAATTAACCAGTCATGTAGGCTCTAGCACATCTCCCATTGATAGCACATCATGATAGAGAGCATTTGTAAGCCTAGATTTAGCCCAGAATCATCTGGCCACCAATGCATACTGTAACTGGCTTACTGTCAGAGGACTTAGTTCTCCCCAATCATAACAAGGGAAAAATGTCCTACACCTAATGGTGGATAGAGTTCCCTTGTTTAGTGGCGCCAAGACTGATTCCCCCACATTGCTGTGGTATGCAGTAGAAGCTTCCAGCTAGGGTAAATATAATACTCATGCTGTAAGAGCCCTTGTGTGTGTTTCTGAGTTCTGAAGGGCCAGTACCAAATGAACAAGTGATCATGCCTCTCTGTCTATATAGGGAGTTTGATCTGCTCATCATGGGAGCCACCAAAGGTCTTACAACGCCTGTGGCCTAGTTGTTGGATTCTGGAAACATATTTTTAAAAAATCAGTGGTAGAAGAAGAGGCATAGCATGTATACATGTCTCCAGTGTCCATTTGGCATTGTATTGTCCTCCTGAGAGAGTTATCTGAGGTGAATATACAGTAGGAACTATCTTTGAGGTTGCTATCAGATTGAGTATGGTAGTTTGTGCACCCATGCGGATATGGAAATACTAAAGGACAGGATTTTAATTTTAAAGTAAAAACCTACACAGCATCTGTTATTGGGGCAAACAAAGTACCCTTAAAGCTCCGGTATTTAACTTTTGACATCTGGTTTCCAGTTATTTAGTCTGGTCTCCTACACCCAGAAAATGGTTTCCCCAATAGTTCTTCTGGAAAATTTAAATTTCTCATACTTTCCCTGATTTGGAAAACTCTCTCATAAGGGTCTAGATATAATCTTTTCTCATAGTGCAACCTCTTAACTCTAGAAAAGGTTTCTTAGACACCATCCTGTTCCTTATCTCCTAATGTGTTGTATATACAAAAGTACAAACATGAAGTATTTTTTTGTGTGTCCATGAAAAGCTCCACCTCTGCACTGACCTCTCCAAACTGGCCTTCTCCAAGCTTGTCTTTAAATGTCAGATTCTCTCTGGGAAATTCCTCCAGAGCTCCGTCTCGTCCAGGTGGCATGCTGATTGCTGCAATAGAATAGCAATGACTGCTGGTTGCTTTCGGGATCTCTGCTTCCGCATAAGGAGGGACGTCATCTTTAGTGGTGGATTGAAGCTGATCAGATGATTCAGAGGTGACTGCTGTAAAACATTTAAAGCAATCGATATCTTAGCGAAACGAGTAAGAAATATAGAGGAGAGTAAAATGAGGAATGTTGGCCCTCACCGAGATTTTCCATTGCCTGAAATTCGGATGTTCTCCGTAACCGGCATGGCTCCTGGTACTCAGAACCTAGAGGGAACACTCTCTCGTATGTGCAGGTTGATTCAGAATCACTAGACAGTGACGACTGCCGATGAGGAAAAGCTTCTCTGTGGTCCGAGAGACGAGATCTTAATTCATCATCCAACATCCGACGTGAGGCCTGGAACCATTAGATGATTTTTTTTGTTTAAATAATAGCCTATTTACTTAGCATATTGTATAATTTATAACAACTAATTAACAACTTAATCCTAAGAAGTATGAAAATCTTTGACATTTGACCGGAATGACTCACTTTTTCTAGCATCTTCTGCCAGACCTGTCTCCAGAGAATAATAATGATGATGGCCATCAAAATGACAATGATGGCCACCAAGCAGCCTATGAGGATACGCGTGTTGCTGTCATCAACCTTATGGGTGGGATCGAGTCCTAGGGTAAATTATAAGTAAACAATAATTTGTAAATTTCGTATAAGTAAGTAAGTAGTAAAAGAAACTATCCAGGTTTTACGCCAGACCCTCCTATTTTACCCAGGCTTGGGACAAGCACTGCATGCAGTGGCTGGGTGGTATGGGGTGCGGCAAACCGCCTCGGTGCTCGAACCTAGAACTCAGATCCCCAAACCAACAACCTAGAGCCTTAGCCACCTGAGCTACCACTCCCCCTGTTACAAGATTGATTATAAAGATGGTTATTATAAGCTATGGTCCCTTATTAGGACCTTTGGCTAAATTGATGGTTGATGGAAATCAAGAAACATGTCTTTGTTAGTTGACTACATTTGTTTTATGCCTAAATTTATATGTAAGATCAATATCATAAATAAGTCAATATGTTTCGCCCCTTTGTTTGTTAGTGCCAAAGCTAAAGTTAAATCCATTACCCGGCTGCGTGCTTGTAGGATGGCCACGTTTTGTTGGAGCAAGAGAGGTATTATACACTGCTGTATCTAGATTTGGGAAAAGAAAGTTATTTGTAATTATTTGAATTACTTCATGCATTACTACTAGGGCTGGGCGATACAGCAAAAAAAAAATTATCATGATTCATTCATTAATTTTCTATACCGCTTAATTCTGTGTTCAGGGTCGCGGGGACCTGGAGCCTATCCCAGGAGACTTCGGGCACTAGGCGGGGTACACCCTGGACAGGGTGCCAATCCATCGCAGGGCACACACACATACACACACTCAATCACACACTACGGGCAATTAGCCTAACCTGCATGTCTTCGGACTGTGGGAGGAAACCGGAGTACCCGGAGGAAACCCACCAAGCACGGGGAGAACATGCAAACTCCATGCACACAGAGACGGGAATCGAGCCTGGCTGGGGAATCGAACCCGGACCCTGGAGGTGCAAGGCGACAGTGCTAACCACTACACCACCGCGCTGCCCTATTATCATGATATAATGTTTCATATCATTCGGTATCGGTAATTATTGAATATTTATAAATGACGGCCAGTAGAATATTTTTTATTTACCAACATTACTAAGGCAAATAATTTTAATAGTCAAAAACAAAAAATATTATAACATATATAATATGTGTTAAAGAGACTCTTAAACTTAATAAATAAAATGTTACAAATATTGCACCAACTGTAAAGTGTAAACACGGAACTATAAAGCAAACTTTGCGGTAGATCAACATCTGTAAGATGTCAATAATAACAATACACAGTAAATCTCAAACTCTGTAAACAAAACTAATTATAATAATCAAATATGAGCTTTCAAGTAGAGGAACCAACCATCATTATTCACATAGTACCTCTACATCGCAACATTACAAATTCTGAGCAAGAAAGACAAGCTGGTTCACTCTATCTCTAGTTTTAATGCTGCCCAAGTACTGGACACGTGACCGAAATAGCCCCTATGTTAAAAGTTCTTTCTGAGGGGGTGCTGGTGGCTGGGGTGCACACAAACTGCTGTACACTATCGTTCAAAAGTTTGGGGTCACTTTCTAACTCCATGATGGTTCCTGATGTTTATTTCTTTCTACATTGTAAAGTTTTGCTGAAGGCGTCCAAAAACTGCATGAATCTCCTTTGAACAGTTGATATTGAGATGTTTCTGCTACTTCTGCTCTGTAAAGACTTCATAACGCCTCTAATCTGAGCTGCTGTTAATTGGTCATTTTTCAGGCTGATAACTCTAAATGAACTTCTCGTCTGCAGCAGAGGTAGGTTTTGGTCTCGTCCTCCTGGTTATGGTGCTTGACGGATTTTGCAAATGCACTTGACAATACTGTTCTTGCAAGAACTATTACAGAAAGGCCGACCTCTGTGTCTTACAATAACAACTAACTGCTGTTTTTCTTGTTGTTACGTAATTACCTAATTCCATATGTGTTATTTTATAGGTTTGAAATCCCCAGTATTGTTGTAGAATGTAGAAAATAAATCACTAAACAAAAACAAAGAAATTTGCAAGTGATCTAAAACTTTTGAACGGTAGTGTACGTGTGGAAGATTATGCAACTATTCATTAATTTTACTCACAGACAGCTGAGTGTAAGCGGTGGCCAAGTCCAGTTGTTGAGTGAAGCAGCTCACCATATTCACCTCGCTGTGAGTCGTGATGCACACTTGGTTGCTTTCATTCAGACCCCATGAGAGCAGCGTATCAGCTGGGGTTTTGCGCAATAAATTCACCCATGGGGTATCCAAGCATTTATTCTTTAAATTCTAGTTGTCATTGAAATGTACACTGAAGCTGATGTATGAGAAGCTCACTCTCCACTGCTCCACAGCTGATAGGCTGTGGAGGTGAACTATTTAAGGCGAGCTTAAGGCAAGATCCATGCTCAGTCAGCAAGCCGCATCTTAATAAAACTATAGCGCTTCATACCGAATTTCTTTTTCTTATCGTTATCGACAGTGGTGTATCGTCAATAAATACCGATACCGTTTTATCGCCCAGCCCTAATTACTACGTCAGTGAATATGTTTGTGTTTGTGAAGCTGTTACCTGACTGGAAAGCAATCTCACTGAACATCATCCAAGTGTCGCCGAAGGCAAACTGACACCTAATGGCATTGGCCATGCGATTCCCCAGAGGCACCGTGACGAATCGAGCACTGGGACTTGAACTGTCTGCTTTGGGCTTGAATGAAACAGGCCTGGCTTCCCAGTCCGACTCCGAGTGGAAGTAACAGTTGACTTTCTGAAATATCCTCACCCCTGATGTGTACATGTTGCTGCAATGAACCTGAGTGGATAAACAATGATGAGTGGGACAAAAGCAAAAGGATTACCTTTGAGATATCAAACAAGTTAGATACGAATCTTGGGGGTGTTTTTATTATCATATTATATGAATAATCTGTTGGCCTCTTAATGTCCAGAAGATAAATCCAGATGATTGTAGTTCTTCTATGTTGATTTGAGCATTTGGAATAAGACAATACAGGTTCTGAAAGCTAACCTTATGTGGATTGACATGAATTTTTGAAATCTGTTCTAAACAGGGACAGACTGTAATTGATTTGGAATTTGGACTCATAAAACGTTTCTAGATTAAAACATATAGAACTTGAGGCAGTACACCGACCTTCATTGATGTACACCGACCTTCATTGATGTAAAGTTTCGCATGCGGTCAAACTCGAACGTCATTTCCACAGAGCCGCTGGAAAAGCTAGCATTACTCCAGCCCACATAGTCGTATCCAGCCCAAACTCCATAAACATGGCTTTGAGTGAAATCGTCCAGACCCCAACTTCCATCGGTCAACTGCCCAAGACCCTCTGTCATGCTGAGGAATAAATCCAAGAGGTTATATTGTTTGTATTGTTTAACTAAATGCATCAAGGAATTATTGCCTGTAATCATCGACGGATTATTACCTGTAACCCATGGCTCCATCGTACACGCTGTCATTAAGGTAGACTTGTTGTCCTCCAAAGGTCATCTCCTCTCCAGCAGGGCTGCTGTAGGACACAAGGCCATCTGGGGGAAAAAAATGAAAAGTTAATTTACTCTGCCATGTAATAGGCTTAACCTTTTTCCTGTCTTTGCCCATTGTTCTACCTGGCTCCATCTCTATGTAATGAGACACATGCAGCAGAGCTTTAATATTTTAGTCTCAAATCAATAACATCCATTCTAATCATGGCTAAAACATTCAGGATGAAGGTTTCCTTTATAAAAAGACACAGCACCGGACATTACAATGAAATCTGACCTAGCCACTCGCATCCATACAGCTCCACCCTCATACACACAGATGCGCTGGGATCGGTGACGGGCATGAATCTCACAAAGCGGGCGATGATTGGAGGCTCCAGGTCCTTCAGGACAATGTCATAGGCGTTCTTGTTGCCTTCTATGATCTAGGAAGAAAGACATGCAAAGAAGGTGACTATACCAAGACCCGAAAACTCAAAACCATCTTAAACCATCGTAAAATACTCATATCCTGCCTCCAATATAATTAGTTTTGGGTACATGACCTCCATGACATTAGTGCACCCATATCTGCTATCAGGAAACCTGGAGCAGTAAGATGCAGTTAGTCTGGAATTAATATTAATACTGATTGTCGTAAAAGAAATGCTCCATTTACATACCTGACTGCCCTTACGATCACGCCAGGAGACCCAGCGCAAGCCATCACGGCTGTATTTAATCCGGTAGCGCTGCGCAAACTCATTCCCCGCCCCATCCGCATGACGCCCCTGCGTGCCCACCAATGTGACGAAGTGCAGAATGCGAAGGTCGATCTGCAGGAACTCCATTTGCCTCCTTGGACCATTTGCCTCCGGACACCACGCACCATCTCCATCATCGAAATCCAGTCTGTGATTAAGAATGAAGAAAAAAGCATGGAGGAAAGAACAATGTTTTCTCTGTGACTATGTACAGTATAACTATAAAAAGTATAATATACCCATCTGCGGATGTATTTACCTGCCATATCTTGCTGCAGTAGACTCCGACCACTGGCTAGAAGCTGAGATGTCCTCATCCTGAATCTTGCCTCCAGTCATCCCCAGTGGATACCTGCATGTAGCTAAGAAACACACCCAGACACACACTGATGCATTACTATCTTTACTACTAGAAACTCTTTACCTTTTTCAGATGTATCATACAGATGCACACTTTTTCCTTTTTTTTTTCTCATTCCGATTCCGTTTTGCTTGTTTTCAATGATGTGATCAAACACAGGCAGAAAATTAACTGTGTTATATGTTGGAGTATAATGGGTGGGTTTGTTTCAGCTAGTGACTTGAAGGTTTTTTTTTTTTTTTTTTTTTTTGGGTGAAACAGACACAGTGCTCACACAGCCCACACCCCAAAGGTAAACACCCAAATACCAAATACCTTTCAGGAGGCCTCGCCATAGACACAGTGGGTCTTTATGTTATTCGCGAGCAAAAAAAAAAAGCAGAACCTTCTAAGCTTCTTCATGAGATGTTAACTTTGACTGTTTAATGTTGCAAATTCAATTTTAAAACTTGAACATTAAATTATACCAAATTTTATATATATGTCATTTTACAGCCCAGCCCTCACATTTTTATAGTATTTAGATTAATTTTGACATTTTACATGTAATTTGTCCCTATAGGACAAATTACATGTCCTAAACTAAACTAGACAGTTTAAGACTTGATAAATGTTACCTTACTTTTTAAAAAACCGTCTAGGTATGATGATCCTTTGCCGTAGCCTCAGAATAATATTATGTTCTGACAAGAGTAGAACTGGACGTGATATTCTACTGCTTTGGCCCATCCACCACAAAATGTATGCATTCTGAGATGCTTTTCTGCTCACCATGGTTTGTAAAGTGTGGTTAGAAGATGAAAGTTTTAATATAAAACTACTTTTGCAAATTCTAATTCAATGGTTTTTTTTATATTTAGAGATTTATTTTCTACATTCTAGAGCAATTCCTATTAATATATGATTTTATATTCAATTAGTTTTCACAACTATGAAATTTAGTAATTTAGTAACAGCAACAACACTCAGTTGTTCATCTTTGTTATTTTAAGATGAAGCTCAGCTGTTCTGGAACCAATCTGACAAGAACATTATTGTCAAGTGCATTCTCAAAACCCATCAAGCACCAGGATAAAACTGGCTATCATGAAAAGCAAGTCCAAAATGTACCTCTGCTGCAGAGGAGAAGTTCATTTACAGTAGAGTTACCAGCCTCAAAAATCAACAATTTACATCACCTCTGGTTAGAGCTGTTATGAAGGCTTTACCTATAGCTTATGTAGCAGACGCATATCAACTGTAGAAAGATAAAAATTAGGAAAGACTATGGAATTAGATGGTGTGTTCAAAATATGGACTGGCATATCATTTTAGAGGTGTAGAGGGACAATTTCGTGCAGATGTACATACATACATACATACATACATATATACATACATACATACATACATACATACAGTACATCATACATACATACATACATACATACATACAGTACATACATACATACATACATACATACATGCATACATACATACATACATACATACAGTACATCATACATACATACATGCATACATACATACATACATACATACATACATACATACATACATACATACATACATGCATACATACATACATACAGTACATCATACATACATACATGCATACATACATACATACATACATACATACATACATACATACATACATACATACAGTACATCATACATACATACATACATACATACATGCATACATACATACATACAGTACATCATACATACATACATGCATACATACATACATACATACATACATACATACATACATACATGCATACATACATACATACAGTACATCATACATACATACATGCATACATACATACATACATACATACATACATACATACATACATACATACAGTACATCATACATACATACATACATACATACATACATACATACATACATACATACGGTACATCATACATACATACATACATACATACAGTACATCATACATACATACATACATACATACATACATACATACTGTACATACATACATACATACATACATACATACATACATACATACAGTACATCATGCATACATGCATACATACATACATACATACATACATACATACATACATACATACATACAGTACATGCATACATACATACATACATACATACATACATACAGTACATCATGCATACATGCATACATACATACAGTACATCATACATACATACATACATACATACATACATACATACATGCATACATACATACATACATACATACATACATATTTTAGAGACCTGTAAAATTATGCTAGGCATCCTAGCCTTGTAACTTCTACTTATGATGGCTTTCCTCATACTTTACTATGAAAGGTTGCTGGAAAAGTCCAAAAGGAGCAAATAAATGAATTAAACTCTGTGACTCCACTCGTCTTGTTAACCTTGGCGAGCTCAACAGTCGCTGGACCTCCCAACATGGCTTCCTTCTTGCTCCAGTTCCATGTCAATGACCTCCCTGTTCCAGCCTGATGCTTAAAAAAGATTCTAAAGCATTTGATGATTTTATTATATGTCTTTTATTTTTGCTATATGTCGAGCCTGAAAAAAATTCCTTAAGTGTATACGTATTCATGTCTTAATATAATATGGGTGCATGATGATGCAACGTCTTTTTATATTCATGAAGACGCGATGTCAGGAAACTGGAAAAAATTAGCAGACTTGAAAAAATGAACAGGTCTGTACTGTGCATTTTGTTTTCATTGCCACAATAAACAGTCACATACAGTGTCATTTCATTTGCTTGACAGGTTGTAAATAAAATATAAAAAGTAAACAATTATGGTGTGTACTTAATATTATATATTAATATTAAGAATTATATATAATATAATAACAATAATAATAATAATAATCATTGTATATGATAATATTAATATTAGTTAATATTAATATTAATATTTAATAGGTATGTAGTAGTTACAGTGCAAGTTATGTGGAAAAAAGAATAAAGCGTTGGGGTCAAACTTTTTTTTTTTTTTACAAGAAAGCACATACTATATTACAGTATATTATATTATAGTTATATATTTATATTAAAATGATACCCGGATTGACTTGTGACCTCACTGCTGTGATGTAGATGAACAGAGTGAAGAAACATTGCGTGATGGATAATTTGCAGCTAGGACAATTGATCCACCTGGAACAACAACAGAATAAAACAGAAATAAACATAATATAAAATATATGCATATGTATGTAGTTATCATACTGTGTGTGAGTGAAAGAGAGAGAGAGAGAGAGAGAGAGAGAGAGAGAGAGAGACTTATATAGTAGGTTTCATTTCAACCTAATTTCCTAATTTATATATATTTATTTATTTATTTATTTATTTATTTTTAATTAAGTAACCATTTATGATGTTGTAAAGACAATTACATCTATCTGTCTGTTCACCTTTTTTTTATTTTTTATCTTTGCCCCTATGTTGCAATGTGTGTATGTTTTGATTCTTTTGAACCCCTAACTTTTAGATATCTTGCTAACATGATCTCAAGATTTCTGACAGGATTTATTTTTAAGTAAAATTCCTAATATAATAAATATCCTAATAAGCTTTTTCCTAAAATTACTCAGATTCAAATCACTCATTATGATAAGCTAAGCTAACAGGATTTCTGACAGGATTTATGTCTAGTTTGCATTAGCAAGCTAACTAATCTGACAGGATTTCAAAGAGGAAATATAATTCATATGTGTAAATCTTAATACTCATTTCTTCTAATATGTCTCAGACAATTTACATGATCAAATCTGGCAGAATTTTTTGTATTATAAATTTATTGGCTAATGCTACAGCTAATCAGATGGCCAATCAAACACAATATATTTTTAAACAGTAGCCCGTTAGCTACCCTGACAGGACTGTTTTATGGCATATTTACAGTATAAATCTTAACACTCTTTTCATTACTATTATTTAACTACTTTTTGTGACATTTTTCATATACTTTGACATATTTATTAACATCCTTGATCAGCTAGCTAGCAAATATTAGCTAACCTAGTATAGTAGGCTATCATGCTATATATATGCACGTAATTATCCTGTCAGAATTTTGGAGAGATCCAAAATCAAGTTTAAAGGCATTTATATATAAAAAAAAATAATAATAAAAATAAACTTTTCATATATAATTTTTTTAATTCATTGTTATAAGCTAAGCTAAACAGGATTTCTGACAAGATTTTTGTCATAAACATACTGCAGAACTTAATATCCATATTGACAAATTGTTTGTAAAAAGGGCTCTTGCATTAGAAAGCCAGCTAATCTGACAGGATTTCAAAGAGGAAAGTCCAAAATTGTAAATCTGTCTGTTATCTTATTCATAAATTTGTGAGTTAATACTACTAACTAAAAGTCTAGCTACCCTAACAGAACAATACTCTTGATATATGTATTAACATCCTTGATCAGCTAGCTAACATTAGCTAACCTCATGGTATAATCATGGTATAATTATGCAGCTAATTATCTAGCTAATTTTTTTTATTAATATGTCTGTTTTCCTGATAGGATTTTCTTTCCATATTCCAAGCTTTTCATAGTCTTCCTTGATAACTTTAGCCAGCATTATCTAACCAAACAGGATTTAACGTTAATACTAGCTAACCTGAGAGGATGAGTGGATTACAGAGGTGTCAAGTAACGAAGTACAAATACTTCGTTACCTTACTTAAGCAGAAATTTTCGGTATCTATACTTTACTGGAGTAATAATTTTGCAGCCGACTTTTTACTTCTACTCCTTACATTTTTAAGCAATTATCTGTACTTTCTACTCCTTACATTTTAAAAATAGCCTCGTTACTCTATTTTTATGATCAGAACGCGCACAACGCCCCCCATCCCCGCCCCCCCGGTCACATGATAAGAACGCGCAAAACTCCACCCCCCCGGTCACATGATCAGAATGCGAGACCTTAATGCTTTTGTCGCCCCTCACGGTACTTTTACTTTTATACTTTAAGTAGTTTTGAAACCAGTACTTTTAAACTTTTACTTAAGTAAACAGCTTGAGTTGATACTTCAACTTCTAAAGAAGTATTTTTGAACCCTAGTATCTATACTTCTACTCAAGTAATGAATGTGAATACTTTTGACACCACTGGTGGATTATCATTAGGACTGCTTTTATAAATGCTTAAAATAGCTATCAAATGCTACTCAGATTATTAATATGAGCATTTAATATATTTATAGTTTAGCTATAAACTAGCTAATCCAAATTAGCTAATGTGCTGCTAATATTAGCCATGTAAAGATCGTGTCACAGTTTCTAAGTGGATTTTTCCTTTCATATTTACTTTAATCTCCTGAAAAAGGTTAATAATCTTGATTGCTGCCTTTAGCAGGACCAATAACATGAATAAATCAGACAGAATTTTCTTTGTCACATTCGTAACTAATCCTCTAAACTTAAAATTAGGTAGATAGCAAGTACGAGCTACGCTAAAAGGATGTAAAGCTATTATTAGCCAGGTAGCGAACCTGACTGGGTTTTCTGGATGGCAATTTTTATCCATTATTTGCTCCTGTTGCAACTGTTTCATCTATAAGAAAAATCTGATAAAATTTACAATCCAACACCAAAATATAGAAACCTACTTAGAATATGCTTTCAATTCACAGTAGCTTTAAGCTTAAGATATCTTATGCAGAACATCTTATTTCCAGAAAATCTGCTAGACATTTTGAGACAATTTTCCAGGGTGCTGCTCTAGACGTACAGTGTGCCCTTTGTAATAGAAATCTACACGGTTTTAATAGAGAGTAACGTTTTTCAGTGCCGAGTCGCTGAAACATTTGCCTTACTGTTTGTAAACTGACCCCAAACAGAGGTAAAAAAAATTACTTTGAGTACAAGTAGCACATTTCATATAACCATTTCAAAAGGAGCATTTTAACATGTAAGTTCAAGTTGATCATCTTTTGCACAGTCAGTATTGTAATAAGAATAGTATTATTATGAGTTACATAACATCTTCTCTCTGCTACAACATCAATCCAAATAAATGTGCACAATATAAAGTAGTATACTGAACACACACTTACATGCTATTGTATCTGTATTGTATCTAATGTGCATCCTGCTTCCAGTTTACCAAGTACTGTCAGTGTGTATACAGTATTTCTCATGACGTGTGCCTGCATCAATATCAAACACAGTTACTAATATTTATAATTTGTTCATCAAAACATACCATAGGTGTGCCATAAGCTCCATAACCACCAACTCCTAAAAGGAATTTCAGAACTCTATGTTATTCCATCAAGACCCGGTGCAGAGTGTAGCCCTGCTCTTTACAAATCAGCACTGTGAGAGAGAGAGAGAGAGAGAGAGAGAGAGAGAGAGAGAGAGAGTGTAATATCTAGAAAAACGCTCCTCACATAAGGCTTCAATTATGAGACATTGCAGCATTTACTAAACCACATATGCAATATGCAGAAAGTGTGAAAGGTTGAAAAATTGTGTGTCTACTCACCAGGCTATTAAACATAATTGAGCGCACAATTTAATGTAGCCATTAGATACTAAATCATCAGTGCACTGATCAGCCAACAGTAACACCACTGCCAGGTGAGTTGAATAACATTGATCATCAATTATATATAGCATTATGGGCACCCATTCCTGTAGGGACCAAAGACCAGCCTGTCCGATCCCACAGAGAAGCCAATGCTGTGTATGATAGAAAGGTATCAGAACATCCAGTGCATCACAGGCCACCATACAAGGGATCCACTGTTAATGTCCTGGTGCCAGAGCACAAACCCAGAGTCTGCCAGTGGCAATGGGGAACCTTGATGTTACCACCATCACACCACAACTTGGCAGGAACACATTAGAAAATGGCATGTAAGAATGTAGTACTGCTACAAGAGCTACCACTTTTTAAAAAGTTTGACATTTTGTAAAAAAAAAAAGTATGATGACTTGGCATTTGATGACTTGGTGGAAGCAAGAAGCAGGAAGGACTTATATGTCCTTATATAGGATGTAGTAATGACAGCGTTGACTGGTTAACGGCATAACCAACACCTCTTTGGGACATCAGTGATGTACTACAAGCACAGCGTTGACAGGGAAGATCGGACAGCATTCTGACTGAGTTGTCATTGGGATGTCACTGCATTGTTGCTCCGTCAATGGAGTTCTCACAGCGACCTCTTCAGGATTGTGCTATAATGGATCATGATAGGTCCATGCCACGTCCATATTATGTTCTTCTGGCGTTTACCACTTTATAGCATGCATGCAGAAGGTTCACATTCAGTTATTTTAGTGTCAATACTGGATCCAATTCATCACACCGACGCTCCTTACACAAGCAATGCATTTGTCATGGTATTTATTTTGACCCCATTCCAACTGGGACCTCCAATAATTTCACGATGCACTGGGAATTTCATGGTTTAAGGGCCCTTATGGCCGATTGGGGTATGCATGTGGAATGTATGCAATTTTTCAATGCTTTAATTTCCTACTTTGATTTCTGGTTCTTAAATAAATTATTGTTTTTATGCATCTAATTTGCTCTCCAAATGTTGTAAAGCACAAGTTGACCATGCGCTTAGTTGATGTAGAGCTACAAGTCATTTAGGAAGCTAAATAGACGCAGTACATATAATAAAATTGTATAGTTGGCGTGTCTGTACATTAAAAATATTTGCAAAAAATATCATTTGGAGGGATGTGAGATGAGGAATAGAACACATCAAGATGGTTTTTGGAATGTTTGTCTGTCTGTCTGTTTGTTTAAGCATGCATCATGTAAAAACTACTGAACAAATTTTAATGGGGGTTTCATACTGTATTTAGCTAAGCTTGAGGTAACATATATGTTTTGTTTCATTGCAGTCTGCCCATGGGGAAGACAAGATATGCTAAGTTGAAATTGAAATGGGAAAAAAATCGACCTTGAAAAAAATCAATAGTTAATTCCAAAACTCACCAGATGGCATTGTACATTTTTTAAAACATGCTTGAGTGTGCAGTTAAATTTCACACAAACAAAGTCACAGGCTCATCTAATGTATCAGTAAACATTTGATCCATGAAACAAGCAATATCTCAACCTGAGGTGATGTCAACACTACTACAGTATAGATAATAATAGACTATACCTGGAGACATTAAATACTGTAGTTACTTTAATCTGTCAGACAGTCTTGCTAGATTTAACACTCAAACCAATATTAAACAATGAAAATCAACTTCAGATCCTAACAGACTTACAAACAGAAGCGCATGGTGATACCCTGGTAGTTTTTCAACAAAACCCAAATACAGCTAGTTGAGAATCCACATTGAGGACAAACACCTTAGTCAGAGTATATTCTTTTAATCTTAAACAGGCTACTCTTTCTCTATTGACTATACAGTCATAAACAGGGCTACACCATTCAAAAGCTCTGTTGTATTTTGCCGAACTCCTGAAACATCTGGTTTAATGACCTCATTTAGGCAGAGACTCACTTTGGATGCTTGAAGTGTAGCTTTATTAAATGCAAACTGAAAAAAAAAGCAATAATCTATTTCCAAATGGTACGGATTTGTTAATAGTGTTAAAACAATGTGCACAAAAAAACAAAAACAAATCATCATTACGTATGTATTAAAGCCTGCCATGAATTTCCATTCCGCTATAGTCACTTGTTGCTAGCAAATCAAGGTTAAATGCTACGATCAGAGGATTTAAAGATCTTAGCTACTTGCTTTGTTGTTACATATTCTCACTAGTAAATATTCATTCATTCATTTTCTATACCGCTTAATCCTGTGTTCAGGGTCGCGGGGGACCTGGAGCCTATCCCAGGAGACTTCGGGCACTAGGCGGGGTACACCCTGGACAGGGTGCCAATCCATCGCAGGGCACACACACATACACACACTCACACACCCAATCACACACTACGGGCAATTTAGGAACGCCAATTAGCCTAACCTGCATATCTTTGGACTGTGGGAGGAAACCGGAGTACCCGGAGGAAACCCACCAAGCACGGGGAGAACATGCAAACTCCATGCACACAGAGACGGGAATCGAACCCAGACCCTGGAGGTGCAAGGCGACAGTGCTAACCACTACACCACCGCGCCGCCTCACTAGTAAATAATTTCCATTTAATCATAACACTCTGAGCCATAATTAAAAGTCTATTGAGAAAGCCAGAAATGAACACAGAGATAAATGTGACTGTTAGCAGGAGTACTACTACTACTACTAATAATAATAAATCAGGACACACTGGACTCATGAAGAAGTCGAAGAAGTAGACGAAATACACACTCATGCAACACTTCAATAAGAGAACGGATTTCCCAGGAGTTTACAGACATACTGTACCAACACACATAAGCTGGAGCTTTTCACAAAGCTGTTTGTGATATATTTGTTCTTACACCCTGCTGGCAGCCATGAAACCAACATCAGCAATTAAAAACGCACACAATTAGAATACTATTTCTTTTTGAGTTGCCTTTTAGAGAAGCGTTGCCAGGATTACTTAAACTGCGAACAATCAAAACAAACAATATGGCAAATAAATTCCACAATGCAGCACAAACATCATGTCAATTTCCACACAATATCTTGGTCCTCTTTGTCCAGGTTGAAGGTACATGTTTATTTTTGTACAATAGGGACCAGAAAGAGTGTAAATCTCCAATCCGGAATGATCGACTGGTGTTTCATCCAATACAGATGCAGAAATCGTGGATGTTCGAAGAGCAGATTTTCAGTCAAGTCAAGCGAAACAACATTCACACAGTGCAGGTACATGCAGGTCCACCGTAGACATCATGGAAGCTCAGATCATTAGCATGACAGTAATAGCAGAGACAGATCAAAGGCTTTAAATAATCACAGGACTATTGTATTCTTTTTTTTTTTTGTCACACAGTGATGATGCCGGACGAGCACAGTGATTTTAGTCTCTATAACATTTAAGCAAGTGATTAAATCTCATTTTAACTGTATTTACTTCCTGCCCGATCATCTTGATCATTTTCAATCAGGCTCTGATTTGTTGGACCTAAAGTACAAAACCAAATCGACAGTTCTCAAAACACAAGAACATTTCCTGAAACATAAAAACATTTCTCAAAACACGAAATTACATCAAAAGCAGGGACAATATTTGTGAAATGTTTTTGTGTTTTGCGAAAATTATTATAATTTTTTTTCATGAAATGTTGCCTTTTTTTGTGAAATATTTTTGTGTTTTGTGATTTTTTTTGTGTGTTTGATGAAATGTGATTGATTATGTTTGGTCAAACGTGATTATGTTTTGAGAAATGCTTTTGTATTTTAACAAAATGGAAATAAATGGACGTATTTAGGGTCGCGGGGACCTGGAGCCTATCCCAGGAGACTCAGGGCATGAGGCAGGGTACACCCTGGACAGCGTGCAAATCCATCGCAGAGCACACACATACACTCATTCACACACTATGGTCAATTTGGGAACGGCAATTAGCCTCATCTGCATATCTTTGGACTGTGGGAGGAAACCGGAGTACCCGGAGGAAACCCACCAAGCACGGGGAGAACATGCAAACTCCATGCACACAGAGACGGGAATCGAGCCTGGCCGGGAGTCGAACCCGGACCCTGGAGGTGCAAGGTGACAGTGCTAACCACTACACCACCGCGCCGCCAGTTTGTATTTCATTTACTACTATAATTAAAACAAGTCAATCTTTTCCTAAGATTTAACCATTTTGGGAGGAATCCACAGTCAGGCACTTTGCCTCATCAGTGCTTTGTGCACAGTACGATAGCCTTAAACCTTATGTTTAATGTGGGATGAATATTTTCAGTAGTTAAATAATGTGAAATTAACATGTGAACATTTACTGGGACTGCACCATTTGTATTTCCTCTCATCAAAAAACAACAGTGTCCCTCTAAGACACTTTAAAAAGTTCAGAAAGTTTATCTCTCAAGTTCTTAGTCATTATCCACATCACTCCTAATCCTAATCCATTTGTAATAAATTTAATCCATTCTCTCAAAACTCTTAACCATCTGAAGCCTAATTGTATCTCCATCTCTGCTTACACAACTTCAATCCTCAATCGCTCATTGGCCCCAGCTCTCCCTATCATCACTCTCGTCTGTATTGGACTCGTATCCGGATGCGATACTCGACTCTCTGAATCCAGGGAGCTCCAAAGTGCAGAAGAAGCGAGCCTCGGTTGGAGAACTCTCACTTTGCTCATCGTCTGGACCCTGGCCTGAATCCCTGTCCTGCTCTGGCTTCTTCTCACCATCCGCGGGTTCTGGAAAAAAGCCGAACGGATCCAGACGCACCACGTTGGGCTTCTTCGAGGGTGAGAAACGAGGGACGTTGTCTCTCAGAGCGATCTCCAACAGGCTGTCCTGAGATCCCACTGCAAGCGGGAGAATGCTACATTCAATAAAGTTGATTCAATAGATAAAATACTAAGCGTATTTTAGTAATCAAAAATAGAAATAAAGCTCACTGTTGGAGGAGGACGAATGTGAGCGGAGTTCAAGCTCCTGGATGTGTTTGATTAGCATGGAGAGGTGCTGTAGGAGCTCGCCGTTCTGCTGCAGGAGCTGCTGAGCTCGAACTTGAGCATCTGTTCTCGCCCGTGCCTCCAAACACAGCTGCTGTTGAAGCAGGACAGCCTGAAAGTAGCAAACAACAAAGACCAAAATGGATGATGCAGAAATGGTCAGATGTGCAAAGTTTTATGTTTTACCACTAGACTTGCTCAAGTCAATATACTGCTTGATATACTGTAGAATGTCCACAGTGGTGTGTGGTCATGATCCCTTGTTGTACATTCAATATGCATGCTTGTGCACTGTCCCTTACTGCTGGGAATGTCCACAGAGCAGACAGTGATACAGACAGGAAACTACCCATAGACCCTGGTGCGAGGATTCAACGGCAACTAACATGGATTTTGTGAACAGGGTGAGTATCCCTCTAGGGGGCGCTAGCCTCAAGGGAAGGGTCTCAATGAAGGATGCCAATTGAAATGTTGAAATGTGGACGTCCTTATCCAATCCGAGGGCTTTCACGTTCAAATCTGTGTTCCGATATGATTGGTATGCACAGCATTAACCAACGTCCTGAACACCTGTGTGCTCAGATATGCAAAAGAGCTTCGATAGTGGAGTTATTTAAGCATGTTACACGTCCCGGCGGGCGGCGCGGTGGTGTAGTGGTTAGCACTGTCGCCTTTCACCTCCAGGGTCTGGGTTCGATTCCCCGGCCAGGCTCGATTCCCATCTCTGTGTGCATGGAGTTTGCATGTTCTCCCCGTGCTTGGTGGGTTTCCTCCGGGTACTCCGGTTTCCTCCCACAGTCCAAAGATATGCAGATTAGGCTAATTGGCGTTCCTAAATTGCCCGTAGTGTGTGATTGGGTGTGTGAGTGTGTGTATGTGTGTGTGCCCTGCGATGGATTGGCACCCTATCCAGGGTGTACCCCGCCTAGTGCCCGAAGTCTCCTGGGATAGGCTCCAGGTCCCCCGCGACCCTGAACACAGGATTAAGCGGTATAGAAAATGAATGAATGAATGAACACATCCCTGCTATACCAGGGTACTAACTGGCTTCATGTGTGTGGAAGGAGGCAAGGCATTACCCTTCACTCTTCCCAGTTTGATAGCTATTTTATGATTGATGTATGTTAGCTAGATAGTGGGTTAAAAGAGAATGAAACACAAAATTTGTGGAGTCCAAGAAGGTGAAGCTGTAAACGATGCACAGTGGATGACCCCATGGTCAACTGTGTGAACATAGGCATGATACTGGGATCCGTTGGTAGCTTCATTAAATATAAACCTCCACCTGGGGATCGGACTTGATGGGTGTATCCCATGGGTTCTCAAATGGATTGGGATCTGCGGAAGCCAGGTTGGCAGCCTTGGGCATTTTCCCTGTTGGGCCTGGTGTGTAGCAAGCTGTGGTGCAATGGCTGTTCTGTTCGTGGCCAGCAGTGACTAGTTTGTAATTTGTAATGCATTGGCTTTTCTATGGGATCGGACCAGATGGGCTGTTGTTGGTGTATACTTTTTGTAACTTTTATTCATCAAAATCCAAATATTTTGTTGATGTTGCCGGATTCAGTGAAGCCATAGCATTAATTCACTACAGAACGAATGATGTTTAATTGAATATTGAATATGGTCCTGTGTGTGAGCTTGCCTGTGCTGATGCAGCCTGGCTCTTCTGTTCCTGCTGTTTGAGCTGTTTTTTCAGAAGCTGGACCCGGTGGTTCAGTGACAGGCGCTCTGGGACCGGAGACAACAGTCCTGACGGCTCAATTTCCACCACAGCATCTTCAGAGACCTGAGAAGACTTGATTCATAAAATGTAATCATTGATTTTAGCCTCAAGAAATCGACTGACTTGTTTTCCAGTGGTTTGCCTTTTGAGTTTTAAGAAAACAATGAACTGTGTATTTTCGATTGCCACATTATTATATTTTTTACTTCTGGTATATTAGCTATTATATAACTGAAAATCTTCTTATTTATCAGATAAAATATAGACAGATTGAAATAATTCTTTGGAAATTACCTTTTTAGGTTATACTGAGTCAAAAATAAGCAATTTTGTCAATGTGTGTCTGATAATGTGAAAGCTCAGATATATGAGAGCTCATGATATGCAGCCTGTGTATATTTTATTCATTATAGGCTTGATAGAGATGCTAAAACAACATAAAACATTTATGCTGTAGGCTACATAATTCATTACAGCACTCAAAAAAGCATCTAAATCCCACATAAATGCTGGTGGTCCAGGATTTTCCTGGTCTCCATTTTTTTTTAGCCAATCACATGTCAGCAGTGCAATGCACAAAATCATGCAAATACTGTACATTTCGAATGAATCACTCTTTACATCCTTGAGACGGATCAACTCCGAGAGCAGAAGACAAAAAAAAAACACACCTACGCTTTCCTGTACGCATGCTTATCAAAGTGCATCAAGGCAATACCTTCACATCTGTCTTTTGCGTCGTCTCCTCTTGAGTGGTATCAGGATCTCGAGTGTCCGCCTCCTCCTCCACCTCCTCCTCTTCCTCCTCTCCTCTCTCCTCCTCGCACTTCACCAACCAATCTGCCAACACAATTCAGCAAAACTGTGCTGGACGAATACGGTTAAAAGGATTTGATTCTCCTACACCTCTCAACTGAATCAGGAGGGTTTTTCTATGTGGAAAGTTTTTGCTTCCTGTTTTAACCTGACGGCTTTCATTACCAGTGGTATCCACCAGAGTGTCCTAAGGTTAACACCAGGTACTGACAGGCACTGACAGCCTTCTGGCCACAATTTCTTGCAGCTGTAGCTGATACCCCGTATCCACTCATCTAAATTTGCTACCGGATCCACACCGATGCAAATATGTTGCGACTTTTGGAGAGCTCGGTAGAGAATGGTAACGACTCCTTACAGCCTATTTAGAGCCTGGAGGAACATTGGAGTTGTTGTTGGTCTTTCGGCTGCTCCCGGCAAGGGGTCGCCACAGCGGAATATCCAGTCCGCACAACAACTTGGCGCAGGTTTTACGCCAGATGTCCTTCCTGACGCAACCCTCCCATTTTATCCGGGCTTGGGACCGGCACTGCATCTAGTGGCTGGGGGGTTCGGGCACTGGCTGGGAATCGATCCCGGGCCTTCCGCATGGCAGGCGAATCACCTACCACTGAGCTACCAGTTCCCCGGGAGGAACATTGGAGCATGATAAAAAATTTCATCTGGCGCCTCTCGACTGTTTTTTTTTTTTGGTTAATGCTTTGGCAACCAATTCCTTGGTATCGATTCTTAATTGCCTTTATCGAGTCGTTATCGATTCTTAAGCATTGGTATCACCTCCTTACCTGTTCGGCATCAAAACACTCTAAAGCAAACAATGTACTGCATATCGAAATAATGACAAGTAATATTTCAAAGTAATATTTTATCTCTTGGTTTTCATTCTCCCTCAATTCCAATATGAACATCTCGAACATCTGGTCAAGGCTGTCTGATCTTATCTACAATGACCTTGTGTCTGTACAGGTTTTCATTCCTATCAAGCACCCTGATTCCACCAGTTGAACCAGTTCATCCTGGCTGATGGTGATAGGAATAAAAAACTGCACCCATACCAGCCATTTCTGGATAATAATGGACACCATGGAACGAACTCTCTTTGGCCGCTGCCTGACAAGAAGTCTGCCATTTGATACTCCTGAGACCTCATTAACTCCCAAACCAGTTTGTTTTGACTGATCTGATGAATCAAAGGTACATTTGTTATAGAGAACAAATCTACAGTATGTGACAAAAGATATTATTACGACAATTGTTTTAGAGTATAGCCTTACCATCTACAGTGTCCAGGCTCTGTTTGTGACAAACCTCGAACGCCTGGCCGACTGTCTGCACAATTCTCATAGCCTGACTCTAACACGAGAGAAGGGAAAAGACAAGGAATTAACACAACTAAGTACTGTTGCATTCATTGTTGATAAATGAGACCACATTCATGTTTTTCTTAATTTACATTCTACATTTCTGTTAAAAAATTGCAGACTTCACAATACTTTAACATTTCTACATGGAGCTTGAATAAAAAGGAAATTCGTCCATGCTCTACCAAGACTTTAGTACCCAACCTCGATTACACGATAATTTGTAATTAGCTGATTGACCTTTCTCTTGGATTTGAACACGTTGCAGCGGAATACGTTGCTCTTCTTATCTTTTGCAATGTAACTGAAGATTTTAAGGTCTTGGGAGTCATGGGAGACGTAGAATATTCTGAGAATGGGGAAAAAATACGTATAAGACAATTGGATACATATGAAGAAATTGCGTGTTACCTACGTACATCACCATTACATCAGTTTTTGAAAGATACTCAGTCACTTGCACAGGGGTGTAACGAACAAAACAATTATACTGGATGATGCAAAACCCAATTTCAAATGGAAATAGACAGCTAGACCACGTCTTCATTCGCCATGTAGTCTGACCTCATTGGTCTATTCAGCGTTCATTATTAAACTAAGATTAAAAGAGCTGCCTATAGACTATATGGACATGTGGCAGATGGTGTGATAAAACCTGCTCACTGCCCCATATCCTCCTTCTCCTTTTAGTTTTTCCCCCAATTGGAGTAGAGTACACTCATACCATGTAAATTATGTAGTATTTGCTAAGTTGTTACTTTGAAGATTGAATGAACTTACAGTTATGCACTGATTAATGCTGACTAAGAGAAGAAATTGGCAGTTCGGGAACAGCTTCTGTTTTCACTGTTTTGCATCTGGACCCTGGAAAGACGTTCTTATCTCACAACGCTACTTTCTTTTCCCTGGAGCGAGCTTGGTCACTCGAGTTTCCTTTCCAGGATTTAATAACAGTATTATCACTTATCAGAGTGATTTAAAATAAAACTCTAATCTTAGCGGGAAAACATTTTAAAGGCATTTTCACACTCAAGTCCAGACCAAGAACCAATTTACATTTAGCAGACGCTCTTATCCAGAGCGACTTACATTTTTATCTCATTACACATCTGAGCAGGGCCTCGCTCAAGGGTCCAACAGTGGCAACTTGGTGGTTGTGGGGTTTGAACCTGGGATCTTCCGAACCGTAGTCCAATGCCTTAACCACCGAGCTATGCCTGGCCCCTTTTTAATTTTGGCCCTTTTTAATGGTGGAATTCATTCTGCATTTATCCTCGATTGCACATTTCAATATGTCATACAGATAGTGTATGACTTTTTCAACATTAAAGCGGCAAAAAAAACATGTATTTAAAAAGATGCACAGTATATCATCATGCAGGAACAACTGGAACTAGAGACATGAAAGAGGGAACAATCCTGAACTTATAAAAGCCTGGGTTCTTATACGCATCAGGATCACAGATGATAATTAATTTGTTGATCAGAAATGATTGTGCTCTATCAATGCAATTCTTACCTGTATATTGGATCCTGTGCCAGTGTTACATGACTTTCATCCCAGCTGTATGCATTTTTCTAGGGGAAATATGTAGCATTACAGTAATAATAAAAATAAGAGTTACAAATATGGCATATAGAAAAAAAAAGAATCAGAAAGTGCCTTTTAAGACCTTTTTTTTCTTATGCAACACCACTTTGACGCCATCCACCGCCACGACAAGGCTGACTTTCATCTTCTTGATGTTTTTCACTTTGAACTCATACTGAAGGAAAAAAACACAGAAAGAAACATGGCATATTACTGTATATAACCTGGTCAACAGTAGCTCGATGGTTAAGGCATTGGACTACAGGGCGGAAGGTCTTAGATTCAGACCCCACTATTGCCATGTTGTCCCTGTTGGGTCCTTCAGCAAGGCCTTTATCCCTCAACTGCTCAGATATATAATAGGATGAAATGCAAGTGACCAACATGCCATGAACGTGTACAGTATATACACACATCAACAGCAGAAATCCCGTCTTACTAATAACTTTATATCTTTCTGGTACAAAACAGATTTTTCAGAGCCGAGTAATGAAAAACCCAAAAAACCAAAAAAATTTTTTCCCTCTCATCTTGTCAAGAAAATCAGCATGAGCTTCTTGATTAATGATTTTCAGCTCCCTGTATAGAGCGACATGCTTTTAACCAGATAAACCCAGGCTGTCTATTAAGAAAAAAACATTTTAAAAAAATGGACAGGTTTTCGTTGTCAGAGTAAACTGGTGCAATGCTGCTGCCATAAATCTATAAGGCGACGGCACTGGAGCAAGTCCAAAATAAAAATGTATGTCCTTGGCTAGAAGCGGTTCTTATCTCACAGTCACTGTGATGTGCATGCTTTTCTTGCTTTTACTTGGAGACTTAAATACATTAATGAAAAAGAGAAATAGGGATAATATAACCAGATCTTTCTTGTCGTTCTTGTGACTGTCTGACTGAGTGATGAGTAAAACAGGAAGCAGTGGATCATCTGTCTGCTCTGACTCGGCGAATAAAATGTACCCTGTCTAGGGGAGTGGGGAAGCTCCACTATCTGTACCTTTTAGAGTATTAAAGGTTAATCATTATTTAACGCATATTTAAAAAAAAAAAAAAAAAAGCAACACAGCACTATTTATTCTTTCTGTGTAGGAAAAAGTAGTTTAGTATATTAGAAGTGTTATACAGTATGAGTATACGGTATTAGATTCCTGCTGTAGCATTTAAAAACGGATTAATGCTTCTAAATATATATAAAATTTTTTTTTTTTAAATTGCTACACAGGCAATTGGAGATATTTTATATTTTTTGAACCAACTGATTATTTTGTTATAAAATGTATTTTATTTATTTGTATATTAATAAAAATGTATAATGTTATAAACATTTTCTTACTTCCATTTTCTTAATCTCTTGGAAATTTCTAGATTGTCATGTATAATCCTTGTATATTCTATTCATATATAAATATCTATTTTTATCTTTATTATTATTATTATTATTATTATTATTATTTTTACATTTAGACAGCCATAAAAAAAGAACTTTTTGCACTCCTTGCTGTTGATGGTTGTGTGTGATTAATTATTTTTATTTTATTATATAAAATATGTTTTGTAATTGATGCCCCTAAAATTTATAGAAAATATACTTCAATTCATAAAACTTCAGAATCTGATTCTATCTATCTATCTATCTATCTATCTATCTATCTATCTATCTATCTATCTATCTATCTATCTATCTATCTATCTATCTATCTATCTATCTAATAATTCGGCGCCCCCCCCCCCCATTACTATATTATAAAGCATTAATTAATGATAAGAAAAATTGTGGCAAAATAAAAAAAAAATGTAAATTTAAATACACTCGATACATTATTAAGTTTCAGAATATATAGAAAAAAATTGGGAATTAAAATGAAAAAATGTTTAATATACAAATACAATTCTATAGAAAAGCAAAACTAGAGGCTTTTGCAGACATTTGGATAAAATCATAAAATTTAAGAATAATTTCTTACACTCGGTTGACAGGAGAAGGAAACAACATTTTCAACAATTAAATTATTAAATAAAAATTTGATTGAGGATTAAACCGTCTTACCCGGACCCTTCTCATGGCTGCCAGGATGTCCAGCCTGCTTTGTGGACGCACAATGTCCAAAGTGCCAATAAACTAGAAAGGGATGATGGAGAAAGGGGACTTGAGTATATCGCTTACACTCACGTCTACAATATGACCTGCTGACACACATACACATTTAGCATGTCAGAGCCTGGTCAGTAAACACTATCCTGTCACACGCACCTTCACCTGGAAGGCGATGCCGCACTGGAAGCTGTCATCGCTGTCGTCCACCAGGTTATATTTTGTCATCTCAGGCATCGTGCATGCGGTTGTTAGTGAGATGGAGTCGAATACGAGCCTTCACAGGAAGCCTCCTGTCATCACAATAACCCTATTCATTCTCCCACTCCAACAGATCTCTCTTTATTTCTCAATAATACTGATGATAAGCAGCAACACCAGCTTGCCTGACCTGATAAACACGAGAGAGGAATCCTCTGCAGCTGCCAGTCGTGCATCCGCTCGCTGCATCCAGCTGTTTTATGATTGCAGCCTCTCCTCCTCTTGCCTCAAGATGTTTGGGAAGCCTGGAGATGCTGGATGGGATTTGTTATGAAAAGCTGACATCTAGTGGTAGATCTAGTGCTTATCCTCCATGACTGGAAGTGGAGCATCCAGTGCTGCTGTAGCTGTTTCAACCGGTGATGTCACCAAATTCACTGGTTCTTTAGATCTGATCAAGCTGGTGTTCTTCACAATTATGAAAATTACAGATGTTTAGTCAGCAAACAAGCAAGCATAGAAATAAACGAATATCAATGTTGATTTGTGACCCTTCCACCTATTTTGGAAGTCTCATTAATAATGGAACAAAAATACTTACAAACACAAGGACTGACTTAAATACTTGGATGAAAATACTTTGCAATCAATTACTTCCTTAATTAAGACATGATCCCAAGAACAAATGCTGCTTTTTGCTGCTTGTCGATTTCACTGTATGTTTTGGGTCATCTGAATCTGAGCAGAGCGTTTACTCCTATACACTAGTTTAGCCCTAAAATGCTTGACAGCTGATGTGGTAATGCTTTGGATCATGAGCGGAACAAACATAGTTCTCCAACTTTTTCCATATTTCTCCAACTTTTTCCATATTTCTCCAACTTTTTTCCATATTTCTCCAAAGTTTTCCATATTTCTCCAACTTTTTTCCACATTTCTCCAACTGTTTTCCATATTTCTCCAACTTTTTTCCATATTTCTCCAAAGTTTTCCATATTTCTCCAACTTTTTTCCATATTTCTCCAACTTTTTCTATATTTCTCCAACTTTTTTCCATATTTCTCCAACTGTTTTCCATATTTCTCCAACTTTTTTCCATATTTCTCCAACTGTTTTCCATATTTCTCCAACTTTTTTCCATATTTCTCCAACTTTTTTCCATATTTCCATATTACAGTGGTAATTTGTTTGTGAAGCGTCTGTACTTACTTCATAAATCTGTCTCTTGACCATAGACGATAACAATGACACGCCTACCGTACCTGCTCAATAGTGTTCCTTTTCACCATGGACAGATTTCTGACGTAATCCACCTCTGAAATTCGCGGGTGTTACGTTGCTAGAGCAACTTGTGAATTGTGAAAAACAGAAAATTTTGGATGTGGTCAAACTAAATGCCTATAGTGTAAATGGCTATTTTCATAGTGTAAACCCTAAATATGCTCGCAAAACACTTTAATTTCATTTTAATCTCAGCTTAATACACTACTCTTAAAAGAAGAAAAAAAAATAAAGGTAAACCTAAATACTGTACAGTACTGTACTGCTGTGTGTCCCGCAGTGCTGGAATGTAAAATATCGATGTTACCCAACCATATGTGCTGTATATGCCATATGTGCATATACAAGTGCGTTTTATTTGGGATCCGTACTGTAGGGTAAATATAGTAATAAAGCTGCGTTTTCCTCTACGGTTGCTTTGAGATCCTTCTACAATACTAAAAACATGTATACAGTATTATATTTCATATGGACATTTAGCAGAATTTACATTAATATTGCCCTGCGATGGATTGGCACCCTGTCCAGGGTGTACCCCGCCTTGTGCCCTAAGTCTCGTTTAGTGTTAAGACTAATTATATATAATGTTAAAAATTATATATTGCCACAAAAAAAGATTGCAGAGGATATTTGCGTTTTTTTCTTGGATTTCCTACAAACAGTTATTAGCTTGGTTCTAAGAAAACGAACATACAGAAGCCAAATGGAAATTTTTTTTCCCAAAATTTATGGTCCTGGCTGTACACTGTATATCTGTATCTGTAGAGGGGCACTGACCTTGGTGTGGTGGTTGAAGTCAAATGGGACGCTTTAAAGCTTCCAGAAGCTGAAATTACAGCTACAGTGATACAGTTCTGGTTCTAGCTTTGCCAAAGACTTGAATAACCACTCTTTACAGCCATGGTGAGCAGAAAAGCAGAACACAAAATGCTGCACCTTGAGGGAGGTGGGCAGGCTACACGTGCAGGAGGCAGCAATCAAGGTTCCATCAAGTGTAATGTACCTGTAAATTGGCCAAAACGTTATGGACACCCAATCATCTGCATCACATTTGCTTAATGAATATTCCTTTCCAGATGTCGTGGTAATATGGTTATCTTCTAGGAGGGCTTTCCATCAGATGTTGAATCATGGTAGTGAGGATTTGTGCTCATTCATCTACAAGAGCATTCATCAGCTTAGGCACTAATGGTGGGATGTTGATAAGGCTCAAGTTCCAGTTCTCAAAGGTGTTCAGTGAGGTTGAGCCAAACTTTTACACCATTGTCTTCCTGGAGCTACAGCATCATACAAAGATATTTCATACAGTTGTGTGCTTTAAACATGCTGGCAACACATACGACACATTTGTAGTTTGGAGAAGAATCATGTACTGTATGGGTGTATGATCGGGTGTCCGCAAACCATTGGTCATATAAGTATCAGATAACCACTGTCAAAAATGTCTACCATGGTCGTGCTTGACAGGCTTTAAAATGCTAGAACTTTGTATATACTGTACCCATGCCAATGCATGTCATCAAAAAGCAAAAGGAATATCTGGTGAGCTCATCACTCTGGTGAAGTCAGTCCTGTCACATCAAACTGACTTTTGGTACTTAAACAACCCTAATGTTGTGCAATTTATGACTACAGTATAATCACTTTATCTAACAGCAGATCAACAGAGACTGAAGTGAAGATCAATAACTCAATACATTACTGTCACGGCTTAAAAATGTGAATTGGTCACGTCAGATAACATTACAGCTCAATGATTAGTAACACTCGGGAAAGCTGTGCGGTGTGAAATGGTTCCAAAGTAAGCAATCTAAAAACAAACAGGTAGAAAATTATTATTATATAATTATTATAAAATGTTTTCTACATTATACACAACATGCCTAAAAATGCTCTTTTTATTTATACACTACATTAGTATATTATACAGGAATTAGAAAAGCTAATATTTAGAAAAAACAGAGCAAAATATTATAAAATAAGTAAATACAAAATAAATTATTAAGGGGCGGCAGAGACGGGATTCGAGCCTGGTGGTGTAGTGGTTAGTGGTGTCACCTTGCACCTCCAGGGTCTGGGTTCGATTCCCCGGCCAGGCTCGATTCCCGTCTCTGTGTGCATGGAGTTTGCATGTTCTCCCCCGTGCTTGGTGGGTTTCCTCTGGGTACTCCGGTTTCCTCCCACAGTCCAAAGATATGCAGGTTAGGCTAATTGGCGTTCCTAAATTGACCATAGTGTGTGAATGAGTGTGTGTGTGTGTGTGTGTGTGTGTGCTCTGCGATGGATTGGCACGCTGTCCAGGGTGTACCCTGCCTCGTGCCCTGAGTCTCCTGGGATAGGCTCCAGGTCCCCGCGACCCTAAATACAGGATAAAGTGGTATAGAAGATGAATGAATGAAATTATTAAGTAGCCAAAAAGGCCAAGACTGCCAACCCAGTCTCCGAATTCCCCAGATCTCAGTGCGATCCAGCACACATGGAAAATGTCAGACAAAACCAAGTCTGATCGATGGAGGGCCCGAAGAAATACTGTAGGTGAAATACTCAGACCAGCCCGTCTGGCACCAATAATTATGCCACATTTAAAGTCACTTAAATCAACTCTTTTCCTTATTCTATTCCTCAGTTTAAACTTTGAGCAGATCATTTTGACTACATGCATTAATTCATGAGTTGCTTCCATGTGATTGGGTGATTAGATATTTGAATTAATGAGCAGCTGAAGAGGTGTACCTGATAAAGTCCTGATGAAGTGGCTGAAGAGTACATTTTTAAAAATTACCTACGATAAATATATAACTCGTCATATTCATTTTATATTGCCGTTGTTACAATCAGTGTTTAATTGCAAGAAGAAATTTTTTTATTAACTTTTGAATAATTTGTAAGAACACTGTTTTGTAACAGGAATTCTTCCATCAATCATTCAGTCACAACTTTGCAGGATGTAACTAATTCCCCCATGAACCTGGTGTCGTCTTCATGTCCCGCTGGTTTGGATGAATCCACCATGACCCCTCTCATGCCTCGTGACACACCGTGGTCCAAATCTGCGTCATCCGAACAGACTGGGATATAAATACACACACAGTCAAAAGCAGGACTGCAGACATTGCTCCATGAGGAAAATGTTTCACAAGATGGGACAGGAGCGGCCTCCTGAGAACGCACTGCATCCTCTTCTTGGGCTTTTATTATGGTGTTATTTAATGGAGGAGGTGCTTCAAAGTGGATTCTTTTCTCCAGTCAAGGGGGTTACAAGTAAATTTTGGGAAAGAGAGAGAGAGAGAGCCCTAACAGTGTGTCTGAACTTTCCAACGCAATGAGTTCTACAGAAGTCACTAATCTCATTAACACCTTCCTAACAACCGAGTTCCAACCCCATCAAACCAGTGTAAACTTCGCAGTAGAGCAAATCAATCGAGCGAATGTAGGTCTGCAAGAAAACAGCTCCGACAGCTATCCAACCAAAAACACAAACTACCACAAAACCCTGAACTCAGAGAGGACACATCGATAAAAGATCCAAAAATATGGACAACCTATTTTTAATCACTTTTTAAAGGAATCTCCCCACAAAATCTTACAACAAATCAAAAAGTAATCCAAAATGAACTAGAAAATTTAGAAACCATCATAAAAAATAACCAAAACCTTCTTGATTACCAAATTACACCAGACCAATTGACTGACGCACTGAAAAACCTTAAAGACAAGAAGGCGTGTGGTCCAGACAGCATCAGGACGGAGATGCTTAAACACAGCACTCCTGTAATGAAGAGTGCTGTGTTGAGGCTCTTCAACCTGGTTCTTCAAGCTGGCTGTTTTCCTGACACCTGGACCCGGGGGCTTATATCCCCAATTCATAAGAGTGGAGACAAATTAGACCCTAATAACTAGCGGGGCATCTGTGTGAGCAGTAATCTGGGGAAGGTGTTCTGCTGCATCATCAACACTCGGATCCAGGCCTTCCTTATCGAACACAGCGTCCTGAGTAAGAGTCAGATCGGCTTTCTACCAAACCATCGCACCACTGATCATATTTACACCCTACACACCCTCATCAACCAACATCTTCACCAAAAAAGCAATACCAACATTTTTGCATGTTTTGTAGACTTTACAAAAGCATTTGATTCGATTTGGCACACAGGATTATTTTATCAGGTTTTAAAAAGTGGTGTAGGGGGTAAAGTATATGACATCATCAAGTCCATCTATTCGTACAACAAATGAAGCATAAAACTCGGCAAGAAAAGGACAGAATACTTCACTCAAGGGCGTGGGGTGAGACAGGGCGTGGGGCGAGACAGGGCGTGGGGCGAGACAGGGCGTGGGGCGAGACAGGACATGGGGCGAGACAGGGCGCGGGGTGAGACGGGGCGTGGGGCGAGACGGGGCGTGGGGTGAGACGGGGTGTGGGGGTGAGACAGGGCGTGGGGTGAGACAGGGCGTGGGCGAGACAGGGCGTGGGGTGAGACAGGGCTGCAGCTTGAGTCCAACTCTGTTCAATATTTACATCAATGAGTTAGCGATGTTACTGGAACAATCTGCAGCTCCTGGACCCAAACAATACAGAAGTCAAATTTCTGCTCTACGCAGACGACCTGGTGCTGCTGTCTCCTACTGAACACGGCTTACAGCGGCACCTGGACCTGCTGGAGCGGTTCTGTCAGAACTGGGCCCTGACAGTCAATCTAGCAAAAACCAAAATTATCATCTTCCAAAAAAAGGCCAGATCTCAGATAAACAGACACATGTTCACTCTGGGAAACTCCATCCTAGAACACACGTTATATTACGACTACCTGGGACTGAAACTCAGCACCTCCGGAGGCTTCGATCTGGGAGTGAATGCACTGAAAGAAAAAGCACGAAGAGCTCTATATGCAATTAAGAACAGATTCTACAGAATACACATCCCAATTAGAATCTGGTGTAAAATGTGTTGATTGCATCATCGCACCTATTGCGCTGTACGGATGTGAGGTCTGGGGTCGACTCAGTAAACACGACTACACTTGCTGGGACAAACATCCCACAGAGTCCCTGCATGCAGAATTCTGTAGAAATCTCCTCAAAGTTCAGAGAAAAACACCAATTAACGCATGTAGGGCAGAATTAGGCCGATTCCCGCTGATTATAGCCGTCCAGAAAAGAGAAGTAAAATTCTATAAACATCTAAAATTGAGTAATGAAAACCCCCTGCAGTACGAAGCACTGAGAACCCGAGAGCTCGGCCCTAAACCCAGTCCCCTCTGTCAGCTGGTCCTGAGAATCAATAACACACTAACCCCTAACACACTGCAGTCTCAGAGCACTGATCAGATGAGGAGAGAGTATCTGCAGCACTGGGACAGTCAGACCCAAACCCAGTCCAGACTACACTGCTATCGGGCCCTAAAGAGAGAGCGGAGGAACCGGCAGAGTGTCTCTTCACCGTCAGAGATATAAAGCAGAGACGGATCCTGACCAGGTACAGGCTGAGGGACACCGTCTGGCTGTAGAGACGGAGGAGACACAGGAGAACCTGGAGCCCAGAGAGCAGAGACTGTGTGCTCAGTGTACGAGCGGTGAGGTCGAGACGGAGATGCACTTCCTTCTTTACTGCCAAAAATATCAACATATAAGGAGCAACTTCACTGAGATCATCACTCACAAAATCCCAAATTACTCCAAATTAACAGAAGGTGAAAAAATGAGAATCATTTTAGGAGAAGGACGCACTACTACCCTTTATTTCTCTATATAATCCTGTGCTACACTAATACACTACCCAGCGTTTCACTAGTGCTTGAATACCATCACGATGGAAAGTTTTTATTTCATTCCACCAGAGCTTCAAATCTGAAACACTGGACTCCCAGGAACTCCTTTAATGGTCCAAACATGTGGAAAGGGTTTGGAGTGAGGTCGGGGCTGTACGAGGATGCGGCCAGCTGAGTTCCTGTAATGTGCAAGTGGTGTTGGTGAATGATTGTTAGTACAGTTCCCACAGACAGATGGGTTACTTCCATTAGTTGGCATCAAGTTATCAGTCGGATTTTTTCAAGAATCAGGGAACGACTGCAGTGGACTCTGGGACACCTCGGCCGGGATCATCATTGACGGATGTACGGCCTTTTAAAAAACTTGTCCACCTTTCAAATTTTTTTACTGTGACTGAGTCTCACTGTGCTTCAGAAGAAGTCTTCTGTAAAAGACAATTGGTTTTATGCCTAAAGGACCAGAAATTTCATCCAGAGTCTAATATTTTACATGTCCATGCACTTCATAGAAATTAATTAAATACTGCATATTGCATTCAATAATGTCCAATTCAATTAATGTCTATTCAGGTTTAGTGTAATTTATTCAGTATTTTTTTTCTTGTGTATGTCTATCTATCTATCTATCTATCTATCTATCTATATATATATATATATATATATATATATATATATATTGTACTTTTGTCCAGAGAGTATATTCAGAGAGTGAAAAGACTACAGATACAAGAAAAGGTACAGAAAGAGAGACATAATAAGCAAGAGACATAAATAGAAAATGGGCTGGGTGCAAAGGAGAGAATAATGATGTGAAAGAACATTGAGAGGTATTTATGAAGGCACAGAAAGTGAGTGATTACGAGAGAGGTAGACGGTGGATAAATATACACATGCAAGGAAAGAGAAAAAGAAAACTGAAAGTTTGTGGCAGAAAATTACTGACAAAGAACATTTTGTGCAATGATGGAGAGATTGTGAAACAGATGGATAACAGAAGGGGCATTGTTCATCTGTTTATTATTATTATTATTATTATTATTATTCTCAGTTTTCAATATTTCTGTCTTTCCTGGTTCTCAGTTTTTCTCAGTCTGTTCCCATTTGCCATCTAGTCTAAACGTCATGCTGTGTTCATCATCTGCTGTGTGAGGAGACTATATTGCCTTTTCACACAATATAGTTAGTACTGTGTCTAATGTGTGACAGTACATGGATAATCCACTGGACAGCTGTGTGGAAATGTGGACGAGTGCTCCTGGTCCTACCTCAGGAAAAACCTTTCCGAATGCTTGAGTAAACATCAAATGGGATCATTAGTAAGCATCAGATGGGCTTTTTTCGCTTTTGCCTCCCCAAAAGCTCCATAACCTGGCACATTTTAAAAAGCGTGTTTTGTTTATTTACTAATATTTAACCAAGTTAGCTTGTTTGCTTCTGTGCTATACCCTAAGTCTAATTCAATTGGTCAAGGCTGTGGGTAACTGGGTCACTGACTTGAAGGTTGGGAGTTTAAGCCCTAGCACCACCAACTTGCCACTGTTGTGGCCTTGAGTAAGGCCCTTAACCCTATCTGCTCCAGGGGCACTGTATCCTGGTTGATCCTGCACTCTGACCACAGCTTCCTACCTAGGATATGCGAAAAAATCATTTCACTGTGTTCTAAGGTGCTGTACATCTGACAAGAATTTGAATAATTATCACTTATTAATGTACAGGACATCACTGCATCGGTGGCATGGGGGTGATTAGCCTGTGGTACTGATGACATGTTATTGAAGACCAGGTTGCTTTGATAACAGTCTCCAAATCATCTGTTTTGTTCGGTAGGGTTTTTCTCATCTTCCTGTTGACAATGGTCTGGGTCTTTTTCTCTTTGGCCCAGGTGCGATGCGTCTGCTGTTGTCTTAGGTTTAGGAGTGACTGAATACTACAAATGTGAAAGTCCATTTCCTGAAGACGTCTGTGGGTGGGGAATACACTTTATTGTGACTTTAGTAAATAGGCTTTGCTTGACAATTGTCTTAAGTCTGCGGTCATCCCTGTTTCTTGTGCACCTTTACCTACCAGTCTTTTCCTTTCAGTCAAGTTTTCATGAATATGCTTCAACACAACACCTTCTGTGATGTTCCCTCCTTATACTAGAGGGTGTCGATGATCAACTTCTGGACAACTGTCAAGTCAGCAGTCTTTATATAATGTATACATGGTGACACTGTATTAATACTTTAGGAATCATAATCTTACTCAAACTTGACATGAAATATTTAAATTAGGGCCAGGACTCGATAAAAAAAAATCTAATTAATTAGAGGTTTTGTAATTAATTAATCGAAATTAATCACTTTTTTAATCGCATATAAATATTTGACCTGAAAACAGTGAGAAGTTTTTCATATGGATTTTTAGTATACCATTGAATAATGACTGAATACATAAGCTTAAGCAACAAAATATTGTTTATTTTTGTTCAACCAAGTCCAACGGACCAGTGCAATATTGCCATTAAGTGTAGCAATAGAATATTTAGAAATATAGTAGCCTACATTTCAGAAATTCAGGTACCCTATAGGTAGGTAGACCTTGTGTAAACTGTTTTTTTAAGTAAAACACAATACTTTCAAGTACATTCAGAACATTGGAAACCCTGACTATTAAACCCTGACGCTTCCATCCATTCGTTTTTTATAACAAAATTTCCATCCACAGGGCCAACCAAAGCGTCTCATCAGCTCCTGTGTCCATGTTCACTGTGGTTTGTTTTTGTCTGAACGCTAGTTGGTGCTCCAGTATAATCGGTCCGCCGAAACTCATCCAGTGAGAAACGTTCCGCGGTGCAAAAATAAGTGCGATTAAAATGCGTTAAAAAAAATTAACGAGTTATTTTTGTGTAATTAATTTATCTAAATTAATGCATTAAAGTCCCGGCCCTAATTTAAATATTTAGAAATTTTAGATTTTCCGATTAAGATTTTTGATTTTTCTGATTTATAAGCTGTGAACATTAAATTAAAATCAAGCAAGGCCTGAAATATTTCACTTTAGTGTAATTAATCTAGAAGATATGTGATTTTGACTTCCTTATATTACAAAAAAAAAAAAACTTTTTGGTCATATTCTAATTTACAAATGTTTCTCAGTGCCAGCATGATGTCAATCTGTCCTCTACTTGTGCATTTGAGGCACACTGCGTTACAGCCCAGAGTGGCACTGAACACAAAAATCTGGACATTTTGTCTCATCCACCTAACACCACAGGAAGCGTTAAGCACCAAAAAGTCAGAGACATAATTGGGAGACCTCATGCCAGTTCAAACCAAGAGGACAAGCGTCTCCAAATCACTTGATCCCTGTGACAGCCTAATCACCTACCATGGGTGCAAAACCTTTTTCTAACAACAGGACTAGAGACAAAATAGGAACAAGTAAGAATCTGCTCACCAGTCCGTACCATGAGGTGATTCAGACCGACTTCATTCTCATAAACTATAGATTTGTCAATTCATAAGTAAAACATAGCTAACACTTACAATAATTCACTAATAACACAAAGCTAGCATGTAATCTAATTTAATAGTAAAACAAAGCTAGCACATAATGTAATTTACTAGTACCACAAAAACTAATTAATCAGTCACACAAAGCTAGCATTTAAACTATTCACTAGTTACACAAGGTTAAACTGTAAGCTAAATCACTAGTAATGCAAAGATAGCACATAAAGCTAGCTTATAATGATAACTAATTCATGAGCCACACAAAGCTAGCACATAAAGTAATTTACTAGCATCACAAGGCTAATAAATAAACAAATTTACTAGGTAAACAAAGCTAGCACATAAACTAACTAGTAATTTACTGTACTAGCATCACAAGGCTAATAAATAAACAAATTTACTAGGTAAACAAAGCTAGCACTAACTAGTAATTTACTGTATTAGCATCACAAGGCTAGCACATGGATTAATTCAATTCATTTAATTCAATTAAATTAATGGATTAACTCACTACTAACACAAAACTAAATTTGTGGTAAATTTATCATTTACATAATGTATGAATATAATGCATCAACTAATCTTAATGATAAATTTAATATTTAAACTAACTGCTAATATACAGTAGCTGTTTATCTATCTTTAGTATTATAAATTTAGCTTGTTTGCTCAGCCATTTTGTGACGTAGAATCACACAGGAACGTCCTACAACCAGCTAACTTATAAAATTAGCCGGGCTACGATAGAAAGAACTTTTAGGTTTAGGGCACAAGTTAGCATTTGTTGTTGAGAATTCAGCAGAGAGAGAGAGAGAGAGAGAAAGAGACGTAAATAAAGGCACATTTGAAGTAGATGCTAGCTTTGCGCAGGTGGTAGAAGGTCTCTGAGCCACCAGGGGGCAGTATACGAGTCCAGGATCTGTCAAGGTCTATCAGGGGTTGTGACCGTTGTCCGAATTGTAGAAAAATTCATGTGGGATGGTGTGGTCAAGGTTTGTTTTTTCCTGGGGGTGGGGCGAAGACGAAGACGATCTACAACTAACCATATAAAATAATTTTTAAGAAAAGTTTTATTAACAAAATGCAAGCTTAATAATTAAATCAACTTGAAACCATAAAAACAAAACACATGCATTTAAACATGCAGTTGTCAAAACCATCATTTGAACTTTCGTCCGGGGAAGATTATAAGAGTAGAATAAAAATCTACATAAACATTAGTAATTAAATAATTTTATTTAGTAGCATTGTAGTTTTCTATGACTATGCACCAGTTTCTCTTTAAAAATCATTCTCTCTCTCTCTCTCTCTCTCTCTCTCTCTCTCTATATATATATATATATATATATATATATATATATATTTTTTTTTTTTTTTTTTTTTTTTACCATTTTGCACCCAATCACATAAGTGAAGCCACAAAATCAAATGGGGGGGAAAAAAACATCTTCTTTAAATTGAGAATGAAATTACACAAATTGGGGAAAGAACATGTCTTTTATTATTAAAGCTGTCCGTCATTTAGAAAAGTCCCGTTTTAAACTGAATCCTTTGTTTTCACTGTGTTTCTGCTGAGAACATTTGTGCGCATGTATCATACCATCAGTTCTCGTCTTTTTGAAATATGTCAAAATATGTTGAACATTGCAAAAATTATGCAAACTTGCATGAGCTTGTGAGCAGAGCGTTACAATATAAGCTTCTAATTGGCTAATCGCTGTTATTTATAGTTCGTAGATGATCATATATTCATTCATTCATTCATTCATTTTCTTTACCGCTTAATCCTGTGTTCAGGGTCGTGGGGGACCTGGAGCCTATCCCAGGAGACTTCGGGCACTAGGCGGGGTACACCCTGGACAGGGTGCCAATCCATCGCAGGGCACAAACACATACACACACACTATGGGCAATTTGGGAACGCCAATTAGCCTAACCTGCATATCTTTGGACTGTGGGAGGAAACCGGAGTACCCGGAGGAAACCCACCAAGCACGGGGAGAACATGCAAGAGACGGGAATCGAGCCTGGCCGGGGAATTGAACCCGGACCCAGGAGGTGCAAGGCGACAGTGCTAACCACTACACCACCGCGCCGCCATGATCATATATAGAGAGTTTTAATATTTAATTTCATGAAAGATTTTACATAACTCATAACATTATCAATCTAACGGGGATGGTAAGGGGGTGGTTTTCCAGAGCGGATGGTTTTTGTCATTTTTTGCACATCCCCCCTTAAATCGAGCCCTGGTTATGACCAGATTTCAGATACACCAAATACGCATCATGTTATGCACAGAACTGAAAGCAAGTACGTTTTTCGAAGCTTCTGTTCATCCCAACGTCTTTTAAGACACTCCACTTTAAGTGGACCTGCAACCCCTGGAACTGACCCCTGGATCAGAGTGCATGGATGATGCAGGATTGTGTGACTCACGGTAGATCCGAGGCCCCGTCTGAGCCGAGCGTTTAGAAGAACAAAAGCTCTGTGCAGAGCGTGGTTGGCCGTCGTCATGGAGATCTAGCTTCCTGCTCGATGATGCCGGAGAAATGAAAAACACGCACAGGAGGGGGTTTACAAATGACTCTTTATCTCACAGGTGGTTGCAGTTGACTCGTTTGCGCCAGTGGTTTCAGAACCGTATTCCTAATGACGCACATGACCAGGTTTAACGATGTGAGAGTGCGATGACGGAATGTATAGATACATATATGGGTGAGACAAAGAAATGGCCTTCAGGCAAAGGTTAGAAGTGAGTCAGCCGGTAAACAAGTAGTGAAGGCAAACGCACTAATCTAATAAGGAAACACTCATTAGATTGCAGCTGAGGATAGTTTTGAGTCCTTTTTGTAGGACAGGAGTTTTCCTCCGTGTATTAGGCGACTTCGCTTTTCAGATCATATAGAAAAACTACAGTATTCTGTACATTTAAACTGTTTTTATATCATCTTGTCTATTGAAGGCTTATTTTTGTATCAGTGCTCAAAACACGTTGTTGATTCGATACACTCAAGGCACAAGATGTTAGATTTCATAATTTATTCCAACAAAATTCCACACATACATCATCATACAGTTTAATAAATAAAATCTATATATTACATTTACTGTTTATAAATATTTTGTTCAATAAATATTAGTTCTTCAGATGACAAAACTATACAACATAAAAAATTTTTTAAGTAGGATTTGTCACTGTTTCCTTGTGCAAAAGTGTGCTCACAGTTTAATTCCAGTGTTTCTTTTTTATCTTCTTCTTCATCTCCAAGTTCAGCATTATGATTGATGGCCTCCTACTGTTGGTTTCCTGCTGATGTCCTTCAACAATTCGTTCCTCATTAGTTCCTGGCACCTTTCAGACTGTTATATCCTCGAGTCCACCTCGGCCATTGAGACAGCGGTCGTACTGTATGTTTGAAGATCTGCTTCCAGTGTGTCCAGTGGTTGGAGAGAAGTTCAAAGCTTTGTGTGTCTGCTGAGCTCCATGTAGAGTGGAGATTTTAGAAACCGAGGGTAGCAGTCCTTCTCCATCAGAGTGTAGATCTTGCTCTGGGCCAGATCGAAGCAGGAGATGGTCGGCTGCTCCATGTTGCTCTTTGTGGCGGTTTTCGTCTCGTGATCGAGATTCACCTGAGGAACAAGAGATGGAGGTAATGTTGGTGAAAAATGGCAAGAGAGATTTTGAAGGAAATAATAGTAATTGTTTCTACATGTTATGCACAGAGAATATCTTGCTTGTTGGATAGTTACCTCTCTTGGTGCGTCGCTGTCAATGAACTCCTTGTAGATTTTCTTGGCTTTGGAGGACAGTTTGGAGGACGTCTTCGTGTTCTTGTAGTCCTCACAGGCGAGGTAGAAGGCAAGGTTTTCCTCACTGTGCTCGGACAGCAGGAACGCTCGGAAGGCGCACAACCCATCTACATGCAACACATAAATATTTCATTTAGATAAGAACCAATGAACAGTATGGAGCACTGCAGTCGCTCACGGTAATCTCTACATCTTAGGTTTCGATTTATAACTGACCTTTGTGAGTCAGCAGCTTCTGTAAGGAAGCTCTCCATGTGAGCGTGTCGTCCGTCCTCAGCTTGTCAGTTTTGTTGAGCTCCTGCTTCTGGAGGAAACTTCCCAAGCGCGCCTTCAGCTCTTTAACTCTGTGAAAGATGAGAAAAGATGAGTTTAACTTAAAAACCTACATTTTAAACAGTATATAATGTCATTGCTTATATTTACACCTGTACATGCGACTATTTTCTATAGAAATGCCGGCAACGATCTTTCAAATATCTGTTCAGTGAAACCATTAAATAATGACAATAAAGGTAATAATAATAATAATAAGAATACAAAGAGCATGAATAAATGCACCGTACCTCTCCAGGCAGGTTACTGGCAGTGATTCCAATCCTTGGCACATGTTGCTCTGGTTGTCTGAGACCCAGCTGTGTGCTGAACACTTGAGTGTGTTATTGTGAGAGTTGAGATTCTGACCGAAAGCCAGCGGCACGCTGCTATTTATACCACAGAGCATCCTTGTCCTCAGCCAGTCAGGAGGAAGTGGGAGGCGTTTCATTCTCCTGAGCTCAGCTGTGAATCATTTCCAGTAGACGCCACTGACTCTGAGGTTCAAGGTAAAAAAAAAAAAAGGAAAGTGGAAAAAAAATAATCTATGCGCCTAGAATAATTGGGCACAGGAAATGTACCAATTAGCTGAATGCAGAAGGGAAACATTGAAAAAAAAAAACAATTTCAAAGGAACACTGATGTGGGAGTCACTGCGAAATTCAATCGCAGACAGGAATTCAGCAGAAATAAAAAAACAGATAAATATTATCGCAACCTCTGTTTATTGAATTAACTGCGAAATCGAATTTGGTTTTTATACCATAGAAGTTCGGAATAATCCTTATTGCGTTTTCTATAACACAATTAAACCACTACACAGTTAAACTCTTGCAGGAAAAATGTTGCGCTACAGTACATGAACCGACAAAGGAGGACGTAAATTACAGAGCATTTCCATTTAAACAAATAACTCAAAAGACATCTGTTTAATATGTTGCCTCGTTCATTCTAATAGCATTTCTATCTCCATTCAGGATTGTCCTCTTATAAAAGACTATCACAAAATGTTCTTGCTAATTAAAAAGGCTAAATTAGCTCATGAGTTGCCTCACTAGATATAAGTAGTCCAGGCTTGCTTCTTACTCTTAGTTACTCTTTTATTACTCAATAGTTAACAGTCGGATCTAATTACTGAACAAAAAAACATCCTACCAAAAAAATAATTTCCAGCATTCATGTATGAGAAAGGTCTAAGTGTTGTCTTTGAATTGATTTAAAAAAAAAAAAAAAAAAAAGTTTGTCCCTGTTTGGTGAATGTGCTTAGCTATCAACCTAGCTACAGTAGCTAGCTGGTTCCTACTAGTTGGCATTACAAAACATATATTTGAACTGTGTTAAATCCATACATGTTTATTTCTTTAAGAATTACTAATAAATTTAATTTCAAAGATTAATGAACTTGACAATCCTGTTAGATTCTCTACATTACCGATTTGTCTACTTTCATGTGTCTGCTACAATCTGAGCGATGTCTGTCTGGAGTTTAACAAAATATATATATCGAGGTCTATGCAAACAAAATGGTCCAAAACTGAACTTTTCAGCCATGAGATATATTTCAAGTTTATAGCACAAACGCAACACTGATGAACACTCTGAGACTCTGAGAACAACGATTCTACTGAGAAGCATGGTGGTGGTAGTATGTTATAGGGTGCTTTTTACTCAGCAGTAAGATGTCTGAGACTAGCCAGGAATGAGAGCTGAATAGAAGAGCCAGACTGCCTTGCATTTTTACTGTAGTCTTGAGGCAGATTCCTCCGGGCGTCCAGACTCACTTCTTTGCCAGATTTTTGTCTTTAATTTTTAGTCCAGTCCCTGAAGACTTTCAGAGGAATGTTTTTAATTTGTTAAATTAAAACAGGTCGATGATTAGTATTCTAGTGATGCTGAATGCTGAGTGGTTGGAACAGACGAGAGGGGAAATGAGGTCGTTGCTGAGGCTGTTAAATAAACAACCTAATTTTTTCATTGTATATTTAGACACTTTGCAGCCTGTTGCACTAAACATTTTTTTTACTCATTTCTTTCATTTTATCTACCTAATTTGGTTCAATATAATATTCATAAATAAGCGGCTCAAGCGGCCACTTTTTTTTTTTTTTAAACTTTTTTTTCCTGCTTATACATTTAGAATTATAATTATAAATCATACAGTATTATATACACTAAATGATGATGTTATTATGTTTGGATTTAAGGAGGCTAGTTAGTGCATTAGTACTGAAAAACTCAATCTTGTTTTGTGGACTCACACTTGACACAAGGCGTTCGCTTTTTTATAATTTATTATAGAGACAGATCATTTATTCCAACAAAATTCCACACATTCCTTCACATACACCATACAGTTTAATAAATAAAATCTATATATTACATTTATATAAAACTTGTTTCAATAAATATCAGTTCTCCAGGTGATAAAACATACAAAAATTAAAGACATCATAGGATTTGTCACGGTTTCCTTGTGCAAAAGTGTGCTCACAGTTTAATTCCAGTGTTTCTTCTTCATCTTCTTCTTCTTCATCTCCAAGTTCAGCATGGCGATTGTTGACCTCCTATTGTTATTTTTTTCTCCTGATATCCTTCAACACTTTGTTCCTCACCAGTTCCTGACAGCTTTCAGACTGGTATCCGGCAGTTCCTCATTGAGACGGTGTTCGGATCAAGCTTGTACTGTATGTTTGAAGATCTGCTTCCAGTGTTTCCAGTGGTTGGAGACAAGTTCATAGCTTTGCTTGTCTGCTGAGCTCCATGTAGAGTGGAGATTTTAGAAACCGAGGGTAGCAGTCCTTCTCCATCAGAGTGTAGATCTTGCTCTGGGCCAGATCGAAGCAGGAGATGGTCGGCTGCTCCATGTTTCTCTTTGTGACGGTTTTCGTCTCGTGATCGAGATTCACCTAAGGAACAAGAGATGGGGGTAATGTTGGTGAAAAATGGCAAGAGAGATTTTGAAGGAAATAATAGTAATTGTTTCTACATGTTATGCACAGAGAATATCTTGCTTGTTGGATAGTTACCTCTCTTGGTGCGTCGCTGTCAATGAACTCCTTGTAGATTTTCTTGGCTTTGGAGGACAGTTTGGAGGACGTCTTCGTGTTCTTGTAGTCCTCACAGGCGAGGTAGAAGGCGAGGTTTTCCTCACTGTGCTCGGACAGCAGGAACGCTCGGAAGGCGCACAACCCATCTACATGCAACATAGAAACATAACATTTCATTTAGATAAGAACCAAGGAATTACACAGAGCACTGCGTCCACACGGTAATATCTGCATCTTGGCCTTCGGGTTTGTAACTGACCTTTGTGAGCCAGGAGATTCTGAAAGGATTTGAGCCTATCGTCCGTCCTCAGCTTGTCAGTTTTGTTGGATAGACCCATGAGATTGAGCTCCTGCTTCTGGAGGAAACTTCCCAAGCGTGCCTTCATCTCTTTGACTCTGTGAAAGATGAGAAAAGATATTTTAGTTGATTTTAACTTAAAAACCTGCATTTTAAACAATACTGTATATAATTGTCACTGCTTATATTTATACCTGCACATGCAACTATTTCCTATAGCAATGCTAGCAATGGCCTTTAATAATATCTCCTCAATAAGGACATTCAACAACAACAACAACAACAATAATAATAATAATAATGCAAAGAGCATGAATAAATGCACCGTACCTCTCCAGGCAGGTTACTGGCAGTGATTCCAATCCTTGGCACATGTTGCTCTGGTTGTCTGAGTCCCAGCTGTGTGCTGAACACTTGAGTGTGTTATTGTGAGAGTTCAGATTCTGACCGAAAGCCAGCGGCACGCTGCTATTTATACCACAGAGCATCCTTGTCCTCAGCCAGTCAGGATGAAGTGGGAGGCGTTTCATTCTCCTGAGCTCAGCAGAGTTTCATTTCCAGTAGACGCCACTGATGGTGGGTCAAGGTAAAAAAAAAAATAAATAAAAATAAATAAATAAATAAAATAAATAATTAATAAAGAAATGTAAAACATAAGAGATTTGCTTTCTTGCTATTAATAATGCTTTGGAGAAGACGATGATGATGTAAGCAGGATGTTGTGAGTTCAAGTCCCAGAGGTTGGGCTTTTGAGACGCTCCCCTGCTCAGTATATTAGATGTATGTTGTTTAGTTTAGTTAATTCTACAGAATCCTGAATAACAGGAGACGCAATGTTGGAGACAGGATTCAAGCATATTAAAGGTATACAGTAAGACTAAGAATAACGCTAATGATGTCAGCACGCTCATGATGTAATCACACAATTCTACTTTTGACAAACAGTTTAAGCTCTGTACAGCTGTAGTGTATATTTATTATTAGTTTGATATACTGTAATTGAATCCTAAAAGCTGCAGTAATAATAAACATGTTTTAGTTCCATAGTTTTTCTTTTTCTTACTACAGTTGCTGATTACAAATTATTTTAGGTGATACTCGACTAGATTTCTGTTATGAAATATTCAGCATTTTGTATTTGCCACAATATCATGTAATTATCTAATTAGTGAACTTAAACTGCGCCATTTGGCAAAACTTACATGTATATTATTTTTCTTTATTGTTTTGTTTTTTATTGGATGAACCAATGGCAGCTTGGAAATTGATGGAAATTGACCTCATGACCATGTGATGTTGGTAGTCCAGTGTTTTACCAATGAGCAACAATATAACTACAAATGGATGTTTTAGGACATAAGACGTGAATATATCCACTTTAAGAATATTTGGCCAAACCGGTTAATTACTGAATCCAAGTGTTTCAATCAGACTCCTTATCGCCAGTGAAGGACAATCTCAATGCTTCAGCAATCCGAGACATTTCGGACAATGCTACAGTATGCAGCGACAGCGACATGGTTTGATGATTTCGGCGTGGAAGAACTTGACTGGCCAGCACACAGAGCCCTGACCTCAACTCCATTGGGCACATCGGGGATGAACTGGAACAGAGATTTTTAACCAGGCCTTCTCGTCCAACATCAGTGGCTGACCTCATAATTAATCTACAAAGTGAATTCCCGCGAAATTTCCACATAATCACTCCAAAATCTTGTGGACAGCCTTCCAAGAAGAGCGGAAGCTGTTATACTGTAACTGCAAAAGGGAAATCAACTCCATGTTGAAGTAAATGTGTTTGGCAGGTTTGGCCAAATACTTTTTTCCCCATATACTCTGTGTGTATACAGTATACAATATGTATATATATATATAACCATCCATCCACGAACCTCTGTAGTCCAACCAGGGACCGTGGAGGCTTATGGGGACCATTGTATTCATTCCCATTTTATATGACTGTGGTAGGACCTCCGGTCAACATTCACACACACATTCACACCCTACGGGCAGTTAGGAAACGCCAATTAGCCTAAGCCGAATGCCTTTGAACTGTGGGAGGAAAGCCAAGGATCAAGCACAGGGAGAACATGCAAACTCCATGCACACACACACACACACACACACCCAGGAATCGAACCCAGGACCTGGAGATGCAAGGAGACAATGCTAACCACTAAGCCCCTATGCCAAATGTATTATATATACTATGTTATATAATCAACTCTGGGGTAACAACATCTGCATCATTAAATTCTCTTTAATTTGTGCCTTCAAAGTCTCACCTACCTCTGAAAAATAAAAGCTTCTAATATTACACATTGACTCATGCAAAGGTTCTGAATGAATAATGTTTTTTAAAGGCTGCCATCGACCCTGAAATAACTGCAGACGTATTTCTCGTATGCATGCATTAAGCTCCTCTAATTATGGACTCACGCTTCCTGTCTGTAAAGTGCTACCTATGGCATGGCAGCAGGAAGGCGCTGTCTCGAGTGCCGTTCGTATTAGCTAAGGACAAGGAAGGAGAAGGAAGTGGCGGGGGTCTTAGGGTTCCTTGAAACAGTCAGGAGGAAATCCTCCCACGCTTCGGTTGGCTGTGAGTCGCTGCTCGCGGTGTCTGAATGCAGAAAACAAGGTTCTGTAGAAAAGGCGTTTTTAAATGCGTCCACAGTTTCCTGAGGGCCATCGCACACACTTTAATCCCTGACTCATTCTCCATGGATTCAGGCGGCAGGATAGAGGTGCAGAATGCACATAATGTACAAAACATGTGATGGAGAAATCTCTTTTGCTTGCTTGTATTCAGATTAGTTGCTATGGTATAAGTGGAATATAAAACTTTGAGACGTGCTGTTATGGGAAGTAATCAACTCTGCTTTGCACCAGACACATTAAACCAAGCGAGCATTGATTATTTTCATTGATTATTCCCACTTACTCAAAAGAATAAAAGTAAGGGGGGTGTTCAAGTCTTACCAGGGTTAGAACATTCAGCTTGATCCTTGAAAATCGACTGATAATATGGTGCCAATCTGCATAAGAGACGCATCTGTCTGTGCGAACTGTACACACAATCATTCAGCAACACCACTTGCACAGTACAGGAACTCAGTCGGGAGTAACTGCCACATCCTGACCTCAGCCCAAGCCATTTCCATGTTTCTATGTTTTGTTCATTAAAGAAGATTCCTTGGAGGCCAGAATTTCTCTGATAGGAATCATGGCTTGGTGTACTCAGAGAAGTTCCTACTGACTATCCTAGCACTAGTAAAATGCTGGTCCATTAGTGTAGCAGTGGATAACTGTACGTATAGAGAGAAATAAAATAAATTTTTACTCTCATAACCCCGCCCTGTTATTCTGTACAATCGAACGTCCTGGTTTGACTTGAACACTTCATACATATTTTCCATACATTCTTCCAGACAGCCATACATTAAATTTAGTGGTGGTTCACTCCATATTAGCACCACTCCTTTCTCAAAGCATACATCCATATAAATCCAAAGCATAACCATCTGTTGGCCAAATGGTTAAACAATTTTCCATTTATATGATGTGTCTTCTGTAAAAGTTTAAGCTGCTGTTATTTACAATGAATCAACACCTTCTGACCAATCAGAATCCAGCATTTAACAACGCCTTGGTACAAAATAATGTACCACGTAGCTAGAGTTTTGTTTGGTGATGGGACATCAAAAAGAAAAAACAAAAAATGCTGTGCTTGTTATGTACAGAATAAGAAAGCAAAATGATTGGACTTCTTCACCCACTCAAATCTCATGTAACTATTACAACTTTTAAGACTATTAGCTTTTTTTCCCTTGAATTTTTTTATTCTCTTGTTTTTCAAAGGAATATCATTCAATTTCGTTGTTCGTATTATATTGCTTAATTTTTTGCTGCAAAAATGAAATTTCAATTTCCATGTATATTTCATGATACTGTATAAATACTGTACATACTGTATATTGTGATGATCCAAATTCCAAATAAATCTTTGGGTATACAGTATAATCCACCCGTTGAACATTAAATCTGTGGGTAAACTGTAAGAAAACACTTTAAGTTGTTTGTAAACATCTATGCAAAATTACCTTTAATACTTACGGTAGTATTTTATAGACTGAAATGTCTTTGGATGTTTTATTGGGTGAGTGCAGATTTTGGACTCAGGTGTTGGTGAAAGAGGGGTGGTGTGGGCAACCTTGATCAAAATGATCAAGAACAATTATCCAAGCAGCACAGATACAGTACGTGCCGGCAACTCAGCATGGGTCAAAGATGATTAGAAAAATATACATATGTGCAGAGGTGGAAAGTAATGAATTACATTTACTCGCGTTACTGTAATTGAGTAGCTTTTTTTGTGTATTTCTACTTTTTAAAGTAGTTTTAAAAATCTGTCATTTTACTTTTACTTAAGTATGTTTTGTTTGAAGTATTGTAATTCGCTACATTTTAAATCATATTCGCTACTGAGTAAAAAATAAATGAATGAAAATGATAAAATAATAAAAATATTATGCTTTGTATAGGCGGCGCGGTGGTATAGTGGTTAGCACTGTTGCCTTGCACCTCCAGGGTCTGGGTTCGATTCCCCGGCCAGACTCGATTCCCGTCTCTGTGTGCATGGAGTTTGCATGTTCTCCCCGTGCTTGGTGGGTTTCCTCCGGGTACTCCGGTTTCCTCCCACAGTCCAAAGATATGCAGATTAGGCTAATTGGTGTTCCCAAATTGACCGTAGTGTGTGATTGAGTGTGTGAGTGTGAATCCCTGCGATGGATTGGCACCCTGTCCAGGGTGTACCCCGCCTAGTGCCCGAAGTCTCCTGGGATAGGCTCCAGGTCCCCCACGACCCTGAACACAGGATTAAGCGGTACAGAAAATGAATGAATGAATGCTTTGTATAAATGCTCCGTTGCTCCGCGTGTGTGTATCATGTCCTGGTCGCGCGCCGCTCCAGACTCCACTCCAGGTTTTCTGACATCGGCATCTTCCTGACCTTCCACACGGTCGCTTCCGCCCTGAGTGACATCATCGACTAGCGCGACCATATATAAACCGGAGAGAGACGCGGGAAAGATAAAAGAGGTTGTGATTTTGGCGTTTTGTATTCCGGTTTTGACTTTTTGCCTCCAATTGACTTTGATTATTGCTTTGTCCCTTTGGTTTGGTTGGTCTTTGTATATATTTGTAGATAATTTCATTGTTTTTGGTTTAGGGAGTCCGGGAAGGTACCTGTATTTTTGTTTCTGGGTTTTTTTTTTTTTGTTGTTTCTTTTTGCAGGTAATCTAGCTACTAAATATAAATACCATTTTGTTTGTTATTTTGGCCTGGGTCCATCCTGACTCTGATCCTCCTCCTCCTCCTGGTGTGTGTGTGTGTGTGTGTGTGTGTATATACAAACCTCATTATTTCATCAGTTAATGATTGGATCGAGTTCTTTCTGCCATATACCACCATTTCCATACAGTTTAAAATAGAACCCTGAACCAGTCTTTTGCTGTATGACCCTAGACTGGGACGTAACACCATATTTAAGTGACCACTTTGATTCTCAAGCACAAGAAAGACAACAGCTTTATTATGCAAAGGTGTTCCTTCAGTTATAATCAACTAGTTTGAGATTTACATCTGCTCATCTTTTTTGAACTACGCTAGAATGCCTCATCCCACCCCCACTGTTAAAAAAATTAAAATAAAAAATTAACTCGGTAACTTTTACTCTGAGTAAATTTTTTAATGAGCTACTTTTTACTTTTATTTGAGTAGATTGAGTAACTTTACTTGTACTTAAGTAAAATTTCACTGAAGTAACACTACTTGTACTTGAGTACAAAATTTAAAAAAGTAAAAAAAAAACATATTTTGTAAGAAGTCTCCAGTTTCAGTGTTTGAAACCCAACTCAGTAAATTACATTTTTGTCCGAGAAGTTTTCAGTTTTCTTTGCAACCATGAAACTTTTTTTCACGTCATTAACTTCAAGAGAGAAACAAACAGAGGCTGGTGTGCGAACATCTGTTTCGAGCTTCTAACACATAAGTGACAAAAACAGATCCACAATATGAAACTGTACTGTGCGTCCTCATTTACACATAGAGCAACGTTAGTCTTCAGATATAGGTTCAGCATAACAGTATACAACTTGCGATTGTTGGAAAATAATCCTCATCAACATCCTGGCTAGAATAAAAAAAAAAAAAAATGCAGTAAACTTGGACAGACTGTTCGTGACCTATTTTATTGCTACTAAATTACACGAGTACCTGGAGTCACTGAGTACATCACACCCACTGCAGCAGGCTGTTTTTGAGAAGCTACATATGTCTTTTTGAACTTGAGTCAGGGGTGTTTAGCAAAAATCACACAGTGTAGCTTCCAGCGCTGGCACAGAGACAAGTGACCCAGTTCCTGAGTGTAAAATTGAACTTACTTTGTTTGAAAAGTATGGTTATATCATTCCATGAACCATAAACGTTATGAGTTTATAATTATGTCTACATTATATTAGTATTATTCAATTCTAAAATTTCATATTATTAATACTGTTATTATAATTACACTATATATACTACTATTATTATAGTTGTACATATTATTATTAAGGTATAATTAGTTAATAGTTGTTAAGTTATGTCCAAAAGGGTTAAAGACTTCAAAGTCAGGCAAATCCAAAAAAAAGCATAATCAATTATTGTTTACACTGTATTATATATAAATAACATGAAGGCTTTGATAATAGTTTAATATTTACATATAGCATGAATAGTTTTCTTATTAATAGCTACAGATTAACCTGCTTTGGTGAAAACTATCTAGATTTTGCCCTACATACTGTATCAGAACAAACAAACAATCATGCAGCAAAATATTCCAGTTCATTACTATTTTTATTGGTATTTATTGTGAACTTTTGTCTGACCGCGTTGTGCAGACTAAATCAGGAATGAGGTCATGCCGGTATTTTGAACCGCAAAGACAAATTGCATCCATTCAAAGACAAACAGATGTGTGCTTTTTGTCCTTTAATAGTCTTTTTCTAGGTCAGAATTGTGTAACAGTACGTACCTACGGAGTGACGGAGTCTAAACACACTTGTTACGTGAGCTAAAGAGAACACGACGAGAACACAACTCACAGTACAATACAGCAAATGAGTTTTCCTTTAGCTTCATGACACAATTCAATCATGTCTGGGGATTATGGAGTCTAATTAAGCATTAAAGGAAAAAATGATTTATGTAACTTGGAAAGCAATTCAAGGCCCATGTTCTGTGAAGATCAATGCACATCATGAGAAACTAATAAAGTAGGTCAAGAACATGTACTGTATTTTATGAACTTCACTGTTGGAGAAACACTTACCAGGCAAGAGGATTTTTAATTTACAGTTTCTGTTTTATGAACTTTCCCAAACTCTGAAACCACCAGTAAAAAAGGCATTCTGCATTCTTTACTAATTTAATTATCAACAAAGTTTTAAATATTTCCATTTAGCTTATGTGGTACCTGCTGAGCTACTTAAAATTTTTAATTTTTACTAAAGTGAAAATCAAGTTGTTACAAAGTCGAAAAATTAGTTTTATTGGCCTAAGGCATTGCAACAACTTTTGTTTTTGATTTGGATGGATGAATTTATTTTTGCTTTGGGGAAACTTAAAAATATATTTATATTTAATAAAAATTATACCTTAAATAAAATTATAACATTTGATTTGAGAGAAAGTTAAAAAATTGCTTGTAACAAATTGAAGCAATTTTTTTAAAAAGTTGATCCAAAGTATAGTGGCATACACTCCAAAGTGTTTGCAAAACCTTGTGCTCATATGATATTTAGGTCAAATCCATAGCCATGACAGCTGAATACATATTTCACGAAAAGGAATCAGGCAACAAGAAAACACAAGACAAGAAAAATTTGATTTTGGATGCAGATAACATGATCAATATCACATTAGCTAACAAATACTGCAGAAACTTTTATTTGAACTTCTCTTCAACATTGGAAATACTGCATTTGTTTTAAATTTCACAATTGGAAAAATGTTTTCATGATCTTGGTTACTGGTAAAAACGTATTTTATGAAACTTGGCATTGGGGATAAAAAGTACTTTATAATGATCACTGTTGGAGCAACTTTTATGAACTTGTGATTTGAAAAACTTAGTTCATGAACTTCAGCAATGGAGAAACTTCAAAAGTGAAGAAAGTGTATTGTATTTTAACTTCACTATTGGTAACAAACCTCACCATTGGAGGAACTTTTTTATGGGCTTCACTAATTTGGTTTTTGAAACTTTAGCACAGGGGAAAATACTGTATAGTTTATGACCTGCATCATAGGATGAAACTTTACATGGAAAGAAAGTATGTTTGAACTTTGGGTTGGTCAAAATATTTTTATGAACTTCATCACTGAAGAGATTGTTTTTCATAAACTTCACCTTTGGTGAGAAAACTTGGACTTGGAAACTTTTCTATTCTTAGGTTCAGCATTGGGGATTTTTCTAGCTGTTGTTCTTGTTGTTGTTGTTTTTGTTGTTGTTGTAATTCCATAATTTAAGAAACTGTATTTCATAAATGTCACCACTAGAGAAATTCCGACGAACTTCAACAACGAAAAGAAAATAATTTGGCATAATAATAAACTTTGGCATTGGAGAACATGTATGATTTGGTCCTTGTAATTAAAGAAACTTAATGTTTAACAGTTGAATGAAGTTTATGATTACAGAACTGGTAGAAGATAAATTTGACCTTAAAAAAGGTCTAGTGAAAAGATTCTTACTGAAATATTTACCCAACAATTCATCTCTCCCTTTAATGTATTTGATACCTTTAGTGTTAAAACTTGGTTTAAGAATTTATTCTGCAAGGTGAATATAATTTATTTAAAAGCTGAATTTAAGGATGAGTTTATATTGAGTTTACCGCTTAATCCTGTGTTCAGAGTCGCGGGGGACCTGGATCCTATCCCAGGAGACTTCGGGCACTAGGCGGGGTACACCCTGGACAGGGTGCCAATCCATCGCAGGGCACACACACATACACACACTCACACACCCAATCACACACTACGGGCAATTTAGGAACGCCAATTAGCCTAACCTGCATATCTCTGGACTGTGGGAGGAAACCGGAGTACCCGGAGGAAACCCACCAAGCACGGGGAGAACATGCAAACTCCATGCACACAGAGACGGGAATCGAGCCTGGCCAGGGAATCGAACCCAGACCCTGGAGGTGCAAGGCGACAGTGCTAACCACTACACCACCGTGCCGCCTATGGAGAAAGTTTTTAAAGAAAAACATTTATTTGGATAGGAATTGTTTTACTAAGGAGGACATTCTTCAGAGCTGATCTAAAAGTGTGCAACATCTAGATGTTGTTTTTGAGTAAAGTTGCTTAGAAACTTCAAAGCGAAGTCTACCTTTATAAAGATGCTGATGTCTGAGATTTCTTTAAAAATAAAATGCTCAACTGAGTCAAAGTTCTAACAATAAACTGAACTTTATCATTCTCACATCAAGACTCTTGGATACAGATCCAAAAACATACTAATGTAATGTCATGCTGTTGCTTTGTCACTTTGTCGCTCTTGTTTGCACATTTGCATGTGCACTTTAGGTTGTCTTTTTGGTATAAATTGTACTTAGATACTTTTTTTTGTTAACTTAAAATTTTAATCTGTCTTGTCTTAGCTAGTCAGCTAATTAGGTTTCTTAGTTAGCTAGTTAGCTCATTTACTCACTCATCATCTATACCACTTTATCCTGTATTCAGGGTCGCGGGGTTACTGTAGCTAGTTGAATAGCTGTTAAATTTTTGTTGTTAAATTATGTTATACTGTATGTATGGTCCTGGAGGAACGTTGTTTTGTTTCACTGTGTACTGAACTGTATATGGTTGAAATGACAATAAAAGCCTACTTGAACTTGAACTTGAACTTCCATGCATTCTTAACTGCATGTCACTCTCGATCCTCCAGTCACTCTGCCTGACTTCAGTCATCAGAGTTCTATTGAGTAAGTTACAAAGACGAAGCCCAGCAGTGATAAATCATGACTCCAGCTGTTTATCTGGCAATTCATGAAATCCCCCCAATGAAATCTGCCCTGCAGTCAGGAGTTAGACGCACTCAAAAAGTACATGGGGAAAACGTTCGGGAAAGGGTGCAGGAAGAGTTCGCAGTTCATGGGAAATTGGCTTCCCATGAGTTTATATCCTTCTAGTCTGGTACACTGCCAGGAATTTCCTGGCAAGCGTTAAGCAGAGACTTTCCATTGTTGCAGCTTGCCAATCTTCAATGACTAAAGTCTATGATGATTAAAAATAGACTAACCCAAACAGACTACTTGTCAGATTAATGAGGGGATAAATACTGTTATTTCCAGTGGTGGAAAATACGAGAATTTGTCATTAGTCATTAGTCATGATCGGAATCAGTTCATTAATTTCTTCTTCTTCTTCTTCTGCTTCTTCAACATTTTAGCAAGTATTGTAGACAATTTGTTATTGAGCATAGTTGCATTTCTATGCAACACCTTCCCATTTTACTTACTACATTTTAGTTTGGACTTTTAAAAAAAATTATATATTATTTGTTCCTTTGGCCATTTAATTTTAAGAACCCTGTCCTCCTGCAGTATCATTCATTCATTCATTCATCTTCTATACCGCTTTATCCTGTGATCAGGGTCGCGGGGGGCCTGGAGCCTATCCCAGGAGGCTTTCGGGCACAAGGCAGGGTACACCCTGGACAGGGTGCCAATCCATCGCACACACACATTCACCCATCCATTCACACACTACGGGCAATTTAGGAACGCCAATTAGCCTAACCTGCATATCTTTGGACTGTGGGAGGAAACCGGAGTACCCGGAGGAAACCCACCAAGCACGGGGAGAACATGCAAACTCCATGCACACAGAGACGGGAATCGAGCCTGGCCGGGGAATTGAACCCGGACCCTGGAGGTGCAAGGCGACAGTGCTAACCACTACACCACCGCGCCGCCATTATTATTATTATTATTATTATTATTATTTTGCAACAGTGGCAACCTGGTGGAGCTGAGCATCGAACCGCCGATCTTCCGATCAGTAACTCAGTGCCTTAGCCCTCTGGTTGGTTAAAGTTTCATCCCTGGACATACACAAGGACATGACTCCTCAAAGACATGGAAACATGGACTAAAACATGGAATTTCACAATATAACTTTTTCAGAACTTTTAAACAGGATGTCATGAGGACGACTTTTTGATTAAGCTTCAGTCTTAGTCGTACTAATGACACACTTGATCCAATCGTTCTATGATACAAACATTTCATGCTACAGGAGCACAGAACTCTTGAACAATGTTCACGGTGCCTAGAAACGCTGACTTGTTTGCACCCTGATGATCTTCTGAGTATGAAACGCTGCGTTGTGTGGTTCCGCATATAAAACACTGCTATAAGCTTTCAGGGAAAAGCAGCAGTTGTGTGTGTGAGCGGGTGGGGTGAGGTGTTGGGGTATCGGGGGGGAGATTCTGTAAATTTGACTTTAAGATCATCTTCATTAACATTCTCCGGAAAAACCCTCTACTCGGAAAAATGGAAGCAGCAGGCAAATGAAAATGGCCTCGGTGAGCCGTGTTTTCATACAAAGCCCTAATTGGGAACATTGCAAAGTAAAGCTAGTGTTTGCCGAATAGCCACTAAGGACATCTGTCCGGGTGGTACAGATGATGTGCTGTGCATGCTTTTTGCATTATGAAAAAAATAACAAACAAGAACATGTCATAATGACTTGAAGGGCTAAAAAGCAAACAGGTCAAATTAACTTTGTGGTCATTAAGGGCATTTAAAGGTAAACGAGTACACTGTGTCTTGTCCTCCGTAGAGAGATAGCAGAAAGAACCAGAGAAGGATTGACAATTTAGGGATTTTCTCTTTTTTCCCCTCGGTCACTATATGAGACTTTTATTGTAATGTTATGCATCTACGTACCCCGCTCAGCTGTAACATTGAATCCCAAAACAGATCCTGTTTAGCCCCCAAATCTGGGGTTGAACTCCACAAGACCTCTGAGGTGTGCTCTGTTAACTGTGGATCCTTTGAGTGGTAGTGGGGTAGGGTCTCCGTAGGTCGGACTGGTATGTCCAGGGCGTTCCATGGGTTCTCAGTCGCTTTGGAATCTGTGGAGTTTGGAAGCCAAGTCAACAGCCTTGATTAGCCCCATACATGGCACACTGGTGTACTGGTGCATTCAGGAATTAGTGTTATGTTGACTTTACTGTGGGACCAGACCAAGCAGACTGGCCTTGGGTGGCCAAGATCCTGTCTCCATATAATTGATAATCATTGTTATTCAATCCACCTGGTTATGGTGTTAGCGTTGTGGCTTATTGGTGTAAAATGTTTATATATATATATATATATATATATATATATATATATATATATATATATATATATATATATATATTATTTTTTTATTTTATTTTATTTTTTTATGAAATGGAGCATATTTCATATCATTATAATATTTATGTCAGTATCTTTTATACACCTTATCAAGTGGGGTGGAAAAACGTACATGAAATGAATTAAATAGAAATAAAATTGTTCCTTGATGACCAGCATTGGCGAAATTTCACACATTCTATTGTGATGAGAAATTATTTACTGATGCCTTTCTTAAATAGTTTATAAATGTTACATTAAATAAAATGGCAGAATTTTTTTATTTTTTATAAAATATAATTTTTTTTTGTAAAAATGTTTTATAATTATATTTTCTAAAATGTTAATCGTTTGTTTAGTCTAATTTTTAAGCGTGTCATTTTATCATCCAAAGACTCTGCTTTTATTTAATAATAATAATAATAATAATAATAATAATAATAAAAAAATTGAAAAAAAAAATTTAAATATAAAAATAAAAAAAAAATTTTTGGGGGGGCGGGGGGTAAAATGAACAGCAATAAACAGTTTTCTGAGATATCTGTTGTATCTCTTGCTGTAAAATGAAAACCTCTTCTTCACCTCTAGTCTACAGGAGGAAGGGCAGAATTTCTTTCCTTCTTTCTAACAACACACTCAGCCTCAATTATCCGAGCATTGATTCAGCAATGAAAGTCACACACTAGAGGTGAAAAAGTACAGTACTGTATTTTACGTGGTTCGTGTCATGGAGTGTACAGCGATAAAAACAACATGAGCCCACATACACCTGTACAGGACAAGGTGGACAAAGGGAAAACCCCACAAAGAGTAATGATGTGGAAGCTTGGCCCACGCAGGTCCTCAGGGACTCGACGCTTTTGTCACTGAGCTGTTGAAAAGCCAGCAGGGAGGAAAAAAAAACGCTTGCAGCTCCGACCTACAAGAAAATGTCAGGAATGAGTAATACCTTACAATATTAAAGCTTTTAAACCGGGATACCTTTTAAAGGCTTCCTGTCACTTTGCTTAGCATGTGCGAAGTGAGCTGATTGTATTTCCCTCTACTGTATAGTGCTTGGGTTCCGTGCTCAGGTAAGGTTCACAGCTGGAAAGAAAGGCCACAGGAAATCAAAACACTGCTCTTTACAACCATGGTGAGCTAAAAAGAGAGATCTCATCTGATTGTTCTCATCTAACCAAGAACATAGTCTTCAGCTGGTCAGGTTTTGGTTTAACAAGCACGTTTCACAATTATTGAAATGTAACCATAAATAGATGCACCACATCACAATGTCATTGGTGTATAGAAGAATGTCTGGCTCCGTACATATCTCCTTAAATATAAGAAAAATACACAAGAACAAGAGATCTCCCTGCGGATAATGATTACTGATGCGACTCCTAGACGTCCAAATGAAAAGCCCTAGCTACTTCCCAAAAGCACTTTAATTTACATATCTAGTTTAATCTAGCCTCCAGCTTCTGATTCTTCTGATTCTGATGCAATAGAAAACCAGCCTGGAATACCGTCAGATGAGACTTCCTCACTGCTTTCACAGAGGAAGTGGTAGTCATATCCTGAACAGTCCCTCCACTGCTAAGATCTGGGTTCAAGTTCAAGCAACTCAAGAGTGACCAGGGCCAGGAACCACGTTAAGGAACATGAAGGCACATGAAGATGATTCCCAAGGGGTTGGATTGTTGGAAGTGTTGGATTCATCATATTGAGGGCTTTAGTTTTTCAAAGCAGCTGAATCTGTGAAAAACCTAACCCTAACCCTAACCCTAACCCGCTCCTACAGTACCATAGGTCATGATAAAAGTTGGCAAAGAGATGAGTGAGGCCAACTTTTCTGAATTTCTGAATTCTACACTCTACATAACTCATATTCCCTAAATACAACCTGAAATTCCAAGAGATTCCAATTTTACTCAACAGAGTTTTGAACCATTTGGCTGGTTTAAGCGGCAGTTTTTGTGGTTTTTATCTTAATTATTATTATTATTATTATTTTTAGAAAGGAAAGCTGCTCCAAATATATCACACTTTGGCTGGGTTTTCCCAGCAGGACTTTTTGGTTGTAAAAACGATGTGCTGACCATAACTTGGCAACATTTATGTTGTTCTTGGGACAATGTTGGACATAGGATGTTTTTAAAAGTTATTACTTTGACAGAGTGATGCCGGAACAACAAGAACTACATGATGATGGGAAAACGTTGAACAAATGCCCCAACACAATGTTGTGAAAACCAAATTGATGGCCTAAGAGGGACTACGTGCTTATGACTTGACCACAGGGGATCAGTCTATACACCGTAAAAAATAAACCGTAAATTTTTACGGTAAAAAAAAACGGCAGCTGTGGTTGCCAGATCTTTTCTGTAAAAAAATACTTTTATTCATTGTACTGTATATTTTACGGATTGTAATAGGTTTTTTTTTAATAGTTTATAACTATCTAAACATCATGTATATGTTGTTATAAAACCAGTTTATACCCGTTAAATTCCCGGCTTTACATTGTAACAATTACATCGTTACATAGCTCAGATCTGTCTAATTTAAAGATTTATGTTGTAAAAATAATGGTTTATTTCCATCTTTTTTACAGCTCAGAACTCACTCATTGCTTATACCACTTTATCCTGTATTCAGGGTCACAGGGGACCTGGGGCCTCGAGCCTGGCCGGGAATTGAAACAATGACAGTTAAAAAATATAATTATTTCACAAAGCAGGCAGTTAGACTAAGGGAACTAGTTAAAACTAAGGAAAAACGCTGTGTTTTATAGCGCTGGGAGTGTAGTAGTGTGGTAGTGCATATGCGCTAGTTTTCTATTTAAAAAAAGTCTAGACAGATATTATTCTGATTTTTAAACTCTATTAACTAGTGTTTAGTAAAATATAAACTGATGGTTCAATATATTAGTAACAAATACCTTCTCTTTGATTTGATATGTTACATACTGTATAAAGCGTTATGTCATGTGCAGGGATGTTTTCCTTTTTATCGTAAATACATTATATTGTACATTTTACTGCAATAAACAATATTTTAATATGTTTTTAACTGTTAAATTTACTTACTCTGTAAAACTAATTAAGGTTTTTTTTTATTTTTACGGTTATCGCTAGTTTTATGAAATATGGTTTTATCCTGTAGCATTTATACGATATTTTACTGTTAAATTTACAGACATTTTTTACACTGCAGAACCCCTAAAAGTGCATAAGCATCAACGAGGGCCACAAACACCACTGGGAGCTAAGATGCACCATGGAAGCTAAGACCCACTTCACAGTAATGTTTCAGAATAAAAATGAAACAGCAATATAACATTATTACACTGAGGGCTGCGTGACATGAAGTTTACATGCTGTGTGCAGGAAGCTCGATCGCAATCCTACTGTAAATTTGTATAAATACAAATGTGGATGTGGTCAGGCATTGAACCAATTAATTGTTAATTGATAAAAAATTATTAGCTAAACTAAAATGTTGCTAGTTTTTAAAATACCTAGCTAATGCTTTACTTTAATTTAACTTGCACTTTCTAAGATTTAATAATCTGTGATAAAAATGAGCAAAATTATAATTGTTGCCAGCACAAATTTTTCTAAACTAGATTTTCTTTCTTTTTTTTTATTAAAGAACAGCATAATTAAAAAAAAAATCTATATATACTGTATGGCTTTTCCTTTGAGCTCTACAAAGTCCTGAAAAATTCCAAAAATTGCGAAATAAACATCTCCTTACTTCCTAAACTTCTTTATTTGGAGTATTTATACAGTAAGTATACTTACAAATTCCTATGCAAGTTGTTGCCATGGAAATGATACGGTGTTACAATGAGCTCATCCATAGTGCAAATCAACCTTCTGACTAATGAGAATTTAATATTTATAAGCGCTATCCAGTGCACTACTTACTGTTTCAGTGATCTACTTGAAAATGCCAACACCAGGTTGCGCTATTACATCTGCAAGAAATTAGCATTTTAAAAATACTTTGAATAGTCCATCTATCCAACTAAGAACCTTTGTAGACCTACCTAGGGACTGTGAAGGCCAATGGTGACTGTGGAAGGGCCTCCAGTCACACAGTATAGGCAAACACGGGAACGTGAATTAGCCTAATCTGCATGTCTTTTCACCAAGCATGTGGAGAACATGCAAACTACATACCCGAGGCCGGAATTGAACCCAGACCCTAGAGGTCGACAGTGTTTACCACTAAACCATTGTGCCACCTAATTTGAATAGTATTCATATAATGGCTTAAAACCAACCTAAATTACATTCTTTATAGTGACTCAAAGTTTGTGGACACCCAAAACATCACACTTATATTTATTTGCTGACGAACACATTCTGGATATACAGTAGTGCTCTTATATTTATCTCTAGGCTTTGCAGTAGATGCTGCGTCCGGTTCATCACGAGGCTGTTGAGTGGGGTTGAGCTCAGTCAGGGCTTTGTGCAGGACTCTTGAGATCTTCCACTTCAACCTTCATACACCATGTCTTCATGGTGAGGACTTTTTGTGTACAGTGGCATTATTATCATACTGGAACAGATTCTACAGCATACAAAGACAACTGTGTGCTGCAAAAATCTGGGGTGCGATGGTTGGATGGCTACAAACTTCTGTCCATATACAGTACTGTAGCACATAAACAACGTTCAACTGATTTACTTCAGTTTAACGGAATCAACAAATCTGAAAGAATTCCTGAATCCCACCATAATAAGTCACCTGTTAATGAACTGCAAGTGCTTCGTGATCTCCAGACATTACAGATACAGATACAAGAGGCATCTACAGTATATAACCCATACAGCAGTGAAAAAATATAATCAAATCCTGGTTGGAGAGGAATCTGTCCAAGATAGCAGCCACTAGATAGCAGCACCGTCCTACTGTAATGAATCACAGGGTCCATTCGTTGGAAAGATCACATTTAAAGCAAAATCTGCATTTACAGTATGATGTAATTTTACACACAAATATCCATAAATTATTATTATTTTTTTTTTTTTGCACAATGAGTTAAATCCTTATATGTGCTGGGCTATTTTATACATTGATGTTTGTAGGATTAGGGATATACAATTACAGCTTCCTATCAGTGTAGTGCGTAATTTTCATTTCAGAACAAGCAAGAACACAAAAGGAGAGACATATTAAATGGACAAGCGTGAGACATCAATAATAGACCCACAATAATCCACAGTTTCTAACAGTCTAATTTAAGTCTGACCTGTAGCAGATGTTTCTGGTCAGTTAGTGCTCAGTAGGACGTCACAAATTAACATTAACAATTTGTACGGAGTATTTCTGACCGATCATATCGCTTCCCCGTATGAGAACGTCCTGCTCAGGAACCAGTCCTGCCTTCAAACCCCCAATGATCCATCTTCGTTTTTTTTTTTTTTACATGTAGCTCGTGACTCTGGGTTGCAATCTTACACATCATCCACTTTGAAATAATGAAGTCCTGGAATGGCTCCTGTGTTTCCGCTACGTAGAGCAGCCTGTGAAGAGCGCTCGGGTCTTGCTAAAACTGTTTGTCAAATAGAATTGAATTGTCTTTATTTAAATATGCCTATGAGGAATCGATTGTACATGTCGACATCGACGGCACAAATATTTCTGTCCTGAAATTCCATTAACTGATTTTCTTACACTAAGACAAAAAAAATGAGGTCTCATGAGGTCTATTGTTTTTTTTCACCTGAACACACACCATATTCAAAACAAACTATCTTCATACAGGAGGCCTGACACTGGAGACTCCTTCCATAAATGTTAGAAGAAGCTTCACCAAATCAAAAGTCACCTCCATGTTTTTGGGATCACATCTCTGGGTCTGTGTGTGTGTGGACTTGGCATGTTCTTCTTCTTGTTCTTGGTGGCTTTCCTCCTGGTTTCCTTCCCACAGTCCCAAGACATGCTTTGTCCTAATTTCCTTGGAGCATACTGTATATAATTGTGTGTGTGCATCTTCCCTGCAATTGTATATAATACATATAATGTACGAGTATATAGATGTTCTCAGATTATGCTAAGCAACCACCATGTAAATCCCTGTATAACTTTGGAAACTATAACATATTAAAAATTGAAGTGCTTTGCATGTTAGAAATCGCCTGTGCAGCTGTAAAAAAAAAAAAAAAAGAAAGAAAGAAAAGAAAAAAAAAAAAAACCTGAATACACCGAATGAGACACAACCTTTTTTCACTTCTCTATCTTTTTCCTCTTCAGCTGAAAGTCACAGTGGGAAATAATGGACTGCATAATAATGGTCCCAGAGGAGCAGATGTTGGCCACATCTCTCTATTGCAATACCAGGGAAGGCATTTCTAGAAAATTACATAAGTCACCAGGGGCCAGGCTCGGCATCGCAGTTTGTGAGCAGCTGGAGAAGATCTCAGTCAGAAAACCACCTATCAGGTCTATATTGGAAAACATCATGCATCATCCCAGTCCGCAAGAAGAGCAGAACTAAAGATTCCAATGATTACAGGCCTGTGGCTTTGATATCTCACATCATGAAAACATTTGTACGACTAGTTCTCCATCTCCTCAGACCTGAACTACATTCCCTGCAGTGTTCGTGTTGAAGACGCCATCCTTTCCCAGACATTCTCCTACCTCAATAAGGGTAAAGTCGTACTCTTTGACTTTGACAATCCTGACACTCTTACTGAGGAGCAATCTGACTGACATGCACGTGGCTTCAAATCTTGTGATCTGTATCACAGACAACACAGACTACCTCACCGGGAAGCCACCGGGAAATCTGTCAGGATGATGGACTGCATCTCCGAGACTTCAGTCAGAAGACTTCAGTCAGGAGCAAAGGAGAACCTCAGGGGACTGTCTTCGCCCCATTTCTGTTCTCTCTCAACAGCCCTGACTTTACATACAATTTGGATGCATGCAGACGTTCTCAGATGACACTGCCATTTTGGGATGGATCAAGGACGGACAGAAAGGCAAGTACTGGAAGAAGCTTGGTTGAAGACTTTGTGGCCTGGTGCAGTCTAAAGCAGCTACAGCTGAACATCACCAAGACCAAGGAGATGGTGATGGACTTGCGTCAGTCCAGGTGAACCCTGCTACTTGTCTTCACGGAGGAGGACATTGAGATGGTAACGTCATACAAATACCTGGGGCTGCAACTGGATGACAGACTGGACTGGGCAGTGAACACTGTACAAGAAAGGCCGGAGCTGGCTATTCTTCCTGAGGAGACTAGGATCTTTACCATCTGCAGAAAGGTCCTGCTGATGTCTTACCAATTGGTCATTGCCAGTGTACTCTTCTTACAGTATGCTGGGGTGGTAGCCCTTAGAAGCAGGGATGCCACATGCGTGGACAAGGTGGTCTGGAGAGCTGGTTTGGTGGTTGGTTTGTAGATGGCCTCTCTTAAGACACTACTGGAGAGGAGGACATTAAACTAAGTGCGGTCCATCATACAGCACTGATCACCCACTGCACAGAGCTTTTGCAGAGCTTTGTGTTCAGTAGAAGACTTTTATCACAAAGCAGCTCAAGTGACACACTCAGGAAATCATTTGTCCCCAGAACCATTTAGCTCTTCAACACCTCTCAAAAGTGACGTGGGTATGCGGACTTTAGGTTTAAAGCTCTTCTAACACATTCATTCTGCAATAACTCTTTCATATTTAAACTTCAAAGTCTGCTCATTTGATTTACTATGCGATACACATGGATGCAGTCACTCGTCACTTGTTGTTTATTTGCACAATTATTACTATTATTACTGTTTGGACAGATCATTTATTTCCTTTTACAATGTAAAGCAATACTGAAGGCGTCCAAAATATGCAATAATCTCCTTTAACCAGTTGATATTGAGATGCGTCGGACACTTATGTTCCGTAAATCCTTCATAACGCCTCTAATGTGAGGTGCTGTTTGTTAACTGGTGATTTCTGAGGCTGGTAACTCTAAATTAACTTCTCCTCTAGAGGTACCTCTCCAGAGGTAAGCTTTGGTCCTGCTTTCCTGGGAAGGTCTTCATGGGGCAAGAGCCAGGGTCATCATGGGTTTTTACTAATGCACTTGATAATACTGTTCTTGCATGAACTTATCCAGACCTTCATGTCTTAAAATAACAACTGACTGCTGTTGTTGTTGTTACATAATTACCTAATGCCATAATCTTATTTTACAGTTGTGTCCAGTATTATTATGCAACTATACTATTATACACAAGATAGATAGATAGATAGATAGATAGATAGATAGATAGATAGATTATTACAAGTATTGTAAAGAACTGAGAGCTTTGTTGGCAACTAATGTATAAAATCCACATTTCTTTTGGAAATGCATTGTCTTCTTGTTATACTGAGCGGATTCCTCTGACCTTAAGACGGCAACAGGAATTCAACAAAGAAGAAACGAACAAAGAGCGCCTTGCTACAGCTTTGATCCAGCTGATTTCATTTTGGGGTTTCATAGCAACAGGGTTGGATACTTATGTGATTAAACCTTTTTAATTTGGAAATGATTTGTCAGACTATCTTGAATGTCAACTGTTTCTGTATTATTATTATTATTATTATTATTATTATTATTATTATAGGCTGCTTCGTTCCGATTGATGGCATATACAGTAATAACAAGGAAGCCAGTTTCAGTTCCATTCCGAAATGGAGAAAAGTTCAAGGTGAGTACCTACGCAGGGCAATGTAATTAATAATAATTAATTACTCGAGATGAAATATTAATTTACGTTCCAGCTGATCAGTTATGCATTAATAATGAAATTATCCATCTGTCTATTTTCCAAAGTCTATTTTTAGACATTGTTCCATTTTTAACTCATGTTTTTCCTGTGTTTGCAGGAAAGTTGGAAAGTCTCCAATTAGCTCTTGCCAGGAGACCTGTGGTACTGTGCCAGGTCTGGAGGATGGAAGCTGCTGACGGGAATTCACCCACGTGGAAACAGCAAGGGGAAGTTGACAAGGGTGTGTTATAAGCGCTACTGCCTCTTTTTCCCCCGAAAAAAACAACAACAACCAATTTATATATATATATATAAGTTTATTTTCTAAATGCTCGCATCAAAACACAAAAACACTTTCCCTGGTCAGAAAATCTGTTTATGTGGAGCGGCCATCTTACAACTCGTTACTACAGAAGTGAGAACCCTCACTCCTGTCCAAGCCACTCTTTTGGGAAATTAATCAAGACCTTCTGAGCAATTAGAATTGAGAATGTAACAAAGCCAATGCAGTTAAGCCTTTTTGTTTCGTACCAATTTCTTCTTTTTTTTTTTTGGTGAATAACTATGCCTGGTCTCTCTCTCTCTCTCTCTCTCTCTCTCTCTCTCGCGCTCATCCAGCAAGAAGAACTGGCAGGAAAACCAGGTATCTGGCTCCTTTGTTACCCTGCAGCTCCAGTCGAGAATATTAATCATGCTCTTTATCTCAATGTACCAACATATTGTAAATAAAAGAGGGGGGAAAAAAACACCCAGTGAAAATAATGTATTTACTTTCAAGACTTTAGAGTATAATAAATTCTCACCTGGCTCGTCCTACATACACTCCATGCATAATCGAGTTTCCCATTGCGAATACATTTGATTGATACCAACTGGCCAATCTGCAGTCATTTTGATTCATGAGTGTATAATTACTCATAACTAACTAATTAAGACTTCAATTAGGCGATCGGTTCTCAGACTCTCAGACTCATACTTACAAAACAACCAGAAGTGGAGTGGGTTTAGCTTGGCGGGTTTTTATACTGTAAGATGGTAGGAAGAGTCTAATGAGACGGATTGAGTCAGAGGCAGGAGAATGGAAGTGCCTGATTTCTTTAATAGGTCCCAATCCTTTGGTGTGTGAGCACAGGAAATGAGCTTCAGACTTACATTTTATTCCACAGTCTTTTTACTAGCGTTAGTAAATTTACTATCTACTATTTTCATGGAAATTAACCTCCTGAGACCTGGAACCTGCTGTACAGTTCATTGTGTGCAATAAATTTTCTCCTCACTGTTTTACTTTCTTGCTGGTGTCACCAAGCACCTCCAGGATCCGGGTGCGATTCCTGCCTTGGGGTCTGTGTGCATGTTCTCCTCGTGCTTGGTGGGTTTCCTCCGGGTAACCCAGTTTCCTCCCACGGTCTAAAGACATGCAGATTAGTCTCATTGGCGTTCCTAAATTGCCCATAGTGTGTGAACATTGAATGGCCACCACAGTTACGCTGGACTACGGAGGATCCAAACAATAAGATGTTTGGTAAAAAGAATTAGGACATGTAGACAATGTAAAAAATGGGGGAAAAATCATAATCTCATATGAAGATGGTCAATACCTCAAACAGCCACAAACGTGATAAGCAGAAAAGCATTTTAAAGCATTAAACCTACTACTACAGCCAAACTGGAAAAAGATCAGGTCACATCTTCATCTAGCACTAAGATTACATTATTCCCCATTGTTATGAACATCAACTCATATTTTCTGTGTGATTTTATTAACATACATGTGTTCCTTTTAAAGTGGCCAGTGAGTATATAAACAACATGCTGTCGTTATTATAATGACCGGGTATTAAGGCTGAACATTAAAAAGTGCTTATGAAGCTTTCGCATATTCAAAGTTACTATACTTACATCTTTTCACATCGCTGTTGCCATAGCAACCGCTAGCAATACCATTAATAAAGACGCAGCTCTTAGGAGTGATTTCAATGCAATTCAGTTTAATTTTTTATAGCGCTTTTAACAATGTTCATGGTCGCAAAGTGGCTTTAGAGAATACAAAAAAATGTTAGAAATTAATTTGTAAAATGTAAGGAGATGTGTATAAATTGTAGTTATCAGTATGTACTGTATGTCAGCTAAACCTAATTAGAACGACTATTCCAGGTGAAGACAACCGCAAAAATAAAATGTTCCCAAAACCACCTCTTGAGGTATCCCAAAATTTCCATATTTTTTTTTTCTTGAACTAGCATTTCTTATTTATAAGGAAAAAACCACCACAATGTGCTGCGCTGTTGTAGAAAAATAATAAATGATTTGATGGTATAAAGTGGCCTTCCACATTTTAATAACTGTTAAATAAGGAGGTAATAACACAAATCCTCAGATTGCAAAAAAAAAAAAAAAAGAAAAAAAGCAATAGTCCTGACATTAATGACCAGGAAATGCCAAGAAACCTGGATGGTCTTAGTGCCACCTAGTGGAGCCACATGACCTTTTAGGGTTTAGTACATTAATATGGGCCACATCATGCTTGCTTTTGTGCAACAATATGTAGTTTTTGTGTGGCTTTTACAGCAGGCATATATATATATATATATATATATACTGTAAAGAACATACTGTAGAATTTACAATAATTTACTGGCAAAAAAGTTGCCAATAAAATCCTGTAAAATAGCCGTTAATTGTATACAGTATAATATTGCTTGGCAATTTACAATAAATTGTTTGCAGAATACAGTATTTTATAATTTTTTTTTACAGGATTATAAAATTAAACTTGTAAAAAGGCATTACAGGGTTTTTTTGTAATTACGCTAAATTACAGTACTTACCTGGCAAACAAAAGTTGACAATAAAATCCTGTGAATTCAACAAAAGCCAAGATGTAGCTGTAACATTTTTACTATGAAATTCCTGTAAATAACAATTTTAACTGTGAACTGTACTGTGCTGTAACCTGTAACTGTACTTTACTATTATACTGATGTAAATGCATTAAAACAAAGATTTTGAAAAATAATCACTCAAATTCAAAGCTGTTTTGAATTTTATTGTAAACTGTTTATTAACGCTGACACCTGACAACACTTCAGCACCGTCACTGGTAACATCATTTTACTTTTTCAACTACAGAAAAACTTATAAAAAATCAGCTGTTACAAAACAACTACAAACAACTCAAGATTAAAGCATAAAGCAATAGTTAAATAAAAGTTAAAGGGACTGTTTGCCTGAAAATAAAAATGGTCAGCATTTCAGTCTGTTGTGTCTGTTTATATGCAATTATTTCAAAAATACTCTATCGAGAGCTATAAATCGGTAACAAAAAGCAGCATTCATCGGCATGACATTACGTTTTTACCTTTTAGCTCCGTGATGTTTCAGCTTGCCTGACAAAACAATTAATGAAAAAAAAGAAGTTAATGACATATTCCTTTACAAAATATACTCCAGGTTTCAGAGAAACTCATCCAACGATGTTAATATTTACATTTTTCAACAGCAAAGACAACTGAGCACTTCATTAACGTTAATTTTGTCTCACACGCACTTCCATAGCAATGCTGTTCCTGCCAAACTACAAATACTCTCTAGAAAATAAAGGCAAATAAAGCTAACAAACTGCAGCATATATCAACATTAACATGACGATAACAATGTACCTTTTAGTTTAGGCTGCTTTCTGAAATGGTACGCATCGCATTTCTCCTTCTCGCCTGAAGCAACATATAAATAAAGTTAACTAAACATCCCATTACAAAATAGCTAAACATAACGTTTAGAGGGAATATCCTGATAAAACGTATATAACGTTATAAGTTTTATCAGGATATTCCCCATATATATGAATTACTTTACATTAAAAGAAATAATTAATACTTATGGAAGTAAATTTATTTGAACTTCTTCAGCTGTTGTCGCTGTGCTTCAGTCCAGCAGATTTCAAACCATATCAGCCGGTGCAATACCATAATACAACAGCACAGGAAATTCTTGTAAAAATATTAAAGATACAGTGAAAACACCTCCTACCTGTAAATTAATTACAGCTAACAGTGAAATATACAGTTAACACTTGTAAAACCCTGTATAACCCATAATGCATTGCAAATTACAGCAATAAATTGTAAAATGGCAAAACGGTAAGTTTCTGTATAATTTTGCTGTAAAAAATACAGCAATTTGTTACAGTGTATATATTAATACAAACCGGATTCCAAAAAAGTTGGGACACTAAACAAATTGTGAATAAAAACTGAATGCAATGATGTGGAGATGGCAAATGTCAATATTTTATTCAGAATAGAACATAAATCACAGAACAAAAGTTTAATCCGAGAAAATGTATCATTTTAAAGGAAAAATATGTTGATTCCAAATTTGTTGACACCATGACATTTTGATTCACCATATTTTTCCCTTAAAATGATACATTTTCTCAGTTTAAACTTTTGTTCCGTGATTTATGTTCTATTCTGAATAAAATATTGACATTTGCCATCTCCACATCATTGCATTCAGTTTTTATTCACAATTTGGTTCGTGTCCCAACTTTTTTGGAATCCGGTTTGTATATATATATATATATATATATATACATTAGAGACTAGAAATCCAATACCGGGCATATATATATATATATATATATATATATATATATATATATATATATATATATATATATATATATATATATATGTGTCTCTTCAGATTAAAAGATTAAATTCTACTTAGTTAGCAGTTCGTCTATTTTCCTTGATGATTACTCCTACACTTTTTCTGTAATATAAACATAATGATAATCATAATCAGGCAGGTGGTGGCTCAGGGTGTTAAGTCTGATCAGAGGAGGTCGGCGGTTCGAGCCCCAGCTCCGCCAGGCTGCCGCTGTTGGCCCTTAAGCAAGGCCCTTACCCCCGTCTGCTCCAGTATACAGTAATGGCCGACCCTGCGCTCTGACCCCCAGCCTACAGTACTAACAAGAAACTAGGATAAGTGAAAAAATAAAGCATTTCCTTGTGCAGTAATGTATATGTTACAAATAATTTTTATTTTGTGTGCGCAACCTCATATTAACATCTTAGCAATTCTTAAGTGTCCAGTTTCACATTTTATTCAGGCGGAACAAAGATAAATCAATGCTATTAGCAGAACTCCACTAACCTAGTAGAGCAGAATTAAATCTGTCTAATGGCACATTTTACACTCTACCTGCTGCAAGTCACTCGAACCGTTTTAAATTTAACAACATCCTTCACAGACAGCGCGGTGGTGTAGTGGTCAACACTGTCACTTTGCGCCTCCAGGGTCCTGGTTCGATTCCTGCCTCGGGTCTGTGTGCATGTTCTGCCCGTGCTTGGTGGGTTTATCTCCCACAGTCCAAGGAGGTTAGGTTAAATGGCGTTCCCAAATTGCCCGTAGTGTGTGAATGCGAGGGATTGGTACCCCGCCTCGTGCCCTAAGTCTCCTGGAATAGCCTCCCGACCCCCCACGACCCTGTATACAGGATAAAGCAGTAACAACGAGTGAATGAACATCCTTCACCAGTGCTCTGTTACTGTTGCTGTTTTATTGTAGTTCATAATGCCATTGAAACTGCTATGTGATCTCATTTTGCTCCATCGATAACATTTACTATGTAAAGGCCTCCTAGCATTAGTAATGGCCGCTTTCGTGGACTTTTCAACCTTCTGCCATTTGCCGAAGGGTACAACCGTATCCGAGTATGTGTACTGCCAGTATGTTGAACGGCATCTTCCACTCTAGGGAATCTGCCCCTGGCCCCTCATAACACCCACATCTAAGCATCATAGTCTTAAATCCCATGACACCTCATAAACAATATATACAACATAAAAAAAAAACATACAAGCTATTCTTCCACCACTGAAGAATGGGAAGATATAAATATAAAAAAATATAAATATATATCTCAAGTTATTTTATCAACTCTTTTGTAACTTAGAGGACATGAGCAATCTGAACTCCTCCCAAGCAGCTTCACAGCACTGAAGTTTAACTCGACAGATACTTTTATTTGAAAGAGCATACTGAGACTAAGCACAGCCTGAAGTGTCTGGATAACCAAACGTGGGTGGTTTCATCAGAACAAAAAGTGATGTTCTAAACAGAAGGATGCTTGTATACACACACACACACACATCTAATGCAATCATATCTACTGCACTTATTGCTGCAAAACAGACACCCTGGCATTGCCCTAGAATTCTCTGAGACATTTGATGGAAGCTAAATCACCTAAAGGAGGTGTCGAACCAACACAAATGGACAACTACTGTATGTGTTATAAGAAAATAAACAACTGCGGCCCATTGTTGATTGTATTCCTGTAAGTGTTTTATTACATGTTCATGAACTCTGAGGATGTCATGAAGTTGACATTGACAACCACAAACCTGTGCTGGGAATTGTTGAGGAAATTCCATATACAAAACTGTGAAGAAAATGTGCTTGAACAATAGACCTAGTCTAACGCTTTGTGACAAAAATAAATTCAACCCTCTTGTTCTTCCAAAATATAGCCTATATTCTACTATTTATTCTATTTTCTTAATCAGCTGAGGTGGAAGGTAACTGAGGACTACTTCATTAAGTAAAAGTACACATTTTCCATATCTATACTTTTCTTTGGTAGTATTATTAGAGGTATCTTTTTACTTTTACTCTGCTACATCATACAGCATATATCTGTACTTTTACTTAACTACAGTACATTCATGCATGGCTTTGTGTTACACAACTACAATGGTGCATAGTATTTGAAACAGGACTTTTGCCACCTGCTGACTATTTGGAGTAATCATAGACTCATAATGATGTTGAAATCAGACGTGGTGCTGGATGTAGACAGTGATGAAAGCAGGACGCTCACAATCAGGAAGCTGAAATCGATCGAGAGAGATTTTTTACTATGAAGAAGCCTACTGTGAGCTAATACAAGACCTGCTGATCCTGTTAAGGGGTGGTTGCCCGAACAACAAATTGGTGATGGTTTTTACTGTACGCCGGATTCACTTGACACAATCTTCACATTTTATCCGACCTTGGGACCGGGACTGCGTTCAGTGGCTGGGGTTTGAGCATTAGCTGGGAATCGAACCCGGGTCTTCTTCATGGCAGATGAGAAACCTACCACTGAGCCACCAATGCCCCCAAGACATCTACTTTTGATCCTTAAGTGAATTTGAAGGTGAGTGCTATGGACGTTTACTAAAGTAAAGATGTACAGTACGTGGAGGACTTCTACATTTACTTGAGCACTATTTCGTCCTGGGGAATCTCTACTTTTACACCAGTACAGTATTTGTGTACTACTGTACATTGTGTACCACTGCAGTTAATAAGTTCCATGCTGTCAGCCAATCAGGAAAATGTGCTTATTGATGATGAATTTTGGAACCATAACATATGTGGCTCAGTGGTAGGCCTGCCATTCGGAAGGCCCGGGTTCGATTCCCAGCAAGTGCCCGAACCTCCCAGCCACTTTTGATATTTGCTGTCATATGGATATATACAGTATAGCATACCAGTGCACAGCTCTCACATGATATATATTTTATGTTTTAATAAATATATAAACAGCAACCAATTTCCCTGTTCTGGTACAGGAGGCAGTTTGATTTCTGCTCTAAAGGGTCTTTTGCACAAAGTGTTAAAATTGCGTTAAGTCTTAAACCATTCCAGGATTAATGAACTGCGATCGAAGGGAGGTGGGGTTGAATTGGTTTCAAAGCTGGAATAGATCTATCTCAATTTACCCGTCAAAGCCTCCAGAGGCCGGAGACAATCGTGTTAAGAGGCCAAGGCGAAATAGCTATTTCTGCGCTATCGAGAGAGCCATCGAGAGGAGGAGGAGGAGGAACAGGGGACGGGGTTTATAGCACACACCTGTACTGTGAATAATGAGCGGAGCCTGCGATGCTGCTTTCATCTTCAAGTGTGTCACGAATTGGCTTTCATCTCCATCTGCCAACCCTTTACAGCTCCTTAACCCGAGGAGGAATGGATGCTTTTCCTTGTCTTGAGGATATACCTTACTATGGATCCTGCTTTTCCTTAGTTTTTCGAATGCGAGTGCTGATGGATACATACAGTATCTCAAGGCACGCACTCACTCACTGCAGCTTAGCTTGCAGAAATAAACGAGCCGATAGCGTCATCACTCAGTAACTATGACGTGAACGGATGTTGGTTTTGGGCAAGTCAAGGGTGTTACTTCTAGACATTTCAATTAGAACAAGCTATGAGTGTGAAAAACTATTTGCCCCCTACCTGATTTCTTATTCTTTTGCATGTTTGTCACACTTAAATGTTTCTGCTCATCAAAAACCGTTAACTATTAGTCAAATGCAGTTTTTAAATGAAGGTTTACGTTATTAAGGGAGAAAAAAAATTCCAAATCTACATGGCCCTGTGTGAAAAAGTGATTGCCACCCTTGTTAAAAAATAACTTAACTGTGGTTTATCACACCTGAGTTCAATTTCTGTAGTCACCCCCAGGCCTGATTACTGCCACACCTGTTTCAATCAAGAAATCACTTAAATAGGAGCTACCTGATACAGAGAAGTAGACCAAAAGCACCTCAAAAGCTAGACATCATGCCAAGATCCAAAGAAATTCAGGAACAAATGAGAACAAAAGTAATTGAGATCTATCAAGTCTGGTAAAGGTTATAAAGCCATTTCTAAAGCTTTGGGACTCCAGCGAACCACAGTGAGAGCCATTATCCACAAATGGCAAAAACATGGAACAGTGGTGAACCTTCCCAGGAGTGGCCGGCCGACCAAAATTACCCCAAGAGCGCAGAGACAACTCATCCGAGAGGCCACAAAAGACCCCAGGATAACATCTAAAGGACTGCAGGCCTCACTTGCCTCAATTGAGGTCAGTGTTCACGACTCCACCATAAGAAAGAGACTGGGCAAAAACGGCCTGCATGGCAGATTTCCAAGGTGCAAACCACTTTTAAACAAAAAGAACATTAAGGCTCATCTCAATTTTGCTAAAAAACATCTCAATGATTGCCAAGACTTTTGCGAAAATACCTTGTGGACCGACGAGACAAAAGATGAACTTTTGGAAGGTGCATGTCCCGTTACATCTGGCGTAAAAGTAACACAGCATTTCAGAAAAAGAACATCATACCAACAGTAAAATATGGTGGTGGTAGTGTGATGGTCTGGGGTTGTTTTGCTGCTTCAGGACCTGGAAGGCTTGCTGTGATAGATGGAACCATGAATTCTACTGTCTAGCAAAAAATCCTGAAGGAGAATGTCCGGCCATCTGTTCGTCAACTCAAGCTGAAGCGATCTTGGGTGCTGCAGCAGGACAATGACCCAAAACACACCAGCAAATACACCTCTGAATGGCTGAAGAAAAACAAAATGAAGACTTTGGAGTGGCCTAGTCAAAGTCCTGACCTGAATCCTATTGAGATGTTGTGGCATGACCTTAAAAAGGCAGTTCATGCTGGACATTACAGCAGTTCTGCAAAGATGAGTGGGCCAAAATTCCTCCAGAGCGCTGTAAAAGACTCGCTGCAAGTTATCGCAAACGCTTGATTGCAGTTATTGCTGCTAAGGGTGGCCCAATCAGTTATTAGGTTCAGGGGGCAATTACTTTTTCACACAGGGCCATGTAGGTTTGGATTTTTTTTCTCCCTAAATAATAAAACCCCTCATTTAAAAACTGCATTTTGTGTTTACTTGTGTTATCTTTGACTAATAGTTAAATGTGTTTGATGATCAGAAACATTTTGTGTGACAAACATGCAAAAGAATAAGAAATCAGGAGGGGGGCAAATAGTTTTTCACACCACTGTACTGTATGTATAATGTAATGTCATGAAATGTAACGCTACAAGGATAAGAATTAAGAAAAATTACTCAAAATGTCTCAACAAATCGCGGCCTGAATAATGAGTACTGTTATGCGTGCCACTCAGTGAGTCGGCAAATTAATACGACATATTCAGCTTGCGGAGTTTGTGGGGAAACTCTGACAGGCTGAATAGCGATTAGCCGTAATTGCCGCTTTGATAAATTAGCATATGCCAGTCTGAGTGTCGGGTGATATCAATTTGAAAGCCTGCGCCTGACATGCAATGTTCTGTGTCTAATCAAATTGAACCAGATCCACTCTTTATTAGGCGCTGTAACACGATAACCTGGAATGAGAAGGAATATCACAGTGAGGACAAATGCTAACGGTATCTTGTAGGCTTTTTCAAAGATATATTACCTACAGTATATCATGATTGTCTGAGTGTATACAAATCATCTTTTTATTTAGTTGCAAAACATGTCTTGAACGAGATCTCCACTTATAATGAACGAGAGGGTAAGCTGTGGCTCCGCCCGAGGGGCCGATCCTGGCACCCTGCGTGTTACTACTGTAGTACGGCCAAATGGGGTGTGTGGTCAACTCGCTGCCACCCCAATGTTTTGACAGCCCTTACGTCTACCTGTTTACCTGCAGGTTACAAAATCCAGGGTTTCAGTAGATATGAGCTCGGCCTGATGTACTTTTGTCCTACTGTCTTTCGCTACTGTTCGATTCTTTTCCCCTTTTCATGTTTTGGTTGGACCAACTTCTAAAATGTTGCTTGGCCTGATGTACGTACATTATTTTTCGCTACGTTCATTGAGGAACATCTGTGACACGCTCACAAGAGGACTGGTGATGATGCTGCAGATTGTTACATCACAGTAGGTTGTCACAAAAGTTGCTGCCGCTTCTCATGCAGGCACAATATTTTGGCACCCCCTGCTCCTGCCTGTCATATGTGCTGTGACTGTAGACGCTCTGAAGTCTGATCCGAGGTTTCAGTAGCTATGATCTCAGCCTGACGAGGTAGACGACGATGCCTACTGTCACAGCACCCATGACATTCTCACAGTATGGCTTTTAGCCTTGATGTTGATGCTTAAAACTTGATGATTGGCCAACCTGTATGTACAAACACCGCCAGTCTATACGGAATTACAAAAACAATAATAATATTTTTTAATTCATGGGTGAATATTTTAAATTAATCACATTCCAGACCAGAGAAACTTGATAAATCAATTATTAGGGATTTCAAGCATCCATGTCATGACTTACTGCCTGCTCCACTCTCTAGCAATCTTTGTGCTTTAGATGAAGCAATCTTGCAGAACGTTTAGCTTTTTTCCTGGTTCAATGCCTCTCCTCTCCTCTCCTCTCCTCTCCTCGGACCAACACGTTATCTCTAAGGGTAGGGAAACCTTTGACAGGATGTGCGGTGGCGCTTCTGATTTATAGCACCCAGCACTGATAAACCTCCTCCTTTAGGATTTACAGCACACCCACAGATCTCCTGCTAGCTGGCTGCACAGGCCTTGACCCAGTTCTAACCTCAGCATCCCTGGAGTCCCTCCACAATTCTTAACATAGCATTAAAAAAAAAAAAAGGGAGGGAATTCTCTTTGACAAGATTTAAACAAGTTTTACACCTGTTTAGAGGCCAAACGTTGCTTCCTTAGTCGGAAGATTTAAGGTGGATGTGGCTAATTAATAGTGGAAGGTTAAGGCTCCTGCTCTCAGTGCCGGTGGGATTGAGACTCCTCCTGAAGAGAGTGATGCGGCGGTGCTTTATTACTTCTTCTACTCCAGCTCTCTCACCTCTTTATCTGAACATTCTTCTTAAAAAGATTTTGCTCTTTTTTCTTTAGGTTCGAGGTTGTTGATTCACCCCCCCCCCCCCACACACACCTTTAACTGTGCCAGCAGCAACGTCACATGACATCACGTGGCGTGACATCACCTATTCAATGTGATTCAGGGTTTAACGTGCCAAATGAATCTGATTTCCCCCCCCATTCCTATGACTAGACAAACGAAAACCCATCAGCCCTTTCTTCCTGCTTGTGGAACATGGGTTTCGAGATGATGCTTCATTTAGCTTGTAAAATTAGCAGTCTTGAAAGCATCCTGGAAGACGGCGGGGAAAGTGCTGACGCTGACGCCTATTCGTGGGCTTTTGTGCGTGTCTTAATTGCACGGCTGTTTGGAGTTGTGTCCTTTGGGCATGAATTTGTCAATGACTGATTTATGTTGTGTTATTTCTTTAATGGGGTTTTTCATAAACTCCGACCCCCCCCGAGGCTGCAGCTGCACGGGGACAATTTCTCTGTAGAGTCCCGAACACTTGGACACTTCATTTGGAAAACTGCAGCAGAATGATGCTTTAACAAGACTATTAGCACCACTGATTGGGATGTCCAGCGCGTTAGCTGTGAATAAACAATCACATGGTGCGTTAGTACAAATCATGAATCAATATATTAATAATTGCGTTCTCCCTTTTTCTTTTATTGCTATTAATTCTTTTTGTTTTGCAGAAGAATGGTCAGAAATTGATTTCTCTGCATATTCATGTTTTGCTTATTTCGTGCTTTCTTCAGATTTAGTTTTCTCTTGTAATCATTTTTGTTTTATCTGTTTTGTCTCACTTGTGTCTCATTCGTCTACTCAACTGTCTGTCTCTGTTTCTGTTTTTTTTACTGTGAAAAAAGTGTTTATATTGTGCTAACCTTGTTTTTTTCCTTTCCTTTCAACTGGAGTTGTTTGTATTGTCTGATTTCACTTCTGTTCTGTCTGGGATTCCTGTAAAAAAAAAAAAAAAAAAAAATCTAATAAAATTCCAATGAGCTGCTCTGTAGAAGAGAATTGTAGATTCAATATGACTGGATCTTGGTGCATAGTGACTGGATAGTGGTCAGTCACAGTTATGGCAAATGATTTATGTGATTTATGATATATGGCAATTATTATATGATGCGTTTAAGGTTTTTAAAGTTCAATTCAATTCAATTAAATTTTATTTATATAGCGCTTTTAACAATGGTCATTGTCTCAAAGCAGCTTCACAAAAATTAAAGAAATTTAACCAAAAAAAATAAATAATAATAAATAAAATTAATAATAATAATAATAATAATAATAATAATAATAATAATAATAATAATAAAATAAATAAATAAATAAATAAATAAAAATAATAATAATAATTATAGAAAAGAAAATAATTGGAAGTGTGGATGTGTGAGAAAAATGTGCAGATAATAATAATGAGACGAATGAATGAAATTTCTCTGATGAGCAAGCCAAGGGTGACGGCGACGGTGGCAAGGAAAAACTCCCTGAGATGGCATTAGGAAGAAACCTTGAGAGGAACCAGACTCAACAGGGAACCCATCCTCATTTGGGTGATAACAGATAGAAATGATATAACATCATGTGTGTTGTGCAGGTGAAAATTCAATATGACAGAAATTATTTAAATTGACATGAAGACCAGTTCAGCATAGGGATGAGTCAGTAGGTGCAGAGGGCAGATGAGGTCTGGATCACTGGAAGCACAGGAGCAGCATGTGTAGCTCCAACCATCATAAAGCTGAATCCAGCTGGAGCTGGTCCTTCTCTGGATGCCTCAGGAACCTCGCAGGGTCGGCCTTTGTCTACTGAAGCTGGCAAAATCTCCCGATGCCTCGGGATGGGTAGAGAAATACAGAACAGATGGGGAGAATAAGTGTAGTTGCCATTCGGTATAGGTGTACTGGAGTATGAGATTATGGGATGAGTTATGTGTATGCCAGATTAAAAAGATGCGTCTTGAGTCTACTTTTGAACTGAGAAACCGTGTCTGCTCCCCGAACACTGTCTGGAAGGCTATTCCAAAGCGTTGGAGCTAAATATGAAAATGCCCTACCCCCTTTTGTAGATTTTGAAATTCTGGGAACTACCAGAAGTCCGGAGCTTTGTGATCTTAAGGCGCGTGGTGGATTGTAGCGCATCAGAAGACTGGTTAGGTATGTGGGAGCTAAACCATTTAAGGCCTTGTATGTAAGTAATACTATTTTGTAATTTATTCTAAACTGAACAGGTAGCCAGTGCAGGGATGATAATATTGGGGTTATATGATCATATTTTCTGGATCTAGTGAGAACCCTGGCAGCTGCATTTTGGATTAACTGAAGCTTGTTTATTGAGGATGCAGGACAACCACCTAGTAATGCATTACAATAGTCCAGTCTGGAGGTCATGAATGCATGAACTAGTTTTTCTGCATCAGATACGGATAAGATGTTCCTAAGTTTAGCAATATTTCGAAGATGGAAAAAGGCTGTTTTTGTGATATTTGAAATGTGATTTTCAAAAGACAAGTTACTGTCTAATATTACGCCCAGGTCTTTTACTGCTGAGCTGGTAATAACAGTACATCCTTCTAAGCGCAGGCTGAATTGTGAAAGCTGTTGTGTGCTGGTTTTTGGGCCAATAAGTAATATCTCTGTCTTATCTGAATTTAATAAAAGAAAGTTATTGGTCATCCAATCTTTTATGTCCTGGACACACTCAGTTAATCTAGACAACTTAGGTATTTCGTCTGGTTTAGTTGAGATATATAATTGGGTATCATCAGCATAACAATGGAAACTAATCCCATGTCTTCTAATGATGTTACCCAAGGGAAGCATGTATATTGAGAACAACAGAGGTCCTAAAACTGACCCTTGTGGGACCCCATATTTCACTGGCATTACACCAGACGGTTCTCCATTTAGATCTACAAAATAGTAGCGATCAGACAGGTAAGATCTAAACCATTTTAATGCCTGTCCCTGAATACCTATATAATTTTGTAAGCGATCTATGAGAATATTATGATCTATAGTGTCGAATGCAGCACTAAGATCGAGCAGGACTAGCAATGAGATGCAGCCTTGGTCTGAAGCTAAAAACAAGTCGTTTGTAATCTTAACTAGTGCAGTTTCTGTGCTATGATGGGGCCTGAAACCTGACTGAAATTCTTCAAGGATGTTGTTATCCTGCAAGAATGTGCAAATTTGAGCTGATACTACTTTTTCTAGTATTTTTGATATGAACGGAAGGTTTGAAATCGGTCTGTAATTTGTTATTTCATTCGCGTCCAAATTAGATTTTTTTAATCTTAATAACTGCTAACTTGAAAGGTTTAGGGACGTGACCTAGATGTAATGAAGAATTAATAATGTTTAGAAGTGGCTCTCCAACCGTAAGCATCACTTCTTTTAAAAATCTGGTTGGGATTGGGTCTAACAGGCACGTTGTTGATTTAGCCGAGGTTATAAGTTTATACAGCTCTTCCTGTCCTATACCTGTAAAGCAGTGAAAATCTAAATGTGAAGCTATAGGCTGAATTGGATCGTGAGATACTATTAGAGGTTGAACCTCCATTATTTTCTTCCTGATATTATTGATTTTTTCATTAAAGAAGTCCATAAAGTCTTCACTTCTAAACTGTGATGGGATACTCTCTGCGGGCATCTTAGGTTTTGTTAGGCGAGCCACTGTACTAAATAAGAACCTGGGATTGTTTTGGTTTCTTGCTATCAGTTGGCTAAGATGCTCGGTCCTAGCAGTTTTTAGAGCCTGTCTATAGCTGCACATACTGTCTTTATACGCAATTCGAAAAACTTCTAAATTAGTTTTCCTCCATTTTCGCTCGAGGTTATGGGTTGCTCTCTTTAGGGCGCGAGTATGACTGTTGTACCACGGTGCAAGTGTTTTATCTCTGACTTTTTTTTAATCTGATGGGAGCAACAATGTCTAATGTACTGGTAAAAATAGTGCCCATGCTGCTAGTCACTTCATCTAGATCATCTGCATTTAGGGGTCTAATAAGAAATTGAGACAGATCCGGCAGATTACTTGTGAATCTGTCTTTAGTAGTGGGATTCATATTTCTAACAGATTGATAACGTGGGGAGACACAGCTAATCTGTTCTACGGGTAGAGTATATGTCAGGAGGTGATGATCTGTGATATCATCACTTTGAGGTATGATCTCTATATTAGAGACATCTATACCATGGGATATAATTAAATCTAGCGTATGATTAAAGCGGTGAGTTGCTCTAATTATATTTTGTTTCACCCCAAAGGAATTTAGTAAATCCATAAATGTGAGTGCTAAAGCGTCGTTAGCATCATCTACATGAATGTTAAAGTCTCCTACTATCAACACTTTGTCAGAATTAACCAATAGGTCTGATAGCAGATGTCCAAATTCTTTAAGAAAATCGCCATATGGCCCCGGGGGTCTGTACACGGTGGTCAGGGTAAAATATAGCAAGGGTTTATTACGTATTTCATTTAGTGCAACATTAATGATAAGCATTTCAAATGAATTAAACCTGGGCCTTATTTTCTGGGTAACAGTGAGTACATCATTGTAGATAGTGGCGACACCACCACCGCGACCAATTAGACGGGGCTCGTGCTTATAGAAATATCCAGACGGAGTAGACTCATTCAGACCAAAATATTAATTTGGCTTAAGCCAGGTTTCGGTGAGACAGAGTGCGTCAAGGCAATAATCTGAGATAATTTCATTAACAATAAGTGCTTTAGGCGCAAGGGATCTAATGTTGAGTAGTCCAAACTTTAGAGGTGGATTTTGACTACTTATTTAGCCTTTTTCTGGTTTTATGGTTCAGATTGTTTCGGGCAAATTTAACAAATTTATTCTTTTTTCTCAGTATTCGGGGAACAGACACAGTTTCTATAGGACAAGCTATGTGTGTGCGTCTATCACTACGGTGAGTTGTGATGTGGCTAATATGTTTGGAATCTACAGTATGACTTACCGCCAGTCAGATGGTTCGTAGTGTCCTGGAGATGTTGTCAGAGAGGACCGCTGCTCCAGCTCTGCTAGGGTGTAGGCCATCGGTGTGATAGAGCCTAGGACGCTCCCAGAAAACATTCCAGTTATCAACAAAGCGTAATTTCTGTTGTCGACACCAAGATTGTAACCATTCATTAAAGGCAAATAATCTACTGAACTTCTCGATTCCTCGCTGAAATGTGGGAAGCGGTCCAGATACGATGATCCTTGTCATGGGTGATGTGCTGCGGACCTTCTCGACCAGGCTCCTGAAGTCCTTCTTTAGGATCTCCGTCTGCCTCAGCCTGGTGTCGTTCGTGCCGGCATGAAGGACCACAGCTCCAATGTTCTTCCTCAGGGCAGCAGGCACCTGTGCAGCAACAATAAGAACACGTGCACCAGGTAAACAGCGTGTGTGCACCTTACCTTTAGCCGTGGTAGCACGCACGTGCCGGACGATGGAGTCTCCGATGACCAGGACGTCGTGTGCCGTCTCGTGGAGAGGAGTGAAGCGGTATCGGGTCGAGATGTCGAAGACGGGTGGTGGTGGAGGGGGAGAGGTCCTCGCCCGGGGCTTGGCGTTCTTCTTCCGCTGCTGCTGTATCCAGGGTCCGTGGTATCCCGGCGCCGGGGTGTAGGAAAACTGGGCGGGCTGTGTCCTTGGTGTGTTGGACCTGGGCAGAGAAACACGCGGGGTTGAGGTTGTCGGAGAGATTGTGTCACGCCGAGAATTTACCTGGGACAGGTGAGCGTCGGTCCGCGACGATTCCAGCGTGGCTTTCCGCTGCTGTCGCCGGGCCAGCTTCACCTGTAGCTCACGGATCAGCTTCTCCACGGCCTCCAGCTCCAAATCCACCGAGTGCAGCTCCAATGTCTCCTCACCTGCACTCAGAGGCAGAGTCACAACCGACATGGTGTCTAAACACGGAAAATAATCGGTGTGAAGAAGCGTAATCAAACTTTACAAACAAACGTGATAGCCAGGCTAACGGGCTAGCGATGCTAATGCCGGCTAAAAGCGGTGTGCTGCAAAACAATTAAAACTTAACGATATAACACGCGTTTCGAGTAAATATATTATAAGATACTTATCCGTTTTATGTACACTCTTCGTAAGGGGACGAAAAAGTTTAAAAATTGGTCAGTATGGCGGAGCTCGGAAAAAAGCAGCATCTCAGCGTCCTCGTACAAGTGGTTTGTAAAGGTTTTTAAAGATTTTAATTTTTTAAAAATCTGGACTAAACAAATAGAGAATTGTTCTCTTGAGGAAAAGTTCTACCCCGCCATCGTCTTGCAAACACTTGAAGGAAGAAGTCATTGGGTGCGAGGTTGTTTTTTTTTCATATATTCAGGTCCTTTGGCGGTGTACTGTAGTACTGTGGAGACATTGGCAGCGGATCTTTGGGTGCAGTGGTTTGTGGGGTGGGGAACGTGCTTTGGCTTTTCTGTGCATTTGGACTAGACGGGTCGTGGGTGAGTGGACTTGGGTGTCCATGATCCCGTCAGCAGTTTACTGGTGTATAGTTGATGATCAGTGTTGTTCAGTTTACCTTGTGTTAATGTTCTTGCTGATTGGTTGCATTTTTATATTTAATATGTATGGAAAGTACAGTACAGTATAATCCCATTAAAGTATTATGTTTTTAATCTTTTATTAATAAACTGTCTAGAAATTAAACACTTACTGTAAGTCTACAGGACATTACATGGCCAAAAACAGAAAATAAAGTGTTTTTAGGTAGAAAAAGAACCTGTTATTATATTAATATTTTCCTTAATAAATTGTCAGTAGGGCGGCGCGGTGGTGTAGTGGTTAGCACTGTCGCCTTGCACCTCCAGGGTCTGGGTTCGATTCCCCGGCCAGGCTCGATTCCCGTCTCTGTGTGCATGGAGTTTGCATGTTCTCCCCGTGTTTGGTGGGTTTCCTCCGGGTACTCCGGTTTCCTCCCACAGTACAAAGATATGCAGGTTAGGCTAATTGGCGTTCATAAATTGCCCGTAGTGTGTGATTGGGTGTGTGAGTGTGTGTATGTGTGTGTGTCCTGCGATGGATTGGCACCCTGTCCAGGGTGTACCCCGCCTAGTGCCCGAAGTCTCCTGGGATAGGCTCCAGGTCCCCCGCGACACTGAACACAGGATTAAGCGGTATAGAAGATGAATGAAAATGCATTTTTGTTCGGTAGGCAGATTTTTCCGTCCCAGTCATCACAGCCTGGATAAAATTCTCAAAGTACCGTATTTACTTAAAGCCTAAAATGCAGGTGTAGAATATAGAATAGTGTGTGTATGTGTGTGTGTGTGTGTGTACGGTATACTGTATGACATAGTTATCCTCCAGCTGTGGTCTTATAACATCTACCCAGATTTCCCCCCATTTTGTGCTATTTTATTTCAAACAGCAGCTCTGGTTTAAAATTCATCTAATAATTCTAATAGCTTACTGTTTCCATAGCAACAGGGATTAAAACGTTGCATACTACGGAACAAAAAAAGAAACAAACGCAGGATAATCATCAATACAGTGAAAGTTCCTGTAAGAAGACATTTACTCAACATTTACAAAAGTGTCGACTGTCGAAGGTTTGTAATACTGTCGCACTGTAGGATGGTGGGATTGTAGGATGTTTTCCACATACATACAGTATGTTTAGTGATACCAGGACAACTCGCTTCAGTATGTCCTAGAGACACAACTGGACATCAGAAAATGTTATGCGATATCACAATTGACTTGATGACAAGTTGCCGTATAGAAAAAGTATTCAGCCCCGTGAAGTATTACTCCGGTAAGGGATAATGGAATGGTTTAGACATCAGGAAGAAAAGGTTTGTCTCCGTGACTTAAAAGTTTCAAGGCCTTATTGCAGGTCTGAAAGGTTCAGACTAGTGTAGTGTTCCATGAAAGCAGTTTAAAAAAAAATGCAAGCCTGACATTTGGTCTTTCATTTCACGTCTGCCTCTGAAGTGTAAAGGTGACAGAGTGAATTTAAAAGGCTTTGTCTCAATTTGCCCGTGGCACCTGAAGCATGTTTCTTTTGAACATGGCAGAAGTGCAACGCCACCCTGCTTGATTTCATTTCAAGGACTCCTGTACGAGTGTGTGTGTGTGTGTGTCGGTGGGTGTTGGTGTCCTCGTGAGTGTATGAAGTAATGCTCTGAAATTCTCTGTTTGACTTTGCATTGGGATTAATTGAAATTCCATTGTGACGTTGTTGCCTTTTAATTATGTTGAAAATAATGAAATTCCAATCTGCAATGGGAAAAATCACTTCAAACAAGAAGAAACAAAGAAAAAAAATTAAAATGTTCCGCTTTCTCTTCTGCTGCGTGGGCGTGCACCTCAAGGTATTGCATATTTATGAGAGCCGTTTGATCGACAGCTGCTGCCTCAACCGTAACAGACCAGGTAGTAGATTAAAGCACGGCGTAGGCTGGAAATAACATCGCATCAATCACACCTTAACCGCACGAGCTTGACGAGTGTATTCATTTAGAAAACATGGACCCAGACCTAAACCTAAAAATATTCAAAGACTTGTAGGAACATCAGAGATTGTGTGAACTTACTTAGCGGACTTGTGGCGTTTTTTCTTTGAGGTGTCTCTGATAACAATACAGCGTCTGGCAGATATACATTATACGGGGTGATTCACTCGAAAGAGGCCCCGGATATTTTATGATAACTCTAGATAGGAGGAAGCAATCTGAACGAAACAATATACAATATGTACAATGTGCCCCTCAGTATAAGGAGCTTCGAACACGCCGGGATGCCCCTGACTCAGACCGATAATGTAAGCGCCAGACAACCATTGTCCCCGTAATGATCACCAGTTTGTTTATTAAGTTAAACTGACTTAAAGTTACTTTTATTCAACCAGCAAGTTTTTTCTGGATTAGAAATGACACAGGCGTCTCCCAGAAGATAATAAGACGATGTATGAGAGGCATCATTGTGGGAAAAAATTATTACTCATCTTTTATTTATATGTGAACAAAAGGTGACCTGTCCAAAATTATTCATACCCTTCGTAATAATCAATAGAAAAGCCTTTATTGGCTATTAAAGCAATCAAACGCATTAGAACTTTGGATTTTTCCACTGACTGTGACAGTTTGCGACATGACACTTTTTTGTTTAAATGTAAATAAAAGCTGCGTCCCCCCCCCTTCCCCCCGCCCTCCCCAAAATGATGCCTCTTGTACATCGTCTTATTATCTTTTGGTAGAAGCCTGTGTCATATGAATTATTTCGGGCTTGACTGTATGCATACACACACACACACACACACACACACACACATTAGGTGGTGGTACTATTTTGAGTTTCTATACTTCCTCCCTTTATTCTTTTCTATTCCATATTAATCCCCAAAATTGTGAAATTTGAAGCAACAAAAGGCCTTTAAAAAAAAAAAAAAAACAGCAACAACAACAACACACATGATTTCACCCCCCCCCCCCCACCACCCCCCTGATCGTCTTCACATCGATCGCGCAGGCTTTTAGCGTCTCGCTCCTTGACTCTTCATTAACAAAGCCCTTTATGTCCTGCACCCCAGGTGCTCAGTAAACAGCGGCGCGATGCTTTGTGTTGGAGCCTCCAGGTATCAGGGCCTCTTGCTCTGAGTGCAGCAATGACGCCTCGCACGCATTTACAGCACCATTATCGACTCTTTTCCTTTCTGCTTGTTGTTAAACACTGTTTTATGTGTAGTTGAGGATTAAGGAAAAGGATTAGCTCAGGTTTTTATTTTATTTTTTGCTGGCATGGCGTCTTTTGTCGACTTTGGTTGTTGCTCTTGGAAAAGTAAGAGATAAATACGAACAACCTGAAGCTTAACGGAGTTCATTATTAACCACATTAACCTCGGTTTGTTTTTTATTATCCACAAACAATGGATCAACCAGAGATGGTAATAATCATAAAATAATACAATAATAAATACAAATAAAAAGAAAAAAAAAATCATAGTTTGAAATTGACCTTCAGGGCAAAACAGAAAGATTTAAAAAAATGTTTCTTTGTCAAGGACGAGAGGCAAGATCTAACTTTTGGGTCCATAACCAACCTGCGGGTGAAATTATATATTTTTTAAAAAGGCCTGGAAACTAAGAAGCTAGTCGATTTTAATTACCTACATCAATTTCCAATGAATTATTTATTGAAATAAGTCTAGCATCAGTACTACTGTTTCACGTCACCCAATAGGCTTCCTACAAAAGTTTCAATCCGAATCCCATCCAGATCTTGGATAAATAAAGTCGTAAGCACAGGTGGGAGAAAATAATTAAACTTCTAACCTGACTACTTTGCCACATATTGAACTAGTGCTAATTAGACAATTTATCAACATAATTCAAAAATGAAATCTTTAATTGTTTAAGTATGCTCTATTATGTTCCCACATCGACCAGCATTATTTTCCATTAAAATACCCATTAAATCCATCAGTGTTAAAAACAAACAAAACAAAAAAACAAGAACAAAGGAAATGCAACTAATGGAGGCTGTCCACCAAAACCCAGTGACCGATTAAAGAGGAGATCATTAATCACAGAGGCAACCAAGAAGCCAAGCTGGAACGTTCTCCAGCTCGGACAGGAGGAGCCCGAAGAACTTTACAAAGCTGGGCTTTACAGAAGAGAAGAAAGCCGTATGAGCTCACATGAAAGTTTCCCCGGTCCAAAAACGAGCTCTTGGGTCTTAGTACAAAGCAGTACTGGGCTTTGAGTTCTTTGAGTTTTTTACATTCTCCCACTATGTACCATGTTGGTGGGAACATCACGCTGAGAATGACCTTCTCAGTTGCTTTGGTTTTAAATTTAGGATTTTTTTTTTAAGTAACCATTTCTTGTATTAATATATCCTTCATTAACACTGGTGGAGCTTTGGAATATAGTTGTAAAGATGTTAGAAAAACACACTACTGGGATTATCTTCATGATGCTGTTTGTTCCACACCTTCTAACTACAGTAATTTAGGTTCTTCAGTGGGGCAAATACTTACGCAATCACGATTTCTTCTGGCTTATTTTTCATCAGTACAATTTTTACAAACACATTTTTTTTTTACATTACTTTTTATTTTCACCCCAATATTATGGGATGTTTTGAGTCGACTTCATACCAGGTCAAGATGATGATTACAAAAAGTGGAAAAGTTCAAGGGGATGAAAACTTGCTTGAGGAAGAGATTGTATAAATATTAAAGCATGTTAAATATTTTTTTCAATTTTAACGTTATTATTTTATTATTTATACATAATGTACAGTAAATGTAATTTTTATTAAGTTTTTCTATATTTCTAATTGTAAAAAATCATCTTATTTCATACTTTATATAAATTCTTTATTTTTATAAATTTTGTTTATTTTCAAGTCATCGGTAGTCGTATAAGCATTTCACTTTGTATTGCACTGTGTATGACTGTGTATGCGACAATTAATTTTGATTTGATTGAATTTGATTTCAATTTGATTTGTTATAGTTGGATATTAGATTTTTTTTAATGGCAACAAATACAAAACAAGATAATTGTACATAATAAATATACAAATAACAGCACATAATTGTGAAGTAGAAGATACATTTTCTACAAATAAAAATCTGAGAAGTGATGCTGCTGTTCACTAATGTTCTCTAACAAACCTCTGAGGGCTTCACAGAACGGCTGTATTTATACTGAGATTAAATTACACATGTGGACGCTATTTACTAACTAGGTGACTTCTGAAGGGAGTCAGTTCCACTGGTGTCAGAGTAAAGGGGGCTGAATACAAATGCATGACACACTTTTTAGATTTTTCTTTGTACAACATTTTTGAAAACCATTTATAATTTTCCTTCCACTTCACAATTATGTGCCACTTTGTGTTTGTCTATCGCATAAAATCCCAATAAAGTTCTTTTACATTTGTGGTTGTAATGTGGCAAAATGTATCAAGTTAAAGGGGTACGAATACTTTTGCAAGGCACTGTATGTCTGATTTTGACATACAACACAGATGTAGGCCATCCCTCATTCGGTAAACACATGCCATTCGTATGTTCAGTTACCTTTGCTTCCTCTACATGACCATAGAAAGGGTAGAAACTGAAAATTGCGATGACCTGGCTGTAGACCTCGGCTCCTCTTCCGATGCACAACATTAGCTAGTTTATTAGGCCAGTCGATCTTGCCGACTGTGCGCACACTTCATTTAGTTTCCAGATAAACAGGGCCAACCTCATGCACAACAGGCCAAATATTTGTGCGAGAGGCGATTCTGCGTACTGCAGCGCTCGAGATTAAGCAGAACGCTTGCTGAGTGATTAAATGGTCCTAAAAATTGACAAGAAAGCAGAAGCTGTAAACAACAGCGCCGGCGGTACCGAGCGAATACTGAGTGCGTACTGTGTTTGTAGAGAGTGACCGGAAAATATACATCAACATTTGGGAGCGGACTTCATTCTGATTCCGTGCGAGTTTTAAACAGTTTACTGTCACAAAGATTTATGAGCATTTTATTAAATACAGTAAACGAAAAATCACTTCCCGTGATAAGCATCGCCTGATTAAGATGCTGCACGTGTCCTCTGTTTACTTTTATGCAAAATTAATACTCCTATTTATCGTGATTTAAATAGTGTTAAACGCTAATCAAGTCCATGAGCATGAATATCTCAGATTGCATTTAATTTAATTATTTCTAGTCTTTGTGCAGGAATTTATTTAATTGTAAACCTTTTTCTAGTCCTTCAACAAAGACATGTTATTTAAAGGTCCCATATTTTACCATTTTTTTAACTGTTAACATGGTCTCACAGCTCATCCCAAAATCTGTGTGTGTGTGTGTGTGTAATAATCAAGCTGAAATAGCTCTCATATAGTATAATGTATTTTCTCATACCTCCGTCGGTGTCACTCCTCTTCCAAACATACTGTCTCAGCATCTCGGTAAATGAGCTAGCGCCGAGCCACGCCCTACTAGGAGGGTCACGCTAGGGGGAAATATCTAATTGGCTTGTTTAAGCCCCAGGCCAATACAAAAATGAAAAAATTAAATAAAATTCAATTTCAAATAAATACAGTTTTTCATTTTTTATAGAATAAAACATTTAATTTAATGGAATGTCTTTTAAACAGGTAGGCTCCTTTAATCACTTTTGTTATAGCAGCTATAAGTCAAAAATTTGTCCTTTCCAGGCTTGCTTGTGATCTTAATTTTTTTTTTTAAGGAAAAGAAGCCTATAAAAAACATACAAACAAAAAAATTAAGACTTTCGTCTTTTATACTGTATATATGTATATTGAAGTCATATATTGAATAAAAATCACTAAACAAAAACAAAGAAATTTGCAAGTGACCCCAAACTTTTGAACGATAGTGTGTATATATATATATTAGATATTTATATACCACGAGATGTGATGCCACCAACTACATCTTTTCTACCTGCTTGGTCGCAAACACCGTCAGGGGCAGCAGAACACACTCGGAAGATACAGTAGCGCTATCAGTTCCTTCCGCTTGCGTAAGCTCATAGACGCACATGATTGGCTAGAGCCTACGTCACTCGAGAACCAACGTGGAGACGTTCCACTGGTGGAAAACTCACTATTCCAAAAACGCTGGCACTGGAGACTCCTTCCAAATGTTACAGTGCAGAAATGTCTCCTTAGAGCTGATTTCTTATTTAATTAAGCTAACATCATGTTTAGTTTAGCGGTGCCTCATGACATTTGAACCAGGAAGTGTGCGTATAAACAGCTACAACGTGATGTCGAAATGTTTGTGTGCTCACTGTGCACACTTCTTTCTTCCATAGGGTTTATACATCAAGCGTGTCAGATTGTGCTGCTGGACCATTCCTTACTCTCACTCGCACAGATGTCACACAATAGACTTAAGAAGGTGAGCATCGATTTTAGACAAACTCCATCGCTGAATGGGAATACGCGCAATTTGCGTCTACTCGAAGAAGAACGATTGGGAAAAAATAGATCCGTCTTCTACAGAGAGTGAAGAAAACAACCAAACAAACAACAGGACAAGAAAATGACCACGACGGCTATTCGTTTAAAAGTATGACTGAGCACCTCAGGGTTTGTTGTTGTTTACGACGAGAAACCTGTGTCAGGACTCATCAAGTGGAAATCATGCAAAAACATCACGTCCGATATGCATGATGGATTAAAACTCAATCAACATCAACAGCTATTTACCAAATACAGAGTCGTTGCTTGGTTAAAAATGATTCGCACTTCAGTGAAAATTCTATCCCGAAACATTACAAGAGCACAACGAAAATGTTCAAAGAGTAATCATAGTGTGTACATTCGTACAGCTGTGGCCTGCTGTGCAGTGGAAATGGAATAATTAAGCTAATTATTTAGAACTGTTTATGAGGCTGTATTCTTGATTATACAGAACAGTGGAAAATAAAGCAGACTTGAATGCCAATGAGCTCACTTAAGTTACAACCATACATCAGTTGAGGCACTTAAAAATATCATTTTTAACCAAAATCGTTTGGGATTATTATCAGGAAAGTGCATTTGTGTTTCCAGTAAAACATTTGCTTTTTTTTTAATTGGATCTACGATAGACATCAAATACAAATATTTCTATGAAGAGTAAAATAGTCTATATCAAACACCAAAACCAGCAGTTCTTCTGTAATAAAAAACCAAAAAAAAAAAAGTCAGACAATTAACATTTCATCAAAGCAAATAAATAAATTAGTTCTGAATGTTACTTGTTAGCTACAAAGTTTGACCGCTTCGTACTGTGTGTAATATCGATGTTTGGTGCCGAAAGCCTGCAGCGCCACGAGAATTCGTGACACCTCTGAAGTCGAGAGTTTGAGTCTGTGTCGAAGGAGACATGAGAAAAGATCCAGAGGCATTGGACCTGCAGGAGATAACCGATTCACCCGGTATCGGATCTCAATCAGCTCCTGCAACGCCGAGTCCTGAGATCCCTGCGTGTAAGGATAGTCCAGCTGCAGAATCAAATCTCGAATGGCTTCTGGGTCGAAGTGTACGCTGTATCCAAACAGCTGAATGCTGTTCATTTTCATGTAGCCGACATTCTGCGAGCCATTTCTGTTCGCCATGTCTGAGTCGGCCGTCTCGTTCCCCTGAGCAACGTCGCTCTGGATTCGGCTCCTCAAGTAGAAATGGACAGTTTCGAAGAAGCTCTTCCATCGGTTGCCCAATGTCAAAGTCCAGTTGTAGCAGTCCACAGGGGTGCCTAACCTTGTTTTCTCCCAGTCAGGGTAACCGTTTTGGTTCAGAGGCATCGTCCAGCTTTCTGAGTGACTCCCACCGAACGGATTAACCGAAACGGAGAGGGTGGGCTCCAAGGTTGAGTTCTTCATCATGCAAATTTGTGCTGAAATTCCTAGCAGCATGTGTACCCGACTTGACTTCGATTTATTGCTCTTCAGAGTCAGGAGCATCCTTTTTCTCCATGAAGGTTCAAACCAGGTGTTGAGTTTGACGTCACTGCTCACGAAGATACCAGATAGGGCTAGGTGGCCATCGCGTTGCTCTAAGAGATCACGCAGTTCCAAGTCCTGCATTTCCGTCTCCGTGCCGATGTACTGTTTCGTGGGACTCGGAGCGGCAGGGCGACACAATCCCTGGCTCAGTGCGAAGCCGCTGTTGCAGCTCGAGCAGCGTGTTCGATTTTCCAAAGAGCATGATGCGCACCGGCCTCCGGTGCCGACTGAGCACGGGATTAAACCCTGGCAGGACAGCTGACCTCCCGGGCACACGCAGCTCCGCATCACCTCCGAGTAGATTCCTGGACTATCGGCTTCACTGCAGTATAGAAGGGAAAGGACACGCTGCAGCCAGTATCCGAGACGCCTGGAGACAAAACAAATGAGCAAAACAAGAACAAAGTTGGGGAGTACAAGAAGAAACAAGCAATAAGCAACCATATAATTGCATGTGTGCAAATTACAGCCTGAAACACAATGCTGTAACAAATGACTCAACTCTAATAGATGGCAAGTGAACTATTTGCCTTTAGGACTGGTGATAATAGCCTTGCATTACAGGAAAAAATCTGCCTTTAAAAGCACAATTTTAAAAAGCCCCCACTAGTGCCTACTAATAGCTTTAAAGGTTGCAGTATGAGGTGGAATAACACATTATGGTCATTAGTGCTAAAATGCACAGTAGGGTCCAAAGGGCCGAATTTAGTACCAAGAATCATTTCATGTACAAAGAAAGGAGCATATTTGTCTGAGAACATCGGTTTCTATTATTTTTAAAGCCAAGAAAAAAACAAATTCACAGTTGGATTCGTCAGCCAATTGTCCACCACGGCACCTGATTGGAGGCTGGATGTTGTAGATTTAAATTATATAAACATCCATTTTATTTTTTTTATCTACGTACTTTAAAGATCAGTTATTCTCACTGGTTGGACTTCTAGGGTTGCAAAGGACAAACATTGCTGAAGCAAGAAATTCAACCCTTGGTTGTACACTTCTATAGGGAAATGATCAACTATGGGCCTGGTGTAGAGCGGTTAGTGCGAAATGGTCTTATTATAGGTGTTATTACTTTTTAAAGTAACTAATTACATTACAAAATTACTGCATTTAAAAAGTAATCAGTTACATTGCTGCGGTACTTTCTGATAAAAGTAACTAGTTTGAGTACTTTTCCACTGCAGAAAATGAAAACTCCTTTGTGATTCCTCATGCATGTTGTTTTAGTCAAGACCTTCATAATTATTCTACCATCATCACTCAGCCAAGTTTGGCCCACAATCTGTTAACTACTAATACCCCTATCTCACCTACTAATACCCCTATCTCACCTACCAATACCCCTATCTCACCTACCAATACCCCTATCTCACCTACAAATACCCCTCTCTCACCTACAAATACCCCTATCTCACCTACTAATACCCCTATCTCTCCTACTAATACCCCTATCTCACCTACTAATACCCCTATCTCACCTACCAATACCCCTATCTCACCTACAAATACCCCTATCTCACCTACTAATACCCCTATCTCACCTACTAATACCCCTATCTCACCTACTAATACTCCTATCTCACCTACTAATACTCCTATCTCACCTACTAATACTCCTATCTCACCTACTAATACCCCTATCTCACCTACTAATACTCCTATCTCACCTACTAATACTCCTATCTCACCTACTAATACTCCTATCTCACCTACTAATACGCCTATCTCACCTACTAATACCCCTATCTCACCTACTAATACCCCTATCTCACCTACTAATACTCCTATCTCACCTACAAATACCCCTATCTCACCTACAAATACCCCTATCTCACCTACTAATACTCCTATCTCACCTACTAATACCCCTATCTCACCTACTAATACCCCTATCTCACCTACTAATACTCCTATCTCACCTACTAATACCCCTATCTCACCTACTAATACCCCTATCTCACCTACGCGGTGTCGCACGGTGGCAGTAAGTACGTTTCATCATGATTCACCGCGAGTTTTGGCGCTGTGATGAGGTTTCTATCTTTCCACGCGTCGGTCTTCACATAGTCAAACCGCATAGGTGAGATACTGTAGGGGTATAACAGCAGGAATAACAGAGGGGGACGGGTTATGGGGGCGGGGCTTGTAGGGCGACTGCTGTCTGGCTGACGGATTACATAAATAAACTGAATAACGGACTACATTTTGAAAAAAATAACTAAATAACTGAGTACTTACTGTAAATGGCGCGTTAGATTACTCGTTAAATCAAAAAAGTAATCCAAGAACTCTAACGTGTTACTTTGTAACACCCAACACTGCTTATTATTAGACTTAGCTCATGTAGACAATGTAGCTGTTACTAAAAAACAACAGCGTGTTAATTTGAAATTGTGATTTGAATTACAACTGGCACTATTGCTTGAGCAGAGGTTCGAGGTTCTATTCAGCATCTTCTGACCAATCAGATTGCCAATGAGTTTTTGGCATCACCGTGGTTAAACACCTTTTAGCAGGTAGGTTTTTTCTACCAAAAAAAAAAAAACTTTTTGGTAGAGCGCAATTCGAGTCACTATATCCTACTGAATAATTTGACCTGACTTAGCCATGTCTAGTACATTGAATTTGACCTGACTTAGGCATGTCTACCATTCCGGAATGCTATGGAATAAATAAATTAATAAATTAAGAAAATCCACGATTGAAGATGACGCTGTCATTAAATAGCATGGCTTTTTAAATTATCTGTAGATACATAGTGGGTAAAATACCCGAAAAAGTTCATGCTATTACACACAAATATAAAAGTTAGTTCAATTTAATGTAGCTTTGTTCAGATTTATTTTATTTGTACTTATTTATTTAAAGTTATTTGTATATGAATTGATACTTTTACCATTAAGCAACATCTCAACCATTTGGAAGAGGCCGGATCTGTTAAAATAAATAAATTAATTAATTAATTCATAATTCTTTATCTCCTTCTTTTCGTTATGATTGGTCCAAGGATATTAAAAATGCAAAGGGAAAAAAAATCTATATTTTTACTTAATAGGATTAAGTTGTATTGTTTTAAGTTTTAGCTTTCCTGCGAAATTGGACTCCCTTTGTCTGTATTGGATATTTACATATATTATTACATATTGCTGTTTTTTATGCATTTCATCATACATTCACGCACAAACATGAAGTATTGATGAACATTGATGTGCATTTTTTTGTGACACTGTTTAGTAGTGGCTGTTTAAAAGCAACAACAACAACAACAACTTATTAATGCACTCACTCACTATTAAAGCTTTGCTGGTAAATCCATCAATACAGCGGAAAACAAAACCATGCGGACCACGGTGTGACTCTTTGAAATTCATAATCATCCACTTTTAATGATCATAATGGCTTCTTTTCTAACCAAATTTTCTGTCCCGTCCATTAGGCATCATAAGATGGCTAATTGGCGTCGAGGTTAATGCCCTACCTTTTGGAGATTGTTCGGATGTCGGTACTGATGTTAAACAAAAAAATAATAAAATTTGCGTCTCATTTTGCATAATTACACCGCAAACAAATAAATAAGAGCAATTACGGATGCTGGCTTCAACCTGAAGTCCATAAACACTGACCCTCCATTTAAGCCTGCCCTCGCTGACTTCCTCTCATTACCTGAAGGCACGCGGCACCCGACTACATATGAGAGGCTGATAGGAGAGATGATACTGTATGTTTCACGATAAACATCACGTCATTATTAACAAAATGCTTAATGCTTTTTTAAATTTTTTTTAAGAAATTAGCCAGATGTCCATCGATATGCTCCACTAGGTAGTGAGAATGTAGTGAGCAGGAAGTCATTTGGGATTCAGCCTGGTTTCGTATTTAAAGTAGTCCAGCTTGAAATCGGAGACATTACAAACTGCGCTACAGTAACGATATTTTTCTTTGCTTACAAAATGTGACAGACAGATGCATATAAGCACATATAGACATACAAAGTTCAGTTAATGTTATAGTACTTTTTATAATAAGATAAGATTTTTGCATTTTTTAAATTTTCATAAAATAACTTACTAATCCCGTGACCCTGAATGCAGGATTAAGCAGTATAGAAAATGAATGAATGAATAACTTACTAATTACAAAACAGTGTATTTTTTCATTCATTCATCTTCTATACTGCTTTATCCTGTATTTAGGGTCGAGGGGACCTGGAGCCTATCCCAGGAGACTCAGGGCACGAGGCAGGGTACACCCTGGACAGCGTGCCAATCCATCGCAGAGCACACACACACATTCACACACTATGGTCAATTTGGGAACGCCAATTAGCCTAATCTGCATGTCTTTGGATTGTGGGAGGAAACTGGAGTACCCGGAGGAAACCCACCAAGCACGGGGAGAATATGTAAACTCCATGCACACAGAGACGGGAATCGAGCCTGGCCGGGGAATCGAACCCGGACCCTGGAGGTGCAAGGCGACAGTGCTAACCACTACACCACCGCGCCGCCCCAGTGTATTTTTTATAAATCAGTAAGCGTTACTGTTTTAATACCAGTTCAATAATACAAGTCCACATTTTTTGTTTTTGTTACCTTTCCCTGGGCAGGATTACTTTGGGTTGCGAGCGGCACCTCCGGCTGAGGCTAAAGAGTTTAGCGGCGCTTTCTCGCGCTTTGTTCAGAAGGAAAACCGCGTCGTTCTCCAATTTCCTGTAGCGCTTCAGCAGCGCCGTATCGCTCCTCCACGCGCGCCACACTGATGACAAATTCAGCGCTGCGTGTGTGGACAATCTGACCACGAAAGCCTGGAACTCGTCTGCACACAACAATGTAAATGTCAAATGTATGATAACAAGCCTTATCCTTATTTCATTTCCATATTGATGGAAACAGATGCACAGAATGAAGCAAGTGAGTGTGTGTGTGTGTGTGCGCGTGTGTGTGAACATGATGGGGGGAAAATCAGAGATGAAAGGAATGACCTTTCAGTTTCAGTCAATCTGAATAACTTTTAGTGCAACATGCACAACTCCAAATGTAGGTCCAAATGACAGGAACACAATGATGACTGGAAAGGCTGAACCGACTGTGTTAATTATAAAGCGTCAAAATCGCAGAAGAATACATTGTAGTTTTGTTCCACTTTTTCGTACTCGTTTAATTTGGGTCATTTTCACCCTAATGGAACATAAGAGCTGGAGAGAGAACGGACAGAACTCTGGATTTAATTACAGTTGAAGAAGCTGAGAGTCATGTTCTCCTTTGCACAAAATACAAGGAACATGTGGTGCCGAAAACAAACTAGTTTTTATTCATTCGTTGTATATTTTAGTTTTGTTGATTAACTTTACCGGGGAGAATAAAACACTCACACACCTAATTAAAAATAGAGAATATTTGGGGTTCTATTAAAAAAGAAAAAAAGTGTCAGTTTGTTTTCCAATGCCAGCGGTATAATGTCCAAAAAACATCTTTGCTTCCTAATCAGTAATAAATGTCAATAAATTGGCTGATGGTGCAACATAAAAATCTATTTGAATATAATATTGCAAGGGCATTGGTGGCTCCTTGGAGGGTTTCTCGCCTGCCATGTGGAACGCCCAGGTTCAATTCCCATTCGATGCCCAAACCCCAGCCACTGAATGCAGTGCCGGTCCCAAACCCGAATAAAATGGGAGGATTGCATCAGGAAGGGCATCTGGCATAAAAACCTTTGCCAAGTTGGTGTGTGGAGGGGATTGTCAGCTATGGCGACCTCCCGACGGCGGCAGCCGAAAGACTAATCAATATTAAGGGTATGCAACAGGGTTTGTAATACGAACAGACATGAAACAAGACAACAGAGGGCACCTGACTGCTCAAACTCCTGGTTGGCGTGCCTCCAGGCCTCGTTGGCATACTCCAGGTTGCTGTGCTGTGCTTGGAGGCTGGCATAGGGGCAGTTGCACTGTGGATGCCCTTTGCTACATTGACACCAGCAGTCGTTATCACGGCATGTGAATTGGCCTTCGCCGTTGCAGCCGATGTAACTTAGCGCCGCTTGCACGAACCGGCTCCTGAGGTACTCCGGCAGAAGAACCTGGAGGCCTGGAAGATGTAAACATGATATGAAATTTAAATATGTGAACAGAAGATGGCGTGTGATTCGGTAGTCGATTTGTTAGCATCATATTTTTTGCATATGATATTATGATATGGTGATAATATACAGTAGCAGCATCGATCATTTCTTAGAAATAGTGTTTTACATTGAAAACTAGCTCGACATTGGTGGATATTAATACACCCAGTACCCTTCTTAAAGTAGGAAAAAGCTTTCAGAGTGACATCATTGTACTACCCTTTGTATTTTGAAAGGTCAATGGGACAATCAAGACTAAACGGTGAACAGGGCATGAAGGTTCACAAGGTAGAGTAAGTTACCGTGGCATGGAATTCATAAAGAGCCAACATTACCGGCAGTGATTCAAGCCACGCTATGCTGCAGTAATATTCATCATTGATAGCTTTCAGGTACTTTACCTTGGAGCTGAATTCTGTTCTCAGGGCTGTGAACCAAAACGGAGCTGACAGAGTCAAGGTTGTCGTAGTTGCTACAGCCGAGTGGGCCGGTCCTCGTCTCAGTTACCTGAAAGTCAAAGAATTACTCAGAATTAAATAATACAAGACAAAAACCCCAACAAGCTTTGATTTAAATGACTCGTTTCGGACATTATCTATATCACGTATCTTGATTAGGGTGGTGGGGATGGAACCTATCATGAGAACTTGAGGGCAGATGTAGTGCCACACATTGTTGCAGGGCACAAACACACACACTACAGGCAAAGTCAGTCAGCATACACCACATGTCTTTGGACTGTAGGAGCAAACCGGAGATGAGATTTGAACCCCCACCTCTGGAGGTGCCAGATAACAGTAATAACCACTATGCCACTGTGCTGTCCTTGTCCTTGGCAAATTATAATTAATTATCATTTTAAAATGAAAGACTTAATGGTGAAGGTGAAGGAGTTTCCAAAAGTTCAGAGAATCTGAATTTTCAAACCATCCAATCCATTTGAAATGAAAAATGCTTGTAAATGGATAAAAGAATATGCAGGTGGAAAAACCATAGACCGTAAACTAATGGATGCATAGCAGAGTGCTAGTGGTTTGACACCTGAAATACAGCTGTCACTCAAATCTCCCCTAATAATTAGGCATATTTTCATGGCTTGAAGCAATTTTAACCGATAGGTTACATAAAAAAATTCCTCCCTCTACCGTTTGTCATAAATGGGAAATCTAGCTATGGAGAAAAGTTTTTGTATCAGGTTGCTGATCACCTGGACATTTTAACATTGGGGCACAAGGGAATTGACTCACTTTTGGAGCCAGATCCTAGAAGGTCTTAATAAATATTTCAGAGCCTACAGACAGCAGTAGTCAAAAGTTTGGACACACTTTCTTATTCAATGCTTTTTCACTTTTACTTTTTTTTCCAACTTTGTACATTAATACTGAAGACATTAAAATTATAACAGAACAAAATGATAATTTTAAAGGAAAAATATGTTGATTCCAAATTTCACGGTGTCAACAAATCCCAAAAATGTTGGGACAAGTAGCAATAAGAGGCTGGAAAAAGTAAATTTGAGCATAACGAAGAGCTGGAAGACCAATTAACAGTAATTAGGTTAATTGGCAACATGATTGGGTATAAAAAGAGCTTCTCAGAGTGGCAGTGTCTCTCAGAAGCCAAGATGGGTAGAGGATCACCAATTCCCACAATGTTGTGCAGAAAGATAGTGGAGCAATATCAGAAAGGTGTTACCCAGCGAAAAATTGCAAAGACTTTGCAGTTATCATCATCAACTGTGCATAATATCATCCGAAGATTCAGAGAATCTGGAACAATCTCTGTGCGTAAGGGTCAAGGGCGTAAAACCATACTGGATGCCCGTGATCTCCGGGCCCTTAAACGACACTGCACCACAAACAGGAATGCTACTGTAAAGGAAATCACAGAATGGGCTCAGGAATACTTCCAGAAACCATCGTCAATGAACACAATCCACCGTGCCATCCGCCGTTGCCAGCTGAAACTCTACAGTGCAAAGAAGAAGCCATTTCTAAGCAAGATCCACAAGCACAGGCGTTTTCATTGGGCCAGGGATCATTTAAAATGGAGTGTGGCAAAATGGAAGACTGTTCTGTGGTCAGACGAGTCACGATTCGAAGTTCTTGTTGGAAATGTGGGACGCCATGTCATCCGGACCAAAGAGGACAAGGACAACCCAAGTTGTTATCAACGCTCAGTTCAGAAGCCTGCATCTCTGATGGTATGGGGTTGCATGAGTGCGTGTGTCATGGGCAGCTTGCATGTCTGGAAAGGCACCATCAATGCAGAAAAATATATTCAGGTTCTAGAACAACATCTAGTCATCTCTTTCAGGGAAGACCCTGCATTTTTCAACAAGATAATGCCAGACCACATTCTGCATCAATCACAACATCATGGCTGTGTAGGAGAAGGATCCGGGTACTGAAATGTCCAGTCTGCAGTCCAGATCTTTCCCCTATAGAGAACATTTGGCGCATCATAAAGAGGAAGGTGCGACAAAGAAGGCCCAAGACGATTGAACAGTTAGAGGCCTGTATTAGACAAGAATGGGAGAGCATTCCTATTTCTAAACTTGAGAAACTGGTCTCCTCGGGCCCCAGACGTCTGTTGAGTGTTGTAAGAAGAAGGGGAGATGCCACACAGTGGTGAAAATGGCCTTGTCCCAACTTTTTGGGGATTTGTTGACACCATGACATTTTGATTCACCATATTTTTCCCTTAAAATGATACATTTTCTCAGTTTAAACTTTTGATCTGTCATCTATGTTCTATTCTGAATAAAATACTGACATTTGCCATCTCCACATCATTGCATTCAGTTTTTATTCACAATTTGTTTAGTGTCCCAACTTTTTTGGAATCCGGTTTGTAGAATGGACTGATATTTTGGATTCCTCAAAGTAGCCACTTTTTGTTTTGATGACAGCTTTGCATACTCTTGTCATTCTCTCAGTCGGCCTCATGAGGTACAGTAGTCACCTGGAATGGTTTTCTAAAAATCTTGAAGAAGTTTGGACACACCTTCTCATCTATCTGTCAGTGTTTTCTTTATTTTCATGACCATTTCCATTGGTAGATTCTCACTGAAGGCATCACAACTATGAATGAACACATGTGGAGTTATGTACAAAAAAAGGTCTCCACAGTCACCGGACCTGAACCCAATCGAAACTGTTGGAAACCATTTCAGGTGACGACCTCTTGAAGCTCATGGAGAGAATGCCAAGAGTGTGCAAAGCAGTAATCAGATCAAAGGGTGAATTTGAAGAAACTAGAATATATAACATATTTTCAGTTATTTCACCTTTTTTTGTTAACTGAATGAGTGAAGGTATGTCCAAACTTATGGTCTGTACTGCATGTCGGGTGATTGTGGAGGACATTTCATCTCATGCAGCTCTCCATTGCTCTCCTTCTTGGACAAATAACTCTTACATAACCTAGAGGTGTGTTTGTCATTGGGGTCATTGTCCTTCTGGCCACTAAGTGCAAACCAAATGGGAGGGCATGTCGCTGCAGAATGTTGTGGTAGTCATGCTAGTTAAATGTGGTCTAAAATTTTTACTTAGTCACCAACAGTGTCAACGGCAAAGCACCCCCACACCATCTATGTGCTTCATAGTGAGAACCACGCATTCAGAAACAGCCCATTCACCATCTCTATGTCTAACAAAGACATAGCAATTAGAACCAAAACACTCACATTTCAACTCATCCAACCAAAGAACTATTTTCCACTGATCTAATGTCTATTTCTTGTGTTTCTGGGCCCAAGCAAATCTTTTCTACTTATTGTTCTTCTGTAGTAATGGTTTCTTTGCTGCAACTTGACCATGGAGGCCTGACTCACTCAGTCTCCTCTGAACAGTGGATGTTAAAATATGTCTGCTACTTGAACTTTAAAAAAGCATTTATATGTGGTTTCTCTAATCTGAGCTTCTGTAAATGGGGGCTTACTGAGGCTGGTCATTCTAATAAACTTATCCTCTGCAGCAGAGGTAGCTCTTTGCCTTCCTTTCCTGGGACAGAGTCAGTTTCATCCTACCGTTTAATGGTTTTGAAAAATGCACTTCGTGAATCATTTAAAGTTCTTCAGATTTCTCAGAACGGCTGACCTTCATTTCTTATAATAGAGATGGATTGTCTTTTCTCTTTACTTAATTGAGTGTTTCTTGCCATAAGATGGACTTACAGTATACAGTAGTTGTAGCAGCACTAATATTGACCCCATACCCCCAATTTCTGTGCACAAGATCAGAAATGTCACAAATTATGTCTTGACAAGGCACACCTGTGAATTGGAAACCGAGCCAGCCAATGGAACTGATAAAGTGTGCCAAGCTGTCATCAAAGTTAAAGTACTGTAGCTATGCTGGACAATCTAAAATATATATTATATTCTTGGTTGTTCAACACTTTTTGTTTACTGGATAATTCCATACAGTACATGTTCTTTCATAGTTTGGATGCCTTCAGAATGAACAATGGTGAAAATAATAAAAAATGAAGAAAAAACACTGAAGGAGAAGGTGTGTTCAAGAAGGTTGAGAAGGTTGTGTACATTGCAAAACCATTAGTAACTTCCAGAAATTCTAGAGTCCAAGCATAATAGCAGTACACTGAATAATTTTTAGTTTCTTCATAGAGGACTTTCAGCTGTTTTAGAGCTTGCTTTAGGTCCAAGTCTGAAAGCCATGGTTCGTTATTACAATCACTCCAAATTCACACACATTTTCCTACAAAATTTAAAAGACCTCGTGACATAATGCAATTCTATTATTGAGCAACTGATATAAGAATGAAGCATATATTTGATATCATAACTAGCCATCACTGCTTGTTAAATACAACCAATGATTATACTAACTTGTCACTGTTTTATTCATTCATTTATTCATCTTCTATACCGCTTTATCCTATGATCAAGGTCGCAGGGTAGGGACAAGGCAGGGTACAACCTGGACAAGGTGCCAATCCATCGCAGGGCACACACACACACACACACACTCACCCATTCACACACTACGGGCAATTTAGGAACGCCAATTAGCCTAACCTGCATATCTTTGGACTGTGGGAGGAAACCGGAGTACCCGGAGGAAACCCACCAAGCACGGGGAGAACATGCAAACTCCATGCACACAGAGACGGGAATCGAGCCTGGCTGGGAATCGAACCCAGACCCTTGAGGTGCAAGGCGACAGTGCTAACCACTACACCACCCGTCACTGTTTTAATGAAAACAAAATAAAAATATGGAATAAAAGACGCAGAAAAAAATCTAAGTAAGTTTATTAAACGAGACAATTCTGACATCTAATTCTAACATTCTAACTCCAACACTGCGAAAAGTCTCCAGGGAAAGGAAAGAGACTAAAAGAGAAGAGGAAAACAAAAGGCAGCAGAATCACATTTAAATATATGAATAAAACCAGACGGATCTGACTAAAATCCCTGTGAGTCACTCAAAAGTTCTGAGGAACGTCTTACTAAAAATCAAGGACAAGAAAACAACAACAAAAAAAGAGACCCAGACTAAAACGTGACCAAGAAGGAAAGAATAAAAGTATCCAAGGCCAAAAACAGTCAAAAGGGAATAAATTAGATTCTTTTTTTTTATCTGCAAACAACCAAGAAGGTTAAGATGATGCAGGATAATAAATATGGAAAAGAAATATTATTATTATTATTTTGACAAAAGTCAAGGACAAAAAAAACACACAAAGCACTTTAGAGCTTGCGTTGCAAAGAAACACAGCTACATTACACCCACTGCGCTCTCATGATCTTTTATTGATGCCGTGAAGTGATGTACAGTATTAACACAGGAAACACACACACACACACACAGGCCAATACTGCATGAACAACATGAACAATGCAGTCCTTGACGCACGTTCACAAAGGACATGCAAATGCACATTAAAATTCCAGACATCATTTCTCAAAAAAAAAAAAAAAGTGTTTTCTCGGCTTGGCAAAGCTTTAGAGGATTAAATCGCAAAGTTACAAGACTTTAATTCACTGTGAAGCACTACAACTACCCTTTTTTTTTCTCCTCAAGCAAGAGTCCGACTCCTGCTAAACCGTGAAGTACAGCTTAAATTTCTTCAAAGTTGAAAAGATATTTTCTAAACTCTTACTAAAACAGTTAAGACACAATTAGCTAAGCGTATTAAATCTAGCCAACGTTCTCTGGCCATAGAGCCTACAGTAGCTGAATGCTAATCACTAGCTCTCGCAGTATGAACTGCTGAGGTAACTAGCACCGCATGAATCACACTAAAGTCTTCCACGTCTGTTCTCACTCTCACATCTGTTAATGTGTTGTTAAAGATTTGTTTGCATGCTAATGACTATGCTAATACAGACAGTAGCTGTCAAAATACTAACTGTGTGGAATACAAAGTGTGCGAGGCAGCAGATTGATTATAGTGAAGATTCTCACTCCAACATCTGTTTTGATTGGGAATGTAGATCAGACTTGACGCTTTCCAATGATAAAAAGTCGTCTCATTGAATTTTTTGAGCAGAAACCAGCAACATTTATGCTTAAAATTAGCCTTTTTTTTAATTAGTTGCCTTATCTGCCCTAGTGAAAAAAAATACACTTTAGTGTATTAAATCTACAGGGTGCGCCATTTATATGGATACACCTTAATAAAAAATGGGAATGGTTGGTGATATTAATTTCCTGTTTGTGGCATATGTGAGGGGGAAAACTTTTCAAGATGGGTGGCGACCATGGTGGCCATTTTGAAGTCGGCCATTTTGGATCCAACTTTTGTTTTTTCAATAGGAAGAGGGTCATATGACACATCAAACTCGTTGGGAATTTCACAAGAAAAACAATGGTGTGCTTGGTTTTAATGTAACTTTATTCTTTCATGAGTTATTTACAAGTTTCTGACCACCACCATGTTACTGCTGCAATAAGAATATACTGTACTCATAGTATGTTACTTGTGTATTTGCAAAAAGAATGCTGTAATGTACTAATACTACATTAAATATATACTTTAATTTCATTAAATACTGTCAGGTACACTACCGTTCAAAAGTTTTAGAACACTTGCAAGTTTCTTTTTTTTTTTGTTTAGTGATTTATTTTCTACATTCTACAACAATACTGGGGATTTCAAAACTAGAAAAAAAACTCTTATGGAATTAGGTAATTAAGTAACAACAAGAAAAACAACAGTTAGTTGTTATTTTAAGACACAGAGGTCGGCCTTTCTGTAATAGTTCTTGCAAGAACAGTATTGTGTCAAGTGCATTTGCAAAATCCTTCAAGCACCATAATGAAACTGGCTCTCATGAAGGCCGTCCCAGGAGGACGAGACCAAAACCTACCTCTACCGATATTACAGTAGGTATCTAATATGGTATGTTTGTACATTCTGTACCATATTAGATATGTTAGCACATATGACTGGTATGGGCAGGTCCATATAATATACCTGATGAACTTTGGGATGCACTGTGGTACCCAATGGGTATAGTGTATTGGCGTATTTACCTTTTGAGGGGCACCATAACAGGTAAAATGGCACTGCAGAGGTTACTATATAGAAAATACACTATATGATCCAATGTAGTTGGCCAAACTGTCGAATCCAGATGTTTCAAAGCTTACCAAGACATCTTAGACAATGCTATGCTTCCAATTTTGTGGCAACAGTTTGGGGAAGGGCCTTTTCTATTCCAATATGACCATCTCCAAGTGCATAAAGTAGCAAGGACTATAAAGTCAGGTTTTGATGAGTTCAGTATGGAAGAACTTGCCCACACCAGGCCCCGGCCTCAACTCCATCGAGCACCTTGGGGATGAACTGGAACAGAGATTGTAAACAGGACCATCTTGTCCAACATAAGTGTCTGACCTCATAAATGCTCCACAGAATGAACGGTCCAAATTTCCACAGAAACAGTCCAAAATCTTGTGGACAGCTTTCCAAGAAGAGTGGAAGCTGTTATAGCTGCAAAAGGGGGACCAACTCCATATTGAAGTATACTGTACAATGTATTTGGATACAACGTCATTGCAAATTTGGGCAAACACTTTGGTCCATATTGTGTGTTTTATGGTACATAAACATGTATAACATTTTTAACAGTATCCTCGTTCATGTTCCATGGGAAGTATACTATATTATATCACTAAATTAGTACCATGATACTGTCAAAAATACCATTTTACTGTTTATCGTGGTACTTGTGCAAACAGACCACCATGATTCCTATAACAGATTTGATGACATTTTCAGTAAATCAGGGTTGTTGAGATTGGCACAGTACCGTATCTCCAAGTCAGGCACCATGAACCCCTGTACAACTCCCAAGCCCTTCGGCACTGTTAGGTGCAGGTTCTTGGCTCGCTATCCCCAATTTCGCAAACGCAAAATAAAATCATTGTAGAACAATTTAAGATTAGGCACCTGGATCCCATGATGAAATTGACCAAGTTGATGAGCATACAGATTAAAAGACTTAATTACCCAGTTCATTACATTTCCAGCCTTCCCCGTTATCGGGATCCCAAAGGCCAATAATATTGCGATAACATTTAACAAATTATACATTCTGCAGCCCTAATTTCCAAAACTGCCATTAACCTCAATCAAATTCAAAGCCTTGATTTGCAGTGAAGTAGAGAAACACAGGGTGTAAATTGGATTTCCTGGACTGATTAATGATACATGAAAGTCACACTTTGTTTAAAACATCTACAGAAGACTGAGTTCTCAACACATGCTCATTTGCATTTTCGGTTATAACACAATGCTGAGCAACTAAAGCAACCCCAGATAATAACACTGCCTCCAAGGACTTATACAGTACATTAGCCACTATGCATGATGGGTGCATCGCTTCATGCACTTCCCTTCTTACCATGACGCGCCCATCACTCTGGTACTGTATAGGGTCAAATCGTAGTCAATAGACCACATAACCTCTTTCCATTCCATTTCCCAAACAATTGGAGACGTTTTTTTCCTAACGAGTCTTAAAAACTAACAAGTGGTTTTCTTATGGCAACACAAGCTGTTTCGTCCCAATACTGTGAGTTCTCATCACATTGTGCGTGAATGGAAATACTTAGACTTTCACTATTAAACAAAGCTCTGGTTTTTACTGTTGTGATCACATTCCTGTTTCATCCAACCACATTTCTTCCATGAAGTTGACGATTTAGCGCTAAGGGTTACTTTTTATTTGAGGTCCCAATAACGGTAAATTCTAATTTTATCCATCGTTCGTGAAGAATAGAGTCTGAGTTGGAGTGTTTTGAAAGTATTTTCAAAACTATACACCATACAACTATACAGTGTGCAGAAAGAGAAAGTTGAAACCCATCAGAAGAGCGATAGCACAAATAATGATTTGAAATTGATGGATGACTTATAGCAGGATGCTGTAAACACTCTGCTGTTTATATCATACAGCTAGACCTATAATGACATTTCCAAACAATAGCCTACCCAAAATAGTGCACAATTATTATCCGAGGAGGTTCACCTCATAATTTGAGGTTAATGCGTTACAGATAAGTCAAGCTATTAGATTTGAACCCGGTGAAATGTAAATGACACACACAGGACACGATAACTGTATTTGTTTCTCTTTTTTAAAATCGATCTAACCGGACATCCATAAATTCTCTCTCTGCCTCACACACAGTCTGCATACGCACGACACGCACACACTCACACCCTCCCCTCCTCTTATCATCGCAACACATTCTTAAGGGACACACACTTCGGGATCCAAGAGATAAGTCGGTAAATTCGAATAAAATCGCAGGCTGCGCTTATCACATGCGAATGCGCCACACGAAACTCAGATGTGAGGGGATAATTTCTAAATCCCCAGATAATACTTATCCCATGGGGATAATACATTAGTGGCTTGTCTAAAGCCTGGCCAATACAAAATAGAAAAAAAGGACACAAAGCAGGGTTTTTTTTTTGTGTCTTGTTTTATACAGTATGTACACACAGAACGCAATGTTTGCTCACTCTTTGCAGAACTCCTCAAGGGTGAGTCAAATTTGATGGTGGCCATTTGTGGACTGCAGCCTTTAAGTCATTCCACAGAAGTTCAATGAGGTTTAAGAATGGACTCTGACTAGGCCATGCAAGGACATTCACAGGCTCGATTCCGGTCTCCCGTCCATGTTCTCTGTGGAGTTTGCATGTTCTACCCATGCTTGGTGGGTCTCCTCCGGGTACTCCGGTTTCCTCCCACAGTCCAAAGACATGTAGGTTAGGTTGATTGGCGTTCACAAATTGCCCGTAGTGTGTGAATGACTGTGTGAGTGTGTGTATGTGTGTTCCCTGCGATGGAATGGGTGTACCCCGCCTCATGCCCTAAGCTTCCTGGGATAGGCTCCAGGCCCCCGCGACCCTGAATACAGGATAAAGTGGTATAGAAGATGAGTGAGTCAGTGAGCACTGTGTAGTCAGTTTTGCTGTGTGCTTTGGGTCATTGTCATGTTGGAAGGTAAACCTTCTCGCATTGACAACTCTCTGGCAGCAGATTTTCCTTAAAAATTTGACAGTATTTTGCCCCACCCATTTTCCCTTTATCCTGACAGTTGCTCGAGTCACTGCTGCAGAGACACACCCCATAGCACGAAAATTAAAACCTCATTGCATTAATGTAGGAAATGTGTTATTTCCATGGTGGGCTGTATCGTATTTCTGCCAGACATATCATTTGGTGTTGTGGCCAAATAATTAAGTTTTGGTGCAATTACATTTTTGTTGTTGTCACATGCACACCTCCTGCAACTGCTTCAGAGTTGTTGTAGGCCTCTTGGTAACTAACAAGTGCTCCGAGCTCTTTCATCCAGTTTGGAGCGACGTCATGATCCAGAGAGGGTCTGCGTCATACCAAATACCTTCCACTTCTTAATAAATTACTTTAATGTAATTCTAGGCAGTGATAAAACCTTTAATATGTTCTTGTATCCATCTCCTGACTGGTGCCTTCGCACCACTTTATTGTGGAGATTTTCTTGACAGTGCCTTGCCTCCCATAGTTGATTGTTTGCTTCAGTTGCACTAACAGGGACAGGAATGCTCCAGTCTTTCATGCTGATTTAATCAAAATGACCACGGCTGATCACAGATGACAGTCAAATAGCTTTGCTTGCCATTGAGAAGGCGATTGAGTTTAAAAGTCATTTTCAGGAGGGGACGATCCTTTTCCAAATTAGTGATTCTTTTTTAATATTTTTTTTTCCTGACAGTGTTATATCTTCACTTGGATGTTAAAAGTTGCTCTGAGGAAATACAGTTGGAAAAGAAACTGTGATTATTTTAATGGGGTTGATTCTTTTTTCCACCCACTATATATACCTTGTACTTTTTAATAATATATTTTACTCTGGCAGTGATAAAGCACAGTGAAGTAAAAAAAAAAAAAAAAAAAAAAAAAAAACCATATCCATCTCCTGACTTGTGCCTGTGTATGTGTGTGTGTGTGTATATATATTTCTGTTATTAAAGAAACTGCTTGGAGAATTATAATTATATCATAAAATGCAGATTAAAGGACCCCTCCGAATTCAGGGTTCATCCCTGATGTAATTGAGTTTGAGGGAAAAGAATATTAATAAACACAAACAAAACAAACAAACAATTAAAAAAATCTTTGTGTTTTCAATTTTTCCAAACTATAGTCATTTTCTAAAATCTAATAAAGTAATAAAGTACATACACGTGGACATCGGGCTTATAATTATCATACCGAACTGGGCTTTTGGAATTTGAACTTTTTTGAAAAGGGGTTGCTGGTGGGAAAAATAAGTCTGCTACTGGGTTTTTTTTTTATTTATTTATTTTTTATTGGGGGGCGGGGGTAGGGGGGGTTGTTGAGGAGACAAAGTGAAGGACAAAGTGTAAGTACAGCCAACACATCAAAGATAAACAGAGCCTTTTATGTTGAAAAATGTTAGAAATATCGGTAGGCAGCATGGTGGCTTAGTGTTTAGCACTGCTGCCTTGAGCCTGCAAGGTTCGGGTTCGATTCCCGCCATTGCGTGCATGCAGTTTGCATGTTCTCCTTGTGCTTGATGGGTTTCCTCCCCATGATGATTAGGATAGTTGGCTTTCCCCAAATTGCCAGTATTGTTTGAATGAGTGTGTGAGTGTATGCCCTGTGATGGATTGGCACCCTGTCCATGATTTACCCCGCCTCATGCCCTAAGTGTCCTGGGATAGGCTCCAGGCCCCAAGCAACCCTGTATACAGGATAAAGTGGTATAGACAATGAGTGAGTGAGTGATATTATAAAGATCCATATGCCGCTCTTCTTCAATGCTCAGAAAGTTTTGGATTGTTTCAGATCGTTGTGCATCTTTGAAATGATTGGGATGGAAATTTTAGCTGAGACCTGGCAACCATTACACTAATCCTACTAGCAGTATTTCATAAGATTAACTTAAATTTTTGGGTTTGTTCCATTTGTTCCATTTGTATTTTGGATGTGTAAATATTCTCTGCCCACCAGCTCCTTTTAAACATGCCTCGTTTATATTCTCTCAACAGTTTTTTGGATGCTCTCAGCTCAAATATATTCAGCTCTCCTTTTATTCCCCCTGACATCTCTGGCATCGTTTTTCACAACTTAGCCAGTGAGAGGCTTTTTAAGCCTTTTTTTTTTAAGCCTTTTTTTTTTCATACTTTGGTAGATAAATTGTTGAAAAAGATCCTTTTGGTGCCTAACTAATTAAAAGAATGTATGTGTATGTGTGTAAGGTTCAGACATTTGCCATAATATTCTTGAATAAGACAGGTTAATGCTAAATAATGTATTTTTTTTAATCCAGCAGATAACAAAAACTATGTTGTCTCAAATTCTGAGTTAAGTAAAAGCACATGTAAGAATTGACCTGTTTTACAATTTTATACCACTACCTTGCACATCATGCATACACACATCATTAAAAACAGCTTGTGTCAAATACTGTAGGACAAGTCAAGCGTTTGACAAATTCATTGAGTATAAATGAACCAGAAAATAATACAAGTCAAATCTTCAGAATGTGAAGTGACAATGTTTGGAACGTTGAAACATGAGCGAGTTGACTTGTGAGGTGTGAAAATGGAACGAAACATTGATCAAACATGCTGGAATTAAGTGGAAATTAATGAACCACATTAGTCATTAGTCTGTGGAACAAATCGTTGCTGTGTCTGAAGAGGTAGTGAGGAATTTAATATGAAGAGAGAAAAAAATATGAATAGGTTTTAGTACTTGGAGAGACTTTTTAATCCATCGTAACTAGTCACCATGTCATAGTTTCTTACATTAGCCTCGTGTAAGTTGTAGTGATAATGAACAGACGAAAAAAAAAAAATTATTTCATGAAACAGAAATAACACGACAAAACATCTCTAGATGTCTCTAGACTGAACCTTGGCACAAGGAAATCATTGATAAATGAGAAGGATATGACTATAGACATTGGCACACATTAGCCCAGTAAGTACAGTAAGTACTTAACATACGAACGAGTTTCATTCTGAGAGCTCGTTCGTAAGTCCAATTTGTTCGTAAGTACAACAAACATTGTCCAGGTACTAGGATACTAACACAATTGCCTATATTGTAAGTATATTATAATACAATGTTCTTAGGATTGTGCCAATGGTTGAAAGATTCGAGGTAAGGGAACGAGTAATCTGCCATCTTTTCACCTCGCTATATTCTCTCAATTAATTTCTCCATCGTTATTTCTTGGTTATTTCATCGCTGTTGCTTTCACACTCGCTGATGGACATCCTGGACTTGTACTGCACGTGCAGAGGATACACGCTGCACGCACATGACAATGTACGCCGGATATGTGATCTGACTTCCACGATTGTGCATGCACAAACGTTCACATTTTAACTTAATTGTTCATATGAAAGAGACTTTATGTTGTTGATAATCAGCCTGTTCTGGTCATCGACAATAAGGGAGTCATAGAAAACAAAGCTGTACAAAAGTGCATTTCCGGTAACACAATTCAAGCGAAGCTACTAATACCCCTAGCTAATGTACTTTAAATTTATTTATACTTTAAATAGTTTATTTATACTTTAAATTTACATTTAAATTTATCCTTTATACTTTAAATAGTTTAAATTCAGCTAGCTAATATTATAACAATTTAGTCCAAAGAAGCCTATGTGGGAAATATACAGTACAGGTTGTAGGTTTCTAATGAATAGCTAAATAAAATGTTATAGGATGCTCAAGTTATTAATTAACTAATTGATACATTTATAAATTACTTAATAATCCTAGAATTTTCAGATCAAAGCTACATCCACTGAGCAACTCCTATTCCTTAAATTTTTTTAAATTTTATTTTAAGCACAATCAATCTAAAAAGTTGAAAGAGCACTGGTCCAGTGGACCCTCACAAAAGGCCTGGGTGGAATCCAGGATCACCTCCTCCTACACGAAAAACCCTGCCTGTGCTCATGCATTGTTTGCAATCTGTGCCTCGCAACACACTGGCAACTTTTTAAAGGGTTACTGCCAAGAACTGCTGCCAAGAACATGGGTTTCTGGCAAAAACTATGAACCTCATAACAGAATAATGAGGGCAAAATAAATTTTTAATGATGACACGGTGAAACTTGTCAGCTAGTCAGCTATCTTGGTGTTTGCTAGCTAGCTAACTTGGCAGGTCAGCATTTCAGGGACATTAGCTTCAAAAAAAATAATGCTGATCGTTAGATTTTATTTCAAAAACAGTCAGAGTTATTACAGGCGAGAGTTATTAGGAGAAAACAGCTCCATTAGAGGGTGAATTTTTATATAATAAAAAAAGTTACATGATGAAATTATAGACTGAATTGTCTAATAATAATGAAAAAAGTAATAGATTCTAAGTTTAAGAGTGTTTAAGAATTAAATGGCACTAATTATCCCTACTAGGCAATTGCTTATGCATTTTCATATCCATTACCTTCTTGTTGCAGATTCTTTGTTTTCCCTTGTAGTGATGAATGAAAAAGAGGTTTTACATCTACAGTACAGTATACAACAACTTCATGATATAATACCTCTGGAAAACATGACATGATTGGAGTGAGAATCAATGAAAACTACTAAGTAATATGAAAAGTGATTCCTTGAGAGGGAATTGCTTTATCTTTTTCCATTAGCAGCCAAGATGGGAATGATTCAAAATTACAGGGCGAAATGTATTTCATGTAAAAAATATAAAGAATATAAATTTCTTGTTACCTTGTTTTATCTGGCCTGATACTCTATTTTTGCATGACAGCTGATGTTGCCGCTTTATTTTAGTGCCAATCTGCATCTCTCATTGGTCTGCATGGCAATTTTCTAGATGAGAATTCTAGAAATATTAAAATTGGCTACAAAAAGGTTAATGTACACTATCTCTCAAGAAAGTATTAATATTATTAATTAGAAAGTATTAATATTTTGGTGATTGTAATGTACCAGTATGACCCCAGCTATGACATTTTTTCGGCAATTAGCTTAAAATCAATGCAGACCACAATATCAACTAGTCTGCCATAAAGAGCTGTATCCTAAAAGCCATGATTATTTTGCTGTTATATGTTTGGTAGTAGCTGTCTCCATGTTTTTGTTTCTGGTTACCTATATCCTATCTTAATGGGCAGCTTTAATTTTTTAGTATCAGTCCTATTTCACACTAAATTAATAGTCTTATTCAGTTTAATCTTTGCTATTCAACAAAATTGTAACTTTCATTTCTTTCTTTCTAAAGTTTGGCACCAACATGGTAGAATACCTCCAGCAGGCTGAAGTGTCAAGGCCGTACCCCTACATCCTGACGTTGGGAGATAATGACCAGCACTGCTCTCAGTAATGTTGTAATGTTGCTATGAAATAGCGAGGCCTACCTGAAAAGTCATAGACAGTGTTTGTATGTTAAAATGAGACCAGGGCTGGATAGTTTTGTTCTGCACAAAAGATATCTGAAGTCACAGAGAGATCCTGCTCTGTAGAAGCTGCCTCAGTCTATTTGTGCAATTACTCCATTCTGCCCTTATCAGTAATAGTATAGTAATGATGTCACTGTTGATTATCTGTTCTTGTGCTTTTGAAAAATATATGTTTTTTTCTAAGAACATTTAATAGGATGTTGTTTATTGGATATACAGTATGTATGGTTTTTTGTAATAGACCAGTATATCAAAGTAATTTAACTGTTTAATAGACATGGATGTTTTTTTTTATAAATTCACTGTAAAACATGAAAATAATAATAACTTATTTGTCATTTTAACAACATTACAGATAAAATGAACCAACAAACCCCAAACATATGGGTAGAACATTTGACCAGTTTATGTGGTAGAATTAACACAGCATTATAGTTAAATATGACGTACTGTAGCATTTGGATTGAATATTTAACCCATCTTGTTGGGTTAAACAAATAACCCATTTTGCTGGGTTAAATTAACCCAGCATTTAGTTAGTCCTATATTTACCCAGCAGCTGGGTTAAAAACAACCCAGACCGGGTTGTTTTTAACCCAGCATTTTTTAGGGTGTAAGAATCCTTAAATTGTAAAATCTTAAAAACACAAAACCTCAATATCTTGAATTAATTTTAAAAATCCTAATTTTAAAACCTTAAAGAATCATAATCTCAAAATCCTAAAACCTTTACATCTCAACATATTAAAATATATAAGAATTTAAATCTAAAATGTGCTAAAATCTTAATATCTCAACATCAAGTCTTAAAATCCCAAGAGTTTAAGATCTCAAAAAAAAAAAATTAAAAACCCTTATCATAAAATCAAACTTATTTAAAATCTTAAAACCTAAAATCTTAAAAATCTCAAAAATAACAACACAAATACAATTTCAGAATCTTAAAACCTTAAGATTTGATGCTTTTAAACTTAAAAATCCCAGAATCCTAACAACTTGAAGACTCAAAATGCTGAAGTCTCAAATTATCCAAAAAATTCCCATATCACGGAATTAAAAAATTTCAAGACTATATAATCTTAAAACCACAAATTTATAAAATCCCAAAATGTTAAAATCTTAAACACTCAAAATACCCTTTATCACTAAGTAGGTGCTTTAGACTCTCAAGTAAAACAATCTTTGGTAACAACTGCTTTGCTAACGATAGCTACGACTGGACATTTTATGTATAATTTTATTGTGGCATTTCACATTATTTGGGACTACTTCCAAAAACCAAGGTAAGTCACAGTTTGTGGTCAGTTGTAATGACATAATGTCTTTAATATACATTTAAAACATACTGTATAAAGCACCAGAAACCATCAGTTAATGACGTTAACTCAAATATAGGGGAGGAAAACTTCACATTTAATGTAAAAAAAAAAACAAAAATAAAAAAATCAGGTATTCTCTAGAGGTTTCTTAAAAGAAAGGACATTTCAACTCCTTTTGAAAGCATCGAGATGAAGCGTTGAGAACGAGTGCTGTTCGCAAGCCATGCAATCAGATGAATGTGAGTGATCTTTTTTAACCACAGTGTCAGAATAGCGAGGGATTTTGCATCGATTGGAGAGCGAGTAAGAGATGCAGTCGGTCACGTCGCCCTCTGAGAAGCGGTACAAAACGACCGGAGATTGTTTCTCAGGCTGCGTTACGCACCACAGATGAGTTCTGAATGCCCTCGCCAGAGATTTGTTCTTTCTTTTAAAAAAGTACGAATTCCTGCTTACTCTCGGGTGGGTATCTGGGCTGATAATTTGAATTATGTTTATTTACATACAGTATTTACAAGGTTTCACACACGGCTTTGAGTTTTAGGTGAACTTATTCCGAGGCATCGGACTCGAAGCAGACTTTCACCGAATGTAAGCATCCAAACTCCCAAGTTGATTATTTTCCTATAATAGCACAATGTGCTGTGTTTTAATAAATGATAAATGAGGGCCCAGGTGTAAACATCTGTTCGCCTCAGCTATCTGATTGTGTTAATAGCACGTCTGAGGCTGTCAGGTTGGAACTCATCCAATCCTTCAGTGAATTCTTCATGAACGAGTCTTAAGAAAGGTAAGAACTTTTTCCACCGTTAACCGGAGCTCATCACAGTAACACAAGCATCCTCGGGTGATTTTAATTCTTTTTTGGTGATTTGTTTAATATTCTCATATTGCAATCTTGGAGATATATGCTTTCATATAATTCTTCCAACATTTCCTCCCGTGACATTTCCTGTATCTCCAGGCTAAGATGAAAACGATCATATCTCAATCCATGTGACATTAAACATATGAGGCCCATTTTTCTACGCTGACAAGCGACTCGGCTTCACACTCGAGACATTTATAACAGCAGACCTGCTCGGTCTTAGTGGTCCCATCTGCAGCTCTAATGAAGACCCGGCTACTGCAATCATTACGTCTTAGAGCGCAGTGAGGAATGTATTCACCTGCTAAACTCATCTGCGAGTTCAAAACTTAAAAATAGACACATTTAACATCCTCCGACTTGTTTTTTTTCGGGGCTATGTAGATGCGGCTGATCTTCAGTGGAATCAGTCATCGCACGGATAGGTGAGCCAGGATCATCCATCATTATGATAGATGGCTCGGCTGAAGGTGCTGCTGCTGTTTTGTCCTCATTAACACCGAAATATTGGAAAAGTCTTTACTTGAGTCAAATGTGGTTCACTTTTAAATCACTCTAGGTCAAAACACCTTGAGAAACGGCTTTTGCTGTGGCACGGTGGAAACATTTGCTTAAATAAGCATCTTGATTTAAAGGGAAAAGATGCTGGTTAAGCAAGATTTTGATTAAGCAAGATTCTCGAACCCTGAACACCTCCGCTGTAGATCTACAGTACTTAAAGGTGGTCTGGGGTAGCTCAGTGGTTAATGCATTGGACTCTGGTTCGGAAGAGCCCACGTTCAAATCATATGACTGCCAAGTTGTCCCTGTTGTGCCCTTGAGCAAGTCCTCTACTGTGTAATGAAATACAAATGTGTGACTCTAGATAAGGGCATCTGCCAAAATGCCTAAATGTAAATGTTAAAGGAATTCCTGGGAGGCCAGGAAACTTCCTACCTTGATGGTAAGCACTAGTGAAACAATGGAATAAGTGCATTAGTGTAGCAGGAGATTGAATAGAGAGTTTTTACTTTCATAATGGTGTATATCAAAAGTCCCACTTTGACTCGAATTCCCCTGGTAAAACTAATAAATAGCATTTATAAAATATAAAATCATTAATTTATGACCTTTATGAGATTACAAAAAAAAAAAAAAAAACGACATGGTTAAGGGGTGCACAAACTTTTGCAATCGGGAGATTCGAAAGATGTTAGCCTTCAAACATTAAGCGTGCTGTAAGTTTATAAACACGAAACAACAGCGTAGCTCTTCCAATCGAAACAGCCAATCGAAAGTCGAGCTCGTTTTTGTTTTTCTGATTGTAGTAAGAAAAAAAAACAAGATTTTTTTTTCCCCGAACATGAAATCGGATCCATCTGCTGCTGAGACCAATTTCAGACAACATCACAGTGGAAGAAATAAACAAGTCCGAGTCTGAGAATGAAGTCTTTCACAGAATACACTAAGTGCATTACTGTACATATCGCTTTATCAATTACTTTCATGAATGTACACGCGCAGCATGGAAGCTTACGGATGCTCGAACTTGTGGCACACTCGCAGCCTCATTTAAACACACACGGCCCAATTTTTCATCCCTCTCCTTTCTCACAGATCCGTCATGGCAGAAAACGACCCCGAACACGACTTATTGTGAATAGCGGAAGCGCAGCAAGACAGGTCGCCTGCTGCAACCCCGGAGCGACGCTCGACACCTTCATTAATCTTATTCAGCATGAAATGTAGGCACGCATTTCATACCCAGATCACTTTAATCAAAGTCGTTATGGGATGATGGGAAATAGAGAATGGATATTCATAAAAAAAAAATAAAAGGAAAAGGAGGAATATTCAGCTGAATCCACGGCGGGAGAGAGAACCTCTGCCTGATGCGTTTCGACAAAACACAAAAACGAACTCCCCAAGGTTACCGGGTTCATGGTTATGCATGGATTTTGCACTCGCCTCAAAATATCGTCAAAAAAGAAAGTGTGCGGACAAAGAAAACTGCTTGTGCATCTGTGTGTGATTAGCGATCACACTCTCCCACACTGGAGATTTATAACAGAATCAACAATAATTATTTAATAAAATTCACCCATTAAAAAAAAAAACAATCAATCCGTTTCAAATAAATAATTTTACGATATCATTATATTACTGTAAATCATCATCTTCATATCAGTTATCAGCAAAATGATCCTCCGTACTGCTGAGTGCTGTACGCTTTCTGAAAACACATTTCTTGTAAAAACTCGATTAATCTACTGACGAATAAATCATATAAAAAAGATCAGTCAAGATCATATTTCCAGATAGTCAGGAAACATAAAAGCAAAATCAATTGTTTATAATATTGAGTTCAAAGTGTGTTGTGGTCTAAGGGTGCACACACATTTGCACTTAGATGATAAAATAAATAGAAATGTATTTAAATAAATATAGCAACATGTTGATCTTATTATGTAATAATATTTTTCTAATTAAAAATAATTTAATATTTATCTGATTCTCCATTGATTTGATTATTACATTAAACATTTAACTGATTATTCCTTATACAGTATGTTAGACTGATTAATTTACCTGATTATTAATTGATTTGTCTGATTTAACAATTTAACTAATTATTCATTCATTTTAATAATCAGTTCCTCTGATCTGAACATACAGTAACATAAAGGTAAACATAAAACACTCAAGTCAGCTCTGACATCGCCCCTAAGAGGAAGACCGCTCGGTACCTTGATGGCCAATGAGGCGATCTGGAGATGATGTAGTTTCCTTAGTGTGCTGTCGCGGTCGATGAAATAGGAGGCAGCGAGGTGATGGAGCGCCTCGAGTGTCAGTGTGCCGTTAGCGGCGCCGCTGTTTGAAGGGGCTTCACTCAGCTTCCTCTTATCCACGAAAATGGTCAAGGACTCCTCACCTGGATGAGAGCAAATGTGAGAAGTACTGTATTAGTGAATTCACCACTGAGCAACTAAGCACCAACTGTCTCCATCCTCTCCTCACCAGGTCTCTTGATTCTCCAAACATTTTGTGCATCTCCATTCAATTCAATCCAATTCACTCACTCACTCATCGTTTATACAGTTTTCTCCTGTATACAGGGTTGTGTGGACCTGGAGCCTATCCCAGGAGACTTAGGTACACCCTGGACGGGGTGCCAATGCATCACTGGGTACACACACTCAAACGCTCATTCACACACTACGGGCAATTTGAGACCACCAATTAACCTAATCCATGTCTTTGAACTGTGGGAGGAAACCGGAGTACCCGGAGGAAACCCACCAAGCACGGGGAGAACATGCAAACTCCATGCACACAGAGACAGGAATAGAACTTGGAACCTAGAGCTGCAACAGTGCTAACCACTAAGCTACCATGCCACCCCACTTCAATTTTATTCACTCTCACTCACTCACTCATCATCTATACAGCTTTATTCTGTATTCAGGGTCGCGTTGGGTCTGGAGCCTATCCCAGGAGACTGGACAGGGTGTCAATCTCTATCGCATGGCACAGACACATACACACTCATTCACACACTACGAGCAATTTGGGAACGCCAATTAGCTTATTCTGCAGGTCTTTGGATTGTGGGAGGAAACCGGAGTACCCGGAGGAAACCCACCAAGCACGGGGAGAACATGCAAACTCCATGCGCACAGAGACAGTTTTATTTGTAAAGCGCTTTTAACAAGTCACAGCCAACAAGGAGAAATTCTTGAAACTTGTTGGTACAGTAATGGTGTAAATGTTTAAATCTCGTACGAAGTGATAACCTTTTATTCCCACCAAACTTCTGCACCACTCTCCAGTTCAGTAGGTGGCAGTATTACACATGACAGCTCATAAAGTCAAAAGAAGAAGAACAGCTAACGTGTGAAGGCTGTATTTTCTGCACAGCTTGGTGTAAAGCGTGAATCGATTCTTACTCATCGATACCTGAGTGAAAAAGAAAGATGACTCAAAAATGATTTCTCTCGATAACAAGTTACAATAGATTTGGTGGGATGATGTGATGTAACTGCTTATTATTTTCCAGCAGCTCCACGTCCTAAAGTATTTCGTTCCTTCTAAAGAAAAGCTAAATACTTACAGCTTGTTATTTCTACACCGAGAAGTTAATAAGGACGGTCCAAATTAGTCACTGGTATGTTACCTTCAAAATAAATAAATAAATAAATAAATAAACTTTAGCTATATGCTGTTATACAGTATGCTGGGTACTTCCTGAATGTTCTAAGGGATAGACGACAATGTCTTAAGTATATTTAAGGAAAAATAAAGTGAAATTCTAACACGTTGCCTCAGAGAGAGAGAAAAAAAAGGACGTCTTTTAATCGAAATAAAAAAAAGAAGAAGATACTGTACCATTAACCTGGGTCTCGTTTGGATAATTGAACATGACAGCGTTTATAAAAAGTGCTGAAACGCGTGACATATTTTGATGACTAAAAGCCGTTCTTTCACCCTTTGTTACGCGTTTCTTTTCATCAACACTCTTCCGGCACCGACGCCCCAGTACACCTCTCTCACTTTTATCACTCGCCTGTGAAAGGATGAGGGAGAACAGGAGGCAGTTTGACCGCCGGAGAGTTTTTGTTTGAGGAGAATACGTTTCGGAGGAAAAATGGCTCCAGTCAGGTGCTGAATTGTCTGGAGATCTAAATGGAGCCCAAATGAGGGCACGGGAGGTGCACTTAGCAGCCCAGATATCGATTGTGGGACGATGGTGGTGAGCACTGTAATTATTCTCCCAGGGAAATACAGTCTTTGGGTACTGACTCTTTCTACAATTAGACTACAATAAGAGCCAGAAGGCCGTTGTCACAGACTGGCTGCGGCACATGGGGTGACTGATGTCGATACCATCAGCGGGTTGGGTGATATCACCTAACCTCTGGCATATTTTCCATTTGCACCCAGACAGACAGAGATTCAGCTTTTCCAGCCAAGTACCTAAGATGTTTCACGTTCCTGTTAGCCAAATGGAAAAGTAGGACTCAAATGAAAAATTAACCAACTTAAAAGCCAGATACTATACTGAACAACTGAAAGGTAATACGGCTGGGAGATGAGGGATGTTCAGGTCAAACCGGGACTTATGGGAGTTCAAGCTCTCTATACGATCCCCTACTTCACTAATGCACTTATCCCGGTGTTTCACTAGTGCTTGGACACCATCAAGGCAGAAAGTTTTCTCAGGCCATGATTATCATAGCCATGACTGCCTGCTTCACGTCTGGAATGCTGGCCTCTCAAGAACACCTTTAATGAACTGAACATGTGGAAATGGTTTGGCCCCAAGATCAGGACGATAGGGGGATGCAGCAATAACTCCCAGCTAAGTCCCTGTAACAAATGGGTGAATGATGGTGTGTACAGTTCCGACAGACAGGTGTTCACACCACGTCTGGTGGCTCTGAGCCCCATCGCCCGGGATCATCTCACAGACGTATGGCCTTTGTTAAAACATTGTGGGACGTATCATTGTCCTGTTTCAGATGTTTTACTACTGCATTACTACATTTAAAAACTTTGCTAGTTTTTAAAAATTGTTATGATATTGTCATATAAAAGAATCAGTAAGATGCATCTGGTGTTATTCAGCTATTTTACAGACCTAAAATAGGAAGTACATGCTCCTGTTTTATGCAGATCACTGTGTTACCTTTAAATGGTTTTGCAAGAATGCATTTTTATTAAGTAATATTTGTGTGTTTTAATTGTTGGGGTATTGTTAGGCCAATTTATTATTCATTCATTCATTCATTCATCTTCTATACCGCTTAATCCTGTGTTCAGGGTTGCGGGGGACCTGGAGCCTATCCCAGGAGACTTCGGGCACTAGGCGGGGTACACCCTGGACAGGGTGCCAATCCATCGCAGGGCACACACACATACACACACTCACACACCCAATCACACACTACGGGCAATTTAGGAACGCCAATTAGCCTAACCTGCATATCTTTGGACTGTGGGAGGAAACCGGAGTACCCGGAGGAAACCCACCAAGCACGGGGAGAACATGCAAACTCCATGCACACAGAGACGGGAATCGAGCCTGGCCGGGGAATCGAACCCAGACCCTGGAGGTGCAAGGCGACAGTGCTAACCACTACACCACCGCGCCACCCCCAATTTATTATTATTATTATTATTTTTTTTTTTTATAGAAAAGCACTTGAACCAACTACATCATTGGGCTACGTGTAAAATGAACTTGGAAAAAATAAACTTTGTGAGTTGATGAAAAGTTGAGTCAACTTTAGAGAAATATAATGAATTGATTTTCTGTCAACTAAACAGCAATGTGAAATATTTTGTTTGTTCAGAAATCTTTCTGTTAAAGTTGAGTAAACTTAACAAAAAGCTGTCCAACTTACTAAACGTTTATAAGGTTGAGGCAGCTTGTTTATTTATTTTATTTATTTGTTTATTTTTTACAGTGTACACAATATACCAATACAATATACAGTATATGAAATATTACATAAATATGCACAGAGAATCTTTATTTACTTAATTAAATTACAGTCTTGTGTAAAAGTTTGGGCACCCCTTGAAAAATAACAGTTTTTGCAGATTTTTTTAAATTGAAAATATAAATTATTCAAAATAAAAACATTATTATGGCAAAAGTTTGGGCACCCTACAGTATATAATCAGTACTTACAGTAGTAACACCTCCTCTGGCAGATATCACACCTTGCAAACACTTTTTATAGCCAGCTAAAAGTCTTTCAATTGTTGTAAATCTTGGATTTTCTCCAATTCTTCCTTGGAAAAAGTCTTCTAGTTCTGTAATATTCCTTGGTTGTCTTGCATGCACAGCTCTTTTAAAATCTACCCACAAATTTTCAATGATGTTTAAATCAGGGGACTGTGGTGGCCGTTCCAAAGCCTTCAGCTTGCGTCTCTTGAGGTGTTCCATAGTGGATTTCGAGGTTTTGTTGTAGAAGCCATCCTCTTTTCAGCTTCAGCTTTTTTTTTTTTTTCAACATACTTTCAATTTTTTTTTAAAAATCACCAAAATCTGTTATTTATCAAGGGGTGCCTAAACTTTTGCCTAAGACTGTATATCTTATCTTTACCAAGGAATAAATTACAAGTTGATTTTTCCCCATCTTATCTGTCTAAAACCACTTATGCTTCACACGAGCATTTTGTTTCCAAGAACCTTGCCTCTGAGTCTCCGTAACCATGACAACCATTATTCCGTAATTCCTGATGTTAAGCCTAAGAGCACACATCATTTTCCGTCCCATAGTTTCTGTCCCAAGGGTTTTTTTTAGACGCTTTCTTAGTTTATTCACTGTGAAGAAATACAGTACAGGGTGAATACCGATAGATTATTTTAAACTCCGGACGACTTGTACAATACGAGATGTGTGCCAGGCCGACTCTTCAGTCAAATCAATCGAATGCTTGTTTAGAACAAGCTCCACTGCTTGATGTCTGGCTAACACTTGTGTATTCAGCGGGTGGCATCATATTCGGCGTTTTTGGGGCTAAAGTTTGTTTGTCATACAGTAGTTTGGATACCTGAACAGGAAGTGGTGTGGTGGTTCCACATTCATGTGCCGCATATTGATGCTACAACAACCGTTAAATAACTGTCTGGTTCCGTCTCACCATTATCAGGAGACGCAAATAAGCCAGACACGGAGCAGAGACGTGGGGACAATAGTGCATGTTATTCATTTACCCAATCAGGCAACTGGAGGAGTGAATTTACTTACCCAGACCTGGATCATGGTTGCCCAGCCAGAACTTTGTCCAATCTTTTTTCAGCAATATAGAAGTAATATACAAAATTTCGGACCTGCTTCTTATCCGCGGAAGCTGTTCATTCCAGTTCAATAGATGCTGAAGAAGCACATTTAAAACCAACAATAACATTAATATTACCCTATTTACAGACGTCCTCATTTTTCAAATGCACTCATGTGGACCACGTGGCTCTATACAGTACGTCCAACAGCAGATCTCCCTTTATACAGTGACCTCGTTCTGAAGGTACTGTATGTGTTCTCTGATGATTTTTCCTGGTTTCAGAGCCATTCATAACCGCTGAGGTAACAGGTAGCCTGGGCTCAAAGTGATAAACTCACATCATCATTCCTTCAAATCACACCAAGATGCCAATGCGCTCTTTCAAGCCATGCTCCATGACAGCCAAATAGCAGAGAGATTTGCTTGCGCTCAATGCAAGTGTGTGTCTCTCCGAGCATTCGGAATCACCCTCATATATCAAAACACGCAGGTGCTGTCGGACGTATCTAACCAAAAAAGGCTAGGTGGTGTTATTCGATCTCGCACGGGATTTGAATCCGAGAGCGATCGCTGACGTTTCTCTCACAGACATTTTGAGCTTCAATTTCAATTTATTTGCACAGCCTAGATGTGTGTGTAGTCTTCCTACGCTTGTGAAACTGACAGACGCTTTGAGTTTTAATTTAATTCGAGAAGAAAGTCAGCATGATGGCTGTGAAGCACCTATTTACCTCCCGATGCGATATTATCACGATACAAATTCGATTCAACTTGAGATTCTATAAAAATCACAATTTTATAAATATTCCAGTTTAATATTATATTTCGCTCGCTTAATATTGTTAGAATTTTAAACCTTTGAAAAACATTAAAAAAAAGTGTTTAATGAGTAATTAAATGAAATGAAACATAAAGCTACAGTAGGGCTGCAACAACTAATCGATAAAATCGATAATTATCGATAATGAAATTCGTTGTCAACGAATGCCGTTATCGATTAGTTGGGCTGCTCACGTTACTGAGAAGCGCGACCACAAGATGCACAAATACACAAATACACACACATAGAGGTTACAGAAGCGTTTGCAGGAAAAAGCGCGCGCACCAAGTCCTCCCAGGTATAGGAACAATTTACATTAAACACCTCTTATCGGGCGTTAAAATCTACCGTTTTTTAATCCGGTGAGCGCGGATGAAGCGCCGAGGGTTTTCTACACACAGGAGTCAGTGAGAGACTTCACACGGGCTTTGGTGACGTGCGTTTGTCCGGCTGCGCGGTTATACGGTGTCAAAAAAAACGTGGCATGCAGCATTTTCTTGGTGTTCAAATCCCAACGAACGGAAGGAAAACACTTCTAGTTCGTTTTCTTCATGTTTAATTTACACTTCGGAGGACCGGATATATCCCATCATCCTACACGCTGTACACAGGGAAATGCGGGAAAAGGGCGCAGAGTGAACCCAGTAGCGGCGATTTTTTTTTTCTCTCCCTACGTCGCCGTATTACGAGAATGTCTAGTATAGCAAAATGGTCTATATATATATATATATATATATATATATATATATATATATATAGTATATATATATATAAATATATATAAAATTGAGACAGCAAAAAAAGGATAAAATACACGAGAGGATCGAAATAATGTATAAACCGTGAAAAGGATGTAGCAAGAGACACTTCAATTAAAAATAAAAAAAGTCTGTTGTTCTTATTAAGTTGAATTAATTTAACAGAATTTAAAATTGAGGTCATTCTTAATAACTGAATGTCAGTGTATTTTTTTAACTATAAAAATACACAAAAATACACTGACATATTCATATATATATATATAGACACACTGTCAACTTGCCATCTGCAATTATTGTTAAAAATGTTGATTTACATAAAATAAGGTTTAAATGTCAAAATTAAAGATCATTAAACCCTATGTGGGTATTGCATTTTTTAAAGTTTACTTTCATACATAAATAATAGTTAAGCATAACCTCAAATTAAAGCGGCTAATTTTTATCCGATTAATCGAAAAAATAATCGGCCAACTAATCGATTATCAAAATAATCGTTAGTTGCAGCCCTACATAAAGCTACATTTTATCAGGCAGCACATACAGAATCTCTTCCCTCTGACAAAATTATTTATTTTTTAAACAAACAGCAAATAATCCACTCCTATCACAAGGGATAAATATTTGTGAACAGTTCAGAGTGCACCACCTGTAGGATTATAAAGAAACCGTTTACCTTCTCAAATTCCTCCAAGTCTCAAAACTCAACTTGATAGTAAACGCACACGATGGATAAAAGGCAAATCGAAGGGTTTTAACATGCTTGGTTTCTGACAATGTGACGCCATAAGAATGCGCTCAGAACAGAATCGCTTATATCTGCGGCTGATTAGCCGTTCACAGCCAATCAAACTAAAAAACAGACAATTCTGGTCACTGGCTGATCGACCGGTTAATCTGTAGTACAAAAAAATGGCTGTTAAAAAAACATGGATCAACGTATACAGTACTACACAAATATCTTTTAAATTCTATGCGATGTAAGGTACGTCCATATCTAAAGGATGACTAGCGCTGGTTTGTGATTACGCTTATGATTTTATTCAATTCAGTTTTATTTGTATAGCGCTTTTAACAATTGACATTGTCTCAAAACAGCTTTACACAATCAAAAGAATTATTTAAGTTTGTATGGAATGTGAATGTGTATGAATCAAAATGTTCAGATAGTCCCAGATATTTTATCACCTTGACATGCTGGAGAAGTCATGTTAAAAAGTCATTAAAAAGTCTGTTCTTATAGTTAAGATATGCAAAATAGGTTTCATTAAAAGCAGAGCTGTGATGCAGAGGTGGACTATTCTATTAGATTCAGTTAGAATTTGGGGCATTACGATTTGCAATTCAATTTGATTTAATATCACTAATGTTCTTGGATTATTCGGATTCGTCTCACGCTGCAATATTTCTCACAGGTTTGAAAGGTACTAAAGTTATTTAGTAAAAACTTAAATTCTTTTTAACTTGTGTGACTTAAAAGTCATGTCATCACCAAGCAATAATCCTTTTTATTATTATTATAATAATTATTCTTGAAAATATTCCGCTCCACACTCCAGTCCAGTAGGTGGCAGTGTGGCACTAACTAGCAAGGAAATTAAAAGAAGAAGAAGTGATTTTCTTGTTCGATCTCTCTTTAAGTAATTGTCAGATTTTAGACCATTTAACATTTTAAGGTTTAACTACATAATCAGTTTAACTAATTGAATCTCCATACAAAAGATCATTTAAATTGCATAATCGATTCAATGTTATATAAAAAACCAATTTGTAAGAAACAAAAATAAACTAAACTTGTTAAAATTCTAGCAACTTTCAGATCATGGCTCATGTGAAAAGTTTTTATACTGTAAATTAGTGGTAAGATCTTAGTGTGTGTGTGTGTGTTAGACTAATGAAATGCAAGAACACATTAAAATATGATATCTAAATCTAAGCTATGATGTCATTTACATTTGGTATAAGTTATTAAAATGCTATGTGTATATGCATAATATAATATAATATAATATAATATAATATAATATAATATAATATAATATAATATAATATAATATAATATAATATAATATAATATAATCCAGCATGCAACCTGATATTGCGATGGGAATTACTTCTTATAACAATTCATAATGCACACTAGACATTGCTCTAATCTGGTGTATTTTAATACATTATTACAAGAATTTATTCATGAACAATTATAGTTGCATAAATTTCATATTAACTACATTGCTTTATTTCTTTTTGTCATGATTTGTTAATGCACACGTTACTCAAAAATGTAAATGACGCTTAATGTATCATGCCTGAAGCTCCACCTCAACCCCCTGTAACTTTCTATGAATCCCCGTCTCACTCTATATCTTCTAGTAACGGTGGCTCAGCATCACCTTATCTCCTTTCTAATATTCACCTTAAACCATGTATTCCACCAGCTATTCTCCTCCGTCTTACCTCCAAGAGTGGCCGAGACCAGGAAATGCGTGCCATACTTCTTGATGATATTATCCGTGATCATCTGCAGGCTTGGCCGTCGCCCCAGCTGCCTGACGTTGCGAACAAATTCGGGATCAAAGGGTACCACTTCCTGCCTCTCCACAGCCAAGTTGTTCACCTTCCATCGGCCAAACTCCCTGCAGGACATCATGTTTCATTTACTAAATATACAGTACAAGTTCTGCTGTTCAGTTACACAGTAATGCTCAAAATCGAGCAGTTTACAATATTTCAAAGGTGCTTTATGGGATTCTCTACTGTGGTGGTATAGTAAGTGGTGAGGTCATTGAAGGCTCACTTGGTCATGCAACCGGTTCAAAACAGGACAGAATTTCAGATGGTGACTGTAGTGGCCACCAGTACACCTGGGATTCTCACGAAACCATTAAAACACCATGGTAATAATGATTTAAAAAAATTTATTAAATAAGTAAATAAAATTTAGTCATATAAAAAAAGCATCAGAATAAAAACAATACTGTTTTCTACCTTCAAAATTGCATAATCTCAACTTGAAAATTAATAATTTTTCTATTTTGTTAGCATTTTCTGCTGAACCAGAAATGGTATTTTTGCATAACCATTGTCACTTTAAATTCTGTATATATATACTCCCCCCCCCCTATATTTCTATATTTTGCAATATTTTATTATGCCCTTATTGTACAGTTTATTTTACTAGTTAAATTTATTTCTTTAGTATTTCCTTTTATTGATATTTATTTTACGTACAAGCTTTTATTTTATTTTTTAAGGTCACTGGTGGTCGTGTAAGCATTTCACTGCATATTATACTGTGTATGACTGTGTATGTGACAAATAAAATTTGAATTTTAATTTGAAATTCTCATTACCGCAATGCGTCCGATTGTGTTTGAATGTGTGTTGTGTTGTGTAATTTAAACAAATTAAGAGTGAAAATAAACAAATAAATAAATAAATGAATAAATATTTGATGAATATTCATTTATTACAGTATAATAATGAAAAAAAAACGAACCAAACATTTTGAAAATTTATATTTACTTTAAAAAAAAAAAAAAGCATTACGTAAATGTACAATACTTTATTAAGGTCTAATTATACAGTATGCACTGAGAAAAAAATTAGTAAAGCCATCATGGCTTCTCTATATTTAGCAAAACATCCTGAGGCACCTCATCTTCCGCAACACCATTCTCACACACTGTCACGGAAACATTTAAGGCCAGTTGCGGAAATGAGAACTTCTGGTTCGGGAATGAGAATTTAAGCATATTGTGTATGACTTTGAAATATCTCTTGATTTATTTCATATTCATTTCAAATTTACTTAGATTAATTTATGGATTTGTAAGAACCCTAGCAAAAAAATCACTCACAACATTGTTAGAATTGTCGTCTCTCTCCACCTGTCCTCATCTATCCTCAACATTTGCAACCACTAGCTTCATATATGGATACTCGCTGATATTTTTCTATAACACAGAACCCCTGACACCTTTCTCCACCCAATCCCACCTTCCTGCACTCACTTCTTTACCTCTTTCCCACACTCTCCATCACCCTGGACTGTTGACCCTACAGTAAGTACTTAAACTTCTGCACCTTCTTCACCTCTTCACCGTGTATTCTTACTGTTCCACTTACCTCCCTTTCATTGTAAATCTGTTGTGTAGCAGGTTATTAAGAATTAATATCCATGTAAGAAGTTCTGATAAATCAGATTTTTTTTTATGTCATGGTAAGATGGTTAATGTTTTTTTTAGTTACACAATAAAACAGTTTTGAACTTGAATGCATGATTGTGCGATTATTATTATCAGTTTTTTTCTGCATTATCACAAACAAGTATACCAGTCTCAGTATAAATCTCATACTAGTATACTTATTATCATTAGCGAAATAATTAACCAAATATCTGAACAGATGTTAATTAAAAGTTAATTTAATTAATAGTAAAATATTACTTTTGATTTTAAATGCACTGTAAAAAATAAAAAGTTGACTTAACTTAAAATGTTAAGGCAACTGGTTGCAAAGCAATTTTGAGTTCACTCAACTTCAGTGGTTGAGTCAGTTAGTTATAGCTTCATAAGTAAGTACTGTTGCTTACTACTACATTGCGTTCTAACTGGCCAGGTGTAGCTCAGTGGTTAAGGCATTGGCCTACAGTTCAGAAGATCCCAGGTTCAAACCCCACAACCACCAAGTTGCCACTGTTGGGCCCTTGAGCAAGGCCCTTAACCCTCAACTGCTCAGATGTGTAATGTGGTAAAAATGTAAGTTGCTCTGGATAAGAGTCCTGGCTAACTGAAACTACTTCTTCTTTGTCTTTCGGCTGTTCCCTTTCAGGGGTCGCCACAGCGATTCATTTGCTTCCATCTAACCCTATCCTCTGCATCCTCTTCTCTCAAACCAGCTAACTTCATGTCCTCTCTCACTGCATCCATAAATCTCCTCTTTGGTCTTCCTCTAGACCTCCTGCCTGGCAGTTCCAACCTCAGCATCCTTCTACCGATATATTCACACTCTCTACTCTGAACATGTCCAAACCACCTCAACCTGGCCTCTCTGACTTTATCTCCAAAACATCTCACATGGGTTGTCCCTCTGATGAACTGATTCTTGATCCTATCCATCCTTGTCACTCCCAAAGAGAACCTCAACATCTTCAGCTCTGCTACCTCCAGCTCTGCCTCCTTTCTTTTTTTCAGTGACACTGTCTCTAAGCCGTAGAGCATTGCTGGTCTCACCACTGTCCTGTACACCTTTCCTTTCATTCTCGCTGATACTCTTTCATCACACAACACACCTGACACCTTTCTCCACCCATTCCAACCTGCCTGTACTCGTCTCTTCACCTCCTTTGAACACTCTCCATTGCTCTCGACCGTTGACCCTAAGTACTTAAAATCCTGCATCTTCTTTACCTCTGCTCCCTGTAGCCTCACCGTTCCTCTTGGGTCCCTCTCATTCACACACATGTATTCCGTCTTGCTGCGGCTAACCTTCATTCCTCTGCTTTCCAGAGGGTACCTCCACCTCTACAAATTCCACCTCCTGTTCTCTGCTCTCGCTACAAAGCACAATGTCATCTGCAAACATCATAGTCCATGGAGACTCCTGTCTACCTTCATCTGTCATCATGTCCATCACTAGAGCAAACAAAAAGGGGCTTAGAGCCGATCCTTGATGCAGTCCCACATCCACCTTGAACTCTTCTGTCACACCTACAGCACATTTTACCACTGTCTTACAGCTCTCATACATGTCCTGCACCACTATAACATACATCTCTGCCACTCCAGACTTCCTCATGCAGAGGATAGGGTTGAAAGGGAACAGCCGAAAGACAAAGAAGAGAGAAGAGGATGCAGAGGATAGGGTTAGATGGAGGCAGATGATTCGCTGTGGCGACCCTTGAAAGGGAACAGCCGAAAGACAAAGAAGATATACAGAGACAAAGTCGAGCAAAGTCAGTATTGAGTCATCATTATCAGATAATGCTAGTAAAGTAGAGATACTTTAAGTATATTTTGATTCCCTTGACTCCGGTTTAAATAAGAGTAGCTACATGAGTTACCTTGTTGTGCTATAAAAAGGGACGAAATTTTGTCTTCTTTAAACTTTAGACTTTAGATGCCAAAGACTCCCAAGGATTTATGTTTTAATGGACAACAGGTGCATGGTAGCCATATATACTGCCTGGCCAAAAAACGTCACCATTTCAGAAAAGTCAAACTGCACCAAGCATCAAGTTCCTGAACCATTCAACACATGCAACCTGACAAGATAGTGCTGAATAAGTTAACTTTGTGGAAGAAATGTGGTCAGAAGAAAAAATGTATTATGAATAGAGATCACTTAAACATTTGGTGAAGTTGTATAGACACCAGAGCTATGTTTAATAGTGATAGTAAGAGCATTTCCATACACACACAATGTGATGAGAACTCACAGGATTGGGACTAAACAGCTGTGTGTCTATAAGAAAACCATTTGTAAGTGAGAATTATCAGAAAAAAAGGCTTCAATTTGTTGGGAGCATAAAGATTGGACTTTGGAGCACTGGAAAAAAGTCATGTAGTCCTATTCCAGAGTGATGGGCATGTCGGGGTAAGAAGGGAAGCACATGAAGCGATGCACCCATCATGCATAGCGTCCACTGTACAAGCCTCTGGAGGTGGTGTTATGATCTGGGTGCTACAGTTGGTGGCAATAAACTAAAATCAGCTGACGACCTGAATGTACTGAACGACCAGGTTTTCACATGTAGGGAGTTTTTCCTCCACAGCCATAGTCCAGGACTTAAAGAGTGGTTCTGGCGGCATGAGGAATCATTTTGACACATGAACCAGACATCAAACTGTGTGCTGTAATCAAAGCTTAAGGTGACTGAATTCAATCTTAAGAGTGTACAATTTTTTTCCCTTTTAGGCCAGGCAGTTGATTTCATACTGTACTTCCCCACAGAGGATACAGTTACAGTACACCACCACCACCAGTCGGAAATGTTGACATGATGACTCGGCCATCAGAACCTGAGATTCATCAGAACAGGCTAATCTTTAACTAAGTAGTTTGGATGAGCCTGTGCTCACTGTAGTGTCAGATTCCTGCTCTTGGCTGTTAGCAGTAGCAGTAGAAACTGGTGTGGTCGTCTGCTTTGGTAGCCCATTGGAAGGGGTTTTGAGATGTCTCTTCTCAACACGGTTATCAAGGGAGCTGTCAACTTAAACCAATCTGCAAAGAAATGATCATTCATTGGAATGACATTCCACTAAAATGTTTTTTGAAATTTCAAGATTTCTTCTGGTCTCCCAGCGAATACCCTGGTGAATCATGGGATTACAACTGTACAAATGTACAATCCCAACAGGTATATGACTTGGTAAATCAAAGCCAAAACCCGTACTGAATACATGACTCATAATCCCACATATAGAGTGGAAAAAACATACGACTGTACGCACCAGTACACTGACAACACAGTGACACAGTGCGACTGTAGTGTAAAATAGCGAGCTGTTAGAAATGAAAAAAGCAGCGTGAGATGAGAAAAGGCCACAAAAGCAATCAGCAGACAATCTGGCTCTCCTTTCCACCTCCTCCTGTTTGTACCGCTTGTGTTCCACACTTCCCCTGTACACTTGGCCGACACAGAGAAGAACAGTAGGTGGGATTTGATTGTGCTGGGACTTGAAGATGCTCAGCAGGGAGCCAGGTGCTAAACACACTGTACAGTACGGTTCTTTTTTTTCTTCTTCCCCGCTCTGAAGCATAACCCACCTCTGGTGTTACGACCTGATACGCATGAATTGTTAAGTGTATAGCGTGGACGTCTCAGAGGAAGGTCTTTCAAGTGTTGTTTATAATCAGCAGGATGTTCCTTTAATACACTCAGCAAGCGTGTCTGATACGCTTGAGTCAATACATCTCTCTGGACATTAATAATTTATCTTATCCGGTTCATTTTTTTCGAGCCAGATCTTTGTGCTCGTCGCTTAGAGTTACTGTATCTCTACTCGAGGACACTGATAGATTCACTTGTATAAAACAGCAAATCTTGGCAATGATCAATCGTCAGCATTAAGAACATGCTCGTTGCTACCCGGCAGCCCAGTAAGAGGTCCTCCGAGGTGCAGAGGTTTGATGAATGATGGATCTGGAAAATGCCGGACGATATAGAACTGAGACCCGGTTCAAAAGGTTCTCGCATCCATCCAAAACGTCTTCGCTACAGTACGATCCCAAAAGTACGTACAAAGACCACATTCACGAAAATTCAGGAATAATGCAAAACTACACACACAGAGTTCAGGATCGAACCCTGGACCCTAAAGCTGCGAGCTTCAGTATTATCAACACCTCCTACACCACTTCACTCTATCTAATATCCCTTTTTCACTTTTTTCTTTTGGCCAATACTGTATCAGAGTGATGTCTGAGATATAATTTCATGAAGGTTGTGTTATGGATGGAGAAGTTTAAAGTTGGTCAGTTTTGGGGGGCAGGTTAGAATGTTCTTTGCGGGTTGCATTGGAAGTCTGGTTTTGATTCACTGTTTGAGCTGGCTTTTGATTGTCTTCATTGAGCACCGAGTTGTTTTTAATTGGCCAAAATGATGCGTTCAGGGCTGGGATACATTGGCCATTGGTCTGTTTTTAGACCTGACAGTTTTTGAACTGGGTTTATTGGATGGTTTTCAGCCCGTTTGGGAATTTATTCTGTTTGGCTTTTATTTTGGTTGATTGTCCATTGAGTTGTCATTCGAGTTAACAATTACCATATACAGTAATTGTTTGTAGGTGCTTTTATTTGACCCTTGAACTGCCATTTGGCTGTCATTCTGTCCTTGTTTTATCACCAAACACGATTGTGGTTTGTTTTGTTTGCCATTTGGTGGTTTAACGTTGGTGTTCTGGCTTATTTTTCGAGCTGGTTCTCAGTTAAATATGATTGGCCATTGGGACGGTTGTATTATCGGTGTACTGAGCACGACTCGATGGTCTTGTGAGAAAGTATTTGACACTTGTACATTCTACAAGGCCATTGAGTCGTGCTCATTACAGCGATAATCTGGAACCAAAGAATAAATCAAGTGTCATACACAAATACAGAAATTTACTTCAGAAAGACTTTGCAATGATAGCTTTGGATAGTCCGTGGTCTCATAAATAAGTAAGTGTGAGGAAAATCCTGTAAGGAAATCCTTAATCCATAACCTCCAATCTATCTCTTTCTTGCAGTAGGTACTGTAGGTTGGAGTTTTCTTTAACTCATTGCATTGTGGGTTGTGTTGAAGTTAGTTTTGATTTACCAGTCGTTGGTTTTAACAGGCCATTGAGATATGTTGAGTGGATTTGGGATTGTATTGCAGTAACGTTCAGTTGTTGTTATTTTGTGCGTTGACAGGAAAAGAGATAAAAAATAATCTGATGAGCTTTAATGTAATCAGTGATATTATTATTATTTTAGGTTGAAGCCCACGTACATGTCTGTCTGTCTTTCTGTACGGCAGAACTCTCTGTCTAACGTATTAATACAAAGAAATAAAATCTTGTAAGGTTGAGTTTCTTATGATAAGTTGTTGAAATCGAAAAAGTCGATGGGATAAAGATTAAGTTTAGTCTTAAAACGACTCCAGCGCATTCAAATTCACTTATACCACTACAGCGCTGTTATTTCAGCAGTTAAAATTTTATCTCATCCCAGTAAAAATATTCAGTTTAGCTTTTCTAATTAATATCTACTTTATTGGTGCAGGTGTTTGTTCACATTGAGCAAGTAGTGCATTAGTAGCTTATTTTAAAGTAGATTATTAAATCCGACACATAAATAAATGTTCATAACTTCACTTCTACTCAACATTTAAATTTTATTTATAGCACAGGTTTTACTTCAGGCAGATATCTAAGGACTGCAAAAGTTTCATTAAATTCTGTCCAGGCGGTTTTGCATGATGCTGTTACAAACTCTGGCTGGACAGACACACAGACACACAGACATACAGATGGGAATTTTTCTGAGACTGGTTTCTGATCCTCTGATGTATGAAACATAAAGATGTCGTTGAAAGAGCGAGTTATGACCAATGTACAGACAAAAACTTTCTTTTTGTTTCTATAGACTATTTGAGATGTGGAGTTATATTTGGATATTTTATTGGTCATTAAGTCACTTTTGTAAAACCAAACATTTTCAAGTTTAACTTGCTGTCTGTCTGTTGCAAAATTAGACTAAACACACACACAACTAAATAAATTGAATCAGGCAGGGATTTTAAATGTTTAGGCTTTAATTAAACCCAGTCACGTGACTGTACCTGTAGATCTTGTAGCGCGTGCTGAAGCCGTGCTGGTGTCGCTCGGAGAACTCGGTGAACTCGTGCGCGCGGCGGAACGGCCCTTTGTCCGCCAGCAGCCACGCGAGGCGCTCCGCGAGCCCTGCGCACGCGCCCGGGGCCACGAGCAGCAGCAACACGAGCAGCAGCGGCAGCAGCACGAGGGGCGCGCGGAGAGCACCGTGCCCGGCCATGCATCCGCGCGTGCCGCATGCCCGCCGCGCGCGCCCAGGTTTGCGTGGCGTGAACGCACCTCGCGTGTCAGGTCCGGAGAGAGAGAGAGGCGTCACTGACTGATGCGCGTCACGTCCAAAAAAATCACAGGTGGTCGCATTTACAGAACACACACACACAGAGAGAGAGAACTTACTCCGTCTCTATTTCAGATCACTGCAAAAAAAAAAAAATAATAATAATAAATAAATAAACTTTTTAATAACAGAAATGTCCTCAGTTCTACACGACTCCAGGTAAGTCCAACGCACGTGAGGAGCGAATCCGATCTGCAGAATAAGCGCGAGATCCACGCAGCGCGTCTTCTCGCAGCTTATAAAAGTGTCCCATCAGACTCAGAACTCGGACCCGTCTGATCTTCGGGGCACCAAGGATTCCGACTGATAAACAAGTTTAACAGCGCAGCACGGCGCGCGCATTAAACGCCCCCGCGCGCGCGAAGAATGAAACCGGATGCGTTCGTGCCTTATCGCTCATCTGCAGGAGGAGAGGAGTGCACGCGCGCCTACTGCACTTTCAGAAACGCTCTGCAATTTAAAGAGCGATCTCTCTCTCTCTCTCTCTCTCTCTCTCTCCCCCCCTCCGCTCTGGCTCTTTCTCTCTCTCTCTCACTGTGTGCGTGCGTGTTTTCAAATCACTGTCCTCCTTTTCGTCCACGTGCATGCACATTCTTCATATACTCTGTGTGTTTATACTGTATATGCATAACTGACAACAAGTCCTACAAATATGCAAACATTACTAATTTTACTTTTTACTAATTATACTTTTACATATAGCCGTCCTTGTCTATACCGCTGTCCAGGAGACCTAGGGCACGAGGCAGGGTACACCCTTTATGGGGTCCCAATCTAAACACATACACACATTCACACACATCGGGCAATTTGAAAACACTTCATTTAACCACCAAGCACGGCGAGAACATGCCAACTCCATGCACACAGACCCGAGGCAGTCATTGAATCCGGAACCTGGAGGTGCAATGCCACCTTGCCACTGTGTATACAGTATATACTGTAGGTGGCATTACAGTGGCTTAGCAGTTAGCACATTCTGTTTCCTTGCACATCCAGGGTCTGGGTTCGATTCCCAGTTAGGTTCGCAGAATTCCTGTTTCTGTGTGCATGGAGTTTGCATGTTCTCCCTATGCTTGGGGAGTTTCTCCGGGTTCTCCGCTTTCCTCCCACTGTCCGAAGAAATAAAGATCAGGCTATTTGTCAATCACAGATTGCCTGTAATGTGTGAATAAGTGTGTGTACATGTGTGCCCTGCAATAGATTGGCACCCCATCCAGGGTGTACCCTGCCTTGTACTATACTGTAAGTCTGGAATAGGCTTCAAACCCCCTGTAACCCTGTATACATGTTTATGCGGTATATATCCGCCTACATAGGAACCACTGTAGTACAACTAGGGACCATGAAGACTAATGGTGACCACTGCATTTATTGCATTTTACAGCCGTGGTGGGAACTCCGGTCACTATTGATTATACTGTATAAGCAGTTGTCAGTAATGCATATATATGCATACAGTATATATACTGTAGGATAAACTTCACAGAAAGCACATTAACAGGACACTTATTTAGAATTTAGATGAGGCAAGATTGCAAAAACTGACTGATCTATCCTCAAGACATCTTTTGCATGTTAATCTATGCTTAACTTTGTTTTAGAATACTCTAAAAGATATTTTCTATGCTTTCTATTTCAATCCATGGATCAACCTTATGAACTTTGACCTCCTGGCCCTGTTTAACCAAGGGGTCTCCAAAACATGTTTCAGAAAGGAGTGAAAAGGTAAACCAAGCCGTTTATGCAACAAATGAACCTGTAAATACTTAATTCTTGTATTTCTCTTTGGTGGAATCTATATTAGTGCGTTATAGTGTCATATTTCATTAACGTTATGAAAATTGCCCGAGTTGGCCGTGACGTTGCACTCCATTAACACGGCGAGACCTGAGCACGCTTCGGGTAATGAAGTCACTCGGGTTCAGAATCAACTGTTTGCCTTTTTTGGTGGAAATTAAATTCCGTCGTCTGAAGCGGCACATCTATTAAGAGGCACAGAGAGAAAGATGAGGATAGGCAGGAGAAAAGCATGAGATAATGAAAGGGAGCTAGAGAGGGATAGGGAGAGATAGAGAAAGAGGGAGGGTGGAAGAGATATGTGGAGGGAGGGAGAATAGAGAGGTAGGCAGAAAGCAAGACACAAATGGGGTGAGACAGAAAAGTGACAAGGACAAAGAGAGAAACTGTGATAGAGAATAGGAGACGAAATCATTATTGCACCATTAGGATTTATAGCTCACGGAGTACGCAGCATAGTTTCATTTCTTAAGACAAAAGGGAGGCTTTTGTTTGGTATACTTAAGACCACAAAATTATTCAGCAATAAAAACCAGTTATAACATTTGCAACAATATCTGCAAATGAACGTTTGCTATAATGTGATACAGCACCGTTGTGGAGAGAATAGTTTTGTCTTTTTCTTTCTTTTTTTTTCTCAGCAATGCTTTAATTCAGATATGCTGGCAGAATTCCAAGCATAAATTACTAGCTTCAAATCACACTTCGCAAACTTTTTTTTATCTGGTTTCTTTTCTTGTTTATTGTCTTGTTGCATAACCCAATATTCATCCAGGTCCAGATGCGGTACTGCATCCCCATTCGAGCTGTGAATCGTTGAAGAAAACCTTTAATTCGATTCAATTTGTACTTTGGGCTTTGCAATTTTTCTTTTGATTCGATTCTATTCGATTCAGTAGAATTAAAGTTTATTGTCTCATTTGTCTCAGGCAGCTACAGGATCCTGTATATCTTAAAGTTTTTTAGGTATGAAAAACTACGAAAAGTACATATATGCATTGAATATGTGTTGAAATGCTGTGTTTCTTATGGTTTAAATCTTTTTATTCCCTGCTGATCTTCTGTGTCACACTCCAGGATTGCCTCAAGTATAAGAAGCAATCCTCAGACTAAATACAGAAAAGTGAAGCGGTTTTACCATTGATTTATTCAACAAAAGATCAATTAACATGCATAATCAATTAAATTATATCAAAATACTACCACCACCATGCTTCACTGAACTGAACCCAAAACATTTCATTTTTCTTTCAGTCTGGACAGAAAACATCATCCCAAAAAAACCTGTACAAATTATTTAAGTTGCTTAGGCTTGCAATGTTTTTTTCCCCCTTCTCATGAATTCCACATTAAGCTAGAAAGCTTTTTCACACTTTCTGGCAGAGTTGTCTTTGTACCTCTTTTTTAAATTCACCACTTTTCTGTCTCTTTGTCATTCCGTAATAACGGCTTTTATACCAGTTCAGTGGAAACCGAATGCCTTGAAAATGACTTGGTGACGTTTTACTTCCCTTCCCTTTACTTTTTTTTCCGTTCTCTTTTTTTTAAACGTCCTGTGATTGTACCGTAATAAGCTTGTAGAAACTTTGCTTCTTTAGGCTGAGAGAAAGGTTCCATACGAGTGCGTTTTAGCTGCGCTCAGGTCTGGCTGTGTTCACCCAGCTGAATCTAATTCTCAATTAAATTTGGTTAATTCGAAGGGCAACCGCTGAGCGAGATCAGTGATAGTGTCGAGGTATAAATTTGTGCATTAAATAAAGTAATTAAAAATGTAATTTGTAATTAGAATTAATGTTTTGTCTCAAACCACGCGGTGTGACAAATAAGGAATAACAGTGGATACCTTCTCAAATACTTTTGCACACCACTGTGTACAAAATCTGTGACTTGAACTGGCAGTCTGTTATCTGTATGGCAAGACTTTGGAAAGAAACTCAGGTTTATAACAATGATGCGTAATTATTCATTCATTCATTCATCTTCTATACCGCTTTATCCTTCTACTCAGGGTCGCGGGGGACTGTGGGAGGAAACCGGAGTACCCGGAGGAAACCCACCAAGCACGGGGAGAACATGCAAACTCCATGCACACAGAGACGGGAATCGAGCCTGGCCGGGGAATCGAACCCAGACCCTGGAGGTGCAAGGCGACAGTGCTAACCACTACACCCCCGTGCCGCCTTATGCGTAATTATAATTATGACAAATAATGGTAAAAAAAATATTATTATTACTGTATTCTATGAGAAAAGAGAAACAGAAACAAAGTGATTTACTGATAGAAGAGAGGAGAAGCAAAGACGGATAAAAAGTAATAATGTCTGAGACGAGAAGAAAGAACATAGTCAATGGGATAAAAATGGCAAATAAGTGAAATACTGTATAGTGAGATGACGTTCAGGCTCATTGTCTTCAGTACCCCATTTACGCTTCCGCATTTTCAACTCATAAGCTTAAGCTGAGCGGACTTCTTGAAGAAAATGTACAGTATAATATAGAGCAACTTTCATGTTCACTTCGATAATGTCCATGCTCCATGCTTTACAGTTTGTTTCAAGTAATAGCAATAAGACAAGACATATAGAAGACATAAGAAATAAAAGCAAGACAAACTGCAACTTTTTCGGGGTGTTTAAAGTATTCTTTTCTTGGAATATTTTTAAGGTGTTTCCGTGAACATTCAGTGCCTGATCCTTGATAAGAGACCATTCGTTTTAACCATTAACCATTTGGACTATTAACCATTTGAGTTCCTGGGAGGCCAGCGATTTAGACATGAAGCAGACGGAAAACATTCTACCTTGATGGTGTCCAAGCACTAGTGAAACATTGGGATAAGAGGTTTAGTGTATCAGGGTATTATATAGAGAAATAATGGGAGTTTTTACTCTTATAAGTGTGTTGAAAGTCTGGCTTTGACTTGAACACCCCTCATACAAATGCGCATTGCACTCCCAACCACTAACATGCTTCAGATTTGCCATAACTTTAACCCTAGGCTTGTATGACCCTTTGTTTTATTTAATAAGAGAAGGAAGTAGGAAAGATTCAGCTGTTGAAGTGAGAAGGGGGAAGAAAAAAAAACAGCTCGCTTCAAGGTTTCTTTGGCTGGTTCGATGAGTCTAGAGGGGTTTAAAGTTGTTTTACTCAGAACGTTTCATGAAAGAGAAAGCCCTGCCTCGTAGGGTTCCACATAGAAGCTTTAAGGGACAAAATGAAGTGCCTCTTTATTTTAAGGCAAGCGCGAGAAAAGAACAATAACATAGCCAAAGGGATGAAACTAAAAACCAAAAAAATGAAAAATGGAGCTACAGTATGGAAAGAAGAGGATGAGAAGGAAAGTAGGAAAAACACTGAGGCACTGAGTCTCAAATATCATCTATCATTCTGGAAGGGTTCTTCAGATTGGCCTTCTCGGGAGCCTTTAGACGCAGCATGTACACAGCTTTACAACCGGCTTGTGTGCTAATGTGAAGTAAAGTTTGCAGCTTTAAAAGTGCCAGGAAGAAAATGAAGGCGAGGGGAAAGTGAAAAGGGGACGCGAGGAAAGACGGACAAGAGGGAAATGAGAGGGGAAAAATACCGAAAGCTGAGATCCAATAGGAAAAGATGCGAGAAGAAAGAACGATGAAACGAGACGGAGAGAGAATGAGAAAGGGGTGAGCCAGAGAAGCGAGACAGACTTCAGGAAGCAAAAGACAGTGAAGAGCAAAAGAAGCATGGGAGAGGAAGAGGAGGAAGAGGAGGAGGAGGGGGGGAGCGAGAGAGAGAGAGGAGGTAAATCAGTCCCCTAAGGCTGAAGCCTGTTATAGGCCAGGGTGGTGTGTGTACACAGTAATTGAAACGCCTATACCTCCGCACTTCCTCGCTCGCTCGCGCGCTCTCTTGCTCGTTTCGCTTGTTCCCACTCATCTTTTTTCACGCTCTGTTCCTCATGTTATCTCCTTATTCGCCTCTCTTTTCTCTTAGCTCGCGGTGCGCCAAAGCAGCTCCTGGAAACCAGCAGAGGGATCACTCATGTAGATTTCGCCTGACAAAATGCGAGAGAGCGGGTTTGCTTCAGGGCAACAGAGTAACGCGAGTATGTGTGTGTGTGTGTGTGTGTGAACACAAATCTCAGTAGCAGAATAGCCTGTAGGCATCATTTCTGATGCAACCACATTGGCTTTATTAGTATTATTAGTAGTAGTATTATTATTAATGACATCATTATTAATTAGGCAAACAACACTACGCAGCATATCTTCCAACTTATAGTTTGCTTGAAATAATGACAGCATTAGATGTTGCAGTAGTCCAAGCATTACATTATTCATTGTCTGAAAATCTTCACCATCATTTCCAAAACCGTCTGGCTATTGCCAAGGATGGCTACGGGATAAACCAACATAAACAAAATACCAACAAAAAAAAAAAGACGCAAGGAGCAATAACTAGGACTATGAACATGAACATGAGCTTAACGCTTAAAGCTAAGTGTCCACTAGCACAACAGAAGCGAGACTTAATTAAACCATAAACCCGAATTTAAATACACACAAATCTCGAAGCAAACTATAAACAGATGGTGATGCGATCACTGCACGTGATTCGTGGTGGACGAGACATGGATTCGTGCAGGGTGTGGAACGGAAACATCCCGACCAAGAAAACATCAACCATCAGCTGGAACATTCATCAATGCTTACAGTTTTCTGGGGTTTTAAAGGGCCAGGGAAAAGGTTCAACAATCAGCAGTGCTCGTTACATTGAGACGCTTAAGCCTAAACTTCAGATTAAACTCAGAGGACAGCTATCCGAGCGTGTTGTGATCTCGCATGACGGTGAACGTCCGCACGCTTCCGCCTTGGTTTTCAGGTCTTGAAGCATGCTACTGTAAATACTGTTAAAGTTGAATTTTCGTAACCTGCCCATTAAACTGAGCCCCGTTCCCACTCGGTCTGCAAAAAACTGGGAAGAACTTGTACAACTCGACGGGAATGCAGTAGAAACTGGTAAGGATGTAGCCTTTGATGTAGAGCTTGTGTTGAAATCAAACCCGGTGAGGACGTTGTCGAAGCAAGACACTATGGAAAAACTTAATGAGGACACTTTAACAATGGCAGTGGCCAGTTAATGATGTAGCACATGGTTGGCGTTCCCCCGTGGGAAAAGAGTGTGACGGCCCTAAAACAAAAACGAATGAAGACGGGTGCAGTCTTTGCAATACCATTCCATGAGCATTAATAGCAAGTGTGAAGAACCGTGTGAGGAAGTGAAGTAAGTGGCCTGGCGAATACTCAGACGCCGTCATAGTTACTCCATCAGTAATGTGAATGCACTCTGTTCAACATTACATCCAAACAGGACAGGTCTGAGCCGTAATGTTCTCCTGCAGCCAGCGCACAAAAGAAAGGTCCATTTCCGCTCTTCGGCACAAGCAAACGTCTTCTCTTTTTTTTTGCCACAGAGAACATTTTTGGAGAAGCAAAAAAGCCTGGAATCGTTTCTAAAGCACCTGTTGTCAACAAATGCATTACTGCGACAGTGCACTCCTTCATTTCTCATCTTAATGGACTCAGATGGATGGATGCACTGGGTCGTTGTGCGCGAAAGGAAGAAATATGTACTTCTACGTTTTTCTGTTCCTGATTACTCCTAACCTTTTCTGAAAATTGAATTCTTGATTCCGATTGGCCGGAAGGAGCCCTTGATCAGCGGCTCTGGTAGTAATGTTGCTGTGTGCTTCAAATCATACAATTTGTATGGATGTCCTTGTTTCTTCGTAGTTTCTTTATAACTTTGAGAGAAAAAAAAATGTTTATCTACTGCAAAATAATTGATAACATCTTGTTTCCCAGGTGATCTACTGTATAACAAGACAAGTATTAAACAAGAATTAGTTCCTACTGAGCAATCTTGGATGAAAGGCGTTTCACGAGTGGTGATAATAGACAATAACAGCACTGGGATGTTTAAAAATATGTACTGTATCACTCCGCATCACGGGTGCCCTAATAACTATTAATTACACAAACCGTTGGGCGCCAGCATGGGTGAAAGTAGGTAACCTACATTTAAAACCGTTCACATAAGTACTTTCAGCAAGAAAACACACCTGATAACAATATTTCAACGTTGTCCTCCAATAATTGCGTCGTTCCAAGTCGTTCTGAATCATCTCTAACCCATCCATGTAGTTTTATTCGCGGCTACAAAACTGATAGTTTCTATCACTACAGTACGATGTCTCCAAAATCCTCATCAGGGGCACTACTTGGTGTGTGGGACAAAGTATTGGACAGCCTACATAGTGCACTAGCTTTCCATTTAATACTATTTGGGATTTCAGCTGTCCAACACCTGTGTTTCCACCTCTGTTAAACTGTCGGTTTCCAGCTCCACCATTCGCGGTTAATAATTTCTGCCAGTTGGGGAACAATATGAGTTGGCAGAGCAAAAAAAAAAAAGAAACAAATCATAATCTGGTAATAATAAATGGTGTTTGAGAAACAGTATAATAACCTCAAGGTGAATTAATTCTCCCTTACCTACAGCCTGCTGATATTCATCACAACAGCACTCTATCTCATGTGATATTTCTTAAATATAAAAGTACGTAGATATAAATGCATAAAATCATTCTGTATAAGAGGAATGTAACACATAATCAATTTGCTTTAGGTCTAACAATAATGCCGGTTCATTGCAGTATATTTTATTCTTTACAAAACACACATTCCGCACAAACATCTGGAGTCTTTGGAGTGAAACGAAAAACAGAGAAAGCTCAGACGTGTTGAACAAAAGTGGTGTTTCTAGCCCACTCGTCTTTCAAAAGTTCTTTAGGTTCAAGAAATTCACTTATAATGTTATAATGGCCATAATGTGAATAAAGCACTTAAATGTCTGTACAGTGTGTCTGCAACTGAGATCTAGTTATTAGCGTGTTACATGAAAACAAGTCTAGATACAGATCTATAATAACACAAGTTAAGAATAAAAGGTTTATGAAAGTAAATCAAAAATTGGGATGTTAATCAGAAGAACACTCCTCACTGACAGTAAGAAGCAGCAAGGCTTCACGGGGGAACAGTTATTTAAGGGGATCAGTGTGATTGGGAACAGGTGTGCATGATTAATAATCAAGAGACTGTGAGCAGGATATGGGTCATGTGACAATTCGGGGGGGGGGGGGGGGGGGGCGTCAGCTGCAGAAGTGTAAAATGTGAAATATTTCCATTTATCTTTAGTACCTTGGGAGCCGTTATTGTGTTCCAGTCTATCGCAGGGCCCCACATGGGCACTTACACACTTACTGTACATCTAGGAGGATTCAGCATAGGCAATTCATCTTCAACCATGATAAGCTTTAAGGGATTGAAGGAAGCCAGAGAACTTGAGCCCTAAAGATGAAAAAGAATTACCCAATAAGAAAATTACACTGATCAGCCATAGCATTAAAAACTTTAGGCCCAGTATGTTGCAGGTTCTCATGAATGCTTTCTCTGATTGAGATCTGTGGAATTAAAAAGTCCTAGGATTAAGGAAACCTCTCAGAGCAACTCTGAGTAAGGAAAGTGCAAAAATCCTTATCTCAGTCAGGAGGTGTGGTCGAGCCTCAGTGCTTGGGATGATCCAGCAATTCAAGGACTGTGATTGGTTGATACAAAATAATCTCTGGTCGCTTGAAATGCATTTTTTTTTTTTTTTGCGAAAATATAATGTATTATAATAGAAAAGACATTCATTCATTCATCTTCTATACCGCTTAATCCTGTGTTCAGGGTCGCGGGGACCTGGAGCCTATCCCAGGAGACTTCGGGCACTAGGCGGGGTACACCCTGGACAGGGTGCCAATACATCGCAGGGCGCACACACATACACACACTCACACACTCAATCACACACTACGGGCAATTTGGGAACGGCAATTAGCCTAACCTGCATATCTTTGGACTGTGGGAGGAAACCGGAGTACCCGGAGGAAACCCACCAAGCACGGGGAGAACATGCAAACTCCATGCACACAGAGACGGGAATCGAGCCTGGCCGGGGAATCGAACCCAGACCCTGGAGGTGCAAGAAACTGTTACTTTATGCAGAGTTTCTGTTATAGGCTAAATATCTTAAACACCCAAATGTTGAAAATGTGTCTGCTTTTAAAAGTAAAAACTTTTAAAAGTAAAAAGCAGGAAAAATCGAGTTTTTTTCAGTAGTTGATAATCAATGTTATTCAATTCACCTGGTTGTGGTGTTAGTTTTGTGGCTGATCCATCTATTTTATTATCTAGTCTTGCTAGCTACCATTACAAAATATACCAAAACTGTAGAAGCCCTAAAAAGTAAAAAAGTAAAGAAAAAGTTCACATCAATAATTCACATAATTTACATCAGTTTATTTATGTTCTGTCATTATTACCACATTCTAGAGAAAAAAAACCCTGAGATACTTATACATGTACATTATAAAAACATATAAAGATACACACACACACACACACACACACACAATAAAGACGAGATTTAATTCCAAGAATTTTTTTGGAGGCCAGGTTTATACTTCAAATACTTGGCTTCCTTTGTGCACTGCGACGATCATTAGACATCTTTCTAGATGATGGAACTTCTAGTCAAATTTTGTGCACCGGAAAAAAAAAACGAGCCCAAGCGAAGTCCTGCGCTCACGGCCAAAAACAAACTGGCAATAAATCCAAGTGAATTTCTCAAGACCAAAAAAAGCGAAGCAGACTCCGTTTATTACATCTATACTTTACACCTCAGCAAAATAATTTTCTTCACATACAGTATCCTGGCTTGTTAAGAAGCCGGGGTCAGAGCACCGGTTCAGCAATGATACAGCATTTCTGAAGCGAAGACATTCAGGCAGTTTGGCAGTGCTGGTGCTGCGGCTTGCGTCAAGACACCAGAGCCATAACTGTTTAAGCAGCACTACACCCAGTTCTAGCCAATGGTAAGATAAATGACTACTATAAAGTACGCTATATAATTATAGTAGAAGCTTTATTCCTTATCTATACCAAACTCACACGTTTCGGTCATGACCCCTAGTTACAATTATGAGGATAACTGAAAGAAAAAAAAGGCTTGTTGTCTAAAATATCATCTGCATAGATAATATTATGGGGTTCATTTATTATATATATATATATATATATATATATATATATATATATATATAATTAAAAAAAAACTCACATAGACAAGAAGTGTAGTGGAATAAAATCACTAAAGTGAGTCAGAACACCCAGGTTTCAGAGCGTGAATACAATAAAATCCATATTCAATCTTCCTTCATTTCGTAGCACTGGAAAGATAAATTAAGTTTCCATCATGACAAGTTAATAACCATGTTAGGCATCTTTTATCCACTTTGTTAAGACACTCTGGGTTAAATGGCGCTAAGTGTTGTGTTATATGCCTTTAAGGTTAAAAGCGATTGTTTTATTTTTCCCGCCGCATCGGTGCTGTTCTTGCCCTGCAGCTATCCAATTTTCTCATCCACACCAGACAGTTATTATTAATAACACTTAATATATGAAATATGCTGCCATCTTTTTTTATTATTTAATGTTATTATTTATACTGTTGCGACCTATACTTTTTTTTATACTTTTTTAGTAAAAAAAAAAAAAAGTATAGGTAATGGGGAAAGTGTTAAAATAAAACAATTTTTTTAAAAAAACAATAATAATAATTTCCAGCATTTAATTTATTGATGATTTTATTTATTTGTTTGTTTGTTTTACATGCATGATTGTAGCTACTAACAAATGGTCAGTAAAAAAAATTATTAATAATAATAATAATAATACGCTGGTTATAATGTTACAGACACACTGTCAACTGTCATGAAGACTTGTAAAGACTTTGGTGTTTATACCAATGCTGACACTGGAGACTCCTTCCAAAACATGTTGCATTTCCTTAGAAAACAAATACCGTATTATATTATATTTATATATATATATTTATATTTATATATTAGCATTTGTGAGGTGCCACTGTGCTGTAAATGAACTGTTACTATAGTAACATTAAGATATTACAGTACACTGATGAGTGACCTTATAACACTGTCATAGCCGTAAAACAAACATTTTATAATCATGTATAACCTGGGTTAAAATTATTTTGCACGTCTTTAGTGCATAGAGAATTTCTTGAAAAAAGCAAAATGATTTGCCAAAAGAACAAGACATTTTTGCTTGCAGTTTTAGTGACATTTGACTAAAAGCTTAATATGGTTATAATCGGCTTGTTATGAATTTATTTTAATTATTAACAGCTTTGGCAAGATTCAGAAATATTTTACTAGTTTTTGCAATAAATTAACAATTTTTTTTTTATGACACTCTAAATTCGGTACTAATGTTATGTATGAAAATAAGCCCATTTTTCTCTTTTTCCTAAGTTTCAAATTATGAAAGGAAAATTTCATATTATGAAAATGATTAAAAATAATTACAGTTATTTAAAAACAGGCGTCACAGTGGCTTAGTGGTTAGCTCTGTCGCCTTGCACTTCCAGAGTCTGAGTTCATTCCCAAATTGCCCATAGTGTGTGAATAAGTGTGTGTGTGTCCTGCAATGGATTGGCACCCTGTCCAGGGTTTACCTCGCCTCATGTCCTAAGTCCTCTGGGATGGGCTCTAGGCCTCTACAACCTTGTGCGTAGGATAAAGTGGTATAGACCATGAGTGTTTGTAAGAAATACTTGCAATTGTTATTTACAGTGGTGTGAAAAACTATTTGCCCCCTTCCTGATTTCTTATTCTTTTGCATGTTTGTCACACTTAAATGTTTCTGCTCATCAAAACCGTTAACTATTAGTCAAAGATAACCTAATTGAACACAAAATGCAGTTTTTAAATTAAGGTTTACGTTATTAAAGGAGAAAAAAAACTCCAAATCTACATGGCCCTGTGTGAAAAAGTGATTGCCCCCCTTGTTAAAAAATAACTTAACTGTGGTTTATCACACCGCTCGGAGTTCAATTTCTGTAGTCACCCCCAGGCCTGATTACTGCCACACCTGTTTCAATCAAGAAATCACTTAAATAGGAGCTACCTGACACAGAGAAGTAGACCAAAAGCTAGACATCATGCCAAGATCCAAAGAAATTCAAGAACAAATGAGAACAAAAGTAATTGAGATCTATCAGTCTGGTAAAGGTTATAAAGCCATTTCTAAAGCTTTGGGACTCCAGCGAACCACAGTGAGAGCCATTATCCACAAATGGCAAAAACATGGAACAGTGGTGAACCTTCCCAGGAGTGGCCGGCCGACCAAAATTACCCCAAGAGCGCAGGGACGACTCATCCGAGAGGCCACAAAAGGCCCCAGGACAACATCTAAAGAACTGCAGGCCTCACTTGCCTCAATTAAGGTCAGTGTTCACGACTCCACCATAAGAAAGAGACTGGGCAAAAACGGCCTGCATGGCAGATTTCCAAGGCACAAACCACTTTTAAGCAAAAAGAACATTAAGGCTCGTCTCAATTTTGCTAAAAAGCATCTCGATGATTGCCAAGACTTTTGGGAAAATACCTTGTGGACCGACGAGACAAAAGCTGAACTTTTTGGAAGGTGCGTGTCCCGTTACATCTGGCGTAAAAGTAACACAGCATTTCAGAATAAGAACATCATACCAACAGTAAAATATGGTGGTGGTAGTGTGATGGTCTGGGGTTGTTTTGCTGCTTCAGGACCTGGAAGGCTTGCTGTGATAGATGGAACCATGAATTCTACTGTCTACCAAAAAATCCTGAAGGAGAATGTCCGGCCATCTGTTCGTCAACTCAAGCTGAAGCGATCTTGGGTGCTGCAGCAGGACAATGACCCAAAACACACCAGCAAATCCACCTCTGACTGGCTGAAGAAAAACAAAATGAAGACTTTGGAGTGGCCTAGTCAAAGTCCTGACCTGAATCCTATTGAGATGTTGTGGCATGACCTTAAAACGGCGGTTCATGCTAGAAAACCCTCAAATAAAGCTGAATTACAACAATTCTGCAAAGATGAGTGGGCCAAAATTCCTCCAGAGTGCTGTAAAATATATCGCAAATGCTTGATTGCAGTTATTGCTGCTAAGGGTGGCCCAACCAGTTATTAGGTTCAGGGGGCAATTACTTTTTCACACAGGGCCATGTGCAGTAGGTTTGGATTTTTTTTCTCCCTAAATAATAAAACCCCTCATTTAAAAACTGCATTTTGTGTTTACTTGTGTTATCTTTGACTAATAGTTAAATGTGTTTGATGATCAGAAACATTTTGTGTGACAAACATGCAAAAGAATAAGAAATCAGGAGGGGGGCAAATAGTGTTTCACACCACTGTTTTTATTACACAAAGTCAAAACAATTGTTAAAATCTACTAATAAGGATATATCTAGTTTAGTATAAGAAACCACAGTAATTCAAAAATATTTATTCGTTTGTTCTTTTTAAATCTGTAACATTGATAATGTGATCATATTTCTGAAATGTAAAAGAAGAACCAATAGTTGTTAATAAACATTTTAGAAGGTACAATAGGACCAAAACAAATCAGCACATTTAACATTTTAGGTACAACATAATCGTTCTAACCAAAAGCTTTGCCATTTGATTTTATAGTATTAGAAATTCAAACAAGTTAGCATTTACAAAACAGAACAAAAAAGAAATTGAGAGTTTTTGGGGATTAAAAAATAATAATAATAAATTTAGATTATATAGGACAACATTTGTTCTGGTGGACCTTTATACTGTATGCTAATCTAGCATCATTTGTTAGCTAGCAGTATACAGTATATAAGTATAAGTACTGTATATGTAAGTATAGACATACAGCATAGAGCCAATTTCTTACCTAACCAAAAGAAACTAACAGCCAGTTTTATTACATTTTGTGAAAAATATGAAACAGAGTTAAATATATAAATATACAGTATATAAATATGCATATATTGTTTGTGTTCATGCTAATATGAAGCCTACACACACACTGAGGTAATAAGACCAAAGAAAACAGCCACGAGGTAATTTTCACTCATTGGGTCCTTGTGAATCCCTGCAAGTCCTCAGAGAGCTTTTTTCTGTAATTACTGTTAAATTCTCTTTGCCTGCAGAACTGCAGTGTTTTCTCATGTGGTGCATTATCTGTAAATCATTCTGTGTAATTGTAGGCTAAAAAGCTTCCCTCAGTTCATCATAAGGGTAATATGTGAGAAAATGAGGTTGACATTCAGGTTATCTTTGACCTATAAAACTGATCCACTGCGTAACAATGTTTAGATAGCAAACAGGACAAAAGGCTAGATGCTAGCTTCTTCGCTCTGTCCGCTTATCTGCATGGTTCTTTCTGTACAGATCACATGGATGTTTATGAATTTGTTAAGCAGGAATACCATTAATATTCATGTGCTGTGTTGAACTTTCTGCTTTGGCAGTCATCCGAGCTATTTGTGTGCCTTTAGCGAGTACCATGATGTTAGCTTAATTTGCATTAAGTCGTTGCTTATCATTTTGTGTGTAATTTCAAAATTTGCTACAAAATAAAAGGTGTACTTTCGCTCTATAATGATATAACAATCTCAATCATCCATGTTTAGTTTCTTGCTTTTTTTTTCTCCTTTACACAAGAAATACAAGAATAAATTACCAGAATTAACGCAATTGTATAAAGGAGTTATACGAGCGGAAATATAATCATTGTTAAACCGTGCGTTCAGGTAATCCACCAGCAATGTTATAATTGCATTTGTAGACTCAGGCCATGTCCACACGTAACTAGGTATTTTTAAAAAAAGAATTTTTTCTACTTTGTTCTTTTAAATAACTCTGTCCACATGACCGCATCGTCTCACCCACAGTCTGTACAGCTATATCATGTATTCAGGGTCGCAGGGAGCCTGGAACCTACGTATCACAGGAGACTTAGGGCATGAGGCAGGGTACACCTTGGACAAGGTACCAATCCATCACAGGACACTCACACACACTATGGGCAATTTGGGAACAACAATTAGCCGAAACCGCAGGTCTTTGGACTGTGGGAGGAAAGCAAAGTACAGTACCTGAAGGAAACCCACCAAGCACGGGGAGAACATGCAAACTCCATGCACACAGAGACAGGAATTGAACCTAGCCAGTAATCGAACCCAAACCCTGGAGATGCAAAGCAACAGTGCTAACCACAAGACCACTGTGCCGCAATCCACACGACCTACGTTTTAAAAATATCTTCGTCCACATGAAAACGCAAAATGCTGCTATTATTGCTGTTAGGAGCAAACCCTAATCAACAGGGGGCCAATCAGAAGCCTTAGTTATTAGTTACTAGTTTACTGTACAGTACATACAGTAAGTCCACCGTTGCACAAAATATCCTCCTAAACAAAGCTGACGGTACATCATAGAGGTGGGGGTAATTGTGGATCTGGTCACACAACTCATCCTTGAAACTTTCCATCAATTTTGACATGCTAGCTGATTCTGCTGCTGCTAACGATCAAGCTACGCACCAAACGAACGCAGGATACACGAGGCGGCCATAACCCTTTAACTTATACATAGTTCAAAGCAACTATACGTCCTCCCTATAACTAGCACGTTCATGCTAATTGCAGTCTTAAGTTTACACAATACATGTAGAATGTTATTCAATACATTCAAAAATGTTCTTTAAATGTGAATCATTTAACCATCGGCATTTAAAGGACAAGATCATGAAACATGTCAGTTTTATACTGTGTATAGCCAATTGTGTTGGTATAAGTACTACAGTAGGATACTACGTTTGTTGAACAAATTGGACTTACTAACGAGCTTTCGGAACAGAACTCCCTATGCTAAATTGGCGAATGCTATAATCTTATGCTTAGGTTTAAAATCGATAGTTCTGTCCCTGAGCTTTGACACACTCTCCGATCTTTAAGGACGAACTTAAAGATGCAAAGACGGGGTGAGTAGGTGAAAGTTAACACAGTGTAGGGGAAGTATCAGAAAAAACTAACATCTTACTTCTTGGTAACACTGAAGCTGTAGATCTGTCGTATAAATGAAACTTGCTTGGGTGAAGATGAATCCTATTCCGGCACTACTATTAAATCTTGTCAAGTTAAGGGAGATTGCATGACACCCTTAATCAAAAACTTAGTCACCGCAGACATGCCTTTCACTACATGGACATGTGCAATGTTTCCTGCTGTATGTGTGTGCTTTATTACTCTGTAAACTGATACAGGAGGGAAAGATTTATTCATAATGTCATTCAGAACTATGTGAAGCTTATTGGACCTAATGGGAACCAAGGATAGGTTTAACCATGTTATTCGTTCTTATCCTACTCTTCTGCATGACTTCCTATAACACCTAAAGAAATTTATATGGATTTAGTTCAGTTCCACCCCAAAACAAACCAAATTTCTAATTAACAATGTGGTTGATTACATAAGGGTTTATTAAACAAATTGATTCTCATCCACCAGATTACCAAAACTCACGTCTAACTGACAACCATAATCTGTTTTTGTTTGGTTCATGAAAAATATGGCAGTTTAAGATAGGAATCTTGCTTTTTCATATATTATGAACATGTTTGTGGTACCATATGTTGCACCATCTGCTTTTACGACATGGATAACGTCATGTAATTATCAAGGATTAGTGTTGCAGCTGTGTTCTGTTCATCAGCCAAACTCTGAAAATGTCATGATTCTAAAGTGGTCAAGTCAAGTTTTAACAAAAATAATAATAATCTGGCAAAACCCATAAATGTATAGAAAGAAACTGCAGGGATTTTGCCAACATTTTAATGAACATTCAATGAACATTTGGTTCATTGATTGATGCCATCCACATATAAAGACTATCTTAAATGGACAATATTGGATTTTCTGACAGTCTACTGTACATGCTTAATACTCTCTGACTGATCAGAGAAATGAGATTGGACATAGTGTATCTTGAGAGCTCATCTTCGAGGTCTATTAACTAAATGAGGACAGTCTGGGTTGGATAATTGACCTGCTGATTGATTTCAGGTCTTGGACTGCGTGCTTCTTTTTGTTCATGATGAAGCCTCACATTATATACCCATTTTATATCTAGTGAAATAATGGAATTGGTCAAGTTTTCATTCCTTTGAACTTTGGAGTCTCACTGTAGTTGATGATTTCTGTTGTATAACCCATTACGACTTGGCAGGGTAGCAGTATAGAAGTCAGGGCATTACTGTATAATTACTTCTGACAGGAAAATGATTCTGTATTACTCCATTAGACCTTCATTATGAAACATAATTTTGTCAAATCCCATTCCTCAAACAAGCCTTCAAAGTTCTTCACTAATAAACTTTTCACTGACTGAGGACAGTAATAGAGGTGTCCCTACTGTACATCGGACAGGAAATTTAACTAATTCCATCTGCTCCCAAATTAATGCTGGCACATCCCGTCAATCCAAGGAACAGTTTTGCCAGTTCCTAAAAAACCCTTTGAACAACATTTCCCCATAGTTTCTGACCAATCCCACCTGATCTCAATGAAATTGTGATAAATGCTACTCCATGTTGAAGGAATTTTGACCAATTCTGCCCATTCTGACACATCTGACATACTCCTAAAGGAATTCTACCCAATCTTGCCCACACCTAAAGGACTTATAACCAAATCCTACCCACCACTTAAGAGATTTTAACCAATCTTGCCCACTCCTGAAGGAATTATGTCCAAACCTGTCCACTGCTAGAGGAACTATGACGAATCCTATAATTTCACAAACTTGCATACTTCTAAAGGAATTCTGACCAATCCTTCCCACTGCTAAAGTTATTATGACCAACTTTGTCCAGTCCTAAAAGGATTATGGTCCGTCCTATCCATTCCTGAAGGTATCCTGACCAATTCTGTGCGCTTTTAAAGTAAGTTCAATCAGTTTTTCCCAGTTCAGTCTTGAAGGAATTCTGACCAATCCAACCCACTACCAAACTTTGACCAACGCCATATAGTTTCAAAGTAATTCTGACCCATCTTGCCTGGTCCCAAATAATTTTCCCCACCAATCCTGTCCGTTCCCAAAAGAAATTCCCAACAGACTTCTAAACAAATCCTGTCTGCTCCCTCAGAACGTTTGAACAGTCCCACCTGCTCCAATTGGAATTATGGCCAAATCTGTGTAAGGAATACTGAACAATGCTCTTAGCAATCATGTTGACTCCCAGGGGAAACCTGACCCATCCTGTCCACTTCTGAAACATTTGTAACCAATCTCGCCCACTTCAACTTCCCTCTCCAGCAGACACTCTTCAACCAATCCCATATGGTGCCAGTGAGATCTAGGCAAATCCCTAATTTTCCATAGGATTTCTGAGAATTCCTGTCCACGAGGAAAGTATTTTTGACCAATCATTTTTGCTCCTAAAGATATTCTGAGAAATCCTGCCCACTCCTGCACTAACTCTGAACAATCTCGCCTGCTACTGCAGATACTCTTTTTGACCAAGATAAATCAGTGTGCAGGCTTCATAACTGATGGACACATAAGCATACTGTAAAACCTGCTAAAGGGAACACATAATATATGAATAGATGATGCTCAAACACACATTTAATTGGCAATTAAAAACTTTTCTTTAATTTTTTTTAAATAATTGATTAACTTGCTAGCAGTCTTTGCTGTACTGTATATTGCATTAAGATCCAGTTTGGTCCTGTTCACTCATCTCTTATGACTGAGAGCAGCTGTCTCTATACTGTATGCTGAACATCACCCCAGGTTCAAAGTCGCAGATGTTTCAGACACTCAGGCACGTACGGTACAGAACGAGTCCTTCTTATGCTGCTCTTGAGAACTTTTGCCTTTGGGGTCTTTCCAGAAACCCAGACAATTCCAACATGTACTTTTTCCATCAGACCAATAAGGTGAAAGCAATGCAAAATATTATTTAGATTCTTGATTCTGATTGCTCAGCATAATTACTGTAACTAATAGCCTACAGAATTGTACATCATAACACCCATTTGTACATTTCCGATAGCATTAGCTTTACGTCCATTGCGAGTTAGACTTAGATATGTCAGTGTTACTTAATACGGTATATCACTGAATAAATATTCGAAACAGCACACTACGCTTCACTATTGGACAAGACCCATTATTTCCCCAAGTGCTCAAGTATTGTCCCTCTGACAGGGCACTGCTTTTATTTATTTATCACTTTTGTAATAGTCCGCGATGTATCTTGGGTTTCCCCAAGGTCTCATTTGATGGAAGGTTCAGCAGTGTTTCTCTTGACTAATGCATTTTTAATGATAAGCTGCTCAAAGTGCTATGCAGAGGTTAGTGTAATCGCCGGCAGAGCTCTCAGGAGTCATTGTGGCTAACTGACAGAGGTCAAAAATGGCTACGTAGAAATTAAATCCTGAAATATTGAACATATACCCAAGGGTTGTAATACAGTAATACGATGATACATCATAACCTGGACATCTGAAATAGTTATATCTATGACACTGTCATGGTATGACGCAAGCAGATATTTTTTTTTAGCACCGTTGCTTTCTTAGCCTAGCTTTTGTCATATAATGTTAGGGTCTAGGATAACACGACATGTTTGATTGAGTCACTCATTTAGCCTTCACTTTACCCCAAGTCATGAAAGTCTTTAAAAATTTTGGAAAAAAAAGTTTATACACTACAAGAACGCCTGAGTTTGTATAATTTAGGTCGGAGGCGACTTGCTGTTATATTGGTTAATTTGACATTGCACATGCATCAAAAAGTTTAAATCAAATAAGTTGCTATAATGTACCTTAGTACCAACAAGGCTGTAAGCTGATGCTAGGTATAGTACAGTATAGGTTTAAAGCACTATGAGCTCTGCATTAGGATTTTCATCATCGTTCACCAAGAATTAGCTGTAAATTTGACTGATCAGGAAAAACTTTAACCTTTTTCAGTTTACACTTTTTAGACCCCATGTTGTCATATAATATGATATATTCATTTCACTGTGTATTTTTCTTTTCTTTTTTTTGTGCATGATGCAACCAGACTGCAAAGACCTTAAGTCATGACACCTGCTACATGGCAGATAACATTTCAACCTGCACCTTGACAGAAACAAGAGTTTCCATTTCTTACGAGACTGAGTTACACCATAACGTTCATCTGTTGATGTCTGTTGACCAAGTTAGGACCAACCTTCAAGAGTAAACAAACCTCTAAAGATTAAAAGAACTATTTAGTGACCGTTAATTGTTTGCCATTCATGCTAGCCAGGCAGCTTTACACAATCAAAATAATCATTTAAGTTTGTATGGAATGTGAGTGTTCATGAATCAGAATGTTCAGATAGTCCCTGGTGAGCAAGCTGCGGGCGACAGTGGCAAGGAAAAAGTCCCTGAGATGGTAATAGGAAGAAACCTTGAGAGGAGCCAGACTCAACAGGGAACCCATCCTCATCTGGGTGAAACAGATAGCAGGAAATGATCTGCATTTATACAGTGTGTTAGGTGGCAGGCAGTTCAGCTATAATAGTAATATAATAGTATAATATGGAGTCCAGGTAGTTTATTCACTCAAAAAAATAACTTGTTGAATGAACATAATTAAATTATGGAAAGAATTTCAACCTGATTTAATGGCTTTCGTTCAGCATTAAGCAATTTTGTTGGCCCAACTTAATGTTTTTAGGTTCCGTCAAAGTAATGTTATTAGGTTCATTTAACTTATTTACTACAGCTGCGTCCAACATAATTTAATACTGTTAACATAAATGAATAGGGTTGGTACAACAAATTTTCCGGTGGAAAATTAAGTACTGTAGATCCAACTCAAGTAAATTTAAATTTCAAGACCTGGTCAACAGAATTCTGTGAAGGAAGGAAACAGACAAACGGGATAAAATGGATATTTTTATTTTACACCAGGAGCAACTTACAAATGAGGTCTCAATTTGAAAAGATGTACAAAACATAAAACACCACAAATAAGTATTAATAATAATTTAAAAAAAAACACCAACAGAAACGTTTTGTACTTTATAACTGTAGGTTATGACTTAAATATGACCGTTACGTTGGTCAGGAAACTCCTGAAGTCAGATGCAGACACACTTTCAGTCACAAACTCCTGTGAAAAAATACAGAGATAGATATTCAGTTAAAATTCATGATACTTAATTTAGCAAATGAACAATATTTATACTTTGTTCCTCTCGCTTCACAACTCATGAGAACAGACCGAAACCAGAACTGAACCGTAAGTTTAAGCACGCGCATATAACCGTCGGTATTTTAAGTGTGATTAAAAATACAAGAAATAACTTAAACCAAAATAACGTGACTAAACATCGCTAAACAACAGGTGACATTTATGTTCAGTATTTCGTTTCGATTTAGAAAGATGGGAATTAATTCCTGCTTACCTTTTCCACAAGCCTGCCAACGTTTGTCTTCTCAAACTGTGTTCTCTTCTCGCGATGTCTTCTCGCGATATTTCCGGTTTTGCTATTTCCGGTTTTCATATTGACAAGATCTCTTTGGTTTCTCTCAACATGATTGAATCTAGTACATGTTAAGTTGTTGAATTTCATGCAAATACAACATAACTTATTCATGTTTAGCTTGGAAACATGAAATTATTATGTACAAAACACATATTACATTTTAGTACATGTAACAGATAGCCATGTTCATTTTTTTGAGTGTTGGAGACTCAGGTAGACTTGTAGGAAATTCCAGTCTCGAACTATTGAGCAACTGCCACAAAGTCAAGTCCTCAAAGAAACAGCTGTCAACACCAGTCGAGGCCAGAACCGTCTTCATGGTAGAGTGAAACCGTCCCCATTTCCTATATGTACAGTAAGGTGCAAAAGTCACCCCTAATTGTTTTGAATTAAATTAAATCAAATTGCACAAAATGAAAGACGTTTTTTTCCCCTAAAGATACAATTAAAAAATTTGTTATTTTTGGGGACAACTTCACCAGCAACCTCATTTCCCCTCTTGTCTCTTCCAACCACTTAGTATACTAATCTCTCACTGGTTCATGATAGAGGTCTGCGCGGGACTGTTTTTTTAGTCCCGCTCCCGCGAGGTTTTATCCCACACCCACCCGCTCCCGCTATATATCACTCTTTGTTCACCCGCTGCCCTCTTAGAAAAATTTTCTTCCCGACCCGACTGCTCCCGCTAAAGGTCTATGTGTTTCCAGAATCTCACATTTAAACCGAAATAGAGGGATAACAAAAAAAACTGTAGGTTGTACACCGATATATTTAATTTTTATTCTTCTTGTCAAGAATGGTTAATACGGAAAATGTGTTGCAGGGGGAAAAATTTATAAACAATGTACAAAATTGTAGCATATTTATTATTTTTATTCAAAATATAAATGTGGCATTTTTTGTCAACACGGTAGCTTAGGAAAGGTGTAGCTGAAAACAAAAATTACATCTGCCAGATATGCTGTTCAGAAAGAACGTCGGGAACGGTATATTATTAGACCGCCCGCTCCCGTCCAAATTACACCAGTTTCCGACCGATACTGCGTTTTGTTTGTAAATTTATTCCCGTGCCACAAAAAATCTTGTCGGGTCCCACGGATCCTGCGGGAGAGCCGCGGGAATGCAGACCTCTAGTTCATGCTGTAAGTTATTCATTCATTCATCATCTATTACACTCATCCTGTACGGGGGGCCTGGAACTTATATCAGAAGAGTTTGGGCATGAGGTGGGGTCCAATCCATCACAGAGCACACACACACACACACATTCACACACTACCGGACAATTTGGGAACACCAGTTAACCTAATCTGCAAGTCTTTGGACTGTGAGAGGAAACCAAAGCACTCAGAGGAAAGAACATTGGGGAGAACATAGAAACGTCATGCACACAGACCCCAAGGCAGGAATCAAACCCAGGACCCAGGAGGTACAAGGCGACAGTGCTGACCATTAACCCAGCGTGTCTCCTGCCTTAACTTAGATGGGTTTTATGCTTGAATGATCAATAGGTCACTGTGTGGCTTAATAATCAAAAGCATTCCCCTGAAACTGCTCATATACAAGGCCTGAACTGAAAATGAGAGCCTGGAGAACTATTCCTCAATACTACATTTAAAACTACAAGAATAGTTTGGTTCTTTGGAAGCAAATTATGAATAAGTGAGAGGTGGATCAAGACTTTTTGCTTATTATTAATTAGCTTACTTATTTGGATATCTGTAGTGGTATTGATCATCACTTAGTCTGAAAAGAAATCGATGAATCCCTAGAAGCAGGAAGTCCAACCCATTATTTTTAAATCACAAGAGTATCCTTTCTCTATCCAATTTATTTTGAAGCTACCTGATCTCCTCCCATCAGGAAGCTCTTATTGAGCCGCAGTCAGTGGAATTATTCGCCCTATGTGCATGCTGTTCTGAGAACAATTTATTTCTGGGAAGCATATCTACTTTCTGTCTCTTGAGTTAAGGCTTGACTAAGGAAGTTGCGAATCAGAAATCATTCACGTGCCAGTAAATCCCCAGACCATCTAAACAGAAGCTGTGCACAGGTACAGTACTTCATCCTCATGTCTCCATTAATTAAACATAAAATTCATTATGTCTTTCCAGAATGTAATTTTTCTTAAAAAAAAAAAAAAAAAAAGGGAAATTGAATTCTTCATAAAACATTATATTTCTAATTATATCATCCACGCATTAAATAAAAATAAATAAATAAATAAAGTGGGATGAGTGTGGTTCACGCGATATTGTCGAGGATTAATAACGCCATTAGGATGCGATTCGCTTAATTGAAATATTCTCTTCGAGTCTGACTCTGTCGCTCAGGTGGAGCTGTGATCATCTTAAAAGCCTCCATGTACAAAGTTCTTCACTTAAGCTAATGAGAAGTCTGCGTGTCGACATCAGCACTGTCTTCCTTGTCATCCTCTCCAAAAGATGAAGAAAAATCATTCTAAAGGCTGTACGAATAATCATCGAGCCGTCATCAAAGCGGGTTCCATGTCTTACACCTTTGAAGCCGTCAGCATTAATAGGCAAGGTCGAGATGACAAAAAAGTTAGAAAGTAAGTTTTTTCTTTGTTTTAAGCTATTTTAAGACAGAGATGAAAAAAAAAATCAATCCTTTCCACTACAAACGCATCCTCTGTTTTTTGCCAAGTCAATCAAGAATAGCTTTAGTAGAATCTAGCAGCTAATCTGCTTTCTTTGTGTGTGTTTGTTTTAATGTAACATGCTAATAATTGCATAGTGATATTGCGATGTTTCCACATGTCTCATTATTATTATTATTTTTAATTCTGTATTCCTTTTTTTTATGAAATCCAGAAATCCGACAAAAGAATTACATTTATTGAAAAGATGATCTTCCTGACAGGAAATTAAACCTCCCACTATCAACAATAATACTGTTTGCTTTAGAAAGGCAAAAAGAATGAATAATTGAAAAGCAATAGCTATATATACTGCCTGGCCAAAAAAAAAAAAAGCCATTTCAGGAGGGTCAAATTATTGAGCTGCATTAAGCAATGAGATTTGAACAACGAATGAGATTTGAAATTACAGGAACTGGATTAAGAACAGAATATCAGCACCTGGAAGGATGATAGTGCTGAACCGTTAACTTTGTAGAAGAAATGCGGTCGGGAAAATATCATGACTGGAGATCACTTAGACACTTGGTGAAGTTTATTTTTTTTTTTTAAATCCACAGTTAAAACCAGAGTTATAGTGAAAGTAGCAGCATTCGCACACAAAGAGCTTTCGCGTACAATAGGAAAAGAACCGACAGGATTGGGGATAAACAGCTGTATGTCCATAAGAAAACCACTTGTTAGAGAGACTAATTAGGAAAAACACCTCAATTTGCGACTGAGCATAAAGATTGGACTTTGAAACAATGGGAAAAGGTCTGATGAGTGTAGATTACGGCTATTCTATAGTGATGGACGCGTCAGGGAAAGAAGGGATGCACATGAATGTGTGTGGAGTTTTTGTTTTTTCACTATGGAGTTTTTTTCCCTGATGGCACGGGTATGTTCTACGACTCAAATTATACAAGAGTGGTACTAGGAGCATGAGGAATTATTATTTTAGTTTTTAGTGTTTTTTTTCTGTTTGTACACAGGGTTTACATAATAAAGGTCCCTTTTAGTGATAAAAAAAAACGCAAATTTAAATAATATCTTTATTTAAATTTATTTATTTAAATATGTATTTAATTCATTTGTGGTTACATTTAATTTTGTGGAACATCAACATCGTAGAGTATTTCTCTTTAAAAGGATATTGTGTTTAAAAGTTGAGATTTTATGCTATTAAAAAAAACATGGCTTTTGGACGTAAGTACAGTAGCTAACTCTACAAGTACAGATCATTTTCAAACGTTTCAACAATTTAACAAATCGCTGCCAACTATAAACAAGTCTCCTTCTTGGCAAATACACCTGACTAGCAATTAGGAGCACTTCCTAAATCATGGCACGAACATTTACTTCAAGCGCAATTACTTCCATTCATTTGACAAGTGATGTAGGACCGGGTGGTTGAGATCAAGGGCTGAACAGTGGCTCTCCGGGAGTCCTGGGATTTCACCTCACAACAGCCCTGGCGTACACACACAACCTTAGCATAGAGCATCCGTGGCCTATTATCTCAGCACTCTGGGAGATTTGGCAGAGCTTTATCTCTAAGCCCAGGCTGTTATTAGATGCAGAAACAATCATGGCCTGACAAACCAAAGCTGCTGGATAAATGGCTTGGCCTGGGAAACTCAAGCTGGTGTCCTGTCCTTCGTGAAAAGCTGTCTCCTGGGTACCTTTTGGAGCTTTAAATGCAAATCTGGAACTAGAAAATAAAGCTTCATTTTTTTTAAATTTATTATTTATTGTTTAATTATTACAAACCGGTTTTTGAATATGCATACGAATCACTCTGGCTAGCATTGCATGAAATGAAGTTTCCTCCTCCTAAATGTAGCCAATTAAGAATTTGCTTACTTTTACTTTTTTTCTTTTTTTTTTAATTCACACAGACAAAGCTATCAGGGCAGCACCGCTACATAGCCCTTTTTTTTTTCTTTTTTTTTTTTTTTACAGATGAATGCTGATGGCACATTCGAGATGATCAATACAACACAGATTTCCGCCCTCTTTCTATCTTACGTGCTGAGGCAAGTCTTTCCCTTTGAAAGTATTTTCCTTTCATTTGTGCAATTCAGGGACTGCTCTGGGGCCGAACGAAATTGCATGTTTCACGTCCTGCTGAGCTACTTGAAAAGAATCTTCTGTTTCTCTTGCTCCGGGGTCCACCTGGTGGATCATGAATCTCCGGGTTAATTCCTTGATGAAACGTTTTGGCAAAAAAAAACAGGAACCTTTTGGCCAAGACTTTATTGGACAACAACGTCTTTTTTGTCTTACTTGCAACACTGTGGGAAGGAGGAAGTTGGGGTGGGAAAGGGTAGGAAGAGGAGCATATTTCCTTGTTGTGGTTCTATACACCTTTGTCTTTAAACTATCAACTATCAGTGGAGATCTATCTTTATGAACATTTCTCAATATTGAATGATATTGAACTATTGAGGAAACTTACCTTATGAACCTTCTTCACCATGAAGATATTTCTCAGGGGGAAACCTTTTGTGGTTGGAGTTATATGGGATCTTAACGATGTGTAGATCACTTAAACGCTTGGTGAAGTTGGCCAGTAGAAACCAGAGCTACAGATGTTTAATGGTGAAAGTAAGAGCTGAAAGGATCGGGACTAAACAGCTGTGCATCCATAAGAAAACCACCAATCAGGATAAGGTCTTCAGTTTGCTAGGAAGCTAAAAGTTTAGGATTTGGAGCAAAGGAAATAGGTCATGTAGTCCGATGAGTCTATTCCTGATAGGGTAAGAAGTGAAGCGCATGAAGCGATGCATCTTGCATAGTGTCCACCATACAAGCCTCTGGAGACAGTGTTATGATCTGGGGTTCCTTCTGTTGTTCAGGTGTAGACTCAGCAACGTTATGTGGCACTAAAATGAAGTCAGCTGGCGACCTACAGTAAATGTACTGAATCACCAGGTTATCACATGTATGGAGGTTTTCTTCTCTGGTTTCACAGGCATATTCAAGCCATCTTTGTGCATTATGAGTTTTGCAATAAAACTAAGCCAATAAAGATCAGAATTGATATCAGTCAAGTGCTTATGGAAAACATTTTATTTGTGGATTGTTAATCCTCAGTCACAGCAATGATATGAGAAACTGTAACACTGATTTATGATGCCAGCACACACACACGTACAGCTTTCTGTGTATCACAAAGCACTCTGGGAAATGCTTCATTATCATCTGTTTATGACGGCGACCGAGAGTCTCGGATATCAGTTTAGAACCTGCGAATGAGCTGTTCTCCTGCGGGAATTAATCCCAGACATACTGTATGATCTCATGCCAGTTTCTTTCAAACCATCGCATCGCTTCCTCTAAAGATTTCACATAGTCGAATTTCAATCTATCAACCCAAATCTGCATGAATAAATAAACAAAAATAAATAAACCAGACTGCATTTCATCGTTGTGTTAAATATATAAAGGGCATAATTTTAGCGGAGGTGTCAGAGCTAATATTTTGAACCTGACACTAGGATTGTACAGTATGAAACCATCGCATAAACTTACAGTATAATGTCTCATTTGCTGCCTAAAGTGATATTATAATAACTGCGCTGAAATCCATGGCATAATGAGCTTTCAGTGTAAATAGCTGTTTCGGGAGTTTTTTTTTTTTTTTCAAACTAATTTGTCCATATGAGACATAAAAGCCTCGTACTAGCATGTTTTTGTGTAATATTAGACTAAAATGTTCCCTAACACATTTCAGGCCTGTTGTTAACTTTCTTGAAATAAAAAGCAGAAACCTTTCAGTTATACTGTACAGAATGTGCAGAAAAAGAGCCTCGAGCATGGCTTCGTGGTTTCCTTTTTAAGAGAATAGACATCAACCGCTGTACGCCTAAAAGCAGAACAAGCAATATTCAATATTTATAGCTCTGAGTTAATCTCAGTAACATGCAATGTAGTTACATACAGATAAATAGGAGGACAATGTGGATTCATACTGATTCATTGGAAAAACTGAAATGAGTCAGATTCCATATCTCAAAAAAAGAAAAAGAAAGAAAAGCTTTCTGTTTTTGTTGCCAGTTTAAATGATCTCATCAGTTTTGCCCCGGGGCTGTTTATTTTCCCCTCCTGTCCTCTACCCTCGTGAATGTTCTCATTACAAGGTTGATCTACCATGACTACATTTAGCATCCGATTATGTAACGCTGCGTCTTGTAATGAACTCAATTCCTTCGTGACGAATCATCTCTCAAGGCAGATTTGAGATCAGCATTTGTAGTTCGGCTGAGAAGCTGAGACCAGGTTTGTGGATCTCCTCAGAGGAAAGCTCCTACGCCACTCTGTCTGGATGGCAGAAACCTCCGGAAACAGGTCTCTGAGGCATCGCAGTGCTCGACGTCGCAGTGCATGATATTTCCACATAATGGCACGCTGACGTGTCGACACTTGGCGAGTACAAGACGCTGTGCTTCACTCACTTAAGCTTTTAATCACATCGAGCTGTTATCCAGGTTAGCAGTGACCTAAATCCTAATATTGCATCGATATTAAAGATCATAAAACATGATGAGATTTGATGTAACGCACCTGCTTTCTCTTAGAAAGAAATGTGGGTTCACCATTAACACTTACCTTAACACTAAACGCAAGAAAATTTATGGATCATAAAATGATTTTTCTTTCTTCTTAAAGTCACACTTTAAAACTTTTAACTCAAGGCAGAAAGAAGCAAAAGTAAAAAAGAAAAAGGATCATTTAATTATTTGGCTCGATCCACCCTTAATACTCACCAGCTTTAAAAATAGCACTTGATCCAGCACATCCTTTTAATTCACTTTTTATTATTTTTTTTCAATCACAAGCCTGCAGGATATAATCAGGTTTGTTACATTTTAGCTATTTTTCATTGTCAATTGCATAAAATAAATCTACCACCAGTAAGTCGGACCTGTTTCCGGTGAGAGTAGGACTCCAACAGGGCTGCCCTTTGTCACCGATCCTGTTCATAATATTTTTGGATAGGATTTCTAGGCGCGGTTGAGGGGGTACAGTTTGGTGGGCTCGGGATTGGGTCACTGTTTTTTGCAGATGACGTTGTTCTGTTGGCCTCATCACCCTGCGACCTACAGCTCTCACTGGATCGGTTCGCAGCCGGATGTGAAGCGGCTGGGATGAGAATCAGCACCTCCAAATCTGAGGCCATGGTCCTCAGCCGGAAAAGGGTGGAGTGCCCTCTCAGGGTTGGGAGTGAGATCCTGCCCCAAGTGGAGGAGTTTAAGTATCTCGGGGTCTTGTTCACGAGTGAGGGTAAAATGGAACAGGAGATCGACAAGCGGATCGGGGCAGCGTCTGCAGTGATGCGGGCTCTGTATTGGTCCATCGTGGTGAAGAAGGAGCTGAGCCAAAAGGCAAAGCTCTCAGTTTACCGGTCGATCTACGTTCCTACCCTCACCTATGGTCATGAGCTGTGGGTAGTGACCGAAAGTACAAGATCGCGAATACAAGCGGCGGAAATGAGTTTCCTCCGCAGGGTGTCTGGGCTCTCCCTTAGAGATAGGGTGAGAAGCTCAGTCATCCGGGAGGGGCTCAGAGGAGAGCCGCTGCTCCTCCGCATCGAGGGGAGCCAGATGAGGTGGCTTGGGCATCTATTTAGGATGCCCCCTGGACGCCTCCCTTGTGAGGTGTTCCGGACACGTCCCACCAGAAAGAGACCCCGGGGAAGACCCAGGACACGCTGGAGGGACTATGTATCTCGGCTGGCCTGGGAACGCCTTGGGATCCCCCCGGGAGAGCTGGAAGAAGTGGGCAGGGGGAGGGAAGTCTGGGCATCCCTGCTGAAGCTGCGACCCGACCTCGGATAAGCGGAAGAAAATGGATGGATGGATAGAAATCTACCACCAAAAATTGTTTATCTGTTTTATTTTTCTTCCCACAACAGTTTTACTTGGGAAAGAACAAGGTCTATCTGATAAAAACATCATAAAAAAATCTAACTGATCTGATTAACCGCTCAGAAACGGCATAGTTAATTCCTATAAGTATTGGCACCCTTCATAAATACTGCCAACAAATTAGCATATACTGTAATTTTAACATTTAAAAAAAAAATTATGTGAAATAATTCAAATGATAAAATTAAGATTTTCAATTTCAATTCAAATTTCAATTTTAAAAAAGTTTGAAAAACTTGGACAGGATTTTTCTTGAAGTAGACATTGCTGAGTATATCCTTAATTCAAATAATATTATTAAACCATCCATCTTTTTTCATTGGTTTTAATTTCACAGGACTTGTTTGCCATTTTCATCTTTAAAATAAACAAAACAACAGCAACAACAAAAATCTATTTACATACACACAAAATAAATAAATAAATAAACTAGCAATTAATAAACATATTTTGCGAAATTGCGATTAGACAGATAGATAGATAGATAGATAGATAGAGTAGATAGATAGATAGATAGATAGATAGATAGATAGATAGATAGATAGATAGATAGATAGATAGATAGATAGATAGAGTAGATAGATAGAGTAGATAGATAGATAGATAGATAGATAGATAGATAGATAGATAGATAGATGCAAACAATCATTAAAATATTTCCACTTGAACGAAAAGGAAAATCATTCTTATTAGCACTTTCATAAATAATAGCTTTTTCTTTTTAGTCTCCAAATAATTTCTCCTCCTAATATGTGTGTGCATTGCTCAGCAAAATGTTAGATTCATTCATTTTAATTAAATCTTAAATCAATTTCATTTTCAATATAATTTCTTGCTCAGCCTGAGGAATCTCTCTATTCACAAACCAATTGTTTCACGGCGCTTTTTCATCTCAATAAAACATTAAACAACCAGCGATGAGCTTCCTCAAGTCGAAAATCATTTCATTTCCTCTTACCAAATTACCTTCCCCTCACTCACCTCTTGTCTTTGCAGCTCTGCGAGTCTTTTTTTTCTCTCTCTCAAGGATTAACATGTAGCATGAAAAGGACATGCAAAAAAAAAAAAAAAAAAAAGATTAAAAAAACACCCTCTAGGCATCAGTCATGTCAAAACCCATTCACGGTTTACTGCCATCTGCTCGTGTACAGTATATCACTGCTCTCATTGGCCTAATGCTAATCATAACGTTGAGTTATTTCCTCACTCATCACACGATTAAAATGAGATGTGGCCTGGCAGAGTGATGAGGTGATATCTGGTTGGGGTGTAAGTGCGAATGTAGGAAATGAATCCAGGTTTAAGATTCAATTAAAAAAAAAAAAGGTCTGAATCCAAGTAATTACAAGATCAGTAGCCACATTCTAGGGCAAAGTGATTCAAAGTACTCATTTTAAATCTAAAGAGTTTTCCTGATTCAAAATTCATACCGTTAGGGGTTCACTTTTTTTCATAATTATTAATGATATACAATAAATGCATTAATAAGTAAATAAAGATTTGCTTTAGTGCCAGATATATTGCTATAATAGTTACTACTACTACCATATTTATTACTACTACAGGTACTACTATTAATAATAATAATAATAATAATAATAATAATAATAATAATAACAATAATAATAATAATAATAATAATAATAATAATAATAATAATAACAACAATAATAATAATAATAACAATAATAATGTGAGTCACTAGATACTTTTTCAAAATATCACAGTGTGGGATTACAACATAAAAAGAAATCAGCAGGTGCTACACATATTTCAAACATACAACATGTGTCTCTTTTTATCATATAATATATAATAATAAAATTACTCATTAAAAAAAATATATAATAATACTTTTTTTTTTTTTTTACCCCTATAACTTTTTCTGCTCAACTTTTTGATAGAGAACATTCAGAGTCACTACACAGTACAGTATGTGTTGATTGAGGCATTTCTACTATTTGGTTGAGGTATGCTATATAAAAAAAAAGAAAAAGGTGTACTAGATTTTGCTATATCTTTAAACAGGATTCCTTTTCAGCACACCACAAGAAGCTGACGCCCAAAATCATTTGTGTTGTTGCACCGCAACACAAGAAATGGCAGAAGCAGATTTGTGTGTGTGTGGATTGAGGATTTGTAAATATATTGATACTTTTACCATGAAGAGACATCTCAACCATTTGGAAGATGTCTATGTTTCCACACGTTCATGAAAACATCATTTAAAACTTATTCAAATGTATTTATATTATGTATATAATACATAATGCACTATGTAAGTCAAAATAAACATGCAGTATTCAAATATAACAATAATAATAAATTGAAAAATTATGTAAATTAATTTTTTGAACGAACCCAAATAAATTTTTGAAAGAAAAGCAGAGGTTAAATTCAGATTTTTATAGGTGAGAATACGCCGACCACAACAATATATGCTTTTACAGGAAACTAGTCAACGATGGGTTTGATTATTCTGCAGTAAAAGTATGTCCTTGAATTTTTTACTCCTCAAATAGAACAATTATCTTATTTTTGCTTGAATCAAGCATCAACAGATTGTGTGTGCTATTCATAAAAACAAGTCGGTTCCTGTTGTTACTTTCGTAGGAGCTATAAAAAGTTCTTTCCTCATTGTTCTTTCTTGAACACAGCTCGTTGTGTTCCCGAGAATCAATAGGGTAAAATTCCTCCTGTCATGAGGATTTTCTCTGCTATAAAACGTAAACTTACAGCTTTACATTAAACTGTATGAAAGCGCCGACACCGCAGACTCCTTCCCGCTCTGACGTCTGCCATAGAAGACTCTGTGAAAGTTACTAAAGAAATTAAATATATTTGAATAAATGAAAGAGCAGAGTCCATTTATAGAAAAGTAAGTCAAAACTTTCTGACCAATCAGAATGTAAGAATTCAGCCAAGCTGAATGAAGTCCCCTACATATGAACATATGCGTTCAATTTGTTCGTAAGTCTAACAAACATTGTCTAGGTCCATGGTTCTCAAAGTGTGGGAATCAAAATTAATGGATCATTAATACAAGTAAATTAAAATACCATCAGTTGGGGGCCGGGAGAAAAAGTGGAACCATAGTGCAACAATAACGGTTTAACGTCGGCATGTTCATTGCAGAGGAACAACATAAGGAAACTTTCGGTATTATATATGTAATTATCATTCATTCCAATGTGTATGCTGATGTTTCTGTATTTTTGTTAAAAATTCATATTTTATCAGGCAGTACTAGTCAGGCCTTTCTAGTTTCCAGTGTGGCAACAAAGTTGCTTTTTGATCCTTCAGGCGCTGAACAGAAGGGAAGATCAATATCGTTCTACGCTTTTGGTTGGTGTGCGGTATTTTGTGTTGATCCCTAAATCATTGTTGCGCTGTAGAGAATAACGATGTTTAAGTTTTCAAACATGTACATGTATAATTTAGGTGCTTAATCGAGAAAAAAGGCGGATGTAGCTTTAAGATAATGTAGAGAGGAAATGTATGTATCTTATTCATGGGTTTATTTACGCAGCTATTGAAGGCGGAGATGTGAATATGTGAATATAAAACTAACTTTACCGCGGACACAAACCAGGTTAGTAACGTACTGTATGTAGTGAGCATAATATCGTCACTGGATACATTTCTTACTGTACATGGACCACAAAAAAAGCAGGCGATTCAGCATTATCAGCCTAATCAACCAAAAAGCCAGCCGAAAAAGAAAGCATGATGAAGCCTATCTTGAGCTTGGATTCATGGTGGGGTTGGTGGGGGCAGAAGAGAGACCCGTGTGTTTTGTGTCTTAAACCGCTGGCAGCAGACCGCATGAGACCCAACAAATTAGGAAGACACTTAGAGACAACACACTCCAGTCACATTAATAATCCACTCGACTTCTTTCAAAGAAAGCTGGCAGAATACAGACAGCAGGATAATCACATGGTAACATCTGAATCAGTGGACAGCAAAGCACAAATGGCTTCATTCAAAGTTACATACAGAATTGGCCAGTGCAAAAAAACTACAAACGATTGCTGAGCAGCTAATAAACATGGGGTCAATTATGCAAAGATAAGTGACAACGTAAGCCTTTTATAACAATTGCACGTGTATTTTATCTGTTTTGAACTTGGTGTTGTTTGATCTTATTGGTTTAGAAATTGATATTTCAATAAACAGTAAACTTGGCCGATTTCGTTATTATTTTGTTGACAAGTGGGGCTTGAAAATTCGCTCACCCCCTTAAGTGGGGAATGACAGAAAAAGTTTAAGAACCACTGGCCTAGGTATTAGGATACTAACACAATTGGCTATACACAGTATAAAACTAACGTGCTCCATGATCTTGTCCTTTTTCTTGAATTATTGATGATAAAACAATCAGCAATGTCTGCCATCTTCTTACCTCGCTCTATTCTTTCTATTATTTTCACTTTTGTCTCCATCGTTATTGCAGTACCAGCATCATCGCCACTCGCTTCTGGACATCCTGGGATTCACGCTGCACGCATGTGACAATGTACGCTGGACACGTGATCTAACTTCTGCGATGGGACATGCACAAACACTTTCAAATGTTGGCAACTCAAATGCTCGTATGTTATGTTGTTTCCTTCCACACCTAACATTTTCAGCTTCCTTTTGATTTCCAAAATGAAATACGCCCTCGACCTACTTCTTCCGACATTTTTTTCCACTGAAAAATTATGTCTCCGTGATTGACGTGTCCATCAGTCATACTAGCATTCCAACTAGGCCCTTGTGCCCTTCATTCAGCCCTCACACACTTCATCTGTCAGGGGCTTGGTGTTAGCTGTGGATTCGATCGGTCATATCAAAGGCGACGCTTCCATTGGGAAAAGAACACTTACAGCAGCCTGAGTATAATACAGCATCTCTGCAACCCTGTTTAGACCTATAATGGAAAGGACTATTATTAAACCCTCTCTCTCTCTCTCTCTCTCTTTTTAAATAGGACGCATGTTGTAAAAAAGTGACAAAGTTAAAATTATACAGCCGTCATTTCTACATGTGGTACACCGTGACAGTTTTAAGAACTAAGGACTATTAATTGTCATGATTGTCAGATAATGTACCAAAGACCAAGTAAAAATCTCTAAATGACTTGATAGGGCTTTGTGAAAACTAATCCGGGCTCCTTACCCGGCTCAAGAACTTGTGACTTCTGCTTGGCTGTTTTTTTTGTGTGAGCTGTTAATTAAACCGAGCTCTGAGCTGGCCCCTCAAAAGGAAAAAGCGAAATTGTTGCTTGCAAAAAAGCATGCCATATGCACAGAAAAACAACAGAAATAGCCTCAATTCAGAAAATCACAGCGTGCGTGCATAAAAGACGGCTACTCCTCAATAAAAATCCGCTTGCGCAGGCTGCTTTTTATGATCCTATAAAAACCGCCATCTGTCAAAGAGGACAGGATTCGCAGTGTGAAGTGAGGGGCTTTCGAGTGTCACTTTTTCGGAAAAGTGCGACACGCATCTGCCCGAGCTTCCTGCATAAAATCTCGAAGATTTGAGCGGTGTCGTTTCTAAAAGGGATTTTTGAATTTGCATGCTTTTGAAGCTTTTTTTTTTTATCTTTGGTGTCACATCCAAAAATGCCAACGCTTTTACTTTGATGGGCTTTGTCAATTTTGTATTTTTTTAAAAGAACATGGAACTTCACAGAAAAGGGCAGAAAATTATGTAGAAATGTTGTGGTTAAGAAATTTACACTTATGGCAAAAAAAAAAAGTGATTAACTTTTTTACTTATTTTTGTTTGTAGAAATTTTTTGTTAGAAGAACTCTGGTAGCTGCTATTCATAAAAGTGGATTAATTTGAGCACAATAGCACCACCAGTGGCCATAATAAGAAATGCACACAACGATAGAAGCAAAGTGCAGCTTCATGTAGTGTAGTGATGGTCCTGAAAACAGATTTTCGTTTTTACACATCCGTAAAAAACTTAAGAAAAAACATATAAGGAATTAGTTTTTTTCCATACATTCGTGTACAGCATTGCAGATTTTAAATACATTTTACGCCATGGATCAGACCTCATACATAAGTGCATACTGTATACAAGTTTTTTTAAGAAGCTATGTTGTTGGATTTCACACATACAGTAAAAAATATATAATTATGCTTTTTAAACAGCATGGCTGCCATTGCCATGACTAATCCTAAACTATGAACTGAGTTCTACACAAACCTTTGAATTATTTAAACTCATATCTTGCAGTTTGCCATAAAATTGAAAAATGAAATATGCCCTACCACTTAAAGGTCAGTTAATAACCAGGGCAGATGGTCGTACAGGACGCTGTAGTTCGAGGAATAAGGCATAAAGACATACAAGAGCCACTGGTTTTGGTTATAATCATTAGCGACTGTAGTCTTTTCATTAGTTTTTACTAAATAATTCATACTGTGGAAAGTCCTTTATTAAGCAGGAAATTGCTTGAAATATCAAACTGTAAGCTTAGTTACAGTGCCATGAAAAAGTAATTGCCCCCTTCCTAAATTTGTCTTTTTTTTTTGCATATTTGTCGAACTGAAATGATTGAAATCATCAAACAAATTATAATATCATGCAGAGATTACCAGAGTTAATGCAGAATGCAGTTTTTAAATGATGATGGAATTTAATAAAGGAAAGGAACTGTCCAAACGTGCCGCCGTCCACATTCGGTTTTGTAAAAACCGAAATCTTGAATGAAATATTATTTTTGGAAAGCTGAGTAAAATTTTACATGCCTCACCCAGACCTGATTACTGCCAGACCTGTTTAATCAAGAAATTACGTACTGTAAATAAAACCTAACAAACCTAACATAGTGAAACAAGCTAAAAGATCTAACACAAAAAAAGCAACATGGCCTCAAGAATTTCAAGAATAGATGAGAACTCAAAGTAATTGACATTTATCAGTCTGGAATGGTTTACCAAGCCATTTCTAAAGCCATCTTTTCAACAAATGGAGAAAAATTGGAATAGTGGTGAAGCTTCCAAGGAACGGCTTGTCTACCAAAATTTCTTTAAGAGGACAACGACGAGCTCATAAAAGAACCTTGAGCAACATCTAAAGAACTGCAGGTCTTACTTGCCTCAGTTATGGTCAGTGTTGATGATTCAACTACTGTATAAGAAAGAGACTAGGGGCAAGAATGGCATCCATCCGAGAGTTCCAAGGTGAAAAAAGACTCTTGACCAAACAGAACACAAAGGCTCATCTCACATTTGCCAATTTATTTATTTTTTTTCCCCAAGACATCTGGCCAAATATTCTGGGAAAAAGTAAAAACATTTTGGAAGGTACAGTATGCATCCTGTTATATCTGGTGTAAAAATAAAAATTCATAAAAAATATAACCCTACCAACGAACCTGGTGGTGGTAGTGTGATAGTCGAGGGTTGTTTTGCAGTTTCAGGACCAGGATGGACCTTTGCTCGAGCTTGATTCAGCTTTATGATGGTTGGAGCTACACATGCTGCTCCTGTGCTTCCAGTGATCCAGACCTCATCTGCCCTCTGCACCTACTGACTCGTCCCTATGCTGAACTGGTCTTCATGTCAATTTAAAGAACTTCTGTCATGTTGAACTTTCATCTGCACAACACACAAGATGTTATATCATTTCTATCTGTTATCACCCAGATGAGGATGGGTTCCCTGTTGAGTCTGGTTCCTCTCAAGGTTTCTTCCTAATGACATCTCAGGGAGTTTTTCCTTGCCACCGTCGCCGTCACCCTTGGCTTGCTCATCAGAGACATTTCATTCATCATTCATTCATCTCATTATTATCTAGACACATTTTTCTCACACATACACACTTCCAATTATTTTCTTTTCTAAAAAATGTTCTTTGATTTTTTGTAAATTTTCTTTCATTTTTGTGAAGCTGCTTTGAGACAATGACCGTTGTTAAAAGCGCTATATACAGTAAATAAAATTGAATTGAATTGAATTGAATAGATTTGTGTCCTTAATATAATAAAGAAATTGTATATTTGTATCTATATATACGCTAAACACACTTTAGAATGAGTCCATAAATAAGGTGTCAAAAAAAACCACACAGGACATTAAACTACTCATAACTAAACACAGGATATAAACAAACTAACTAAATGGGAATCAACACGAAACAGGTGAACACCATAGAGAAAACAGAAAACCTGTTACAGGACAGATAGACGACCCCTTACAGACATTTGCATTCATTTGTTTGAAATTCAATACAAATGCAATCAAATATCACAGCATTGCATTTTTTTTTAATAGTGGACCCCTTAAAAAAAACATTTAAAAAATCTCTATGAACTATTTTCCTACACAATGAAATAAGACCACAACATTCTGTTGGTGTGTTTGTAAATCCTTATCACGGCAAGGTCATGTCTATTCAACGAGTTCAACACTCCTACCCACCAGATGGTCGCTCCAAAATAATAAATGAATACAACTACAAGCGAGTGTCCGATATTCCCCAGTAGCACCCTGCTGCTCCATATTAATGATCCTATAGGCCTAGATGATGCATTTGTCTTATCTTAACAGCTGTTTGGATCAAAATGCATGCCAGATACGTTTTATTTCTATAAATCCTCGGCTATGAATTATTCATCTGACAGACACCTTAAACCGGAGCGACTTACAAACCGTGTTAGTTTTATTTATCAAAGAAATGTGAGTCCTACTTTTGACATGCCATGCTAGCAAAACCGCAACCTGCTTTTACAACTTGAGAAGAGCCTCTTTTAATGTTCTATTATCCAAATAAAAACTAAAATGTAGATTTAGAACTGTATTATACAGTAGTGCACACATAAATATTGTGTGGCTCTTTGGGATCCTATAAAAAAAATGCCTCAATTTTTAATAAAGTAATGCATCAAGGTCCTAATAATTTCTACATTATGGTATGATAAAAAATAATAAGTTATGTTCTTCTTGTTTTGTTGTGTTTTCATCTGCCTCCATCTAACCCGATCCTCTGCATCCTCTTCTCTCACTCCAACTAACTTCATGTCCTCTCTCACTGCATCCATAAATCTCCCCTTTGGTCTTCCTCTAGACCTCCTGCCTGGCAGTTCCAACCTCAGCATCCTTCTACTGATATATTCACCATCTCTCCTCTGAACATGTCCAAACCACCTCAATCTGGCCTCTCTGACTTTATCTCCAAAACATCTAACATGGGTTGTCCCTCTGATGAACTGATTCTTGATCCTATCCATCCTTGTCACTCCCAAAGAGAACCTCAACATCTTCAGCTCTGCTACCTCCAACTCTAGCGAAGTTATATTGTCCTGTAATGGAGTTGGGTCTGGATCCATCCACAAATCTAACCACAATACAAAAATTCTAAAGTTGATTGAATTAATTAAATAATGAATAGAATTGAATTAATTAATAGAAGTGATATAGACATTGGAAATGTAATAGATGGCAGCACGGTGGTGGTGGATCCATGGTCCGGGTCCGGGTCCAGTTTCGTCTTGGGCTCTGTGTGCATGTAGTTTGCATGTTCTTCCCGTGCTTGGTGGGTCCTCTGGTTTCCTCCCACAGTCTAAAAGCTAGCTGGTATTTCCAAATTGCCCACAGTGTGTGAATGATCATGTGAGTGTGTGTATGTGTACAGTACCCTGCAATGGACGTCCCACCCAGGGTGTACCCCACCCCTTGGGATAGGCTCCAGGTTGCCCGCGGTCCTGTTTGCTTTTTGACCAATTTCTTTCAGAAATTGCATTGAGTTGAGGTTTATTTACAATATTGACATGTCATTCATTCAATGTTATCAAAACATCACTTTTTTAATGTCAGTCCGACATCATTTTATTAAAAGTAATTTTAACTTTCAAAAACAACCCAGTACCAGTGGTGTCACAAAATCCATAACACGACCTTTTGAGAACCAAAAATCCCTGCTAGGTTTTTTGCAATGTGTTATTTCTATATTTAATCAACCTTATCTCCGTATGTTTTTGCAGGTTTTCCTGTCACTGTGAAACTCTGTATATCCTAAAATAGTACTTTGGCCCTTTGGTGTTTAAAGGCATAAGCTAAGAAGCAACAGATTTTTTTTTTTTTGACAAATAAGTGTTATGTCTGAAATACTCTAATAGGAGGAGACTTAAAAAGCTCATAGGACAGCAAAAGGAAAACAATCTGTCCTTATTACCTCTAGTTTATGTTGAAAAATTACATTTATGGCATTTGGCAGGCAGCCTTATCCAGAGCAACTTACATTCATCTTATTACACATATGAGCAGTTAAGTGTTAAGGGCTTTGCTCAAGGGACAAACAGTGGAAATGTGGTGGTGCTGGGGTGTGAACCTGCTCCCTTTCAATCAGTAGCCCAACACCTTGGCGACCCATGCTACCCTACGCTACAGATTGAAAATAGTTTTTATTCCATATAGTACTGTAGATGATGCTTGGTTAAGTGAAGAGCGCATGTAAACATCAACGATAAATCTTTTCCAAATATTACGGTATAAACATAGCAAACTGCGATCCACCTGTTTGTCAAAATGTGGTCATCAATTTGGCAACATTATTGACACCATTGGTATGACTTTGTTTTCAGAAGTTAGAATTACTTTGAAGTGACATCAAACCATCACTGACTATGTGACGTTGAGATAAGATTGACCAAACAGCCCCAATACAGTATACAGTATATATTAGAAAAAGAAGCCGAAACAGCTACAGTAAACCTGGAATTTGAGCCCTAACGCACATACTTCAAAGCCATGGAGGATTTTCTCTTACAATGCTTCATGGAACACAAAGCAGGTCAAAGTATTCAGTGCCATAAATAGACTCCCACCTATTTGATGCATTGCCCCAAATCAATTTGAATCCACTTTTTGAATCTTGAATCCAATTTCAATAAAAATACATAGCTCACTACATCACTCCATCTGGCACTTCAAGCTGAAGCTTCAATAGCCACCACTTGCTCGCTATAGACACCTTCCACTTAAGCTGCAATCTGTCTAAGCACCCTTCCCACTTCAACGTAGTTCAAAGAAAGGTCGACAAATGGGGATTAGGAGGGTCTGCGTGGTCATGTGGTCACGACCCGTGCCACCTGGAGAGATGTCATAACAAGTAAAAGCTATCGAGTGGGGAATACGGATAAAAGAGGAGGTATTAGAGTGAGTCCTCTTAGCTGGCTGCATAGCGAGGATCTTGGTTAATATAATGCCACAGCAGCTGCTCGGTGTGCATGGGGAGGTGAGCCTTTAGCCTCAGCTGTCACTCACTTGTCCTCGGATCTGCCACAACCTTGATATTGTTCCTTCAGACACCAAAAGCTGGCTTGGGACTACTTGTATTTCTGGTCAGATTTGAGTGGTTTCAAGCTGCGACCTTGCCTTTGTGGATCATTTTACAATAAAAATGAACTATTGTAACAAATGGTAGAACATGCTGATGCCTTCAAAATGACCTTTGGCGTGTTTAAAAATCACACACAGCAGTGACTACGTGTAGGATGTGCCTACTTGCTCTCCCATTTGTTGTCCTTAAACTCATAGTCATTCCAAACCCAGTTGAAAGCAGTGAATCAATCTTAAAGGGGTCCTACTGTATAATCCAAAAGTCACTTTTGTTCCCCAATTGCGACCTCAAATAAGAAGATCCCCTCCACTGGTTAATTGCTTATTTAAATACAACAATCATTTGGGCACTGGTGGCTCAGTGGTAGGTGTTTCGCCTGCCATGCGGAAGGCCCGGGTTCGATTCCAGCCAGTGCCCACACCCCAGCCACTGGACGCAGTGCCGGTCCCAAGCCCGGATAAAATGGGAGGGTTGCGTCAGGAAGGGCATGCGGCGTAAAACCTGTGCCAAGTTGTAGTGCGGACTGGATATTCCGCTGTGGCGACCCCTTGCCGGGAGCAGCCGAAAGACCAACAACAATCATTTGTAGCATAAAATTTTTTTTGGACATACTGTAGTTTTGTGGAGGTTCCCCTTGTGCTGACTGGGCAGATCTGACTCCTCGGAAGAATGACTATACAAGACCTCTGTGGGTGGGATGTGGTCTCTGGCACCAGGATGCTGGCAGCAAATCTGGGGGTTGCAGGGAGCCTTTCTATCATGGCCAGCAGACATTTCTTGGCGATTTATGCCGCATTGGTTTGTCTATGTTAGTGTGTTAATATGTTGTGGTATTAATGTTACGGCTGATCACTAATGGACACATTTAAAGGAGGAATGAAATAAAGGGAGTTGGAGGTCTAAAATATGCATCTCTGGGGTGTTTCAGCTGGAGCCCTAATAGACAGCTTGGAGGAGCTCTCTGAAACCTAAGCAGAGGAAGATAAAAAAAAAAAACACATCCAAACAAAGATGATGAAAAATATCATTGAAAATTACAAATGTGTTGCCTCGTTGAAGTTGTGTTTCTTGGTGTTTCCATTATTCCAATGATAGGAACTTGGTCGCACTTACAGTACGGTAGGTGGAGCAGGTAATGTTGGCGCCTCATGACTCTGGGGTTTAATCCTGATCTCCACTTTCCAGGATTGCTCTGTAATAGATCCATTTGATGCATATTCCTGGCTCATGCCCAGTGGAACCAAGATAGGTTTCGATCTGTCAAAGCGGCTTTTATCTGAGGAATAAAACACCTGTCAAAACGGCAAACGGTTTAAGCTTTTATCTGAGGAATAAAACACTAGCGGATGTTTTATCAATAACCAAAATGGAGCAGATTTGCCTGTCAATACCGCAAAGTTGATTGTTTTCTTATAACATCATATCTCAGAGTTTCCCTGGCCTTATGACATGAAATTTCCAACAGTTTTTATTATTTTTCTAAATAAAAAAAAATAACATCATGCTTAATGTTGTGGAACATCATCTTGTGAAACATCCATGACACAACTCTTGTTATCACTTACACTATAACAGCTTGTCATTCCTTCACAAGCCTTTCTTTTATTTCTGCTCTCTATCTATCTATCTATCTATCTATCTATCTATCTATCTATCTATCTATCTATCTAGAAGTTAATACAAACAAAAAGTTGATGCAAAAAGAGTCACAAAAAACATTTTGACAATCATTTCATCAGTCATTTCAAGATTTCATTAACAGCATTGTGGTGATAATAGAGAAAACATACAAAACAGCACTTTGATATCAAATTGAAATGCTTTCAGAGGTCAGAATGGTCTGTAGCTTCAGCTTGCGTAATTTTATCGATATATGCTAATGCACTCTGCTGCTTTTCTCAGCACCATTTAGTATTAAAGTATTCATAGGGAGAATATAAGATATACAGCTTGAAACGCTTTATGGGGGGAACTGCGAATTCAGCGATTACAAAGAGATTTTAAATAAGGGTGGACCGGGACATGAGTTTGTACCGCTATTGTTATTGAATGGAAATCAACAGGAAGTACTTTTTAAAACCATCACCATGGCCCTCTTTCCATCCCCTGGTGTTTTGATGATGGTGGTGGAGAGTAGGGTCTAACACATTGCTCCCATTGGGGCTCAAGTGGCTCAGTTGTGACTGTTGCAGCCCAAAAAATATGACTTCAAACTGATAAGCATTTCATTGTGTCCTGTTCGCAGTGGCGGAGTCATGTTGGCCTGATCGAGGTGTCTTTATAATTTCATTGTTGTGAATTTGCCCTAAGGAAATATAAACTTTTGTACGAAAAAATGTAGAGTCGAGTTTTTGTGGCACTCTTACGTAGATGGAGAGCACAAATCAGCCGTGACAGGTTAGTTATTTGAAATAAAATGTACTTGAAACACTGTGTATTTTCTTGTGTTGGTGACATGGAGCCGAAAGAGCAGAGGTCAAAGTAGGTCAAGAAACTTCTGAGGGAAATAATGAGCATTGGGAATAGGTGTGTGTGTGGGGGGGGGGGGTGCGGGGGGGACGTCTGCTGGCACGCACAGAACGAGAACTGTATTACAGTAATGAGTCAGCAGGGAGGAGAGCGGCATGCTGAGATATGGCGAGCGCGAGAACCGTGTGTGTGTGTGTGTGTGTGTGAGAGAGAAACAAAGCCATAGGACAACTGCACGACAAGGTTATCGCCAGGGGAGCCGCTGCTCGGTAGGAATGCGAGTGTGAGGAAAAGGTTAGGTGGGAGATTGGGATCAGAAAGGTCAGCTTTGCGGTTATTAGACCACCAAGGCATCATGCTTTCATGCACTTGATATTCGGTCCCACAACCGCCAAGATATTGCTCATCCATATTTAAGAGATGTGCCCAGTGAAATCATAATTCTGAGAATTTGTACATGATCCAGGGGAGCCTAGTATGGCAATCTTCATATGGGTCAGTTTGATTAAGGTCACATCGGAATGGTCTTAAAAGAAAACATCTTTGTCACACAGGTAAATGGGAATTAGTAATATTTGACTCTTTGACAGCACTGTCGCCTTGCACCTCCAGGGTCTGGGTTCGATTCCCCGGCCAGGCTCGATTCCCGTCTCTGTGTGCATGGAGTTTGCATGTTCTCCCCGTGCTTGGTGGGTTTCCTCCGGGTACTCCGGTTTCCTCCCACAGTCCAAAGATATGCAGGTTAGGCTAATTGGCGTTCCCAAATTGCCCGTAGTGTGTGAATGGGTGTGTGAGTGTGAGTGTGTGTATGTGTGTGTGCCCTGCGATGGATTGGCACCCTGTCCAGGGTGTACCCCGCCTAGTGCCCGAAGTCTCCTGGGATAGGCTCCAGGCCCCCCGCGAGCCTGATCATACAGTAGGATAAAGCGGTATAGAAGATGAATGAATGAATGACTCTTTGACTAAAGTCATTTAATTAAACATCGAGACCCAATATATATATATATATATATATATATATATATATATATATATATATATATATTGGCGACCCCTTTGTCGGGAGCAGCCGAAAGACCAACAACAAAGGTCTTCAGTTCTTCTTAATTACATTTCTCTCTGTGGAAACTGCAGGCTGACGCTTTGCTATCTTCTTATAGCTTTCTCCTGCATTGTGGGCATCAATAACTTTCTTACACAGCTGCTTAGAGTAATCCATGGTTGTTGAGTGTCCGCAAGTGTGTGCACAAGGTTTGAAGAGTCAAATTATTTGTAAAGCTTTGAAATTTACTTTTACTAATGACAGCTGTTGCCATGCATCAAATCCAACGAGTTGATTAAGGTCTGAAAGTTTTTTTTTATTTTTGTTCAATATATGGCATAAGAAGTAACTATGCATCAATGTTTGCTGAAATGTTTGATTTACATTTACATTTACATTTAAGCATTTGGCAGACAAGTTTGATTGATTGATTGATTTGCATATTTGCCACACCCAAAGAGACACAGACCGTATACAGTATACATGGCTCTCAAAATGTATATACTGTATTACGTGTGTAAGAATGTGTGTTAAAATGAAGAGAGAAAAAAATTAAGTCACTACAGCAAATACAATGTGTCGTTTAAACATTAAAATACAGGTTCATTTCAATTAATCAGAATATAATTGAAAAGTTTATTTATTTCAGTACATCTATTCAGGAAGTGAAACTCATATAGTATATAAGTGTTTATTTCTTTCAGTTCTGATGATTATGGCTTACAGCTAACGAAAACCCAAAATTTTGTATCTCAGAAAATTAGAATATTGTGAAAAAGTTAAATATTGGAGACTTACATTGTCACACTCTAATCAGCTATTTAACTCCCAACACTTGCGAAGATTTCCTAAACCTTTTAATGTATTTTAAATATAACAGGCTATACAATCACGGGGAAGACTGCTGACTTGACTCTTGTCCAGAGGACAATCGTTGACACCTTGCACATGGGTGGTAACGCACAAAAGGTCAAAAGCTACAGAAGAGCGCTGTTTCCAAGCACATTAATGGAAGGAAAACATGTGGTCGAAAAAGGTGCACAAGTAACAGGGATAACCACAGCCTTGGGCAGATTGGGAAGCACATTCAAGAATTTGGAGGAGATTCAACAGGAGTGGAGTGCAGGTGGAGTCAGTGCATCAAGAGCCACCACACACAGATGCATCTTACCTGGGCTAAGCACAAAAAGGACCGGACTGTAGTTCAGGGGGCCAAAGTCCTCTTTTTTCAGATGGAAGTGAATTTTGCATTTTATTTGGAAATCAAGGTACCTAATGGGCACTGGTGCTTCAGTGGTAGGTGTTTCGTCTGCCATGCGGAAGGCTCGGGTTCGATTCCCAGCCAGTGCCCAAACCACCGTGCAGTGCCCGGTCCCAAGCCTGGATAAATGGGAGGGTTGCGTCACTAAGCAACTGCGCTATTAGTCCCGCCCCTTTTTCAATAATATTTCATTATTTCTTTTTTTCTCTGTTACGGCCGGACCTAGTAACAGGCACAGAATCCAAGTTGCCAGTCCAGTGTAAAGTCTGCACAGTCAGTGGTAGTTTGGGGAGCCACACTGTATCATCTGCTGGTGTTGGTCCACTGTGTTTTATTAGAACCAAGGTCAGCGCCGCTGTCCACCAGGACGTTTTAGAGCAATTTCATGCAGAATGAGTCTTTCACATCACTGTGGATGAATTTGTGGATGAATTCTGCGCAGAATTTTTTAATTTACCCTCATAGGAGGTTTTTACAAGTTCATGCCACATAATCTCATTGGGGAATTAAATCCAGACTTTGACTAGGCCAGATCAGATCATTCAGGTCCTGCAGCTTAACCCAAGTTTGCTTGAACTTGTTGTTACAAACTGATGACCAGACATTCTCATTCAGGATTTTCTGGTAGAGCGCAGAATTCATGGTTCCATCAATTATGTCAACAAGTCGTCCAGGTCCTGAAGCTGCAAAGCCCCGGACCATCACACTACCACCACCATGTGTGACTGTTGGTACGATATACTTCTTGTGTTAGTTTTATGCCAGATGTAAGGGGAAGCAAACCTTCCAAATGATCAACTTATGTCTCATCATTACAGAATATTTGCCCAAAAGTATTGGGGATAATCAAGAAGTTGATTAGAACCTTTGTATCCTTTTTGGTCAGCAGTAGTCGGAATTCTACCATGGACAGCATTTTTGCTCCCAGTCTCTTTCTTATTGTTGAATCATAAACACTGTCATTAACTGAGGTGAGTAAGACCTGCAGTTCTTTAGATGTTGTTTAGTCATTCAGTTCTTTAGATGGTTCTTTTATGAGCTCCCGGATGAGTCGTCATTGTGCTTTTGTTCACCACTGTTCTGCTTTTTCTCCAATTTCTCCCAATTACTTTTTCACACTTTTTTTCACTTAAATGAAATCATCATTAAAAAACTTAAAACGTCAAATTTGTTCCTTTTTCAGCCAAAAAGGATTAGCCAAGATTATCAAACAACAGCGTAATTTAAATGTTAACCAAAATGGAAAGAACTAGTCGCTAGCGGTCCTAATACAAACTTCAGCGCAAATAAATACAAAGCCTATTCATGTGCCTCTTATAATCATGTGATCGAGTCAAATTATGGACACTTGGACAGTTGCTAAGCTGAGGATTAACCCCTGAAGCTGTGAAAGATGATGCTGCATACTATTTAACAAAAGGAGCATTAATAATAACTTTGGTGCAATCTATGTAATTAAGTGCACTTACATTTCCATTAAAGAAACACTTCAAAAGCAAAGGGTCCAGTTTTTTTTCTCTCAGTAATGAGCCTTTTAAAGTGATTGTTTTCAGTATCACACTTTTGGTCATTTCTGCAAGCGCACCCCCATAAGACATCAATTATCTCAAATGGCCTGCTTCATTAAACTAAGAATCAGTGTTGTATGTGCACTTCCTGTTTCACAGCTCCTGTTTTTTGCCCAGTTTTTTCGCTTCACCCATGACTCGTATTGGATTTGCAATTAGGATCAAATCGATAAACCCAGCACTCGCATCTTCACTTCAGCATGTTGTCTCCCTGCGTATTAGTTTACACTCGTACCGATGTATCTGTAGCTCTTGATGTCGTGCCACCAGGATGTGCTGAGGATAATGCCTCACACTGTGCTTGTAAGCTTATTTTTTTCATATCAAGGTGCTTGTTATTCGATACAGCTGATGGATTATGTGGAAGATGCATAAGAGATAGGAATTGGGACTCCCGTGTGGCGCAACTAAAAAGCACTCACTTTGTTCTCTGTAAAAGGGGAGGAAAAAAATTTCTGTGCTCTCTGTATAGGAGGAGTGGCATTTTCTCTCTCTCTCTCTCTCAGAGAGAGAGAGAGAGAGAGAGCACTGTATTACACATTTTCAAATATATACTGTACTGTGTACAGTACAGCTGATAGCTTTTGAAACAGGGGAAGCTCATATTAGGCCTTCATCATAAAATTCATTATGTTATTTGTACGTAAATTCTGGCTAGTTTCCCCTTCCACGAGCTACTTTAATTATATAAACGAACTAACTTTCCAATGCTGAAACAAGGAGCAAAGTCAAGAACGCTATAATATGTTTTTTTATAATTATTTAAAGAATGATTTGTACAAACAAAAATGCTTTATATCACCAGCAAACGATACAGAGTGGAGCAGAACGTCGTACCACTTCACCTGCAAATCCGCATGGGACTGAACTCGAATCTCTGTAGCGCTGATGTGTACTTAAGACATGCTGTCAATCAAAAAAGGGGTTCCGCCCTTTAAACAGCTCCTCCAATCATCATGCAGCAGCCCAGCGTCCTGTCCCGCCCACTGCTCCATTCACTCCCTGGAAGTGACGATTTTGGTGCATTTATCCAATTACCGTCCAGCTTTTCTGCAGTGAAAAAAGCTACTCTGTGCTTCGTCATAGTGCTCCAGTGAAGCTGGGCTTCAGGAGGGTTTAACACGCTGTGCTGCACGGAAATGTATGACAAGAAAATCACGTCAAACAATCTACAATAAATACCTGATTCTGAACGAGCTAGTCATGAAGTTGAACGCGTTCTAGCGCACGTTTATTAAAACCAATATAAATACGACAGTGCATATATGAGCATTTATTTTCTGACATAGTAGAGGAAGCTGAGCTTCCCTTGTAGTCTTAGAGCAGCCGCCACTGATGTATATATATATATATATATATATATATATATATATATATATATATATATATACAGTACAGTATATATTTAAAAAATGTGATTAATCTAGTAACACATAAAATTTGTTTTACGCATATTAATTGTACGAGCAAGGTTGACCCTAATGGCTTCCCATAATGGAGGCATGGTTGCCTGGCTGTTTGTGATTATGGCACGTTTCTCACGGATAATACGATGACTGAGGAAACATCACCAGGTGTACTGAACAGCAACGTACATTATAAAAAGCTTCTAGATGGAAGTTTGGATAAACCAAATTGTGCTCGAGCTACTTTCAAGGGGAACTAATTTTACAAGAATACATTAAATGTAAGATGTGGGATTGGTGGCTCAGGTGGCTAAGGCTCTACTGTAGGTCTGGGGGTAGGCAAGTTCGTTCCTAGAGAGTCGCCGTCCTGCAGATTTCAGCTCCAACCCTGAAAAAAAAATTTCTCACCTGCCTGTAGCCTTGGTAATTCTGCAGACCTTGATTGCCTTGTTCAGGTGTGTTCGATTAGGGTTTGAGCTGAAGTCTGCAGGATTGAACTTGCCTACCCCCTCTTGCTCTAGGTTGCTGATACTTTGAACTAAGGATCCGGGTTCGAGCCCTACCATCAGTGGGTTGCCTCACCCCATACCACCCAGCCCATCATGAGATTGTAAGTTAATATTTGTTAAATGTTAATGTTTGAGATATTATAGGTTTAATATACAAGTAAATCTGAGTATACAAGTAATCTGAGTAGATTATAATCACTAGACTATAATCTAGTGATTAACTAGATTAAAACTTATATATTCACTCACAGTGAACTCTGTGTTCTGCGGTTCTGCGATCAAATTTGGGGGGGTAATGTTTTTTAGCTGAACAAACTAAAAGATTAAAGTGCCGCTGTATTACTCTATACAGAGATCTAAATAAAGCAAGGGCTAAATCCCTTTGAACCCCTATCAGCCTGGCATCAAGGGTAATGTGACTAACTGTTAACCAAAGTGACAGTGTCATTAAAAGAGGTTGAAGCTTGCATGTTAATGATGACGATTACTATGCAAGTCATTCAAGGCGGAAGACTGGCAACATTTAAAACAGATGTCGATAAGTCCGGTGTTTAGGGCTCGAATCAAATTTTCACAAAAAAGCGATGACCTCTAAAGACGCTGATCCCATGCTTGGTGCACAAACTACACGTGTACAGTAAGTCAACAATTATTTGTACGTTTTGTTAGCCACAAGACTGAAATCAACCTAATTAGAAAGCAATCACGGTTTTACCTTCCCTGCCGGTTTGAAAACAATGTTTCCCCAATTACCCAAGTGTCCTTACACTGCATTTTATAGCGCTCCGCTGCTCGTTTAACTTCAGGAAAGCCTCATTAATGAGGCGAGAAGTTAAATTAGGTGTTGGGGAAAACACCAGAATGTGCTCTGGATCAGGGGTGTAAAAAGGTTTAAGAAGCACTATATTTCTGTTTATTTTAAAGAAATGGTGAAACACGTTCTACGTCTGCACATTAAGCTGTGAAATGGAGCGGGCCAACCCCGTGTGCGTGAGGTCGTCTGCCTCTTTTCAACAGATGAAGAACTATATTAAACACTGGACCCATCTTGTGCGGGAGCAGATCTCCAGGGTCTCGCGGCCGTGCGAAAAAGCGAGCTTGCTCTCTGTTTGAATGAGAGATGTCTCTTTTTTTTTTTTTTCATTCTTATCGCTGTGAGTACACAGCATGCAATATTTTATGTGCGGCACAAAAAATATATATAAATGAAAAGAACACGCATCATTTATCAAAGGCAAAATATCGAGTCTAAAATGGCATGTGTGGCTCAAACGATTATGAACAAGCTCCTACAGTACATGGAATATAGTTTCAATGTGAACCTATTCCTTCATTTATTTATTACACATTCAAATGGTTTAACTGAAGCTTTCTAAGGTCATTTATTTTTTATTCATTTATCCCTTCCATTTCCATTCGCCAGGAAAAATTCTTGGGTAAATACTGTACATGCTTCACATCAAGTGAAGTCGATTAACAGTTAACGGTTCGTCATGATTATCTCCCTGTAACTGTGCTTTACTGATAGCACCTTATCAGCGATGCCGCCGGCTCAAGCTTAAAACCACATGCCAAAGGGTTAAAAACTCTTTTTTTGACTATTGGCAAAGCAAATCGTAAGAATACTCCCGGCAAGATCTGCTGACAGTCCACGCAGGAAAATTAAATGCTTACATCTTAGAAATTGCTCAGCGGTGCATTTAATCAACGGGCATTGAATTTAGTTTGTTCTGAAATGCTGATGTACGGTTTTCGGGGGCCGAGTCTTCGGATTAGGACGAATGAGATATTTATTGAGTGACTCCGGTACCTGTAGCCTGAATGCAATTTCTCTGTTGTTGTTGTTGTTGTTTTTTTTTTCCTTTGAGTTTCCTTTGTTTGCTGTACCTATGCATGTGGCCTTGGGACTTCACGGGTACGTCTCTATTACATGAACGATGCTTTCTCTTCACTCTATAGGGATGTACTGTACAGTTACGAATAAACCAGGTGACAATCTGAGTCAAGCACTACTGTATCTACACCTTACATTATACACTTACTGGAAAGTACAGCTACAATAAATAAATAAATAAATAAAAAACGTTGTAATTTTCTCCTGGAGAATTTAATAAAGCCTGACCTTGGAGAAAATGTAGTAAAAATAATAATAATTTTTTTTCTTCTATATTCACTATTTTGGAGGTCAACATTTTGTGAGTTCTTCTTGATAATTTTTTATATTTAAGGGTGCATTCACACTTGACATGTTTGGTTTGATTAAAATGAACTCTGATGCGGTTCTTCTATTAATACGGATCACTCGATTCATATACAGTGGCTTGCAAAAGTATTCGGCCCCCTTGAACTTTTCTACATTTTGTCACATTACAGCCACAAACATGAATCAATTTTATTGGAATTCCACGTGAAAGACCAATACAAAGTGGTGTACACGTGAGAAGTGGAACGAAAATCATACATGATTCCAAACATTTTTTTACAAATAAATAACTGAAAAGTGGGATGTGCGTAATTATTCAGCCCCCTGAGTCAATACTTTGTAGAACCACCTTTTGCTGCAATTACAGCTGCCAATCTAGAGACTGAAGTCCTTGCCCATTCTTCTTTGCAAAACAGCTCCAGCTCAGTCAGATTAGATGGACAGCAGTTTTCAGATCTTGCCAGATTGGATTTAGATCTGGACTTTGACTGGGCCATTCTAACACATGGATATGTTTTGTTTTAAACCATTCCATTTTTGCCCTGGCTTTATGTTTAGGGTCGTTGTCCTGCTGGAAGGTGAACCTCCGCCCCAGTCTCAAGTCTTTTGCAGACTCCAAGAGGTTTTCTTCCAAGATTGCCCTGTATTTGGCTCCATCCATCTTCCCATCAACTCTGACCAGGTTCCCTGCCCCTGCTTAAGAGAAGCACCCCCAGAGCATGATGCTGCCACCACCATATTTGACAGTGGGGATGGTGTGTTCAGAGTGATGTGCAGTGTTAGTTTTCCGCCACACATAGCGTTTTGCATTTTGGCCAAAATGTTCCATTTTGGTCTCATCTGACCAGAGCACCTTCTTCCACGTTTGGGACTTCTTATGGTTTTCTGTTAACAACGGCTTTCTTCTTGCCACTCTTCCATAAAGGCCAACTTTGTGCAGTGCACGACTAATAGTTGTCCTATGGACAGATTCCCCCACCTGAGCTGTAGATCTCTGCAGCTCGTCCAGAGTCACCATGGGCCTCTTGGCTGCATTTCTGATCAGCGCTCTCCTTGTTTGGCCTGTGAGTTTAGGTGGACGGCCTTGTCTTGGTAGGTTTACAGTTGTGCCATACTCCTTCCATTTTTGAATGATCGCTTGAACAGTGGCTCCGTGGGATGTTCAAGGCTTTGGAAATCTTTTTGTAGCCTAAGCCTGCTTTAAATTTCTCAATAACTTTATCCCTGACCTGTCTGGTGTATTCTTTGGACTTCATGGTGTTGTTGCTCCCAATATTCTCTTAGACAACCTCTGAGGCCGTCACAGAGCAGCTGTATTTGTACTGACATTAGATTACACACAGGTGCACTCTATTTAGTCATTAGCACTCATCAGGCAATGTCTATGGGCAACTGACTGCACTCAGACCAAAGGGGGCTGAATAATTACGCACACCCCACTTTGCAGTTATTTATTTGTAAAAAATGTTTGGAATCATGTATGATTTTCGTTCCACTTCTCACGTGTACACCACTTTGTATTGGTCTTTCACGTGGAATTCCAATAAAATTGATTCATGTTTGTAGCTGTGATGTGACAAAATGTAGAAAAGTTCAAGGGGGCCGAATACTTTTGCAAGCCACTGTAAGTGTGAACGCTGATAAGCAGGTTTTCAAGCTTCCAAAGAACTCTGGTGCGGTTTGATTGAAACTGACCAAACACACCACTGACCAAAGATACAGGACAGTATGTAAATGTTTGCTCCGCTTGCATTATCATTATTATTATTATAATAATGATGACTATATCTGAGATATTTCACTGTACACACAATAGAGGCATTTAATCAAAGGATGGATTGAAGACTGCTGCTTGCCTCTTTATTTATTTATTTACTTGTTAATTTATTATCGTCGAGACGCTCGACTGTCTGGATGAAAGCTAAAAATAAAAACATTAAGTGCATTTGGCGTCCGTTTGATTCACCATCTGGAGACGTGCTTGTGTTGTTCTCCTTGTATAATGTCACATTTTATATAAACCCTTCATGAGTTTTCAGCTGGTAAAGACTCCTCCGTATATAATCCACACACACTTCCTGTTGTCTTTTGGTCCACTGTTGAAAATGGCTGCATGAGCACGAAGCGAACCGGGACTTTACACTAACAAAAGAAAAATGAAAACGTTATTTTTTGGGGGGGTCCAAATTAATACCCCTATCTCACCGACGTGTTTTCGCGTGATGGCTGTAAATACGGTTCATCATAACTCATAACGCATAAATACCAAAATATGCGGGGCGTTCAAGCCAAACCGGGACATGTGCTGAACTTTCTGATGAATGAACGATTAAAAAAACGATTGACATTTACAGACTTCGAGCATGGCATGGTGATGAGACTCAGCACACTGTAGTTGTTTCTGTGAACATTCAGCGAGTGGAATACCTGATTCTTGAAAAACAATGCATAACTGATCACCAACTTGCAGATTTGCTGTTTGAACTGTTCACACAATCATTCCCCAACACCACTTGTACTGTACATTACATTACCGTTCTTCGGCCACGTACAGTCCTGACCTCCACATGTTTGGACCATTAAAGGGGTTCCAGGGAGGCCAGCATTTTAGATTTGAACAGGAAGTCCAAAAATGGCTGAGAAGACTTTCTGCCGTGATGGGGTTTGTAGCAGGGGATTATATAGAGAAACTAGAGAGGTACATTTCCTGAAGAAAATGTGAGTGGTGCTTGACGTGGCAAGCTAACACGAGGCTAGCTAATCAGCTTAACTCCATGATAGGGACATGGTAATCATGTCAAGTGCGCAAAGCACAGTATAATCAATGTCAAGTCTATGAGCGGTTTATTGCCCCCTGCGGGGGCAATTAACCGCCCAGCCCCTCAGAGAGGTCACTGCACACCCCTCCCGGATAAGACGCACGATATGACACCTCATTCAAGGGTCTACGACAAATGGTGCTGGACTAGCAGTTAATTGCCCCCTGCTGGGGCAATTAACCGCCTAGGCCCTCAGACAGGGCACTGCACACCCCTCCCGGATAAGACGAACGATATGACACCTCATTCAAGGGTCTATGACAAACGGTGAGGGACCAGCGGTTAATTGCCCCCTGCGGGGGCAATTAACCACGCCATACCTGAGAAGAGACATTGCACCCCATTCCCGAACAAGCTGCACGGTTTGACACCATATTCAAGGGTGTACGACAAATGGTGCTGGACTAGCGATTAATTGCCCCCTGCGGGGGCAATTAACCGCCCAGCCCCTCAGAGAGGTCACTGCACACCCCTGCCGGATAAGACGCACGATATGACACCTCATTCATGGGCCTACGACAAATGGTGTTGTTCTAGCAGTTAATTGCCCCCTGCGGGGCAATTAACCGCCCGCCCTCAGTAGTATCATTTAACCCCATGCCCGAATGAGGCGAACGGTTTGACACCTCATTCAAGGGTCTACGACAAATGGTGCTGTACTAGCGATTAATTGCCCCCTGCGGGGGCAATTAACCGCCCAGCCCCTTAGACAGGTCACAGCACACCCCTCCCGGATAAGACGCACGATATGACACCTCATTCATGGGCCTACGACATACGGTGTTGTTCTAGCAGTTAATTGCCCCCTGCGGGGGCAATTAACTGCCCGCCCTCAGTAGTACCATATAACCCCATGCCCGAATGAGGCGAACGGGTTGACACCTCATTCAAGGGTCTACGACAAACTCAGGCAAAGCTGATCTCAACGTTAAGTCTATGAGTGGTCAATTGCCCCCTGCGGGGGCAATTAACCACCCCAGCCCTGAGAAAAGGCATTGCACCCCATTCCCGATCAAGCTGCACAGTTAGACACCTCATTTATGGGCCTACAAAAAACACAGTCAAAGCTGGTCTCAATGTTATGTCTATGAGCGGTCAATTGCCCCCTGCGGGGGCAATTGACCGCCCAGCCCTGAGCAAAGTCATAGCACCCCCCCCCTGGATAAGCCGGACGATATGACACCTCATTGATGGGTGTATGACAAACGGTGCGGGAATAGCGATTAAAATGTTATGTCTAAGAGAGATTAATTGCCCCCTGCGGGGGCAATTAACCGCCCAGCCCTGAGCAAATTCATAGCATCCCACCCCCGGAATAAGCCGAACGATTTGACACCTCATTCACGGGTCCATGACAAACGGTGCGGGATTAGCCATTAAAATGTTAAGTCTATGGGCGACCCTCAGCCCCTCAGAAAAGGCATAGGACCCCATCCCTGAACCAGCCGAACGGTTTGACACCTCATTCATGGGTCTGCGACAAACTAATTCTTGGATAAATACCCCATTATAAGTCAATGGGGCAACTTTGGGGACCTCTTTTGCCCCGGGGGTAGAACTTATACCCTTGTGCGTGGTATCCTCTGACACAGGTTGCAAACCTCCTCAAATGGGGTGAATTTCACGTTTCTACAAAATTCCCTCTCTGCGCCACAAGCCGTCAAAATTTGGCCTCCATGTTAATCTATGGGACTTTTTTGGGTGCTTAATTGCCCCCTGCGGGGGCAATTAAGCACCCACCCCTTAGAAAAGTCATAGCACCCCATTCCCGATTAGGCCGCACGTTTTGACACCCCATTCATGGGTCTAGGACAAACGGTGCAGGACTAGAATATAGAAGAATATTCAATTATTTGTCACATGTACTTTTTACAGCACAGCGAAATGTCTTCTTCGCATATCCCAATTAGGAAACTGGGGTCAGAGCGCAGGGTCAGCCAGCTTACAGCGCCCCTGGAGCAGATAGGGTTAAGGGCCTTGCTCAAGGGCTCAACAGTGGCAACTTGGCGATGCTGGGGTTCGAACCCCCAACCTTCCGATCAGTAACTCAGTAACCCACAGCTTAACCGACTGAGCCACCACTGCCCTATTGGACTAGTTACGCGCCGAACTTTCATACGGAAGAAGAAAAAGAATAAAAAGAAAAAGAATAATAAGTTTGCAAGATAACAATAGTGATGCTTTTCAAGCACCACTAATAAAGGGAGATTTTAACTGTCAACTGTCATCATCAAAAGTCCTGGTTTGATGTGAACAAAAACATCCTGGTTTGTTTGTGTTACGTATATAAGTGGTAATTTTGTGTGATTTTGCAGAAATGGATAAATCAGCCTGCGGTTGGAATTGTGCGGATTTAAGTACGCAATTTAACATCAATAATACGTTTGTTGAATTTTAATATATTAAAATATAGCAAACTCCTGCTTCCATTATGATTTTGTAGCCTGTTTATAACATGGTATTGACACAACATTCAAGTCACATAACATCTTATTTCACTTATTTCGCTCAAAGTAGCCAGACTTTTTGGATTTTTAAAAATATTTATTATTATTATTTAGTTTTTCCTGTATTTTCCACAATATAATTTGTCTTTTTTTCCCTTTTTTTCCCCAGGTAGCCTAAACATATTAAGGTTGCAGCAATTAGGATTGCAAGATGAATGATCATTTTGAACAGTCTTTGTAATTATAAAAGTTTTGTGTGCAAGCAAACTCCACACGTTTTACCCTGTTTCAAGTTGCTGCCAGGGTGACTCACCACAAAAACATATATATATATATATATATATAAACATGTATATACAGTACAGGCCAAAAGTTTGGACACACCTTCTCATCTATCTGTCAATGTGTTTTCTTTATTTTCATGACCATGTCCATTGGTACTGTAGATTCTCACTGAAGGCATCACAACTATGAATGAACACATGTGGAGTTATGTACTTAACAAAAAAAGGTCTCCACAGTCACTAGGGTTGTTCCGATTCTGATCCTGCTGCCGATACCACAAAAAAATCTGGCATCGGAATCGGCGAGTATTTGAGTCCACGTACCGATCCGATACCATTTTCCTAAACATAACCTATTTATGCCCGCTAGCTTAGCTTACTTACAGAGTGTCACGGCGTGTGCCTGTGATAGGCGTGCGTCCAAATTGGTATCGCTCCTCGCTCACTAGTTAGGCAGCCTCCCCCCCTTTAGGTATGTGAAGGAGCAGGGCAGCAGAATCAGGCAACGGGCACATGAGCTATCGCCGCTAATGATCCCGGCGCTATAAAACACAGCGGGGAGTGTAGCTCGGGGTCTGACTGTTGGGAAGCTGGACTTTGCGACGCGGTGGATTTTATGAGAGACAGTGGCACATGAGCAGGGCGATGTGATGCGCCCCGGAGACTTTAAAAAGCGAGAGGAGCGCGTGAACGAGCTGCGCGAGCTCCCGCTGCACCTTCACTTCCGCGTAGAGCCCGCCTTTGCATCCCTGCCGCTGAAGTGGAAAAGACAGCAGAGAGCCTTTAACCCTTTCCTTACCCATTTTTCTAAATAAATTACCCTTTTTCCTGTAAGACCTCGCCTCGTGTCCGTGTTTCATGGTGTCGCCCGTACACAGGGCTAGTACCGAACCCATTACACACGGCTAGTAGTGTTTTACTTTTTAAAAAAATGCTATATATATATATATATATATATATATATATATATATATATATATATATATATATATAGTATATATACACTGTACAGATACACACCCAGGTATCGGCTCGGTACTCGGTATCGGCCGATACCCTGAGCCCAATGGTATCGGAACATCTCTAACAGTCACCGGACCTGAACCCAATCAAGACTGTTGGAAACCATTTCAGGTGACGACCTCTTGAAGCTCATGGAGAGAATGCCAAGAGTGTGCAAAGCAGTAATCAGATCAAAGGGTGGCTTTGAGGGTGGCAATGAATTTGAAGAAACTAGAATATAAAACATGTTTTCAGTTATTCCACCTTTTTTTTGTTAAGTACATAACTCCACATGTGTTCATTCATAGTTTTGATGCGTTCAGGGAGAATCTACCATGAAAATAAAGAAAACACATTGACAGATAAATGAGAAGGTGTGTCCAAACTTTTGGCCTGTACTGTTTATATATATATATATATATATATATATATATATACATGTGTGTGTGTGTGTGTGTGTGTGTGTGTGTGTGTGTGTGTGTGTGTATATATAATATTTTCACTGCCACCAACACAACTTCAGCCTGATTTATCTATCGAGAAAAAACTACAGTGGTAGGTGGATTTATAGCGTTTTGTGTAAAAAATAAAAACATTCACAATCATATACAGTAGCATATTTGACGCAGTATTTTGCTATTTGTGTGTTTTTGGGGCGTGCATTCTTCGAGTCACATTGTTGTGATACAAAGAAAGCATGCACAAAATAGCTTGCCAATACGGCAAAGGATTAAACATTTCAAGGCTGTTGATATTAGAACACAATGTTTTTAGAACCTGTTGAAGACCTCACCGAGACGTATTCTCTTATTATAATTATACAGTACATATATGAATGAAATGGATTTTTTTTTAAACGTGTTCATGTAATGTATTTATTGATTTATCTTCTGCTAAATTATTCCTTTTAGCGTCTCTGGCTTCCTGTCTGCCTGCGCTATTGAAAATTGCTGCTACATTGTTATTGCTGTTTCACAAGTCGTGAGGGTTTTTTCTTCTTCTTCTTCTTCTTTTCTGTCTCCTGAAACGCTCTTCAATTTCAAGTGGGCTACTCACACCATACAATGACAGGGACAACAAATAATCCCACATACTTTTGCCATTCCAGGACCTTGTTCATTTTCCTTCTTGCAAAGGAGTGAAATATAGCAACTCTTCAGACCAGAGCAGATAAAAGGGCAGGAAAATGAGAAGAGAAATGTTGTGTACGGCTGCCGTTACTCAATCGCTAGGCTGGAATCACACCTCAAGCAGCTCAGATTTTTTCCTTGTTTTTTTATTTTTTTTTATTTTCAAGACATCTTTTTTTCTCCCTTTTATGTTCTGCAGCATAGAAAAGTTCAAAGACAACACAAATTGGTGCTTTGGGAAAAAAGAAAGGAGCATGACACATTTAAGTGATTTTATAATTCTCTTTTATTTATTTTTTTCATTTGAAGAACATTACAGTTTGTAATCTTAATGCACGATACAGTATTTGTGCAGATCTGTACACCTGTTTCAGCATCACCAAGCGCGAATCCAAGGTTCCGAATCGATTTCTTTCCTTCGTTCGGTTTTCAGAAGCTCCTAATAACTTGGCGTGTTTATACAGTACATCTCTTAATGTCTGACAGGCTGTGTTCTAAATCGAGATTTAAAATCGTCAAGTGCTGCCTTAATGAACATCCCAAGGGTAGAGGACGGGAAGAAGAAATGCGGTGAAGCTGCCTTTTTAATGCTGTAAAATCTGGAACACGCCACCTCAAGAGGTTTGACCGGCCTCATCTTTATTCCTGAGCATTTAATTGAACTCTTTTATTAATTACATCGAAACAATTTGAAGGTTTGGTTTTCTTCTGTACATGTCTGAGTATACTGTTTGTCATTGATCGTGCAACGTCTATTTGTTTAACTGAAACCTGGCCTTTCACTAATTGCAAAAAAAAAAAGAATATAAGACAATTGCGGAAAACCATTACCAGTCTGTGGTGGATGACTTTGTTTTCCGTTGTGAGCGTAATCACCTACAGTACAGCTCAACATCAAGAAAACGAAGGAGCTGGTGGTCGACTTTAGGAAAAGTGGAACCCCTGTGACCCCGATATCTGTCCAGGGAGAGACAGTGGACATGGTCTCTGAGTATAAATACCTGGGAGTGCATCTGGACAACAAACTGGACTGGTCGGTTAACACATTAGCACTCTACAAGAAAGATCAAAGCCGGTTGTACTTTCTGAAAAGGCTCAGATCTTTCAACATACCATTCTTCGGATGTTTTATGAATCTGTTGTGGCGAGTGTTCTTCTCTCCGACTCGAGGAGCAATTTCAGCCAGAGACTGATCATGACCAGGTGTTCTACAGAGCGCCACAGGAGATCTTTTCTCCCAATGGCCATTAAACTGTATAACTCATCTCTGTAGCGCTTTCACTAAGGGATAGAGACTGTCAGTAGTTAATGCCCAATAATACTTTCAGACACTACTGTTCCCACAACTCAAGATAAGTTCCAAGTCCAAGTGCAATATCTTATCAGTACATTTATGCAATATTATTTTCTATTCGCTTATACTACATTTCAAGTGCAATATCAGTATACAGATTATATTTTTAGTGTTATATGTAAAAAAGAAAAAAGTGTGCTATATTTGATTCTATTTATGGTATTTTTCTTTAATTTCATTAATTCATTCATTTTCTATACCGCTTAATCCTGTGTTCAGGGTCGAGGGGGACCTGGAGCCTATCCCAGGAGACTTCGGGCACTAGGCGGGGTACACCCTGGACAGGGTGCCAATCCATCGCAGGGCACACACACATACACACACTTACACACCCAATCACACACTACGGGCAATTTAGGAACGCCAATTAGCCTAACCTGCATATCTTTGGACTGTGGGAGGAAACCGGAGTACCCGGAGGAAACCCACCAAGCACGGGGAGAACATGCAAACTCCATGCACACAGAGACGGGAATCGAGCCTGGCCGGGAATCGAACCCGGACCCTGGAGGTGCAAGGCGACAGTGCTAACCACTACACCACCGTGCCGCCTTTTTTCTTTAATTTGTATTTCTTTAATTTTTACTTTTCCTTGTCTCGAGTTTGTTTTTTTTTTGTTTGTTTTTTAATTAATCAATGCAACTGTATGACCAAGACAAAGCAATTTCCCTCTGGGATTAATAAAGTTCTTTGAATCTTGAAAAACATTCTGTGACATATAGTAAATGCTATACTGTACCGCGTCCTTAATTTAAAAGCTCTGAAAAGCAAGAATTCAGAGATGAGCCAAAAAAACCCCAAGAACACTTCAGTTTCAGTTGTGCGCTTAAGTACTGTACAGCGGTATGTTATTTGGGACGAGGCCCAAACTGACAGCTATAATTATATCTGATGGCTTTATCTGGCTGTCACTAAATCAAGTATGAAGAAACCTCTCTCCTTTTCTTCTTCGAACAATATTGTTTCCTGCACTATTATGGTCCTTAAGTGGTGTGTATATGGATCGTTATCTACTTAACGTCTTGCGCAGTATGCTGTTTTGTGATCTGTGATCGTTCTGCAAACAGAGGCAAGCTCAAACGCAATTGCAGCAACTTTTCTGGCTGAACTTCAATCTGTTACCATCCATCAGCCCCGGTTATTGTGAGCTGATGATAAACCGCTTCTGTCACGATGCCCTGGAGCTCAGTGCTCCTGGAAATGTGAAATCCTCAGGTACTTGGCTTATAGAGGAAAATTAAAAAGATATCTTTGCTGATTATAAAGGGTCATTTAGATGTCGGTCAGAATAAAACGAACAGTTTGTCAGCAGAATGAGATAACTCCAAAAAATTTGTTGTTTTTTTAAGTCGGGCAAGGAGTATTGCAAACTGATAGAGAATATTTTCTGCATGTTTTCTTTGATTCGTAAGAGAGTTAATATGCTTGAGTTATATAAGCTTCATCCCCCACAGTTTTGTGACAATGAATAAATCAGTCTTTCTTTTGTGTTTATTTGTATTTGTGGTTATTTAACTATGCCATTCATCATCAATAATATGTTGGTTGAACAATATACAGTAGCAATTGACTGTGATTTTGTAGTTGGACAAACAGAAGTAGTGACAGGAAATTGGAATAAGGATTGCAAATAAAACCATTGTGCAAAGATTGTATAATATAAGCAATTTCAAAACCTTAGATTAGAGCATCATCAGCCTCCTCCGTTAGTTTCACTGCAGTTCTTGATGACGTGCATCAATCAACCACATAGATGTCGCTGCTCCTAATCGCTAGAGTGGACAGAAGCAGACAAAGTGATCGCACAGCTTCCCACAAACAGTCCACAACTCAATCTGCAACACAGTACTTAGACGTCATTTAAATGTTGTTATCATTATAGTTTTGCGTAATATTCTTTTTAAATAAAACTTTAAGTGGGTCATGGCTCCCAAATGTAGCCAAACCAGTGCAAGTGAAAGCAGGAGCAGAAAGTGGTGCAGAAGGTTTAAGTGCAAAATAACTTTACGGCGATGATTATACTTCAGCATCCCACACAGAATTGTTAAGCATATAACATTATACTCTCAACATCCAAATCACACAATGTTTCGCAAAACATATTGGGGATGTTAAGTGTTGCATACCTGTAGTCCAGTAATGCTGGGGTAATGGCAGCGGCAGTAATAAAGCTTAAATGTCCTTTATCTTGGCTTCAACATTCTTCTGAAATTTCCTGATTTTCCAGAATGACTAAAAGTCCAGATGTCCCGTCTATAGCCATAAACCCATTTGCACAGCAATGATTAGTCATGCACCTACTGTATATACTGTATAGTACATCTGATTATATTGTATATTTGGTTAAATCTATAATATAACTATACCTACATACCTGTATAAGTATGTGTGTGTTTATAAAAGAGAGGCAAATATCTGGAGATTTCTGTGTGCTTGTGTGCTTCGAAAGCTCATTCCTCAATACAGCGGTACTTTCTTGATTCATTTGTTAATCGGCAGTCCTTTCCTCCCTGTGGGAAGCCTAATGACCTCCCATTAGATTTGCTCACACATAAACTCTGTACTGGATATGCAAATAAAGAAGGGAATGAAATAAAAAAAAAAGATCAACATAATATAATATATTGTGCATTGTGTTGTAGAACAGAGATGAATCTATGATTGCATTTCAGTTGCAGTAGGAACACTGCAATAAATTACATTAATTAAAGAAAACAAGGCTTACGAAATGCTTGGTCTTTTAAGTAAAGAATATAAAACACCCAGGGAATGTGGTTACAGGAAAATAATCAACAATGGTCCAGTAAAACGTTAGCTCCTAGGTATGAACTTTTACTCATTTACCAGCCTAATAAACTGTACTGTAGCTTGTCAAACCATTAAAAAAAAAAACCTGAAGACTTTCCCATAAAGGAAAACCTCGCAAAAAAATTTTTTTTTTTGAAACAACATAACATTTTTAATTTGTTTATTATTAAGCTTCACTTTATCAATTTAACAATATTGGCATCTGACGTCCACATTCTGTATTTTTTTATTATAGACATGATAACATATTTGAACATGCATCATAATATAAACATGTGATTTGTTAATAGAAAAATTTAATAAATAAAAGTCCTACACAGATGACCTGTTATTACAGATGCACCAATCAGAATCAAGATTTAAAATTTCTTCAGGATGTAATTTTACTAGCTAATTATATCTAGTAGCTAGTGGCTAATTATCACAAAAACGTTCCTATTGTGTCTTGTTTTTTCCCTTCTCTATTTGAAAGCATGTACATACTTTAAGAGTAAAAATTTTCTTTTAGCAACTCCTGGCTGTTTGTGCTTGTAAAGCCATTGTGTCGCTGTCAGGCACAGACTTGTATGTTATCAGTTGTTTTGCAGATGTAACCAAAGAACAAAACTTAAAAACTTGTAGAAAAACCAAGGTGAACACTACTGTATAATGTATTATGTAAGAGTGTGACGCTGAGCGAATGTGACGCGGACGGTTGTGAAGGGGATAATTTGCGAGCCATTACACATTCACTGCTTTCCTGTGGCTTTCAATGAATATTTCATGAATATCACCGAATGCTCCTAAATGACGAGTGTGTTTACTACTAAAACTCATGGAAATTAATGGAACGCCTTGGTTCTCCCAACATTTGTTGGTTAATGTTCCAAAGTTCCTCTGATGAAGCTACGAAAGTTACACTGACAAAACGAGCTATCTACATATATTATGATTTAGTGTTAAAGCTCCACTGAACATAAATCTGTCTTTGTCTTTTAATTAGATTAATGTCTGTACCATCTTTAGGTCTAATGCAAGTTATGTTAGCAAAACTTAAACCGTACATCCATCTTTATAATTAGCATGTGATCTTTAAGCGTTAATTTAAACTCCTTTCTTTGACATGCTGGTCTACTATTTGCATTTAAGGATAATTTCTCACAATGGCGTACTGATATGGTCCTAGCAGGATCTTTTAGTCCTTGAGATATCTCGTATAAAGCTAGGCAGTGGTGCTTTATTCCATTGAGCTTGAACCGATTAGCTTTCAAAACTTCAACTTTCATGTGAAGTAATGTAATTGCAATTCATTGTGACCGTGTCATAGAGTTGGATGTCATTTTGGGAATTTGAGACCGAAGTACAATTTACCCTCAACTGAAGGCGGTGGTGGCTCAGCTGATCGAGGCTCTGGGTTGCTGATTAGATGGTTGGGAGTTCGAACCCTGACACTGCAGGGTTGCCACCGTTGGGTGTTTGGGCAAGGCCCTTAACCCTACTGTATGCCCATATAAAATTACTTAATGGAGATGCAGTCCAGCCTCAATGCCAGCCCCAATCCTAGAGAAATGGGTGGGTTTTTGCAGGAAGGAATGATCCGATGTGAAGCCAGCAAAAGCCCAAGAAAAAAAACTATTTACCCTGACCACTACTTGTAGTACTTCTTTTGGATATTAAATATATTGTTTTTAGGACTTATCAGCAAAGCAGCAGCCAATCTGTTCATCTGTTTATTCGGTGTAGGGTCATGGGGGCCTGGAGGAACGTACAGGACAGTACTGTATGTCGCTGGTGCCAATCTACTGCAGGGCACACCCAATCCACAAACACTACGCAGTACTGTATGCTCATTGAGCAAAAGGAGAACAGGTAAACTCCAGGCACACAGACCAGAAGAGCAAGAATACTAAGCCATCATACTGCCTACAAAAAAAAAAAAACTGACAGAAAAAAATGCCCCTAAATATCCATAGTGTTCATGAACGAGATGAGAGACAATATAGCTCCTCAATTTCTCTTTTCTCAGAATTCCGACTTTAATCTTCAAATTCTTTCTTTTTTCCCCCCAGAATTCTGACTTTTATCTTTTAACTTTAATCAAATTCAATCATACACAGTACGATATGCAGTGAAATGCTTATACGACCGCCAGTGACCTTAAAAAGAATATTAAATAGTAAATATTCATATTTAAGAAATATTCAATTCAATTCAATTTTATTTATATAGCGCTTTTAACAATGGTCATTGTCTCAAAGCAGCTTCACAAAAATGAAAGAAAATTTACAAAAAATTAAAAAAAAAATTTTTAGAAAAGAAAATAATTGGAAGTGTGTATATGTGAGAAAAATGTGTCTAGATAATAATGAGATGAATGAATGAAATGTCTCTGATGAGCACGCCAAGGGTGACGTTGAAGCTTTTATTTATTCAAATAAATATGAATAAAAGAAATACGCTAGAAAAATTTAATTTAACTAGGATAAAAATAGAAATAAAAATAGAAATATGCTGTACATAAAAATAGAAATTAAAATAGAAATATACTGTACAATAGAACATTTAAGAAATTTTTAAAACACAAAATTTTTACTTTTCCTCAGAATTCTGACTTTAATCTTAGAATTCTTACTTTTTCCACAACAGAATTCTAAGTTTTATCTTTAAAACTCTGCCTTGAGAGAAAATTATGTTAAGTTTTCTCTCAAGAAAAAAATTAATCTGTGGAAAAAAAAAGTTAATAAAAAATATGAATAAAAAAATAACATTGTATGATATTTTTAGGACAAAAAGTGACTGGACAAATGGACAAACTTTCACAGCCTTTCCTTGGCTCCGTTTTTTCAGATCAGCAGCAAAAGATTTTAGATGGTATGTTTTCATTTATAGCCAAAGTTTGCTTTGTTACTTTATTTTAGTTATCTTACAAAAACTTTTAATAATACACCACTAAAGTTTTTTTTTGTTTTGCTGATAATAAGCCTTTCGTTGTTGTGTTAGGAATCAGAGTGACCCTTTACTGACTGACCCTGGTGTGGTGCTAATTAGCTAATGCTAAAGCAGCTCATCAGCAGCCTGATAGCGAAGAATAGCATCGCTAATTACAAGGTCGAGGTGGAGGAGTGCAGAAACAGGAAGGGTTTAAACAAGGTGTCCTGTTTATCATGTTAGGTTTACACCCTTACAGTTCCATAGAACTATGGGTAAACAAGCGAAAAGGATTGTTAGCGCGGAGGAGTGGAGGCTTGTCTTGTGTGTTTTTTTTCATCCCTTTAATTAGCTTTTCTCTCTGTAGCACGACCACAATTATCACCGCCAAGCCAAGCGTCTTTCCTGGATGAGGATGGAAAAGAATCGATGATGCCTTGTAATCAAACGATGTGCTCAAAATCTGTTAATTACTTTAACAATAATTAAGTAAATATGCAAATAAATAAATAAACAAGACACGCTGGAGCACACCCAAGTGCTGAAGGGATAAACATTAGCGCTGATCCGTTTCCGAAGGTTGAGGTTTTGATGTGGGGGCCGTGTGTTTTTGGGGGGCTGGCCCAGAGAGCAGCTTCAAAGTTTTGGAAAGCACAAATGAGAGCATGATGGGAATTAGTGGTTGTAATGGAGCTCATTAGCGGACCTGAGATGCACTCGGAGACAGTGATTGTTCTGCTACCTGACCGAGCGTTGCTCTCATAAAGCAGGGAGAGCTTTTGACATGCCGGGTACACAGAGCTAATGAAAACAAGGGCATCGGTCCAGGTGAGCTCTCGGATGGATTTCATAAACCCTGTAGTTACAGGAAACAAAACATTCCCTTTTGTGAAGCAATGAGCATACTGTACAGTCCTAGCGGTAATGCATGGGACTTTAGCTGGTGACATTCATTCATTAATTCATTTTCTATACCGCTTAATCCTGTGTTCAGGGTCGCAGGGGACCTGGAGCCTATCCCAGGAGACTTCGGGCACTAGGCGGGGTACACCCTGGACAGGGTGCCAATCCATCGCAGGGCACACACTCATACACACACACTACGGGCAATTTAGGAACGCCAATTAGCCTAACCTGCATATCTTTGGACTGTGGGAGGAAACCGGAGTACCCGGAGGAAACCCACCAAGCACGGGGAGAACATGCAAACTCCATGCACACAGAGACGGGAATCGAGCCTGGCCGGGGAATCGAACCCAGACCCTGGAGGTGCAAGGCAACAGTGCTAACCACTACACCACCGCGCCGCCTGCTGGTGACATATATTGCTTTATGTTTACCTTTACTACGGGGCTATGGGCTACCAGAAAGCACAGCTGGGCGAACAGAAAACATTTCTAGGCTAACAGGAAGGATCTTTGGCTAAAGGTTTTAAGAGGAAGAACTTCTACGCCAACAATAGGCCTCTTTGAGCTTAAAAGGATATCAAGAAGCATCTCCCAGCAATCAGGAACCATAAACAGAGCTAAGAGGAAGCATTTGTACAGTAGGGTAACAGGAAGCATCTCTGGGCGAGCAAGGCTAATGAGAAGCATTTCCAGGATACTGAAACGCATGGACTAACAGGGCTAATACGCATTAAGTTTAGGCTAATAGGCTGCAATTATGGACAAATAGATCTAACAGGAAGTATACTGTATCTGGGCTAACAGAGCCCACCAAACAGGGCTAATGAGAAGCATTTCTAAGGTAACATGCAGTAGCTAACAGGAAGCATACATGAGCTAATGGCTAAAAGAAAGCTTTTCTACACTAACAGGAGGTACTGTATCTCTGGGCTAACGTTATGTTGAATACTAGAGTCTGATTAGTCAGATGGACATTTACAGATATATTTACAGATGTTTGGGGTGACTGCTAGATGTTTTTTTTTTTTTTTTTAAATCAAGAAAAGATGTTTGTTTAGTTGTTTTTTATTTCTTTTATTCAGAACATTTTCCTCCCTTCAGTACAAAGAAGTTTATTAGCAACAAATGCAAATGACAGAGAAGCCGTTTCGAAGACTACAAGGTCAAAGACAGACTCCTCGATTGTTTGGTCTTGTATTTCTGCATCATTTACAAAATAAATAACAAAAAGTTCCAAAGAAAAATTCTTCTTCTTCTTCTTCTTCTTTTTATTATTATTATGTCTCGATCTCTGTGGTTCCCAATCGCTATTTTTCCGCACAACATCTATCTGGCACATGATTTGCCCTCCTGCGGTCAAGAGGTCATTTTTAACGTCACACGAGGCTGGTCGCGTGTAGCGTGTAATCCATCTTGCTTTCGCTGTTTTCACTCGGCCGTGTAGTTAAAAGAAGAAAAAAAAAGAGGCTTGATCATTAAAGCTCTGCTGTCACTTTTTTTTCAGGGGTTGTAATGCGCTTCTGCGCTAATTACCTCATTATCGCAGATTAGGTTTTAAATTTCATGAGTTCATTAGTGTCTGCGGAGCGCTGCTACACAGGCACCACACGGCGACTCCAGAACAGAACTAACTATTCAAGCAGCGTGGGAGTGGGTGGACTGGATATATGACCTCACATTGGATGCCTTGACACTGGAGATACATTTATTTCTTATTCACTACTACAGATATGACTTAAATTTTTACGTAACTATATTTAAACACACTACTGTATATCTTATGTAAGCGCCGCTTTTTGTTTATGTTCTCCTGTAGTTGGAATCTAAATACTTTATGATTCACGTCTGGAGATGCACCACAGCCGAGCACCTCAGCACCTCGATTTCCGAATCCGCATAAGATCCATTTCATAAATTATTGTTAAAGTGGAGCTTCTGTGTCACAGAGGAAATATCTTATTATTATTATTATTTTTATTTTATTTTTTTGCATATGTGCATTTCTTTTCCATTGAAGACTCCCAAACAGAGCCTAGACACAGATTCCCTAAAAGGAACGAGGTTACCTATGGTACTCATTTCCTGATACAGTACATGTGTACACTATGATACATAGTTCTACTATGGTACATGTTCTATAGTATTGTAGCATGGATTATGTTATAAATGCTTATGAACCATAATGGTAATATTTATATACAGTAGCAAGCTAATAGCTCAATGGATAAGGTGTTTGGCTACAGATCAGAAGATCCGGGGTTTTAAAGTAAATATTACATGCAATACTATGATACTGCCTGTACTATACCCTCCCATACCCTAGTACATACTTACATATTTAGCATGGTACAGTATGCACAAACATGTCATTTTAGATATGTGCTGAACGTTGGTAGCTACTGTGGTACCCAATATGTACCATGGTATTCAGGAAAGCATTGTGGTGCACTACGTAGTACTACTATAGTAGTACTATATACTACTATAGAACCAGAGTAATAATGTGGTATTTGATGGAATGTACTATGGAATGTCTGAAGGCATCCAAAAACTGCATGAATCTCCTTTGAACAGTTGATATTGAGATGTTTCTGCTACTTCTGCTCTGTAAAGACTTCATAACGCCTCTAATCTGAGCTGCTGTTAATTGGTCATTTTTCAGGCTGATAACTCTAAATGAACTTCTCGTCTGCAGCAGAGGTAGGTTTTGGTCTCGTCCTCCTGGGACGGCCTTCATGAGAGACAGTTTCATTATGGTGCTGGACGGATTTTGCAAATGCACTTGACACAATACTGTTCTTGCAGGAACTATTACAGAAAGGCCGACCTCTGTGTCTTACAATAACAACTAACTGGTGTTCTTCTTGTTGTTACGTAATTACCTAATTCCATATGTGTTATTTTATAGTTTTGAAATCCACAGTATTGTTGTAGAATGTAGAAAATAAATCACTAAACAAAAACAAAGAAATTTGCAAGAGACCCCAAACTTTTGAACGGTAGTGTACTGTAGATGTCTGGATTTAAATCAGGCGTGATGGTTTTCTGCTCACCACAGTTAAGAAGTGGTTATTTGACATACTGTAACCTTCCTGAACATTTTTCTCACATTGGCAAAGCACTTCATCCTGCCGCTCAATGGATGCTTAGCTTTAACCTGAAGCTCTTGACATCCATTTGCATCCATTTAGACCATGGTATCTCTTCAATCTGAGTGATGTATTCATATTCAGTTTCATCCTTAATACCTGCCAATGTTGAGCCCATCAGTTGATTTGTAATAAATATATTTATATTCTTTCTGTTTTGGCAATACTTGGAGCTCGCTCTGTTGGACGAACAACCCCGACTCGATCGTAGTGAGCACTTTGGGGTCGAAAAGATACGAGTTGGTAATAAAACCATCTAATGGCCGTTCAATCGACCAGGCTCGTGTTACAAAACGGAGCTGCACGTCACGATAATGCGAGCAGAAGGATAAAGGCAGCAGAAAGCCATATCTTACCTGTGCTTTTATACCAGTGCCTGCTTTCTCTGCATTGAGCAAATATTTATTGATCGTAAGAACAGAAATGGAGGCTGAGTCCAATATAATAGGGGGTAATAAAGCTGTAGCTGCTTCCCTTGTTATAATCTTCTCCATAGTTGTACAAAACACTTGCTTGCACCTTAAAGTATACAGTAACACCATACTAGCTGATCACATGCACATCCATGCTCATCACATAGAGAAACTAGGGACATTCTACTTAAAACTGATTAATCAATATGCTAACATTATTTATATTTGGCACTATTATTTTTATATTATTATTTTTCTTATCTATAGATTATGTTATTTTTTTCATTGTTATGACACTGAACGACATGAGAGTTCTCAAATCTGATTGGTACACCACTTCGAAAAGGAGGATTTTCTCATCAGCGACTACAATTTTTACAAGTGGCTTTCAAGTCAAGCAGGACTATTGATTGTGTGGAATAAGAGACGACATGAAAATAAAAACTCCATTTATATCTTTATATAAAAACCCCCTGCCACACTAATGCACTTATCCCATTGTTTCACTAGCGCTTGGGTACCATCAAGGTAGAAAGATGTCTTGGTACACCAGTTCCATGATGAGACAGCTAAAACGCTGGCCTCCCAGGAACTCCTTGGCCCAAACATGTGGAAATGGCTTGGAGTGAGATCAGGACAGTACAGGGGATGTGGCAGTAATTCCCAGCCGAGTTCCTGTAATGTGATGGAATGATTGTGTGTACACTTCCCACAGACAGACATGTCTCTTTCTTAAGTTTCCCTCAAGTTATCCGTTCATTTTTAAGAACAACGAATTCCACTCGCTGAATGTTCACAGGAACGACTTAAAACCTAAAACAAATGTTTTAAGTGTTTTTTTATTATTATTATTATTATTATTATTATTATTATTATTATTTGTGATAAATCGGGTGGTGGACAAATCCCTGGAATTGATTTGTCATTGTAGAAATGCTAAAATATTACTTTGCGGTTGCTAATTTACTGTAATTATATCTTAGCAAGAAACTACTGTCCGAGCCGCTGTTACAGGAAATCAATCAACACAATCAGAATCAAGGCTTCAACAGCAGTGTGGTATAATTAGACATAATCAACCATTGATTCTTGTTAAACAGTAGGCCTAATGATTTGTATTTGTACGAAATGAGTAAAGTCATTTAATACATATTAATTATAGATGGAAGGTTTGGGATTGCAGTCGTTTCTTTCTTTCTTTCCTTTTTCTAATTATATCTACTCATGTGGGACACGAGCCATTCTTGGAGCAGAGCGGATCTGGTCTTCTCTAGACAGCGGCTTGCATGGAGTTTAATGTGAATATATAACCTCCTGGTAGTCCATTACAGGGCAAATTCGATTTATGAGTTATTACACGACACGTTCGAAGGGAGAGGTCGGAATTATGAAATATGGATCGTTTGTCTTATCTTGGAGAGATGGAGCTATTTGATCATCTCTCATGAGCCATCAATATCACGCTCTCTTTACCCAATGTAAAGTAAACTGCAGCCATAAATATTTGATAAATATTTTGACAGCACTTTTTTGTTGATTAATAATTTGTCGGACATGCGGTTGTAGAAACGTCAGGGAGAATAACAGCACTGGGCCTCTTCCTGGGACATCTAATAGGGCTGGAAACACCAGCTTAAGTTCAGCTGGTTTGTAACAAGGTTTGTGATCTCGGGTGCTTTCATCATCCATCTAATTCCTGCCAAACATTCCATAACAATATAATAATAGTCAATAATAATGTAATAGTCAAAAATTATTTGCCGTCCAACAATCGATAACCGCACGATCCTTGGGTCCAATATCTGTCAACTCTTCCTGACTTCATTCATTCATTCATCTTCTATACCGCTTAATCCTGTGTTCAGGGTCGCGGGGGACCTGGAGCCTATCCCAGGAGACTTCGGGCACTAGGCGGGGTACACCCTGGACAGGGTGCCAATCCATCGCAGGGCACACACACATACACACACTCACACACCCAATCACACACTACGGGCAATTTAGGAACGCCAATTAGCCTAACCTGCATGTCTTTGGACTGTGGTAGGAAACCGGAGTACCCGGAGGAAACCCACCAAGCACGGGGAGAACATGCAAACTCCATGCACACAGAGACGGGAATCGAGCCTGGCCGGGGAATCGAACCCAGACCCTGGAGGTGCAAGGCGACAGTACTACTGTAACCACTGCACCACTGCGCCGTCATTGTTGTTTTTTTATTATTATTTCTTGTTTTCTGTTTTGCATGTTTTTCAGAAATCCTGCACTTCTTCTCCCCCTGCTCCACACATCCACGAACTCGCTGTTCCATGAGCTCCTAAATGGATCACATCCCTGCTGAGTCTCATTCTTCAATGTTACACCTCACTCAGTTGGCTCCTTGATATGTAAAATAAGTTGTTTATCTGCTCCATATCATTAAGCTATCAGTCGAAAGCCTGGTTCGCGCGGGGACGTTGGAGGATAGCGCTCTAATGATCTTTATTTTGTTTGATCTCGGTGGTATTTTTCCCCCCTGACATTCACACATCACCCTTATTCATGTTTGAAGCGTACGCTTTGATGAGCCGCTTTCTGAGATGTTCCCAATGAGTGCCGTGGTCACCGCGTGGGCCGAGTTAATTAAATACTTTATTTGTGTGCGGGAGAAAGAGCGCCGCTCACCGTGGGTAAAAGAGTGCTCATTGTCACAGTGTGTTAACTGCTGCAATATCAGTGCTGGGAAATGTTTGGTTCTTCCTAAATTCCTTTAGATACTGTAGGTGGGTACTGTGTATTTGAGGTATGGTAGGGGTACTGTAGCATTGTACTCAGAGTTATGCGTGACTTCTTGGTTGCTTCTCTAAATATTTCTACTTTTATACACGTTTTTTTTTTTGTTCCCTGTATTTAAGATTTGAGATCACATGACACTGTAATGGTGCACAGGTCAACTTCTTTCAACGAAGTACTTGATGTCTGGTGGCTTACTTCTTTATTTCTATATTTAAGATTTCTACAGTATATTATAATTATATTATAACCAGAGGTGGAAAGAGTAATAAAATTTTGTACTCAAGTACAAGTACTGTTACTTCAGTGAAATTTTATTTAAGTACAAGTAAAGTTACTCTTATAAAAATCTACTCAAATAAAAGTAAAAAGTAGCTCATTAAAAAATTTACTCAGAGTAAAAGTTACCGAGTTACTTTTTTATTTTAATTTTTTTAACAGTGGGGGTGATTCTTTTGCTGAATTGTTTTGCCCTTGGGTGTTTCCATGTTCACTCTTATATTAACAGATTATTGTTTGTTTTTAAATGTTTGCTGTGGGTGTCGATTGTATATTGATCTGGCTCTGCTTTATTTTATTTTTTTTGTTAAATTAAAAAAAAAAAAAACACACACACACACAGCGGGGGTGGGATGAGGCATTCTAGCATAGTTCAAAAAAGATGAGCAGATATAAATCTCAAACTAGTTGTTTTTAACTGAAGGAACACCTTTGCATAATAAAGTGGTCACTTAAATATGGTGTTACGTCCCAGTCTAGGGCCAAACAGCAAAAGAATGGTTCAGGGTTCTATTTTAAACTGTATGGAAATGGTGGTATATGGCAGAAAGAACTAGATCCAATCATTAACTGATGAAATAATGAGGTTTGTATACACACACACACACCAGGAGGAGGATCAGATTCAGGATGGACCCAGGCCAAAATAACAAACAAAATGGTATTTATATTTAGTAGCTAGATTACCTGCAAAAAGAAACAACAACAAAAAAAACACAGAAACAAAAATACAGGTACCTTCCCGGACTCCCTAAACCAAAAACAGTGAAATTATCTACAAATATATACAAAGACCAACCAAACCAAAGGGACAAAGCAATAATCAAAGTCAATTGGAGGCAAAAAGTCAAAACCGGAATACACAACCAAATATCAAAACGCCAAAATCACAACCTCTTTCATCTTTCCCGCGTCTCTCTCCGGTTTATATATGCTCGCGGTAGTCGATGACGTCACTCAGGGCGGAAGCGACCGTGTGGAAGGTCAGGAAGATGCCGATGTCAGAAAACCCGGAGTGGAGTCTGGAGCGGCGCGCGACCAGGACATGATACACACACGCGGCGCAACGGAGCATTTATACAAAGCATAATATTTTCATTATTTTAGCATTTTTATTCATTTATTTTTTACTCAGTAGCGAATATGATTTAAAATGTAGCGAATTACAATACTTCAAACAAAACGTACTTAAGTAAAAGTAAAATTACAGATTTTTAAAACTACTTTAAAAAGTAGAAATACACAAAAAAGCTACTCAATTACAGTAACGCGAGTAAATGTAATTAGTTACTTTCCACCTCTGATTATAATCCATGCTATACTGTACTGTACAAGGGACATTCAAGTCAAGTGAATGTAAAAGCAATTGACATTTACAGAAGACTTCAAACATTCTTGAAGAAGACCGTACCTCTGTGAATGACTGTCAGCCCATTGCAGTCATTCCTGTAAACATTCAGCAAATGGAATGTCTGATCCTGGAAAACTGATAGAGAATTTGTTGCCATAAGAGACTGTCTGTGGGAACTATAGAACATACAATCATTCTCCAACACCACTTGCACATTACAGGAACTCAGCTGGGAGTTATTGCCACATTCCCCAAGTCCTGACCTCACTTCAAACCATTTCCACATGTTTGGACCATTGAAGGAGTTCCTGGGAGGCCAGAGTTTCAGACATAAAGAAAGCATGGGTTCAGCATACTGAGAAACATTTCTACCTTGATGGTGTCCAAGCACTAGTGAGACGCTGGGATGAGTGCATTAGTGTAAAGGGCGTTTTTACTTTCATGACTGTGTTGTTTTATTTTCCTCTCCCAATACTTATGTAAAGTCTTTTTTATGAGTTATGTACGCCTTTGTCAATTTGCATTAGCACCGGAAAACCTGAGGACAGCAAGATTCCTGGAAAAGGGTTAGAGCAGCATTTCCGGCCTCGTGCACCGATAACAATGTTGCCGAAGTATCAATCCGTCAAGCGGCTCGGCGAAACAAGCTGCAATGTTTTATGACTGATGAGATTTATTGTTACGACCTGCTTTGCTCAAATTTTAATCTTGTTTACGAGCCCCGAACGGCAGGAGAAAGCTAAGGGATATCAAAGGTGACAGCCTCATCAAACGTTAAGAAAGTCACACTAAGATGTCATGCTGCTCTAATAAGGAGCTCACATTCTCCGCGCAGGATGAATGGCAGAACCTTCCCGCTGTGGCTAACTCACTCCAAGCGAATAGGAGAAAAAACAAGTAAGACCACTGTTGCTACAGTATGCATTGCATATAAATTCATATCGGCTTGTGTTAATTCTTTTAAATCTGACATCATGTACGATTTAGGCCAGTGGTCAAGCTTTTTCCCCTCGCCTACAAAAAGTACTAGTTTGAGCACCTTTTGTTTCTCCATATTTGATGACGATAAGAAATCTGTTATAGTACAATAGAATTCATTTTGCAAGCCTCCAGCTGAAAGCACACATTACAGCTGAAATACTGTTTCATCATGAATTAAGGTATTTAATAACTGTTACAGTACATACTGCACATACAGTACAATTGTACCTTATTTAGCCAAAGCATGGTATTGGTGCTAAAAAGTGTCTCATCTATGTAGGTGATTTTTCAGATAGGATCATATAACACCATTTTTCATAATACTTAATGCTTCTTTTTTTATTTTTATTATTATTTTTGGGGTTTTTCCAATTTTCTCCCCAATTTAGTCGTGGCCAATTCTTCCCCGTCACTAGGGGGCTCCCACATTAAGGCTACCACTACCACTCAGTCGGGAGGGCAAAGACTATCACGTGTTTCCTCCAAACCGCGTGACGTCAGCCGACCGCATCTTTTCGAACTGCTTCCTCACGTACCATTAGGGGCGGAGTAACACACTCGGAGGAAAGCGCTATCCGCTCCTTCCGCATGCGCGAGCTCACAGACGCCCCTGATTGGCTGTAGAGCTGTGATTAATGTGGGAGCACGAGTACCTCTCATCCCTCCCCTCTGAGAGAGCTCGGCCAATTAGCTCTCTCTATGCCTCTGAGAGGAAAACAGCATCACTCGGGGTTCGAACCAGCGATCTCCGGATGATAGGGTGAGCACTTTACCACTGCGCCACTCGGAGGCTCCAATAATACTTAATGCTTCTTATCTCCCGATCACTGGCGGCCAGTCAATAAGGGGCGCTGGGGCGGAGAAGAATGCTACTTTAACATGTAATTATTTATTTTAATAATGAAATGAAGTCATTTAGGCACAATATTCCGCTGTATTTCTTAATATAATTTATTTACAGTTTTTTTTATCTAAATTGTATTACGCTCATTTTCGTGTACACGGGGCGCCAAACAAACGAGTTTCTATATACAGTAGCACGTAAATTTTGGAAAAGCATATGATTTGAGGCTGAGCTTTCATTGAATTTTTATTAATCATCCTTGGGGTGCAGCACTGTGCGCCCCGAACACTCCCACTTTTGTTCTTAGCGAATCAAAATTGTTTTGAAATATTTGGGCTCATGTGATTGGACCATTCTCAACGGGTCTTATTAATCACTCTCAACTAGTTTTATTATCAGCTAAATATGAGAGAAAATTCTGTAATTTCTTTGCTAAAATACCACTTTGTGATCGGGCGAAGAAAGAAAAACGCTAAAGATCTCGGACCAGATCAACCTGATCTTCTAATTAAGCAGCAGTCAAGTGTTCGCGGCCGGGCTCACACTCGGTGCTGTTCCAGCACTTCTTATGGCTATTTACAGGCGATTATTAAAAGTTTAATTTTAATTTTGTTTGCGCCGCCCCAAAAATAATTGCACCAGCAGCCACAGCTCCCGATGCTTCATTGTTTGTAAATATGAATACACATTTATATTTCTATTAAATAAAAAGAAACATGTTTGCTAAATACAATTTCATGCCCTTTTATGTAGCGTTCATAAAAAAAAAAAAAAATTTAATCTTTCAACGGTCTTAACTGTCAATTAGATGAAACTTGGCCAATTTAGATTTCACATGAAAACACATAAACCTGAAAAAGTGTATTATTGTAAAGTGCAAAATTATTACGATATTGCAACATGAATTTTACATGATTACGGACACTTTTACCGAAAATCTATTTAAACAACAAACTTTTACACATCATATGCTTTTATCAATACTCATAAAGAAATATAAATAATTCACATTTTAAATTCTTATTTATATATATTTTTTTATTATTATTATCTAGTATAACAAAAAAATGGCCATTTTGTGGGCATATACTGTATAAAATCAACTCAGGGCTCTATTCTTGCTCCAATTTTATTCTCTCTGTACTTGCTTCCGCTGGGGTCAATATTTAGGAAGCATGGTGTCTCTTTTCATTGTTATGCAGATGATACTCAAATCTACCTGCCCCTGGAATTGAATAACAAAGGTTTGGATACTCTGCTGGCATGCATAGCTGATGTTAAGGCCTGGATGTCCCTAAACTTCCTTCACTTGAATGAAGGCATAACGGAGATTATAGTCTTTGAATCACCATATGCTACTAGTCCCTCAGGCTTAAATCTTGGACAATTGTCTTCCTGTGCTAAACCAGTAGTGAAGAATCTGGGGGGTTATTTTGATAGTGATCTTAAATTTGACAAACAGATTAGTTCAGTAGTCAAAACCAGTTTTTTCCATCTTAGAATCTTAGCTAAAGTGAAACCATTTCTGTCTTGTAAGGACTTTGAAAGGGTCATTCATGCTTTTATATCAACAAGGCTTGACTACTGCAACTCCCTGTACATGGGTATAAATCAAGCGGCTCTTAACCGACTACAAATGGTACAGTACAAAATGCTGCTGCTAGGCTCCTTACTGGCGTGCGTAAACGAGAGCACATTACCCCAGTTTTAATGTCCTTACATTGGCTACCAATTCGATATATAATTGATTTTAAAGTTCTGTTGCTGGTTTTTAAAACACTGAATGGGTTAGCACCTTTGTATCTATCAGAATTAATATCTTTTCATAACTCCGGACGGTCTCTTAGGTCTTCCAATCAGAGACTATTAAACGTTCCTCGATCTAAATTTAAATCAAGAGGTGACCGAGCTTTTGCAGTTGCTGCTCCAAAACTCTGGAACAGTTTACCGATATCTATTAGATCTGTTTCTACACTGCATGAGTTTACAGCAAAACTCAAAACCCATCTCTTTTCACTTGCCTACAATTGTGGCTAACTGGAATTTGACAGTACTGGTCTGTGCTGTATTTCATGATGTTTTAATATTTATATGTTGTTGATATTTGACCGCCTGTACAGCACCTTGGTCAACAATTGTTGTTTTTAATGGTGCTATATAAATAAAGCTGAGTTGAGAGTTGAGAACTCTCCAAATCCCAATCCAAACGTTTTTAGGGAAGGAAGATTCTTAGATTCTTAGCTTCTTTGGCCCACACATTTTCGATATTACAAATGCAACCATGGGGGGGCGCAATCCAGTGTCTTCTTGTGCCAGTCCGAAGTCTGGATAAATGCAGAGGGTTGTGACAGGAAGGGCATCCGACGTAAAAAACATTTGCCAAATCAATGATGCGAATCAGAAATATAATTTCCATACCGGATCGGTCGCGGCCCGGGTTAACAACGACCGCCACCGGTGCTGTTGACTTACAGGGTGCCGGTGGAAATTGGGCTACTTTTGGTCGAAGAAGGAGAGGGGGAAGGCGTGTTCAAAAGCAGAGAGAGAAGAGGAAAGGCAAGAGTTTTGGAATAAAAGTAGGGACCTTGAATGTTGGGACCATGACAGAGAAGGGAAGAGAGTTGGTTGATATGATGCAGAGAAGGAAGGTGGATATCCTGTGTGTCCAGGAGACCAGGTGGAAAGGTAGCAAAGCTAGAAGCTTAGGATCAGGGTTCAAATTGTTTTACCATGGTGTGGATAGGAAAAGAAATGGAGTAGGAGTTATTCTGAAAGAGGAGTTTGTAAGGAATGTCCTAGAGGTGAAGAGAGTATCAGATAGGGTGATGAGTCTGAAGCTGGAAATTGATGGTGTGATGTTCAATGTTGTTAGTGGTTATGCTCCACAGGTAGGATGTGAGTTAGAAGAGAAGGAGACATTCTGGAGTGAGTTAGATGAAGTGATGCAGAGCATCCCCAGAGGTGAGAGAGTGGTGATTGGTGCAGACTTCAATGGGCATGTTGGGGAAGGGAACAGAGGTGATGAAAATGTGATGGGCAGGTTTGGACTTCAGGACAGGAATGTAGAAGGACAGATGGTGGTGGACTTTGCAAAGAGGATGGAAATGGCAGTAGTAAATACTTTCTTCCAGAAGAGGCAGGAACATAGGGTGACATTTAAGAGCAGAGGCAGAAGCACTCAGGTGGACTAGATCTTGTGTCGACGTTGTAATCTGAAAGAGATTAGTGACTGCAAAGTGTTGGTAGGGGAGAGTGAAGCCAGACAACACAGAATGGTGGTGTGTAAAAAGTGGTGGAAGCTGAGAAAGGAAGAATGTTGTGTAGTCTTTAGGGAGGAGTTGAGACAAGCTATCGGTGGTCAGGAGGTGCTTTCAGTTGACTGGACAACTACAGCCAATGTGATCAGGGAGACAGGTAAGAGGGTACTTGGTGTATCATCAGGTAAGGGAAAAGGGGACAAGGAGACTTGGTGGTGGAATGAGGAAGTCCAGGAGTGTATACAGGGAAAGAGGCTAGCTAAGAAGAAGTGGGACACTGAGAAGACTGAAGAGAGTAGACAGGAGTACAGGGAGATGCACCGTAAGGTGAAGGTAGAAGTGGCAAAGGCCAAACAAAGAGCATATGAGGACTTGTATGCTAGGCTGGACAGTAAGGAGGGAGAGGTGGATCTGTACAGGTTGGCGAGGCAGAGAGATAGAGATGGGAAGGATGTGCAGCAGGTTAGAGTGATTAAAGATAGAGATGGAAATGTACTGACAGATCCCAGGAGGGTGATGGGAAGATGGAAGGAGTACTTTGAGGAGTTGATAAATGAGGAAAATGAAAGAGAACAAAGAGTAGAAGAGGTGACTGTTGTGGAGCAGGAAGTAGCAAATATTAGTAAAAGTGAGGTGAGAAGGGCGTTGAAGAGGATGAAGAGTGGAAAGGCTGTTGGTCCTGATGACATACCTGTGGAGGTATGGAAGTGCTTAGGAGAGGAGGCAGTAGAGTTTCTGACTAGTTTGTTTAACGAGATCTTGGAGAGTGAGAGGATTCCAGAGGAATGGAGGAGAAGTGTATTGGTGCCGATTTTTAAGAACAAGGGAGATGTGCAGAGCTGTGGCAATTACAGAGGTATAAAGCTAATGAGCCATACAATGAAGCTGTGGGAAAGAGTAGTGGAAGATAGGTTAAGGGCAGAGGTGAGAATTTGTGAGCAGCAATATGGTTTTGTGCCTAGAAAGAGTACATCAGATGCAGTATTTGGTTTGAGGATGCTGGTGGAGAAGTAGAGAGAAGGTAATAAAGAGTTGCATTGTGTCTTTGTAGATTTAGAGAAAGCGTACGTGCCGAGAGAGGAGCTGTGGTGTTGTATGAGGAAGTCTGGAGTGGCAGAGAAGTATGTTAGAGTGATGCAGGACATGTATGAGAGTTGTAAGACAGTGGTGAGATGTGCTGTAGGTGTGACAGAAGAGTTCAAGGTGGAGGTGGGTCTGCATCAAGGATCGGCTCTAAGCCCCTTTTTGTTTGCTCTAGTGATGGACAGGATGACAGATGAAGTTAGACAGGAGTCTCCATGGTCTATGATGTTTGCAGATGACATTGTGCTTTGTAGCGAGAGCAGGGAACAGGTGGAGGAAAATTTGGAGAGGTGGAGGTATGCTCTGGAAAGGAGAGGAATGAGGGTTAGCCGCAGCAAGACGGCTACAGCAACAGTGAGGCTACAGGGAGCAGAGGTAAAGAAGGTGCAGGATTTTAAGTACTTAGGGTCAACGGTCGAGAGCAATGGAGAGTGTTCAAAGGAGGTGAAGAGATGAGTACAGGCAGGTTGGAATGGGTGGAGAAAAGTGTCAGGTGTGTTGTGTGATAAAAGAGTATCAGCGAGAATGAAAGGAAAGGTGTACAGGACAGTGGTGAGACCAGCAATGCTCTACGGCTTAGAGACAGTGGCACTGAAGAAAAGACAGGAGGCAGAGATAGAGGTAGCAGAGCTGAAGATGTTGAGGTTCTCTTTGGGAGTGACAAGGATGGATAGGATCAAGAATCAGTTCATCAGAGGGACAACACATGTGAGATGTTTTGGAGATAAAGTCAGAGAGGCCAGATTGAGGTGGTTTGGACATGTTCAGAGGAGAGAGTGTGAATATATCGTAAGAAGGATGCTGAGGTTGGAACTGCCAGGCAGGAGGTCTAGAGGAAGACCAAAGAGGAGATTTATGGATGCAGTGAGAGAGGACATGAAGTTAGTTGGTGTGAGAGAAGAGGATGCAGAGGATAGGGTTAGATGGAGGCAGATGATTCGCTGTGTCGACCCCTGAAAGGGAACAGCCGAAAAACAAAAAGAAGAAGAAGAAGATTTTCGATATTACATACTGTATATATATGAACACAATCAGATAACAAACCAACGAGAGAAAGTCACAAAGACAGGACTAAGGCAGAAACGAGACAAAAGCATGTCGAGTATTTTTTAGCACTCTGTCCTCTTTAATTGCCAGTTCGCTCATGGAAATTCTCTTAAAGTGCTGAATTCACTTTAATGACAAACAGCGAATAAATGGCGCTTCTAAGGACAAACAGGAATAATTGCTGTATAATTCTGCTCTCAGCAAATACTTGAATTTGGTCTGTTTTCTTTAAAATACTTAGAAAACTCAGCAACCTGATATGTAAGTGGAAGCTATAGTTCAGGTAGTCATGCTGTGTATAACAGGCTTTTTTCCGAGCTCCACCATACTGACCAACTTTTAAACTTTTTCGTCCCCTTACGAAGAGTGTACATAAAACGGATAAGTATCTTATAATATATTTACTCGAAACGCGTGTTATATCGTTAAGTTTTAATTGTTTTGCAGCACACCGCTTTTAGCCGGCATTAGCATCGCTAATTAGCATTAGCATCGCTAGCCCGGCTATCACGTTTGTTTGTTTGTTTGTAAAGTTTGTTTTCACTTTCTCACACCGATTATTTTCCGTGTTTAGACACCATGTCGGTTGTGATTCTGCCTCTGAGTGCAGGTGAGGAGACATTGGAGCTGCACTCGGTGGATTTGGAGGTGGAGGCCGTGGAGAAGCTGATCCGTGAGCTACAGGTGAAGCTGGCCCGGTTACAGCAGCGGAAAGCCACGCTGGAATCGACGCGGACCGACACTCACCTGTCCCAGGTAAATTCTCGGCATGAGAATTCTCCTACAACCTCAACCCCGCGTGTTTCTCTGCCCAGGTCCAACACACCAAGGACGCATCCCGCCCAGTGTTCCTACACCCCGGCGCCGGGATACCACGGACCCTGGATACAGCAGCAGCGGAAGAAGCACGCCAAGCCCCGGGCGAGGACCTCTCCACCACCACCACCCGTCTTCGACATCTCGACCCAAAACCGCTTCGCTCCTCTCCGCGAGATGGCACACGACGTCCTGGTCATCGGAGACTCCATCGTTCGTCACGTGCGTGCTACCACAGCTAAAGGTAAGGTGCACACACGCTGTTTACCTGGTGCACGTGTTCTTGATGTTGCTGCACAGGTGCCTGCTGCCCTGAGGAGGAACATTGGAGCTGTGGTTCTTCATGCCGGCACGAACGACACCAGGCTGAGGCAGACGGAGATCCTAAAGAAGGACTTCAGGAGCCTGGTCGAGAAGGTCCGCAGCACATCACCCACGACAAGGATCATCGTATCTGGACCGCTTCCCACATTTCAGCGAGGAATCGAGAAGTTCAGTAGATTATTTGCTTTTAATGAATGGTTACAATCTTGGTGTCAACAACAGAAATTACGCTTTGTTGATAACTGGAATGTTTTCTGGGAGCGTCCTAGGCTCTATCACACCGATGGCCTACACCCTAGCAGAGCTGGAGCAGCGGTCCTCTCTGACAACATCTCCAGAACACTACGAACCATCTGACTGGCGGTAAGTCATACTGTAGATTCCAAACATATTAGACACATCACAACTCACCGTAGTGATAGACGAACACACATAGCTTGTCCTATAGAAACTGTGTCTGTTCCCCGAATACTGAGAAAAAAGAATAAATTTGTTAAATTTGCCCGAAGCAATCTGATAACCATAAAACCAGAAAAAGGCAAAATAAGTAGTCAAAATCCACCTCTATAGTTTGGACTACTCAACATTAGATCCCTTGCGCCTAAAGCACTTATTGTTAATGAAATTATCTCAGATTATTGCCTTGACGCACTCAGTCTCACTGAAACCTGGCTTAAACCAAATGAATATTTTGGTCTGAATGAGTCTACTCCGTCAGGATATTTCTATAAGCACGAGCCCCGTCTAATTGGTCGCGGTGGTGGTGTCGCCACTATCTACAATGATGTACTCACTGTTACCCAGACAATAAGGCCCAGGTTTAATTCATTTGAAGTGCTTATCATTAATGTTGCATTAAATGAAATACGTAATAAACCCTTGCTATATTTTACCTTGGCCACCGTGTACAGACCCCCGGGGCCATATGGCGATTTTCTTAAAGAATTTGGACATCTGCTATCAGACCTATTGGTTAACTCTGACAAAGTGTTGATAGTAGGAGACTTTAACATTCATGTAGATGATGCTAACGACGCTTTAGCACTCACATTTATGGATTTACTAAATACCTTTGGGGTTAAGCAAAATATAATTGGAGCAACTCACCGCTTTAATCATACGCTAGATTTAATTATATCCCATGGTATAGATGTCTCTAATATAGAGATCATACCTCAAAGTGATGATATCACAGATCATCACCTCCTGACATATACTCTACCTGTAGAACAGATTAGCTGTGTCTCCCCACGCTATCAATCTGTTAGAAATATGAATCCCACCACTAAAGACAGATTCACAAGTAATCTGCCGGATCTGTCCCAATTTATTATTAGACCCCTAAATGCAGATGATCTAGATGAAGTGACTAGCAGCATGGGCACTATTTTTACCAGTACATTAGACACTGTTGCTCCCATCAGATTAAAAAAAGTCAGAGATAAAACATTGGCACCGTGGTACAACAGTCATACTCGCGCCCTAAAGAGAGCAACCCGTAACCTCGAGCGAAAATGGAGGAAAACTAAATTAGAAGTTTTTCGAATTGCGTATAAAGACAGTATGTGCAGCTATAGACAGGCTCTAAAAACTGCTAGGACCGAGCATCTTAGCCAGCTGATAGCAAGAAACCAAAACAATCCCAGGTTCTTATTTAGTACAGTGGCTCGCCTAACAAAACCTAAGATGCCCGCAGAGAGTATCCCATCACAGTTTAGAAGTGAAGACTTTATGGACTTCTTTAATGAAAAAATCAATAATATCAGGAAGAAAATAATGGAGGTTCAACCTCTAATAGTATCTCACGATCCAGTTCAGCCTATAGCTTCACATTTAGATTTTCACTGCTTTACAGGTATAGGACAGGAAGAGCTGTATAAACTCATCACCTCGGCTAAATCAACAACGTGCCTGTTAGACCCAATCCCAACCAGATTTTTAAAAGAAGTGATGCTTACGGTTGGAGAGCCACTCCTAAACATTATTAATTCTTCATTACATCTAGGTCACGTCCCTAAACCTTTCAAGTTAGCAGTTATTAAGCCGCTTCTTAAAAAATCTAATTTGGACGCGAATGAAATAAAAAATTACAGACCGATTTCAAACCTCCCGTTCATATCAAAAATACTAGAAAAAGTAGTATCAGCTCAAATTTGCACATTCTTGCAGGATAACAACATCCTTGAAGAATTTCAGTCAGGTTTCAGGCCCCATCATAGCACAGAAACTGCACTAGTTAAGATTACAAATGACTTGTTTTTAGCTTCAGACCAAGGCTGCATCTCATTGCTAGTCCTGCTCGATCTTAGTGCTGCATTCGACACTATAGATCATAATATTCTCATAGATCGCTTACAAAATTATATAGGTATTCAGGGACAGGCACTAAAATGGTTTAGATCTTACCTGTCTGATCGCTACCATTTTGTAGATCTAAATGGAGAACCGTCTGGTATAATGCCAGTGAAATATGGGGTCCCACAAGGGTCAGTTTTAGGACCTCTGTTGTTCTCAATATACATGCTTCCCTTGGGTAACATCATTAGAAGACATGGGATTAGTTTCCATTGTTATGCTGATGATACCCAATTATATATCTCAACTAAACCAGACGAAATACCTAAGTTGTCTAGATTAACTGAGTGTGTCCAGGACATAAAAGATTGGATGACCAATAACTTTCTTTTATTAAATTCAGATAAGACAGAGATATTACTTATTGGCCCAAAAACCAGCACACAACAGCTTTCACAATTCAGCTTGCGCTTAGAAGGATGTACTGTTATTACCAGCTCAGCAGTAAAAGATCTGGGAGTAATATTAGACAGTAACTTGTCTTTTGAAAATCACATTTCAAATATCACAAAAACAGCCTTTTTCCATCTTCGAAATATTGCTAAACTTAGGAACATCTTATCCGTATCTGATGCAGAAAAACTAGTTCATGCATTCATGACCTCCAGACTGGACTATTGTAATGCATTACTAGGTGGTTGTCCTGCATCCTCAATAAACAAGCTTCAGTTAATCCAAAATGCAGCTGCCAGGGTTCTCACTAGATCCAGAAAATATGATCATATAACCCCAATATTATCATCCCTGCACTGGCTACCTGTTCAGTTTAGAATAAATTACAAAATAGTATTACTTACATACAAGGCTTTAAATGGTTTAGCTCCCACATACCTAACCAGTCTTCTGATACGCTACAATCCACCACGCGCCTTAAGATCACAAAACTCCGGACTTCTGGTAGTTCCCAGAATTTCAAAATCTACAAAAGGGGGTAGGGCTTTTTCATATTTAGCTCCAAAGCTTTGGAATAGCCTTCCAGACAGTGTTCGGGGAGCAGACACGGTTTCTCAGTTCAAAAGTAGACTCAAGACGCATCTTTTTAATCTGGCATACACATAACTCATCCCAGTACTCATACTCCAGTACACCTATACCGAATGGCAACTACGCTAATTCTCCCCATCTGTTCTGTATTTCTCTACCCATCCCGAGGCATCGGGAGATTTTGCCAGCTTCAGTAGACAAAGGTTGACCCTGCGAGGTTCCTGAGGCATCCAGAGAAGGACCAGCTCCAACTGGATTCAGCTTTATGATGGTTGGAGCTACACATGCTGCTCCTGTGCTTCCAGTGATCCAGACCTCATCTGCCCTCTACACCTACTGACTCGTCCCTATGCTGAACTGGTCTTCATGACAATTTAAATAATTTCTGTCATATTGAATTTTCACCTGCACAACACACAAGATGTTATATCATTTCTATCTGTTTTCGCCCAAATGAGGATGGGTTCCCTGTTGAGTCTGGTTCCTCTCAAGGTTTCTTCCTAATGCCATCTCAGGGAGTTTTTCCTTGCCACCGTCGCCGTCACCCTTGGCTTGCTCATCAGAGAAATTTCATTCATTCGTCTCATTATTATCTGCACATTTTTCTCACACATCCACACTTCCAATTATTTTCTTTTCTATAATTATTATTATTATTTGTTTTTATTTATTTATTTTCTATTATAATTGTATTTATTTATTTATTACTTTATATAATTATTCTATATATATATATATATATATATATATATATATAATATATATTTTTATTTATTATTATTTTTTTTTTTTTGTTAAATTTCTTTAATTTTTGTGAAGCTGCTTTGAGACAATGACCATTGTTAAAAGCGCTATATAAATAAAATTGAATTGAATTGAATTGAATTGAACTGCCTTCTGTAGTGTCTGTCTTTATATATATTTTTTTAAATTTATAAATTTTTTTAAAACCTTTTCCACTTTTACATTATTTCTTGTGAAGAGTAAGTCCTAGACTACATTGTATATGCATTTAAAAATGAAGCGCTTTGTGTTTAAAGGAATAGACAAATTCAATTAAAGTTAACAGATTTCACACAGCTCGGTCGTTCATCTCAAATATCAGTCAAAACGTCTGTTTTCCCATGCTGCTCCTGTCATATTCACACTACAGTATATTTTTAATATAATTTTCCACTTTTAAACTTTTGTTCTCCCCGTGCTTGGTGCGTTTCCTCCGGTTTCCTCCCACAAACCAAAGACATGCAGATTAGGCTAATTGGGATTCAGAAATTGCCCGTAGTGTGTGAGTGAGTGTAGGGGTGTGTGCCCTGTGATGGACTGGCACCCTGTCCAGGGTGTACCCCACCTCGTGCCATAAGCCTCCTGGGATAGGCTCCAGGTCCCTGCGACCCTGAACACAGGATAAAGACATTGAGTAAGTGAAGTTTATTTTAATCGCAAATGCAAATTCTAGCTTTAGTTTATTTTCTTTCTTTTTTTGTTTTGTAGTGTAATTCTGTTTTCTGTGTCCCAATTTTCTTTTCTTTGTTTTAGGTCACTGATAGTCATTTATGAATTCCACTGCATCTCATGGTATAGGTACCCTGGTAGACTGATGGTACCAGTACAACAGTATTTTTGACAGTACCATGGTATTTATTTGCTGATGCAGCACACACTATGGTATATAGTTCTACTATGGTAAAATGGCACATGTACTATAGTATGGTTCTGTAGTAACACATTCCAGAATGGTGTCAAAATGTTTTTTTTAAACTGCTCTCATCAAGGGTCACCACAGTATGCCACCTGGTCCACACACAACTTGGCAAAAGTTTTATGCTGGCAGACCCTCCTGATGCAACCCTCCCATTTGTCTAACTGGACTAGGGACCAGCATTGCATGCAGTGGCTGGGTAGTATGGGGTGAGTGTAGGTTTAAAGGTACAGTATAGCCCAAGGACCCAACAGTGGAACCCCTTAAATAGCAGGGCTCCAACCTAGACCCTCCAAATAACAACCTAGTGCCTTGGCCACCTGAGCCATCACTACCCCCGTGTTAATGTACCATACAGGTAATATATTTACAGTATTGTACCATTTTGTTGATGTAACATTAAATAAATACCATGATGTAAGTTAAAATCCATTAATACCACATACAATACTATGGTACTACCTGTACTATACTATACTAGTAGTATTTACTAACATACCACATACTGTATGGGACCGTATGTACTGTAAATACATACCATATTAGATACCTGATGATTTTAGCTAGCCAATTGTATTGTGATACACACCATAGTACTACAACAGTACTCACTGGTATCACCATGATAAAGTCCGAAGTACCATGGTAATACTGCAATATATTATGGTATGTACAATAGTTAACATAGTAAAATTTATTGGTTGTGTGTGACGAATAAAATTTGAATGAATGGATTTAAAGGCCTAGTGTGGTTAACAAGTATTGTCACTGGTGAATGTCATTTCTAACACTATGACACACTTATCTACAGTCATCTACAGTATCAACGCTATCAAAAAAGTAGTAACCTTGTAAGTTACTTGTTAGCTACATTTGCACTGTGGATTTAAAATGAAATATATAAATGCTAAATAGCAGAAAAGTCTGGAATGATTGTCTAAATTTGAGGTAAGCCATGACGCTATGAAGAAATAACATATCAAGGGTCACTCATATAAGGAAACTGTTGCGTTTTGACCAAGCCGTTTATTTCTTATATTATGGTTTATCCTTTATTTGTTGACAATTTTAGCCTCGTTCTGCCATTTAAAAAAAAATAAATAAATGAAAAGCTAACTTTTTGTGACAAACGTGTCTTGGCTGACCAACTACGTTTTCCCTTTTGACCAAGCTATCCCTTTAACTCGTCTCAATACCTATAAAAGCTGCACCTGGCTGCCGTTTTTAAGCTCATTTACCGTCCTTTTCATTTTAAAGAGAAGCTCTTTTCCCTTTTGTGTGTGGTATGAGATTAGAGTCCCTATTCACTTTTTCTTAATCTACTGTTTGCCGCATGGATTTCCACAAAGCAGCATAAAGGAGTGGGGGGGGGGGGTTGCAGTACCTCGGACAGCGTACTATTTGTTCAAAAGCAGAAAATTAAAAAAAATACAAAAAAAGAGAAAAAGGAAAGACAATGGTCTGTTAGACAGCTGTTTGCTAACCCTGTGAATTTGGAGCATTACAGTAATTCCTAAAAGACAAACATTGAAAAAAAAAATGTTGTTCCAGTGTCACTGACAGCATATAAATCTTCGATACTGCACAAAAAGCATCGCACCTCCGGGTGCTGAGAGGGTTGTAAAAAATTATGCCAACAGCTAACAGATGTTTGTGGTCAGAGGCCAGATACTTCAGGGCTTTTCAGACAATCTAAGCATTGAGGTTCTTGTTATGCAGTGTTAGCATTTATGTACTGATTTATAAATGAGCATTTATGGATCAACTGTGGCACTCAAGGGTAATTCCACATACAAGGCTTTTTTGTGATTCTTTGTTTTAAACGGTAAAAATAGAATTGCAGATCTTTTTTTTTTTAGATATAACTTTTTTGGTGGCTCTGTTACCACTTTCGCTACCGCTTTCCTCATAAACCAGGACTTGTGATGACATTTCTAGTGAATGAAGCCATACTGTAAACACGATTGACATTTACAGAAGACTTCAAGCACAGCACGGTGATGAGACTCTTAGCCGCAGCAAAACATTTTAATTTCACAAACATCTTAAAGAAGGCCACATTGTCCCTGAATGACGATCCCGGCCAAGGTGGATTAGACCCCACTGCAGTCGTTCCCAAGAACAATCAGCGAATGGAATCCCTGATCCGTGAAAATCGAGTCGCCAACTTACTGTACACACAATCATTCACTAACACCACTTGCACATTACAGGAACTTGGCTGGAAGTTATTGCCACATCCATTAAAGGAGTTCATGGGAGGCCAGCGCTTTATACTGTACTGTATGTGAAGCAGCCAGTCTGATCATGGCTTTGATGCATTTAGAAAACTTTCAACTTTGATGGTATCCAACCACTAGTGAAACACTGGGATAAGTGCATTAGTGTAGCAGGGGATTGTATAGAGAAATAAACTGAGTTTTTACTCTCACAACTGTGTTCCCTTATTGTCCACTATCAAAAGTCGCAGTTTCACACAATTTCACACAGTTTCTCACACAATGTGTCAGCACTTTAGTTCTTTCATCTTTCCTGCAACCACCTCATTTATACACCTCGCTCTAACAGATAACGTAATCACACCTGTCGGTTTGTAGAGACGGTATCGTGTAACTGCACTGCATTCTGGGTTTTTGAGTTCAACAACATTTCCTTTATCAACATGACGATGAATGTTCTTGGAAAACAGTGAAAGGAAAAAGAAACTGTTTGAGCACAACCTCAACAAATCAGACCCAGAATCAGCACATATACATCAAATATTTCAAAATCGACATATTTAACTTTTTTTTTTTCTTGTCTGACACAATTGCATAAAAAGTCATAGAGTTTTCTGGCGGTTCAGATGTTGTACTGCGCATATGAAAGTTATATCCATTCTTGGGGGGAAAAAAAACCTTTGAACACCGTGTAAGATTAGATTTGGTTTGTGTGAAGGAAATGCAGTTAGTGCATGAGAACGATTCTTCAAAGTGCACGGAGTAAAAAGCCTATCCCGGCTCTGTGAAAGGGATCCAGCCGAGGACATCAAGCACTCAGCAAAACGGATCTCTGTATCTCCCGCATCTACTTCGAAATGATGTCATTCCTCAGCTCAAGTGGAGATTGAACCTCGCGAAATATGCAACTTAGCCAATATGCTATACAACACCACATTGTTACATTGCGGTATATCGTGTTCATCTATAAGGTAAATCAATCACTGTGTGGTTTCACTGCGCAGTGCTTCACTTACTGCAGCTAGACATTTGGCATTCATGTTGGTAAGTGCATGAAGCAAAGTTACATTTCAATACATTGCAAGCTGATACAGATCCTACAGTATATACGATTTAAAAAAAAATTCTTCATGTTACTTACAACATGCATACATATTATAAACTTTTTACCCTCTTAAACTTTCACAGTCTGCCTGTAGGTCAACATTAACATTCCTCACCCTTGTAACTACTAGTACATAAATAATTCATGACATGCTTACTGTATAATATGCTGTAGGATGAATAACTGAATAATATGTTCAAAAATTTAGGGATCTAGTGAATAAATAAATACCTTTTATTTTAATAAACCATCAGTTTTTACACCTTCTCCACTGGTATAGTTACTGCTGTTTGCTACAACTACAGTACCAACATCAAATTAGTTGCTAATCAGCTCCTTTTGGTATAAAATTGACTTTTAAATACTCGTTAGTTTGGTTCTATAAACCCAGGGTATTCACCAGAAGCAGTGAGATTGACCTGGATTAGTTCTTGTTTATGTGAATGTAGACTTGCAATTCCTTCCAGCAAAGTCCTGCAGTGACCATTAGGTGCAATAAATACTGCCACCATTTATTCCTAAAATCGCACCTGGTTCTGAATAACGAGGCATCCTGAACATACATATGTAACTAGACTTCGATTTTAGCCCTCTTAACCACCAGGGATGATAAGAATCAGCTGAACTGCAAAGAATCCAACCATCTTTTCCTAGAATCTAGTTGCTGCAGCTTCTGTTGCTCGCGGTTCACCATAATCTTTTAGATAATCAGTGGTGTCAAAAGTATTCACATTCATTACTTGAGTATAAGTATAGATAATAGGGTTAAAAAATACTTCTTTAGAAGTTGAAGTATCAACCCAAGCTTTTTACTTAAGTAAAAGTTTAAAAGTACTGGTTTCAAAACTACTTAAAGTATAAAAGTTAAAGTACTGTGAGGGGCGACAAAAGCATTAAGGTCTCACTTTCTGATGATGCGATGGGGGGGGGGGGTGCGTTGTGTGCGTTCTTATCATGCGACCGGGGGGGGGGGTTGCGCGTTCTGATCATAAAAATAGAGTAACGAGGCTATTTTTAAAATGTAAGGAGTATAAAGTACAGATAATTGCTTAAAAATGTAAGGAGTAGAAGTAAAAAGTCGGCTGATAAATAATTACTCCAGTAAAGTATAGATACTTAAGTAAGATACCAAAATTTCTACTTAAGTAAGGTAACGAAGTATTTGTACTTCGTTACTTGACACCTCTGTAGATAATGTATGGCACAATATCATGTAGGACTGTTAGCACAGGAAACAGGAAAGTTTTTTGTCAATAAGGTGTCATTAAGGTTCTAAGACCTGGAGAAGGTCTATGATTCAGGTAGGATCAAGGTGTATATACTACATAAGGTCCATGAGCAGGACAAGCAACCCGGGGACTGATGTTCTGTTTAGACAGGAAAGATCTATCCTGATCCCTAATACAGTACATACTGCACTGTACATACATCAGATATAACAAATTAGAGACCAGGCACAATAAGAATACAAAATACACCAGAAGAGGTGCAAATTCCACCGAAGCATGCAAGTTGAACTTTCTAATATGCACCCTTCCTTGCACTGGTTCTTAAAGATGCTCTTGATGTGATTTCATGACTTAATTTAGACCCTATACAACTCTCTTACCCCTTTCAGAAACGTCATACATTTTGTAAGCTTGCAAATGCCATTAATGGTGCTATGGGTGTGGGGATGGGTCAGGTTATTGTTAAATTCAAATGTGACTGTGCCAAAGATATAAATTGGACCCTGGTATAAAGACAATGCATTTTTGAAATTACAGTAGGAAGTTACCTAGATCCATTTAAGAAGTTGGACACCATTTGTGGAACCACCAAAAAGTATCAACACCCAGGAAAATCATGTAAAACTAGACTTTGTTAGTTTTACGTGATTATGATATGCAAGACGTAAATAGTCCTCCATAGTTTTCATGATAAAACATATGTACCAAAATTTGTTGCCATAAGGGGGTCAGGTTCTTCTACATCCAAGGATGGACTGTGCCAGAGACAAAAAATTAGACCCTACAAAACTCTCCTACTCGTTTCAGAAAAGTCATAAATTTCGTAAGCCTGCAAAAGCCACTGATGGTGATGTGAAGCACTTAAAAACCTTTAGTGTACTGTAGATAAGGTTCTCCATAAAAACGAGGCATTTTTTTAATTAGGAAGTTACCCAGATCCATTTAAGATGCTGGACACCATTTGTAGAACCACCAAAAAGCATCAAGACCAAGGTTTCAACTAGACTTTGTCAGTTTTAAATGATCACTACATGCAAGAAGTGAATAGCATATTCCATAGTTTTTACAGTATAATAAAATGTCAGGTTGTATAAGGTAAATCTGATGAGAACTATATCATGGCTGACCCTGTGCTCTGACTCTGGTTTTCTAACATGCTGAGATATCAAAGAAAAGAATTTCAAAGAAAAGACTGGTAATGAATGAAGAAAAAGGTCGAAAAATCGACCTAGTACCAACCTGATCAACCGAGGATTTCTCAAAGATGCTTTTATGCTGTTCGAGGATCTGTCAAGAGCAGGCCTTATTTAAAAGTTTCAGGAGTGTCACCTTAGCCTAAGAACTAGAATAAATTATCTTCATCAGCTTGATTATTTTGCATTTGCAGACAGGAGCCCGTTTTTAACCATGACTAATAAAAAAAGATACACCAGATTCTCCCAGATTCCATTCCAGTGGTCTTGAGAGGGGCTAAAAAACTGTCATCTCCATATCAGAGGAGCTTCTGTTTGAGGCAGGAAGAGCTGTCCAGTCTCCTGCTGCCTTGATGATTTCTTTGGCAGTCATGACATTGACTGAGCAGTCCAACACGTGGCAACCTTTCTGTGCAGGTATGAAAAACTTGAAGGATTGAGGTTGGTTTTTGGATAAGCAGTTGAAGATGGATGGATGGATGGATGGATGGATGGATGGATGGATGGATGGATGGATTTTGGTCAAACTGGGGGGGAAGGTGGAGTCATGGAGTCACTCTAGATTAATGTATGTCTGAAACACCCCACCACAATGTGCATAACCCAGAACAATGTGGTATAGAATTCAAAAGTATACAATACAGATTTGTTTGCTTGAGCTTCTTAAGAAAGAGAAATTGTCCATGACCATGTTTAAATGTCTTCTCTTTTTGCGGAATCACAGGATTTTTCTTTTCTTTTCTGGACCGCTAAGCTTGTAATGGTTCAGAAAAAAGGAATATGCATGCACTGAACAGCATGGCTTTGACTAACGGAAATTGCCTAATCAAATTTTAATTGTGTTGTATATACAGATGGCTGCGAGCATAGCCAGGGAGACCATTTGTTTGGAAAGGCTGAATAAAGGCAGCCTAGCATAAAAACGCCTATTCTAATCAAGAATCCCCCATTAATTTTCTGACGAGCCCAAATTAACACTTCAAATGCACTGTGATCTGCGAGAGACTTGAAATTTGCATTAACAATAGTATTCTTCTTTTCAAATTTTTTTTCTTTCCCTCCCAGATTCTATTCATCCAGCTTGATTTGCGCTAAAGTGGGTGTCAATTCCAGCAGCATGAAAGTGGATAGAAAGATCTTTTAGAAAGAAAATGCTCATTGATCAACGAGTGTGCTTGGGAGGGCGGTCAAGCCTGCGGGCCTCTAGCATGAAAGAATCCATCACTATTGGCACCTGCGACTGATTACCACTGGGACTATGAACATTTTCTAGACCTGCAATAGAGAAAAAAAAACGTCACGCTGTGTTTACTAGCGCATCGCTCAAGACTGACAGGACGTCACGTGCGTGTCAGTTTTGAGTCACCTTAGCTTAAGCTGCGGAGCTTGACTGCTAGCGTCTAATTCTTCAGGACACCGTGTTTTATGGCACAACATCTCTGAGACATTTAAAACGAATAAGAAGTCATCTAAACGTGCAAAAGTTGCTAATAGCAAATAAAAGCTGGTGAAGACAGATTAGCCACATGGCCATTAATCAGTCTGACACTAAAATTAGCGTCCATTTATCACTAGTTTGTTTAGCATTTTTAGCTGTGCTGGAGTGGAGTTGATGTAACGTGCAAGTTTTAAATGTTTTAAAAGGTTTAACCTTGTGATTTGCCTCAAATGTATGACTCCAATCCTTTGGTGTCATTTTAGCGCGTTAATATAGAATTCAAGCTTATATTCTGATAAAATTACAAAAGGCTAAAAACGGGCAAAGCAACTATCAAAATTCCTAGTCGTGCTAATTAGCGTTTATGTGTAAAATCCCACATTTTCATAAGCTTGTCCTTTGAATTAGCATGTTTATGTGATAAATCAATTGTAGGAAACAGCACGATATGCTATACAACTATACACCAGCAGTAAAGGAATCACACTACAGTATGTCAACGTCAAGCTTGTGCTTTTTTATACCACTATTCCCAGCTGGAGAGCTAGCAAAACTGTTTTACACATGATAAATAAAGCAAAACATTGTACTTAAAGCTAGTTCTAATGCTAAGGTATGACTAGTTATTTAGGCTAACAGTCACAGCTTTTTTAACATCTTAGCTAGCATATTGTTTATTCCTAAAAACAAAAGAAAACCAGCATGTCTGTTTATTACAGCTAAGACACTGGTTAGCATTCTTTTATTATTAGAGATGTTAGCTTTTTTTTTCTTTGTCAATTTTAACTTAAATTATATATATATATATATATATATATATATATATTTTTTTTTTTTTTTTTTTTTTTTTTTAAATCATTCAGTCCGAATCAGAATCACAAGTCATGCTAGTTTCCTTTTATGACTAGCATTTTTGTATGAAGTGACAGATGAAGTAAGAGTCTCATTTGCTGTCTTGATTCACAAGTTTAGCATCTTGATTAGCATGTTAAAAAGAATTACATATATTTATGGCTTAGTACACTTTTTAATATATATTTTTTTAAAAGTGAATCAAGCCACAATCTTTATTCAGTCCTAAAGCTAATCATGCTAAGTCAAATGCTATCAGTGTGCTTTTAAAAGGGAACTGTGAGGCTTTTTAACCTAGTTAGCCCCAAAACACAGACAATAACAGTTTAATTGGCATCTTAAAGCTTAAATTCAGTGACCAAACTGTTGTCAGCTTGAATCTATTTCTCCCTTTTAATCGACCTATTTTATCAAAGCGAAAACATATTTAGTGTCTGTTATATTCTGATGAATAAAGGTCAACCGAGCACCTCGCAGTTAAGTCATTGTCAGACATGTTCTGTATTTTCATCTAAAATATCTACTGTAGCCCCGATCTATCAACACTGTCAGGGATTTGATATGCAGATTCATCACACTTTAATCAAAAATGCACTGCCATCGATCAAAACAAGCTGCAAAGGATGTGTAAAGGCGCTGGATTGACTCATGCCCCCGAGGAGAGGCATAAACATGTACATACATATACACACACACACACACACACTCTCTCTCTCTCTCTCTCTCTCTCTCTCTCTCTCTCTCTCTCTTTGCAAGCCTAAGACAATTCCGTGTGCTAATTAAAATGCAACTTTATATTTAATGTCCTGATTTAATTGAGATTCAGTCGCTTGCTCACAAGCCTCCAGGGTGCACAGATTCGCAGCTTATATACAACAATTAAATCTAAATAACCTTAATGTTACTTTAATAATAGTAATAACTGAGCCCATTAATGGGGACTTAAAATTCAGTACCAGCTGTGCAACACCAATATGTAAACAGAAGGAGGCAGCCTTGAGCCCCACTTAAACTCAACTGTTGTCATTTCAAGTTTAGGGCATGCAAGCATTTCCACTGTTTTGTTTAAGCTGACGGTGCTTTTACAGGCTGTGGCCACTTTATTAGGAACACCATATTCACTACTAGGTTGGGTCCTTCAGCTGTTCATGGCCAACATCTTGGGAACATTCAGCTGAGATTCTGGTCTGTGTCGACAAAAATCGCGTCATGTAATTGCTGCAGATTTCCATCTCTACTGGATTCAGGTCCATTAAACTGAAGAACTCATTGAAATACCCCGACCTCCTGGACAGACTTGAGCTTACCAGCGTACTGTACAGTATATCAGATGCCTGGTCTTCTGTTGTTGTACTGTATACCATCTGCTTCTCAAATATTATCAAACCAGCCTGTCTGGCAAAGGCATCACAAAAATGGAATCACACTTCCCAAACTCTAGTCAATCTTTTACTAGACATTTAGTTGTCTAGTAGTGAAAGTAAAAAGCTCTTGAGCTGTACCTGCATGATTTTATGCACTGCCCTGCTGCCGTATGATTGGCTAATATTTGAATGAAAAGAGTAAGAGGTGTAGGTGTTCCTAATAAAGTGGCAAGGTGAATTGGTGGTGCATTAAAGCATGCATATATTTTTTATGTGAGTTCGTATAGCTCCATATACCGTAGGTGCTTTTAGAATCCCGTCTAATATCACCACTGAGTACAGTATGACGCTTTTGTTTGAAAAACGGAGAGCACGCCAAGCCTTGCGTGTTTAAACGCAATCAATTTCCTGGTGTGTGGTGACACTCCAAGTCTGTTTATAATGCGGTTGTTGAGGAAATGACATCACCTGACAGCATGCTTCCTTAGTATGCGCTAGGTGTTTGCTATTGCTTCACAGCTGTGCGGATGGGAAGTGAAAACATGTTTTACAGGAAGTCACACGCGTTCTTGTAAGCGCTCAAGAACTCGGGAGATCCCGGCAGTAACACTGGTGTGCCGTCACTTGGCAGATAAACATCTCGATGTTGCTCGAGAATTAAGGCATTTCAAAGAAACCTTTGTGATATCTTTGCATGATCGTGGTTGTCAATGTGCACACACAGATGTTAGGGCAGGAGTGTTTTCAAGGGGGCAAGGGGGATGGGGCTGTTGCTAATTTTACTTCTGTTTACTTTCTCAGTGGCTAATCAGTTGATGAGGCTGAGAACACTGTGAAATCCTGCCTAGTAATTGATCAACCTCTAATTTACCCTGCAGCTTGATGGTACTTCATGGAGTAAGGAGTAAAACACAACAGAACGTGCTTTTACAGGAAAATGATCCTATACTTCGAGTCAGGCTGCATTACACTAGCATGGAGTTGATTGTTTTCCAATAAGAGCATGTCTCAAGTGCTTTTTAACGATCGTGATCAGAATCGATTCAATTGTTGCTAAAAGCCAGGAAAGCCTCGCAAGCCAAGCAAAGGTATACAAATTGTTATTCCCATCCTTCACATCATTTAACCACATCTGGTGTGTGTCGCTTCATAATCTGTATGCCAAAGATGATCTTTGTTTATCAAGGTTTAACACAAACTGTGTTTGAATTATAGGGAACCATTTCAGGCAACCATAAGGACGATAGAGAATACAGGCATCTCAGGCCAGGTGGCTGATTTCATATAAAAGCTTTAGATCCATAAATAACCACAAGAAACAACTTTTATAACCTTTTTTTTTTTATATTAGTGCATGCTGTGAGATTTTTCTCCATCATGAAGGAAATCCAGCAACGTGAAAAGGAATTTGTAATACGACCCCCATTCAAAAAAACTATAAAAATTGGAACAGTACGGAAATTGGCCAAAAAATTTTTTTTTGCCAATTTTCATACAGTTCCAATTTTTTTTTATCCTTGTGGTTTTATATATATATATATATATATATATATTCATTCATTCATTCATTTTCTATACCGCTTAATCCTGTGTTCAGGGTCGCGGGGGACCTGGAGCCTATCCCAGGAGACTTCGGGCACTAGGCGGGGTACACCCTGGACAGGGTGCCAATCCATCGCAGGGCACACACACTCACACACCCAATCACACATTACGGGCAATTTAGGAACGCCAATTAGCCTAACCTGCATGTCTTTGGACTGTGGGAGGAAACCGGAGTACCCGGAGGAAACCCACCAAGCACGGGGAGAACATGCAAACTCTATGCACACAGAGACGGGAATCGAGCCTGGCCGGGGAATCGAACCCGGACCCTGGAGGTGCAAGGCGACAGTGCTAACCACTACACCACCGCGCCGCCATATATATATATATATATTCTTTTTTGGCCAATTTCCGTACTGTTCCAATTGTTTTATATATATATATATATATATATATATATATATATATATATATATATATATATATATATAAAATATGCAATCATCTATAAATTCTTTTCAGCTTGTGTTATATTGAAAACTCTATAACAACACATTTGTTTTTGATTATTTGATGATTTACTGTGCCGTTCCATTTTAATTGTTTGTTGGAAACATGCACGTTTAATAAGTTGTACCATCACCATTTCTATAATAACACATTTGGAGCATTTGGGTATTTAAGACACCATTTGGTCATATTATACCATTTGGTCATATTTAGTTAACCGGAGATTCCCCATTCTTCCAGCATGCAGGTCTTCGCCTGCTCAATTCTACACTTTTCAATTCTACACAATTCTGCACTTCATGATGCATCACAAATATCCCATTGTAGCAGGCCATGCTCTGTGTTTAGCAGCCATGCATGTGGAGTTCGAGCAGTCTGAGTATTTGACGCCTGTGGATAGGTTCGGTGTACAGCTTCCTTAAGCCTGAAGTTTGTAAATAGTGTTAATAGACAAAGCTTTACCAAAGTGATCCTGAGGACAAATCACGATATCCCCTACAGAAGCATGAAGGTTTTTAATACGGATTGGAGATCACGCATATTCACAAGTTGTTTTCGGCCCTTTAGGAGATTGAGATGTTGTATGCTAACATTGGGGAATGCTAACTTGAAAGTACTGGATAATTTCCTGCTGCATTTGTTGGCAAATCAGCAAGTCTTGCTTTCTTCCTCTGAAACTCCTTACTGTATACACCAGGACATTATACTGTAGGTTCACCTTTGTTTCTCATCACCTTGTAATTTCTATTTGCCGCATAGTTATTAGTATTCATTTGTCCCCTGTCCCACCACCAGATTATATTTCCAACAAACCAGTGCACATGGAAATTAATCATCAAATAATGTGTTCTTGTAATGTTTTCAATATAGTACAAGCTGAAAAGACTTTACAGATGAATACCTCCTTTTTGTTTCTATTGCCAGCTTTTCATACTGTCATACATTTTTTGGAATTAGGGATGTATTTTGGATGACAAAAAGTAGGGAGGAAGCATTTCACTGAGCTTGCAATCCTGAAAAAAATAAGAAATTTCCACAAGACATCCTCTAAAAGCGTCACAGCAGGCAATGTTCAGGGAATTCAGGTCCCAGTGATAATTAGGGCTTTGGAGGGGGAAAAAATATATCTTTGTGCTCCCTTATCATTTTTTTTTAAAGAGCTAAAATCTGAGCAAAAAATTTACTACTGTAGCCAGGTACACTTAAACCAATTTGGTCTAGCCAACAAGCAATGTGTGTAGAAACCAGCTAAGCTAGGTAGCAGATCATGTATAGATTCAAAATGTAAGCGGCTTAAAGTTAATCCTAAACCAATCTATTCCAAAGATCAAGAAAGTATTTTAATAAACAACATAAATCCCTGACCATCAGGAGGCATTAGACGATGTCAAATGGATCCTCAGATTTTCTTTAACAAGCTTGTAAGACAGGAAGTAGCACTTTGCTACAAAACATTTCAGTTTCAATTTCTGCCTGCCACATTTCCCCTTTCTTTCGTTCGGGCCTCGTTTATAAGAACACGTTTGACAGCTTTAACAAATGGATCCCTGGCAAAGTGACGCTTTGATGTGTGTGAGTAATGAACAAGGTCCTTGGAGGACAGCTTCTGTACAATCTTAGGGTCTCAGGGTCTGGTTAGACGATTGCCGTGCGACAAGCTGATAATGAAAAGCGCTGAAGAATTGCTACGACACATGCGTTTATGAAAGCGGTTTCACATGAGGAACTGGTTTTTGACGCAAAGAAATTGATATAATGGCACAAGACAACAATCAATCCCGTGGACTCGCTCACATGCTGTGTAAAATTCACTTCATTAGCTAATTACCAGCAGAAGAAAATAACCTTACTGTACACTCCTAGAATTTATAAAACCAGGACTAAGTTTTCACGCTTCCTTTCTCTTCTTCTCTTGCATGCGTTTTTCCATATTCATAACAAATCTGAGACTTTCTATCACTCATGATGCATCATGATATGTTTAGGCTAGGAGCGTGAAAGATAGCAAGATCTCAGCGGACATGGATGAGGCTCTGGCATCTTTTAGAGTTCTGACCAGAATCGTCAAGTAGGTCAAAGAGCTAAGATACGAATGCTAAACATTTTTGCTTCACCACATGACTATGCAGAAGCCAAAAATTGGTTGGTGTATGAGGGGTGACTCTCAATTGCATCTGGAAATTAAATTCATGGAATGGAACGGGGACAAAACCTGAGAACACAGCAAGAAATGATGGCGCAACACTTTTACCCTTTAATAATTACGGAGCACAGTATCTTCTTCGAACATCATATCATATTTTTTTTAATATTGTTTTTACATGCTTAAGGATATTACCAACTATAACATCTCGATATCAACATCACAGGATATATGACCTATATGTCTATATTTTGAAAGCTTAGATTGTCTGAAGATAAACGAGTCTCAGAAAGAGTTTCTCAAGTATACGGTTCACATGTTACAACATATTGTGTGCAGGGACCGCTACCCTATTTTAAATGCCTTCCTGGTGGTTTGATGTAAAACCAGGCAATGTGCTTAAAGAAAGTATCTACGGCCTTGTTCAGACTGTGAGCCCGAATCCAATTTTTGGTATTTCCAGACTGGAATCAGCTTGGAATCAGATGTAGTATGATAATAAAAAAAGAAAGAAAGAAAGAAAGAAAGGTGATTTAAGCAATTTTGAGCATGGCATGGTTGTTGGTGCCAGACAGGCCAGTCTGAGTATTTTACAATCTGCTTAGTTCCTGGGATGTTCACGGACAACCATTTCTAGGGTTTACAAAGAATGGTGTGAAAAGGGAAAAACATCCAGTATGCGGCAGTCCTGTGGGCGAAAATGCCTCGTTGGTGCTCGAGGTCAGAGGAGAATGGGCCGACTGATTCAAGCTGATAGAAGAGCAACTTTGACTGAAATAACCACTCGTTACAACCGAGGTATGCAGCAAAGCATTTGTGAAGCCACAACACACACAACCTTGAGGCGGATGGGCTACAACAGCAGAAGACCCCACCGGGTAGCACTCATCTCCACTACAAATAGGAAAAAGAGGCTACAATTTGCACGACCTCACCAAAATTGGACAGTTGAAGACTGGAAAAATGTTGCCTCGATTTCTGTTGAGACATTCAAATGGAAGAGTCAGAATTTGGCGTAAACAGAATGAGAACATGGATCCATCATGTCTTGTTACCACTGTGCAGGCTGGTGGTGGTGGTGTAATGGTGTGGGGGATGTTTTCTTGGCACACTTTAGGCCCCTTAGTGCCAATTGGGCATCGTTTAAATGTCACAGCCTACCTGAGCATTGTTTCTGACCATGCTCATCCCTTTATGACTACCATGTACCCATCCTCTGATGGATACTTCCAGCAGGATAATGCACCATGTCACAAAGCTCGAATCATTTCAAATTGGTTTCTTGAACATGACAATGAGTTCACTGTACTAAAATGGCCCCCACAGTCACCAGATCTCAACCCAATAGAGCATCTTTGGGATGTGGTGGAACGGAAGCTTCGTGGCCTGGATGTGCATCCCACAAATCTCCATCAACTGCAAGATGCAATCCTATCAATATGGGCCAACATTTCTAAAGAATGCTTTCAGCACCTTGTTGAATCAATGCCACGTAGAATTAAGGCAGTTCTGAAGGCGAAAGGGGGTCAAACACCGTATCAGTATGCTGTTCCTAATAATCCTTTAGGTGAGTGTATATATACTGTACACACGTTTCTTTTTTTGCAAATCTGATTTAAACCACATCCAGAGGTGATTTGAAATCAACATGACATAGAAGTTAAAATCCGTGGTGTGGATATGGATCTGTGGTTAAAACAAGAAAAGTCACTCAACACACGTGCTACTGTACAGTACATACAGTAGGCTATTAATCAGCAAGTAATGCAGGTAGTTTAACAATGTTTTGTATTTGGGTCGCAAGTGTGAAAAGACCTAAATCCAATCTTATTTCTTTAATATACTGATCTCTCAAATAACTGTGTGGACAGTCTGTCTAAAAGGGGTAACTTGGTGGTTGTAGAGTATAGAGTTTGAACCTGGGACCTTCCAAAGTGTAGTCCAATGACTTAATGACTGAGCTATCATTCCATTAAGCAATCATGCCAATGGTTTTAATCATTATTAAATGGGTGGAGCCAAAAGTGTAAGGTGTGAACTTATCATATTCAACGAAGTCTTTCTAAAATCTTCAATTTTGCTCAAAGAATCACCCAAATCCCTGTTGTCCACATTTTCACCAAACCATTGTTACGATTTAAGGTAAAAAAAAAATTTTCGATGATGAGGTAAGAAACTGAAGCCCGAATGTAATTTCTTGAGAGCGATATTATGGATGTACAGTATTTCCGTGTGAAACAGGAAGTTCAAGTGATGGTGTATTGAAATGCTTGGCTGATTTACAGTGTGTAGCTTTTGAAATGTACTTCACTGCAGATTAAGAAACTAGCCTTAAAAAAAAAAAGAACAGGAAAGAGTTTAACAAGCCGCAAGATTGTCACAGGGATACCAACCGCAGTACATGCTAGATTCAGTTCTATTACTTACCTTAATCTCATGGAGAATTGGATTGCGATTTCGATTAGTCTGCGATACAACATTCAAGTAGTGAACAGCCTCTAGTTTCCTTGCACACCTCGCTTTCCCTTAAACAAGGGATAATTGGAAAAGGCGATAGTGTGCTGGAAGACGCACATAGAAAAATCCACAAATTAATTATATACAGTCTGGAGTACATTTAATTGGACAAACACAAGACTAGTACGGGATGAGATATCTACAGTATAAATAAAACAAATACATAAATAAATACAAAATAATGGAAAGAAAGGAATGTTTTTTTTTTTTTTCAAAAAATGACAGTTTGTTCACCCGAATTACTTATAAGTTCCTCTCGCTCCAGAGTCTTTTAGTTTCGACTTGTTAATGCACTTGTTCTTTACACTGTTAATACAACAGGGAAACCGTGAACATAGCTGTTTTAGGATGTGTCCCAGCAGACTGAGGTGTTATGCATTAGTGCTACAGCTAATGCTACTACAGCATGATAAGTCGATGAACAGTGATTGCAACAGCAATACTGTATTACAGCATATATACAGTACAGTACTATATCACCAACCATATGAGGAAGTGCCTGTTTAACTGCACACGAACAGATGGATGACAACTTAGTGTTGGTGTTATTAATCTTTCTGTCTTTAATGGTTACTTATTAATTCGGGTCTACCGTACGTAACTGCGTGATTTTTCAATGGATGATGTCCTGAAAGTATCAGTTGGCTTGTGCCTTATTCCTTTGGGACAGACTCCAGCCCTCCTGTGACCCTGCATATGATAAGCGGGATAGATAAGGGATGGATGGGTGGATGGATATTTCACACCAATGTTATTAACTGCATAAAACATAAAGCTGTGACAGATGAAAGCACAAAATGGTGAAAGTGAAGACATTTCTCGGATACAGAAGGGAAAGTTATTTTGACTCATGTTTACAATGTTAATAAGAAATTTCTCATGAATGAAGGTGTAAAAACGCCATTGACATTTACAAAAGACTTCCAGCATACTGTAGTACAGTGATACGACTCTTAGCTGCAGTAAACCACTTGAATTGAATGGTGCATCCATGAATGATGATCCCGGCTCAGGTGGCTCAGAGTCCACTGCAATCGTGCCTGTGTACATTACGTGAGGAAAACGTCTGATCCGTGAAAATGGACTCGCCAATTTGCAGTAAAGACTGTGGGAACTCTACACACAATCATCCACCAACACCACTTGCACATTCGGCTGATACTGTAGTTCTTGCTAATTCCACATGTTTGGGCCATTAAACGAGTTCCTGGGAGGCCAGCGTTTCAGACGTGAAGCAGGGGATCCAATCATGGCTCCTTTCCATATTAATGGTATCCAAGCACCCCTTGTTTTATCAAGCAACGTGACAGCAGCTAACATAGTCAAATTTAGGAGACGAATTACAGAAAATAAGAACTAGGCGTGGTCAAATAGGACTGGTCTGATGTGAAAACCCAGAGATACGGAGCACACGGGGAAACTGCTTTGTGTAATCGCTTCATGTCGCGCCGACCATCTGTCCTGCGAATCGTTTAAAAAAAAAATTTTTTTTTTTATTATGGGTGGCCTTTTGAGTGGCCTTTTCATAGACATTACAAAATCTAAGTGTCTGTAAACATCCATGCAAAACATCCCCATGATCACATTAGTCTAGTGGGTCACAGAGAGTGAGATATTTTGATTAGAATGCCGCTCTCATCTCTGCTCGAAGGTTGCACCTGTTCCCCGTTGACCTTTTTACCCGTCAAACAGATTTGTCCGTGATTGTAATTTGACTACACAAGGTGACAGATGTGAAAGAGGATTCATGACTTGTAGTGCGCTTCAATTTGTTTGACCTGGGGCTGCGACAAACGAAAGCTCAGAAGTGTCGCAGTTGAATTCACTCCCCGAGTCACCTCGAACGAAAACCATTCATACGTGACGGTAATAATAATAATAATAAGGAATAATAAAAATACAAAACAGTATGTAGATTATTCATTCGTCTTCTTTACTGCATATCTTGACAGGGTTATCAGAAGTCTGAAGCCTATCCGAGGAGACTTCGGCACGCGGCGGGTCACACCAATCCATCGCGGGGCACTTAGACACTCACATACTCTTTCTAACATGACCGGCGATTTGGAAACACCTGAATTAGCCTACGCTTCATGTCTTTGGACTGTGTGAGGAAACCGGAGTACCCGGAGGAAACCCAGTAAGCACGGGGAGAACATACTCCACGCAGACTGACCCAAGGTGGGAATCGAACCCTTGACCCAAGATTACAATGCTAACTACAGTACAGTACGATGCAAATGTTGAGTTTGGGACAATTCTTGTATTATGTATCTTCAAATTCTAATTTCCATTGGGAAATACTTCCTATTTAAGTGGCTTTGTACAATAAATAATGCAACCATTGGATTTCTCAAGCACGCAAAGCAATTTGCAAGACATATTTTATCATATTGAAAGGAAATCCGAGACACTCGTGTGTATGGTTTAAGAAATCCTATTTAAATCTAAATGAGTGCAGGGCAATTTTTCTGTTCTTTAATTCAAAGCCTTCATGTTTAAGGGGGCATATTATACAAAGATCACTTATTGGTCATTTTTAGATGGACTTCCAGTGTGTGTACCAAAAACAATTGTATTTTTTTATATATTTTTTTTTATATATTTTACATTTTCGTATTGGACAGGCCTTAAACAACCCAAATAGTTTTCCCCCTGTTGTGATGTCATATTAGAAGAAGCCCCTCCGCCAGCTTGTTACTCAACTCACAGTGCAACTGGTGGGGTGTGGCACAGGGGTGGATGATTTACATAGATCATTTGCGTTTACACTGGAGGAGAGAAATAGAGGGAGTTTCTGGAGTTTACAAATTACAGAAGGAGCTCTGAGACCTGTGTTAACTCTAAAGAAATAGTAAAATACAGTACAGGACCTTTAAATGTATACTGTAGGTTTTTATTCTCAATACTATGGCTGTTTAAAATCCTTGATATTTAATCTTGGCTTTTTTTGAGATTACAAGCACTGACAGGTCTGCATGGTAGAGTATTTATGCAGAAAGTATTTATTTTTATCATTATAAAAATACATGTTTATTTAATGTTCACAAAAAAATAACATACTTTTTACATCTTATAACACACTGTTCCCATATGGTTATGAGTATGAAACCTTCTCAAGTGAAAATTAATGTATAATGTGGGGGAAAGAACCACATGAAGTCGACGCATGGTCATTTTTCAAGTGCGAGACATCAACACTTGACTTTCTTTAGTAAGAAGCTAAAATAAAAAACGCACATATAATCTGATCTGTAGCTTAGAGAGAACCAAAAGTGGATATTTTTACTTAGAAGAACTTCGCGCACAAGGACAGGGTGAGTTCCGCCTGATTGATTTAGCGGCTCAGTTGGAGGTGAAGCTGCTCCAGGGCCTGTGCATTATCCACCGATCCAGGTTTGTGAGTGAATGCATTTTAAAAGCAGGCTCGCGGCGCACACGGCAACCTGTAACTAAATTGAAAAGAATTGAAGAAATGTTCTTCGGACTCCACAGGGGGTTTTATCTGCATGTGGCTTTCAACACTCTCCAGAAATGTACTGAAAGCCAGACTTCAGTGTTCTCCACTAATGCAAAATGGTAAAAATGAATATCTGTGTGTTTATGGTTGATTTGTGTGTGCAATAATTCATTACTGTTTGTGTACTGTAACTAGAATGATTTGTTCGACACTTAATCATAAGTGTGATGTAACGAACTTCATAAGTCCAAAATAATAGCTACGTTGTTGAACTCTTGTTGTAGTACCACTTACTCTAGTTTTTTGTATATGTATATGTATGTGCTCATTGAAGATTTGAAAAATGGTAAATGACAAATAAGGAAAACATACCATCGAGATGGTGACGTTTTCTATGAACAGTTATTTAATGTTTATGGAAGGAGTCTCCAATGTTAGCACTTTGAAACACTTATTCACTCAGTGTCGATACCGCTTTATCCTGTATTCAGGGTCGTGGGGGGCCTGGAGCCTATCCCAGGAGACGTAGGGTATGAGGCGTGGTACACCCTGGAAAGGGGTGCCAATCCAATGCAGGGCACACATTCACACACTATGGGCAATTTAGGAACAGCAATTACCCTAATCTGCATGTCTTTGGTCTTTGGGCGTAAACCCACCACCGAACATGAAGGTGCAAAGCGACAGTGATAACCACAACGCCACCGTGCCACCTTTGCTTTGATGTACTGTAAAGCTGTGACTTTCAGTTTTCTGACACAGCAAAAAGAAAAGATATTGTGCTTTTTTTGAATGTTTTTAAGATTCTGTTTTGTAGTAAACAATCCGAATTAAATCCTATACAAAAGCATACGTGATACAGAAGAGGTTCTATTTTACTTTGTTACAGAACTTAAGTACAGTTTTCACACAGAGAATTAATTTTACTTGAGTAGTCGTATTACTGTCCTGTATGTGATACTTTTTTACTCCACTACATCCTACAACTAATATGTATCTGTGCAGTATTTATTTAACAATGCTCTTGGGCCATACGACTTTCAGGCGCAGTTTCTGACTTACCCATATAACTTGTGCAATACCTTTTCCTTTGTCCCTCACATTTGCAATATCTGTACATAGGATTATGTTTAGTGTGCAGCTAGGGATTTACTGTTGATTTATTGATTTATTTAACTTTTTTTGTCTAATTTATTACTCTTTTCCTTTCCTTCTGGAAAGCAACTTTAACCAAGTATTAGCAATTTCCCTCTGGGATTAATAAAGTTCTTTGAATCTTGAATCTTGAATGAATCTGTATTTTCTAGTTCACTATATCTGTGCATGGTGTTGCGTTACATAAGCAAAGGGGTGTGTAGTAACTAAAATAGTGATAACGCCACCTGCTGACTATTATACATAATCATGTGATTTGCCTTCCCTCCATGAAACGCTTACCGATGTAGCAGGCGTGAAATCGGAACTGGATGTGGCTTCAGGCAGCGACGAAAACAGCAGGAGACACCTTAAGTTATGTACGTTATGTTAGTTAAGTTTAGCCTTTATTGTCACATATACAGTACTGCACAGCGAAATTCTTTCTTCGCATATGCCAGCTGGAGTCAGAGCACAGGGTCAGCACTCCTGGTGGACCAATGGCAGACTGGTGGAGTCAACCTGTTGATTCAGTGGTAGCTTGCAAAAGTTTTGACCCCTAGGAGGTGGGGTACTGTATCTTAACCACACACAAGCATACTAATGGAATCTTGCACAGTTTTGCAATTCTTTTATTTGGTTACTTTTTCACTAATCACATAATTATCTATAAATTACTTAAGTTTTGTTTTTAGCCCTCTTTATCCTGATACTTATTAATTAATAAATTCCTACGGTTTCTAACCAATCAAAGGCTAGACAGAATCTTTGTACCCAATTATAACCCAGAGGGTAGGATTTCTTAACCGTTCACAGAGACTTGCTAACAGTTTCGCAATTTTTTTTATTATTTTGTCATTTACAAGAAGACAAACAAATGACTATTCTTACATTGACCAGAATATACTCTCATCCATTTCAGAATGCCTATGCATTTGTTTTTATTTTCTATTATATATGTTTTGTATTTTTTTTTTTTTTTTGTATATTTTCTATGGGACTCTGTAGGATACTATGCATAAATCAATCAATCAATCAGTCAATACCAAATGCATGACAAGTACTGGTCCTGATTGGACGAACTGTTTGTGACGTAGTCGTGTTAGTATTATGACGCAGGGTTCCATCCACTAGTCATTGACGGTCCATGAAGAACTAATTTTGTACCTATTAAAAGCTTGATTTGACTTGATATATGAGTCTATGACCACAATACCTCGATAAAGATTTTAACTGCTTGGTAAATGAACAAAATAAGCAAAATATGGCTGCAGGAAAATTTTACCCATATTTGTGACGTAACATTGTTTTTTTTTAAATTCAGCTATTCTTTTAATAAATGCAATTACGTTTGTTTTCCTCCACACTGTTCACCATCACTGTCTTACACATCCTTCCATCAATCATCTTTGTACCCCACTTTTTTTAATTTTTTTCTTATTTAAAAAGTGCCCTTGCTGACGCTTTACTCCTCTTCAAATCGGAAATTCTTTCTCAACCGTGTTACCGTAACATCTGGGGTAGTTCCCATTGAACAGGAAGCTTTAACTACAGGTATGGGAAATGACCTGCCAGATACCAATCGGTGCTTTGAGAATTTGTGGTTAAATAAGATTGATGTCCTGCTGTCTAGTTTCATGTGTAAGCGAGAGAGAGAGAGAGTCAGTGAGACAAGGGAAAAAGCATGGAGACCTTTGTCTTTCTGTTTCCTCAATTCGACTTCTCTGCCCCCAAGGAGGAAGTGTGTTTCAAAATGCTCGGTGAGACCGTGTGGCGTGCTACCAGAATGAAAGACAGTCACTCAAGGTACGTTTTTTACTGAATTAAAAAATAATAATAATCGCCGGTATGGAATATGTAGTGTGTGTAGAAGGATATAATCATGCAGGTATTTCTTTATGATGGAGACAGGTTGTCACATTGGCTTTCATTAGAGCACTTCAGAGATCCTGGAGATGCTTGCTCACTGCCTATCTGTAATGATCAGTAAACAAAAAGTGATTGAGATGCATACTTGGACGCTTAGTTTTTATCTAGCTCGACAGCTTTTTCCTTGACTCTAGTGCATACTAGGCATAATCATAATGGTTCGTAAATGGATCTAATGCAAGCTTACCAAGTGCTTTACACAAGTGGTTAAGGATTCTTTCTTAGGATGCAAAGAAAGCTGTTTTACAAGGAAAAGATTTTACAAGACCATCAGACAGTATACTGCACTATATTTCTTACTCGCAGCTTAGTCGTCCGAAAGCCATTTTTAAAGAAGTAGAGAAAAGACCAAAGTTTATCAGTACTTCCCCTTATTGCATCTCTTATACCGTGCCTCAGAGTAAGTTAGCATGGCACGCATGACAAATGACTCATCCAACCTGAGCCTGATTCAAACACTCAACTTAAAAATACTAAGGTAAGATTTAAGACACAAGGTCTTGGAAGAGTTAAGAAAAGTTAGTAAAAGAAAATGTCGCATGGTTTATTCGGAAATGTACGGTATGTAATTATCATATTTCTCATGTCTTGGCATTTTGTTAGCGACATTCGGCTTGTTTAGTGTTTAAATTGACTTTTTTTTTTTTTTTAAAGATAATTCTTAAATAATTATTCCATTTGAACTTAATTTAAATTAATTTAATTAAGATCATGAACAGACTACCAAGTGTAACGGCTCAATTATGAATTACTGTATGAGACCTGGGGCATTATAATATAATATGCTTTAAAAAATCAGCTCGCTGTACAGTATGAGGAGCGCCCTTGGGGGGGCAGGGGGGGGGGAAATGTCGGGCAGTACTCCATGACACTAAGCACGCAACTAAATGCAGAGTTAGTCGACATGTGTGTGTATATAATATATATATATAGGTCATTGGATTATATATATATATATTCTAAGCAATGACCTAGAAAAGGAGCCAGTTTTTCACAAATCAGACCCCAAAGGTGGCGGAACAAGTCGCCCGCGTAGAAAGTGTTTGTTTCAGTAAGCTAAATTGGAGGGAAGTGCGACAAAGTGCTTGAAAGATATAAGTAACATGATTTCAAACATGTGTAATGTTAGCACTTGATGCAGCATATACCTGTAATTTAGCATTTTATTTTATTCAATTTTTGTCGAATTTGATTTGCTGACAGTTACTTAATAAAGCCACAAGATACTAAATAAAGGTTATGATTATAACCGTATTTTATACAAGGATCTGCTTCCGGGATGAATTTAACCGATGTACTGTACGGAATGTTCCTTGAGATCCGACCGCATAAAGATCATGATAGTAGCATGGGATTGTCACTGAGTACAACAGGTTGATATTTGGAGAATGAATAGGTCTGATGTAATCGTCTCACCACAGGATGAAATAGTCTCGAACCGATTCTGCTGTTGGTCCACGAAGCCCAGATTTAGGACTGCTAGTTTTTTAAATAACTTTCCATTTTTTTATGCAGGAACAAGGACAATGAGAAAGATAAGGACAAGGACAAAAAGTACAGACTCAGCCTCTTGATGACCAGATCCGGATCACACGAGAATGTGAGCCCAGAGAAAAAGCCGCAATCTAAAACCCTCCAGTGAGTCCTTTTTACATATTATACTGTACCTAAACACTGAAATCTGCCAATATGGACGTCCTGATATAAATATGAAACATCTGCGACTTCACAGTATTCCACCTGAGGTCGCTTTGAGATGGAGTGATTCCTTTGAAGATCTGCTGGCACAACCAGGTGAGATGATGTTACCCGTAATGTTAACGTTAAGATCATACATAGATGTAGTTCTGTGCAGAAATCCCGTTAGGAACTGAAGTGTCAGCTTGATTAAAAATAACAAGAGATGTTTCTGCTAGCTTGACATTTCAAACCAGCCCCAGGGTTGCTCGATACAGATTCGTGCTTTTTGCGCTCAACAAACAAGTATAACATTTACTGATGCAGTCCTGTGACCAGGAAGAGCGTTCTCGATAAACTCTCCAGCACACAAAACCAAGAAGGATCACTTCTGCATTGGAGGGTTACTCAAGCATAGAGAAAGGTTGCTTGTTCTAGACTCACACCATTAAAGGATTTGTTGGAGTTGTGCCCGTCTTCGATTCCCAGTATCATTTCAGATCCACGCCGGGTCGAAATCAAGTAACAGCAAATGATCGAACGTGAATAACTTGTTCCTTTTTGTCCCTGCATGGCGTTTAGATGGAGTGGATGTCTTCACGCAATTCCTGCGGTCCGAGTTCAGCGAGGAGAACATCGAGTTCTGGTTAGCGTGTGAGGATTACAAGAGCACAACGTCCCCAGCCAATCTGCACTCCAAGGCTAAGCAAATGTATGCTGTATTTATTGACGCCGAGGCACCCAAAGAGGTACACTTTATTACGAAAATCATTAAATAAAAGTCTTTTCACTTTTGTCTTTTCTCAAGTCGGGGGTTCCACACACTTGTTTTTGGTGGATGCACTGGTTTATTAGAATGTTTCTACACTTTTTGGGACAAATTCCCATTCTTAGATTTCCCCAGATTCCCAGAGAGAATGAAGTACAGTAGGACTGGTGAGGGAATAGGTTTATAGCTGCTTGTTTTGTGGGGTGTTTACTAACAGTTTCACTATAAACATATAAAAAATATATATTTTACTTGTTTTAAAATTTAATCAGTTGTCAAGTTGCTGTCGTATAAGAGGAATAAAGGTGGCACGTGGCTTAGTGGTTAGCACTATCGCCTTGAATCACCAGGGTATGGGTTCAATTCCCACCACGGGTCTGTGTGCATGGGGTTTGCATGCTCTCCACGTGTTTGGAGAGTGGGGTTTTCCACTAGGTACATGTCCAAAGACATGCAGATTAGACTAATTGGCATTCCCAAATTGCCTGTGGTGTGTGAATGTTGACCGGTGGTCCTACCACAGTCTGAAAAATTGGAATAAATACAATGGTAATGACCAGTGGCCTCCATGGTCCCTAGTTGGACTACAGAAGGTCCTAGATGGATGGATGGAAGAGGAATAAAACATTCCAGGAAACAAGGTCAAAGTCTTCTGTCCTGTAGATTTTCCTATTGAGGACAGCTTATTACAATGTATTACAGTACATTAGATTAAACTTATTGATAACTTTTGACCAATCATATTAAAGAATGAAAAGAAATACCACTATACTGTACCAGGCACGTTCATTGACACTGGAGAAAAAGTTGGGCTTGCTTTGTTCCGCTGATTATGTAAACTACAAGTGATGATACTGTAATAATGTAAAAGATACTCAGATGACATGGGCACCGAAACAACCAGCAGAAATTACTGTAAATCTGGACGATTAGAAACGTTTTAGTTTCGGCTTAGAAAAAATATTGTTGATTCTGTGGATTGATTCACCAGATATGAGTGAGTTTTGTACAGTGTATTCGCTCTAATAGCTGTTACCTTAAAACCTTAAAAGAAAAACCCCCTATGACCGAGAACCAGCGTCAGCACAAGCCGAGCAGCTTCATCGCACGTGTTTTTTTTGGCTGAGCTTTGGCGTCTGAGGCTAAAATGCAACGATGTTTTGTCTATAGAGCGAGGTGTCTGAAAAACGGCCGAGCCGCGCGGTCACAAAAGACTGAAGTGGAGATGTGTCTGTGTGGTTTTCCTGCTAGCATTTCACAGCTGGGCCTGCAAACCCCCTACACGCACATACACATCGCCACCCCCCCCCCCAACTCAACCACCCACGCTTTTTCAGCCAGAGGGGGAAAAAAAGCACATTGAAATACAAGTAAGCAGAAGTTACTGAGTCAAAAAAGAACTTAACGTGTTCTGACAACCTTGGTCATTAAGTGAACTCACAGTCAGGCTAATGATGTGTAACTTTTACAGAAGTATTGGTCAAGACAGGAGAAATACGGTACGCTCGCATGTGCGTTCATGTCAAACCGGGACTATTGATTTTTGCAGAACAACAGAACGAAGTTACGAGAGTAAAAACAACCTTTATTTCTCAATATAATCCCCTACTACACTAATGCACTCATCCAAGCATTTCACTAGTGATTGCATAACAACAAGATAGAAAGTTTACTTATTACGTCAGAGCCATGATCCGACTGCCTGCTTCACGTCTGAAACGCCGGCCTCCCAGGAACTACTTGACGCAAACATGTGGAAATGGCTTGGTGACTATGCAGTGGATGAAGCAATAACTTCTATTCTGTAATGCGCTTGTGTGTAGAGTTCCCAGAGACAGATGTGTCTTTTTCGGTGATAAGCTATCGGTTGACTTTAAGGATGTTCCAGGTGTTCCATTCATTGAGGAGGCCCCGGAGTCGCCATTGCCAATCAAACGCCTCTCGTACTGTACATATCTCTGAAAGATTGAAACTTTCCTGGACTGAAATGTACAGTATAGGTATCACAAACAGAAATAATTATAGAAGTTATATATTTTTAAGTCATCCAAATGTAAAAAGGAAGAAAATCTCAAGGTAAAAATAGCCTGCGAATGTTCATGGGGAAATAATGTCTGATTCACTGAGTTGACGGAATTTCTTCATACTAATGCTATTATTTACAACCTTCTCAACTGCTGACTGAGAAGGTTGTGAGTCATGTGGCTGCGTATTTTGACAGCCGGAATCTAAGGACCAACAGGTTATTTATTAAACTGAGATCTTTGCATTGCAGCAAAGACAATGATTTTCTCCGAGACGTGTTTCCAGACGAACCCGAAATAGCATTACCGTTTTTTTCTTCCCTTTAGTACGTCTACAACACATTCTTAAAATATTAAAACCCACATTCTTATGAAGTCCACAGTTACGATAATTGTCTAAGGCACAGGAAAGGCGTGTCTAATTTTCACGACCAGGTTTATATTTATGCCTTAAGCCGCTCGAGCTGCAGACGGACTTTATTGTGACATAAGGAAGTGTTCAGAAAACACTTTGAGTCATCGTGCTGCACGTAGCAAAAGTGAGAAAATGTGCCCGAACATGATAGTCTGAAGGATACAAAATCATTTCAATTATCACCAACAAAGCATGACAATACAGTACGTTCTGCATGAAATACAAAACAGCTAGCACTGCATTCAAGTCGAAAAGAAAAGGAAATGGTCGACGGCGACATGCTGTGGTTTCCTAGCGAGGATGATTAACATTCTTATCGATTGTTTCGGGAAAAATCTCTGTCACTGCAAGATTTAATGCTGACTAACAATTATACTGTGTATCTGTAACGTATACATTAATTAATAGCTTCACTTTGGATCGTTTATATTCCTAAGCACGTCACATGACATGCTAGTCGTATCCAAAACACTAGAAGTGCCCAGTGCCTAACCGAGTCACTGTGTCGTGTGTTACAGATTAATATCGACCACTCGACCAAGGTGGAAATCCAGAAGAACATCGCACAGCCGACGAAGTCGTGCTTCGACGCGGCGCAGAGCAAAATCTACACCTTGATGAAGAAGGACTGCTACCCACGCTTCCTCACCTCAGACATCTACCTGTGCCTGACCAAGAGGAAAGCGCCTCCTTCCATGACCAGGAGAAGGTCTCGGTCTTTTGTGTTCAGTGACCGCGAGGATAGCGCAGCAGCCTGGCTGTAGCTCCTCAACAGCAATTATTATGATGGTTTTCGGGAAATCGTACTGTAGGTGTGTACGGTTCACACTCAGTGCCTTGCTACAATAGATCTGTTCGCCGGACAGTATATTTTCTTTTTCCCTGGGTCAGCAAAAGAGTTCAGCTTGGATAATGATTTCAGCTTTGATCAAATGACATCACCACCAATTTTAAGTTTATTATTTCACAGGTTTGATGTGTACGTACGCTTAGCATAAAATACCGGTTTTATAACCGAGAGCTGGAAAGTGCTTGTGCAAATCTATGCAGAACTTTCAGACTTTACGTTAGCAGACGACAATATGACATTCTGTACAGTAGCTATAGCTAAGTTCATTTGCAAGCTAAATACCTGAATGAGGTATTGTTTTAAGGACAGATCGAGTTCAGATGGAGTTTGATGATTAATGCGCTTGTTCGTAATGGTTTCAATTAAATTCAATGAAATTTCGTTGCAAAGCAGCTTTACACAATCAAAAGAAATGATGTTTCTACATTAACAGCGCACTTACGGACTTCTATCACAAATTATCTACATAAACTTACTGTAAGGCTGATAATCAATGGAGTTTAAATGCTAACAAGAGTTGCAAACGTATAACGCCTACTATCAGTTACAACTGTTTAGAGCTGCTATAACGTACATGAAACTTTGTTTCAGCAGATTAAAGCTAATAAGTTATGCTATAGCAAAATAATCAGCTTCGATGTGGTAGCATTTACACAACTTGAATTTTATTATTATTATTTTTAAATTTTATTTTTTTAACCTGGGGCGTGTTCTTCGTACGTCGCTAACTCAGTTAGCTGGATTTGGTTGTTGTGGATTTGTCCTGATCTTGGATTGTTTCGTTCTTCGATGCTCATCTCGCATTTGCTGTCATAGCAACATGTCCGTAAGCTTGAACCTGCTCGGTAGCAGGTTTATTTCATGTAAACAGGATTAAGGCTGCGCTCCTGCCGCGTTATGATTGGTTGAAATGGTGAGGTCACATCTGATTGGTTAAAGAGCGCTGACGCGGACTGACTCACGTGGGGAAAGAAAAGTATCTTGCATATATACATACGGCTTGCCATAATATATATATATATATATATATATATATATATATATATATATATATATATATATATAATTGATATCAAATATTATATTAGAACATACATTCATAGGTTTTTTATTATTATAATAAACTCTAGGCACGAGACAGCCCTCAAGACCATTAATTCAAATTCTTGTATAATGTTTATTTTGTAACACATTTATTTTTCAGGGGTTCGTTATGAATATGCAAATATATAAAAATATTTTTTAATAATGAAAAATTGGACAAAACTAATTTTATTATAAAGTAAACAATATAAAAGTATACATGTTTTTGAAAAAAAAATCATATTTCTATTTTTATTTTCATAACATAATATATAAGATAAATAAATAAATAAATAACATATCTATTTTCATATTTCTTATTTTATTTTATTGTCTCATGGAATTTGTAAAACATACGTGCATATTATGTTCTAATATAATATTTGATAGCGATTATGTGTGTGTGTGTGTGGGGGGGGGGGTCCATGGCAGGGAAGCATTTCAGCGCATAACAGGTGTTACAAAAAAAATTTAACTTGTTCTTTTGTCATTTCGTCAACCAATCAAAGGGCTTGTGATCAGTGTTTCTACTGTCGATGCATATCGCCTTTTAAACCAACGCGCAATAATCCTAGACAACTCAATCCGGCCAAACTAATCATCAACAACAGGTGTGCTCGAAGAACCGACTTAGCCGGAGCGTAATTAGCACGATGATCTCATCTTAGATGTGTCAGTTCATCCCGGATGTTTCAAGCGACGTACGAAGAATACCCCCAGGAGACAAATTCACACAACACAAGCTAGTTAATGAAATATCGTCGCTCCGTCATATGATTACATTTGCAATTTCCTGATCATATTTAACAGTTAATTTAAGCTTCGCCCTTTGTGTCCCAGGAACTATGAAAAAAAACAAAGTGTTCACGATGATTCATATGTATCAGTATTTGTTTAATTTACAATATCTGTTTACAGAATTTCAAGTATTAAACTGTGACCAAGGAACATCTGAGAAATGAGAAGATTTGTACAAAGAAGAAATATTAGGAACTAAACTCACGTTTCCTTTCACACATTTATTTTTATTTTTTTTTTCACTATGATATAATCACATTGGTGTACTAACACAAGGCCATTATTTATTTAAAAGTTTCACTTTGCCAAAAGAGTTCCATGTTAATCAATTACTTGATTACAGTCTTAGCTTTAATTTGTAAATTGTATATAAATCTGTGTGATAAATCACTGTATTATAATAATAAATACAATATTTCTCAATAAATGATTCGCTGGATGAAGTTGGTGGTATTATCTGCTACTTTCGCTATTTGTGGAATGAGTCTCCAGTGCAAAGCTTCAGGACATTGAGTTATTGGAAATTAATTACCTTCTGTGTGGTGCAAGTAACCCTGATTTCATAATAAGATTTCATCACGACACATTATTATTGATTATTTCCTATAACAGCGTGCATAAATGATTTAATGGCATAATTAAATCTACAGCAGAGTTTCATTATTTTGTACCCCAAAAAGTAAGATTTTTTTTTTTAAACTGATGTTCATCTGGGACTGAATTAATCCATAAACAATATGCGTTGCTTTCAGAAATTGAAAAAGAATGATAAAGTGAAAGAAGGAAAAATAACTCCTGTCATTTTTTAATGTGAAAAGTCATTTTTTGTCATGCGCCAGCCAGATCAGCCAAGCACATCCAGGTCATAATTTCACCTAACAAAGTCCTGCCTCCCTAACCAATTACCTTCGCACACCTGTAGCCCATCAGCAATCCACCTCTGCCTTTAAAAGGAAGCTCAGAATTTCACTCAAGTGCCGAAGTATCTTACGTGCGTGCCTCTCGTCTTGTCAGTCTGTGATTTTCTCTAGTGCCCTGTATCTGTGTTTTGACCTCGATTGTTTCTGGATTTCGATTTCGTCTTTGCCCTCTGGATTTTCTTGTTTGGATTTGACTACGTGCATGACCTCGCCTGTTATCGACTTCGAATTTGGATCACGCTTCTGGATTTCGTCTCTCTCGCTGCTGGATAACTGTTGCCGACCCTGCCTGTCTCACCGACCTCGACTCACGCTGTTTCCCGCAACCCGTGTGTGCTTGTGAGCTCTTCCGCGTTCGCGGACATCGCACAGGAGTGTTTTTGCCGACACGCACAGGCATTCAACCTCGAACGAATTCTCGCTCCAAACATCGGCAGACTGGGACACCCAAGCACTCTACGATGTCTTTCTTCACGGTCTCTCTGAAGATGTCAAGGATCAGTTAATGAGGCAAGAGCTCCCCTGTGATTTCAATGGTCTGATGGAATTAGCGGGTCGTGTAGACGCTCGGCTAACTCAAAGACGCTGTTTTCGACCCAAGTTCTCTTCCAGTTCTGAACCTTCAGCACCACCACTGTCTTCTTCCAGCCGACACACAGTACCCAGGATGGGCCCCAGTTCATACCCAGAGTCTATGCAGGTAAACAGAACCCGGATCTCCTTTGAAGATCGTCAGCGGAGACTCCAATCTGGTTCTTGCCTTTATTGTGGCCAGAAGGGTCACTATGTTCCTCAGTGCCCTCTGAAAGCAAGAACTCCTCCAGTGAATCTAGGGACCCTGGAAGGGTCAGCCATGAACCAATCCCCTAGCTCACGCCCACTTCTACCTACCATCATTGTCGCACAAGGCAGACCTCATGTGGTCCCTGCACTAATTGACTCTGGCTCAGACCAAAATCTGATGTCCGCCTCCAAAGTCAAGGATCTCAACCTCTCAACTCAAGCTCTTGAGTCTCCATTAGCCGTTCGAGCCCTCGACGGCACTTCTCTGTCTTCCATTACTCGGCGTACAGAGCCAGTAATTCTTCGAGTATCTGGCAACCATTCTGAGGAACTCTCTTTTCTTGTTATGCATGATGCCCACTCCTCCTTGGTTCTTGGTCGACCTTGGCTGATCCGTCATAACCCACACATTGATTGGACTAAGAACACGATCCGAGAATGGAGTCCCTTGTGTCTAGCATCCTGCCTGAAGTCTGCTCACCGTTTCACAGTAACATGTCCTGCCACTGAGGAGTTCCCTGACCTCTCAGCTGTTCCGCCTGATTACTCAGACCTCAAGCAGGTATTCAGTAAGTCACGTGCTCTCTCACTCCCCACCCACAGACCCTACGATTGTGCCATCGATCTCCTTCCAGGCACGACTCCTCCCCGGGGTCGATTATATTCATTATGCTCAAATGAGAGGGAAGCCATGGACAAATATATTTCTGAATCCCTTGCTGCTGGCATTATTCGTCCTTCTTCATCCCCCGCGGGGGCAGGATTCTTCTTTGTGGCCAAAAAGGACAAGACTTTACGACCATGTATCGATTACAGGGGGCTTAATGAAATCACCATTAAGAATCGTTACCCTCTTCCCCTGATGTCCACAGCCTTCGACCTCCTTCAGGGGGCTAACATCTTCACCAAACTCGACCTGCGCAACGCTTATCACCTTGTCAGGATCAGGGAAGGGGATGAGTGGAAGACAGCTTTTAACACACCCTCGGGACACTACGAATACCTTGTCGTCCCATTCGGACTAGCCAATGCACCAGCCGTTTTCCAATCCTTGGTGAATGATGTCCTCAGGGATTTCCTGAATATCTTCACATTTGTCTATTTAGATGACATTTTGATTTTTTCCCGTTCATTGGATGATCACAAGCTGCATGTTCGGCAAGTTCTTCAGAGACTCCTTGAAAACCAGCTATACGTAAAGGCAGAGAAATGTGAATTTCATCGTCAAACCGTCTCTTTCCTGGGTTTTATCATCGCCCCGTCTAAGATCGAAATGGATCCAGCTAAACTAAAAGCGGTAACCGACTGGCCAAGACCGTCTACCCGGAAAGACCTCCAGCGCTTTCTCGGGTTTGCTAACTTCTACCGCCGATTTATTAGGAACTACAGCTCAGTGGCCGCCCCACTCATCGCACTCACCTCCATTAAGGTTCCTTTTGATTGGTCTGATCAGGCAGAGGAGTCATTTGTCAAATTAAAGGACCGGTTCACCTCAGCACCCATCCTCACGCAACCGGATTCCGCACTCCAGTTCATAGTGGAAGTAGATGCCTCAGACGGTGTAGGGGCCGTACTTTCTCAGAGGTCTCCCGCCGATGGTAAATTGCACCCTTGCTGCTTCTTCTCTCATCGCCTTTCCACCGCTGAGAAGAACTATGGTATCGGAGATCGGGAGCTGCTCGCGGTAAAACTGGCGCTGGAGGAATGGAGACACTGGCTTGAGGGCACAGAGGTCCCGTTTCTCATCTGGACAGATCATAAAAACCTTGAATACCTCAAGTCAGCTAAACGCTTGAACTCACGCCAAGCCAGATGGTCATTGCTCTTCTCACGTTTCAACTTCTCCCTATCTTATCGACCAGGGAACAAGAATACCAAGCCCGATGCCCTCTCTCGCCAGTTCACTTCAGTCACGGGTGATTTTCCTCCACCGACTATTCTGCCACCACAATGTCTCATAGGCGCAACCCTGCTAGATATCGAAGCTCTGGTAAAGCAAGTATTGGTAAAACAGCGCTTCTGGTGGCCCTCCATCAGACAAGATACCCGACAATTCGTGTCTGCCTGCGATGTCTGCACTCGCAACAAAGCCATCAATAAACCCCCAGCAGGCCTCCTGAGACCACTCCCAATTCCCCACAGACCATGGTCCCACATAGCCCTAGACTTCGTTACTGGACTCCCAGACTCAAATGGCTACACAAGCATCTTAACCATCGTTGATCGTTTCTCCAAAGCGGTTCACTTTGTTCCCCTGTCTAAACTCCCCTCGGCCAAGGAAACGGCAGAGTTACTCATCCTGCATGTATTTCGCCTTCACGGTATCCCTGTAGACATTGTTTCTGACCGCGGACCCCAATTCTCCGCCCAATACTGGACAGCATTTTGTAGACTCATCGGTGCTACCCCCAGCCTCTCTTCTGGTTATCACCCTCAAACCAACGGCCAGACTGAGAGAGCCAATCAGGACCTCGAAACAGCGATTCGATGTATGACCTCCCAAGACCCACGCTCCTGGAGCCGGATGCTACCGTGGATTGAATATGCACATAATTCACTACCCACATCATCCACGGGCCTCTCACCATTCCAGTGTTGTCTCGGCTACCAACCTCCTTTGTTTCCGTCCCAAGAGGAGGAGGTGGCGGTTCCCTCAGCCCAAGCTTTCATACGTCGCTGTAGAAGGACCTGGCAACGTGCAAGAGTGAGGCTTCGCCATGCCATAACCCTATTTAAGCGCCAAGCAGATCGCCGTCGCTCAACCGCCCCAACCTACCGCGTTGGTCATAGAGTCATGCTCTCCACCCGTAATGTCCCCATTAAAACAATTTCCCACAAGATATCTCCAAGGTTCATTGGGCCTTTCACCATCTCTAAGATTATCAACCCTTGCACAGTCAGGCTACTCTTGCCATCCACAATGCGTCGCATCAATCCTTCATTCCACGTCTCCCAGATAAGACCAATAGTTTCATGCCCATTAAATCCACCCACCCGCCCTCCTCCTCCTCCCCGACTCATTGATGGTGGTGAGGCTTTCACAGTTCGCAGACTTTTGAAGGCACGACGACGCGGTAAAGGGCTCCAATACTTAGTGGATTGGGAAGGTTATGGACCCGAGGAAAGAAGCTGGGTGCCATCCAGATTTATCTTAGATCCTTCCCTCATCATCGATTTTCATCGAAAGAACCCAGAAGCCCCATCAGTAACGCCAGGTGGCGTCCATAGGAAGGGGGGTACTGTCATGCGCCAGCCAGATCAGCCAAGCACATCCAGGTCATAATTTCACCTAACAAAGTCCTGCCTCCCTAACCAATTACCTTCGCACACCTGTAGCCCATCAGCAATCCACCTCTGCCTTTAAAAGGAAGCTCAGAATTTCACTCAAGTGCCGAAGTATCTTACGTGCGTGCCTCTCGTCTTGTCAGTCTGTGATTTTCTCTAGTGCCCTGTATCTGTGTTTTGACCTCGATTGTTTCTGGATTTCGATTTCGTCTTTGCCCTCTGGATTTTCTTGTTTGGATTTGACTACGTGCATGACCTCGCCTGTTATCGACTTCGAATTTGGATCACGCTTCTGGATTTCGTCTCTCTCGCTGCTGGATAACTGTTGCCGACCCTGCCTGTCTCACCGACCTCGACTCACGCTGTTTCCCGCAACCCGTGTGTGCTTGTGAGCTCTTCCGCGTTCGCGGACATCGCACAGGAGTGTTTTTGCCGACACGCACAGGCATTCAACCTCGAACGAATTCTCGCTCCAAACATCGGACGCCGCGATCACACACACTCTGCCTTAGGCAAGGATTCACGCCCCTTTTCGGAGATTCTCTGTCACGCTCTGCTTCCGGGGTTGTGGAATTCCCCGCACGTCATCGACCCGCCTCCTCTCTCGTCACAGGGGATTTCTCCATTCATTCTGTTCACTCACATGTGCAGCCTCTCTCCCCTCTGCTCCTGCCGCATGGTGAAGATCCTTTGTGCTTTCCCATTAATAAAGCTGTTTGTCTGCAATTGGGTTCACTTCCATTTACTCACGTCCCTGACATTTTTCTTTAAACGATATACTACAGGTACTGTATACTTTAACAGAGCACCAACAGAACTGCAGCCACGCTAATGACGTAGTGGTGCCATGCAGGTCCACTGACTGGATCTGGGTTCAAATCTGGATTGACTTTGAATATAAATTTTTAATTTCAAAAGAAACCCTATTACAATGTCCTAAGAAACACTCAAAAACACTGATGATGCATGATGTCTGTTTTTTGTTCTTTTTTAACTTTTTTTTTTCTGCTTACTTGTTTGCTTGTGTTTTGTACAATGTTACAATGTTGTAACTTTGCATTTGTATCCCAGAAGAAAAAAAAAATCTTACAGGAAAATATCCGCATGCATAAAACAGCGTATGGTAAAACTAATTAAAAAAAAAAAAGAAAAGAAAGAAAGAAAGCTTCTGGGTGAAAATGACTGCGTCTGGTTCTGCAGGATGTTCCTTAAACCAGGCAGTAAGCAGTTAATTAAAGCAGTAAGCAGTTAATTCTCCCTACTGCACAAATTGTACCTGAGACATTTTAAGCAAAGCAGTAATTAAAGTAATTAGTTTTTACTGCTATTTAAAATATTTTTAAGGATGTAGAAACTTTTCTGAAGACCTCCTTGTTCTACAAAAGTTATTTACATGGACCTAAGACTTCAAATTCAAATTTGTCACATACACGGTTAGTCACAGTATGATATGAAGTAAAAATGCTTGTACGACTGCTGACGACCTAAACTTAAGTTCAAATAAAGAATATAAAGTATGAAATGAGAGAAAATAAATATAGAAATTGAGGGAAACTACTGTATATAGTAGCTGTAAACATGTAGAATATGTACAAATAATATAACTAAATAGAAATGATTTGAAATGGCATTTGGATATTGAAAAGCATGTCCAGTCATGAGTTCAAAGTTCAAAAATAAATGTGCTTAAATATATAATGTGCCACTTTTGCCCAGTACTGAGCATCAGGGTAGTGGTGGCGTAGTGTTAAGTGTTAAAGTTAAGCTCAGGGTTATTGATCTGAAGGTGGAGGGTTCAAAGGGGGCTGTATCCCTGTGCTCTGACACCAACTGGGATATGTGTAGGGGGGGGGGGGGAAATCACATGACGGTACATGCAGTGTATAATTGAATCCTAACTCTAATCTCTCAAGGTCTCAGTGATTTGCACCATGGTACAGTACGAGTTACATTAAGTACTTAGTCAACTAATACACTAGTCATCTAGTCAGGATGGTGGATAAAACATTGTGGTGATACAAATAGTGAGGCATTAGTTTATTTATGCATTATTATAAGTGATAGAAATGAAGAAAAGTAAGTAAGTTTCCCACAAGACTACACTAGTAAGTTGTTGTTGTTGTTATTGCTATAATGCGTTTGCTTTAAAGTACAGTTAACACCATGCTATCACTTTGCTGTTGAGGTGGAAGTGAGAATCGCACTTTTACACTACGTACCTCCTCCCGAAGGATCTCCTTCCCAGTTATTTCTGTTGTCTTTAACACTTACAAAAATGCAAATAAACAACTACTTTCGCTACAAGACAGCTAACGCTACGGGCTCATAAAAACATGTTGTCGTTCAGCCCCTAATTAGCAAAACAGCTTTTTTTTATTCTTCTTGTACAATTTTTTGTGACATGAACTAGGAATTTAGTTGTCTTAATATAAACAAACTTTATAAACAAACTAATTTAACCCCTACCCCCATCACCCTGACTGGGCAGTAACTAAGGATGAACAAAGAAATGCGCCACAGTTAATTTATTCATTCATTAATTTTCTATACCGCTTAATCCTGTGTTCAGGGTCGCGGGGGACCTGGAGCCTATCCCAGGAGACTTCGGGCACTAGGCGGGGTACACCCTGGACAGGGTGCCAATCCATCACAGGGCACACACACATACACACACTCACACACTACGGGCAATTTAGGAACGCCAATTAGCCTAACCTGCATATCTTTGGACTGTGGGAGGAAACCAGAGTACCCGGAGGAAACCCACCAAGAACGGGGAGAACATGCAAACTCCATGCAGACGGGAATCGAGCCTGGCCGGGGAATCGAACCAAGACCCTGGAGGTGCAAGGCGACAGTGCTAACCACTACACCACCGCGCCGCTAGTTAATTTATTGCGCTCCATAATTGTTGACCATTCGTCCACGCTAGCATATGAATTAAAATGTCCAGTTTGTGTTCTTTGGAATCTCAGTCATGATACACGACTCTAGACTCTAGATGTCTCTAGATGTTGTGAGAACCTTTCAAGAAAGACTTATATAAATATATACTGTATATGAGCTAGTTTGTTATAAACTGTATTTGAAAGTGAGGTGCCGTCTTGCTCTTTCATTTTCGCATTTATTTATTTTAGCACTCGATCCAGTTCGCGCCAGGTTAAGGGTCTGACAGAAATGGCCAACCGTTTGAACCCACAAGTGTCCAATTGTCTTCACAGAAACCTAGTACATGCAATCTTAAGCACCGTATTACTCCTAGGTGCTGCAAAACTTTCTGTGTAACAATCAGAACTCACATCAGGCTTCCATCACATCCCGATGTACAACTCAATCCCTCCGCACGGAAAACGATTCTCAGCAAATATCAATTATGTATGCACATAAAAGTGTGTGGAATGCATAAGATCTGTTGTCGGCTGAGTACGGAATCAGGGTCGGAATAACAAGCGCAGTGCTAGTAGGTAAATCTATCACACCCAGATATTACGTTGTCTCCAGAAAAAAAGAGGTGGGAGGAGGCATTAAAGCACAGGAGAAATCTATATTTCATGAGTGAAGCAGGTTTGAATAAAATATTAATGCTGTAGACAAATGATATGTGTAAAACTACTTTATGGAATCCATCACCAACAAAAATGTCATTATTTTTAAAATATCAGGACGGAAAGCCGTTAAGCTTTGGCAGGTCGAGATTGTTTATGGTTCGCAACGGTTATTGATATTCCTCAGCAGAACGAGGTATTCAAATCGCGCAATTAAGGTCAGCTCGGAGGAAAATGCATATTTCTTTTTGTCAGGGAACTTATTGGTTTTTTTACAAGACTAAATGAAAGGGATTTTATTAGGAATATGCAAGCCGGCCGGCTGAGGCCTTTGACTTAGCGTTCAGGTGAAAAGCTGACGAAATGTATAATGTACAATAAATAATGCATATAATGTACATTATATAATGTATTGACCTGTATGTGCATGATTTTGTGTATTTTATTGTGTTCCCATCACATCATTGCCTGGCCAAAACAAAAGGCACCACCTGGAACTACAGTAAGCAAATAGCTAAGAGACTTCCAGTACATAATTACTACTGCAGTGGTTAGTATGGATAATCTGATGCAGCGAGGAGCTTCACAACAACCATGTGAGAATACATATCCTGTGTTGTGGCAAATATATTACTCTGTTTCAGAAGGGCCAAATTATTAGCCTACAAAGAAAAGAAAATTTCCTGCAAAGGTAACAAAATTGCTAAAACTACCAAAATTGTTGTAAGAACTGAAAAAGGCATTTCAGGCATCATCTTCGAGGATAAAATGTGCTCAAAAAAACATCCGGAAAGAGCGTGACACTTTGTTTAGAACTACTTTGTTTAAAAGTGAAAGTAAGAGCATTTCCACATGCACAATGTGAAAAGAATGGAATGGATGGGGACTAAACAGCTGCGTAGCCTTAAGAAAAAAAACATCACTTAGGCTATTTAGAAAGAAATCGTCAGTTTGATAAAGAATGGCCTGTGGAGCATTGAAATAAAAAGTCACATGGTCTAAAATGAAGATTTACTCTGTTCCAGAGTGATGGGCGATGAAGAAGTGATGCACATATGATGCCTAGCACCTAGAGTAGCATACTAAGCCTGTGTAGTATGATAGTTACGGTTGTTATCAGCGGTTGTTTCTGTTACTCAGGCCTAGATTCAGCAACGTTACATGAGGTCAGCTGACTACACATGAATATACTGCATGACCAGGATTTTCCATAAATGGATTTTTTTCTTCCCTGATGGCATGTGTATATTCTAAAATGATAACGTCAGGATTCATATGGCTCAAATGTTAAAAGAGTGGTTCAGGGGGCATGAGGGATTCAGACCTTAACTCCACTGAGAACCATGGAGAAGGCTTTACGTATCAGTCTCACATTATCAATACAAGATCTTGAGAGAAACTAATTAATAAATAATAATGGAAATAAACATTAATTTTATGAATGACATTACATCATGACATTGCAAGCTAATGAAAATGATGCATATACAATGCTTTGAAATATTAGACCTTTTATTCGGCTGGGCAGTGTATAAAGTTTTTTTTTTGATATTGCATAATGTGGCCAGTATTTGCTTCTCAGGATGACGTCTGAAATAATACATGGACCCGTCTCTTTAATGATCAAACTCTTGTGTACAGATTTCTCTTAAATAAACCATGTTGTTTTATCTCTATTCCATCTTAGAACGAAAGAAGGGGAAAAAATACAGCAAGCTGGGTAATTGATACAGCAAGCTGGGTAATTAGCTTGTTATGACGGCCTCATCATTAGGCTATCACTATATTCAAACATGCCACAATATGATGCAACATTCAGCACTCATTCATTCATTCATCTTCTATACCGCTTTATCCTGTATTTAGGGTCGCGAGGACCTGGAGCCTATCCCAGGAGACTCTGGGCACGAGGCAGGGTACACCCTGGACAGCGTGCCAATCCATCACAGGGCACACACACACACACTCATTCATACACTATGGTCAATTTTGGAAATGCCAATTAGCCTAATCTGCATGTCTTTGGACTGTGGGAGGAAACCGGAATACCCGGAGGAAACCCACCAAGCACGGGGAGAACATGCAAACTCCATGCACACAGAGACGGGAATCGAGCCTGGCCGGGAATCGAACCCGGACCCTGGAGGTGCAAGGCGACAGTGCTAACCACTACACCACCGTGCCACCACATTCAGCACTGTATAAATAAATTCACAGTCCAGTCATGCGTTGGCCAAACATCGTAGAGACGGTGTGCAAATATTTAACTAAAGATAACACCCTGGGAATCTAACACCAAATAAAGCTTACAGCATCGTCCCCTATATAACTAATAAGCATTCAGGGTTTCAGACGTGTTTCAATTCAACCCATTTCAATATTTCCCTTAAATGATTGTGATCAGCTGTTTCGAGTTATTATTTTTTCTCTATTTAAACTCACTTGTGTATGTAAAGTTTTATTGAGCGTTCGTCGATGTAAATTCCTTACTTCCTGTTTTTTTATTCTCACCTGGTTTACGATTGTGGATTATCCGTGTTACTGTACTCGTTGCCTTTGTGTGTTCTGGCTTGGAGAAGCTAAGAGTTTTTACCAAACCCAAATTATTGCGCAGTTTCACGATTCTAATGAAATTTGTCCAACTCCACAGCTATACTCTACTGTATGGCTATATTAAAAACAACGTCATAATCATTCATCCTGGCATGGATCGCAAACACAGAGCGCAGGATACAGAAGAGCAAACAGGGATTCTTTTAATCATTTATCAAAAGCTAATATGAGTTTCTTGTCAGGGCTGCATTATTTGAAATATGAAATAGGTATGAATGTGTGTGTGTGTTTCTGTTGTGCGTGCCGTGTGTATAAAATGCCCTGCGATGCACTGAACTCTGGCCCGGTGTATATATCTTCCTTCCTCTTTCACCGCAACAATTATAAAGCACTTACTGAAGCACTTACTGAGTTACTCAAAATGAATAATGAATGAAAAAGTTAGACAAATTCAGTTTTCCGCTGTTTGAAAAATCATTATTTATGGATCTCCATAACATGTAATATATACTTGTAAAAGGAATAATGTACTTGGGGGCTTGCTCTCATAAGTATTAGCATCAGGGCTACTGGGAAAGCACAAGACATGTAATGCAAATGTATTACTTTACTTGACTAGCTAAGCTAATATGCTAAGCTAATATGCTAGCAAGTTAACAATGCACTGTGGTTCATAAGCCTCCAAATACTCTCATACAAACTCATTACTTTAAGAATAGTTTTAATAAGTATCTATAGCATAAAGTTAGTTTTATACTTTTACTCAGGATGCTAGCTGTTTTACAGAACAAGCTAATTGATCATTAAGACTTCACTTTAGCGAGGTAGTTAAGTTACATTAATTAGCTAACTTTGTAATAGCCTATACACAACATCTAACACAATGCTATTACTTTATTGTTTATTGTTAGTTAGCTATATTGAAAACAGTTACTTTTCTTGCTAGTTATTTAGTGTGCTTCCTTGTTTATATGCCATGGAGTTAACTCATCAAATCAGCAACAAGTTTAGAATTTAAAGACTTTATTCGTGTATATTTATAATATACAGTAATAAATTGCTAGTTATTTAGTGTGCTTCCTTGTTTATATGCCATGGAGTTAACTCATCAAATCAGCAACAAGTTTAGAATTTAAAGACTTTATTCGTGTATATTTATAATATACAGTAATAAATTATTACTGTTTAGTGTGGTGTAAGGCACACTAATAGCACACTAATAGTAATAGATTTCTCGCCTGCCATGCCGAAGGCCCGGGTTCGATTCCCAGCCAACGCCCCAACCCACTGGATACAGTCCCGGACCCAAGCCCGGATAAAATGGGAGGGTTGTGTCAGGAATGCCATCAGGCATAAAACCTGTGCCAAGCTGTTGTGCAGATCAGTAGACCTGCTGTAGTGACCCATCAACTGGAACAGCAGAAAGACTAGCAACAACATTACTGTTTAGTACGGTGGCTAATTAATTAGCTGACTATACATTACTGTATATCCACCTCAAATTATTACAAGATATTTTATTTATTCAAATTGTATTGAGAAGGCAAGGTTACAAGGAAATGTATTAGCCACCTTTATTTATACATAGTAATACAGCTTCATGTAATTATTTTGCTAGCTGGTGAGTTAGCAAAACTTTATTATCTTGTTAGCTGATTAATGTCCTAACCAGGCTACTAAGGTACTAGCCACAACAGCACACATGTTTATGAATGAGCTGACTATATTTCTAATGATTAACCCGACTTCCTGACATTAATAGCTAGTACTTAGTTAGCAAGTTTAACATAAAAGCCATAAGAAAAAGTACTACTATAGTACCTACTATGGTATACACCAGAATATAGTGGTACATACTGTAGTACTATCATGGGACCCACTAAAGTGGCATAGAAAAGTGCCTATCCTGGTACTGTATGGTACTGTCTACAATACTAAGTACAGTACCACTGCTATACTATGGTACTGTATATACAGTACTTTTATATTATGTTAAATGTACTATTGTGGTACGATAATCAGCTAATTAACAAGCCCGTACTACATATGATACAGACAATTAACAAGCTAATTAATTAACAAATTTCTCATTACATGAAATCTAAAACAACTTTCTTATCGTGTAGCTAAGTAGCCATTCTGCTAGTATACAAATTCCTTTATTACCCCATTATTTTGCTAACTTATTAGCAAGCCAATTAATAAGGATGATATTTAATTAGCCCATTTGTTTTATACATTAATTATAACACAAATTCATTACTTCAGCACCTCTTACAGTACATGTGGGGTCCCTCAATGGTCTTTTCTCTGCCCTTTGCTATTTTCATTTTTATTTATTGCGATTGGGATCTATTATTAAGAAGCAGAGAATGTCATTTCCACTCCACGGTGATTGTAATTGAATTCTACAGTATAAGTAAAGTTAGTGTTTTTCATGTTTAGGCTATTGTCCAAGGTCAAGCCGTTTTTAACAAATCTTGAAACGGTTATACATCCTTTTATTTCAAGTCAGCTTGACAGTTTTAAAGTCCTCTATGTTGGTGTCAGACACCCTAATCCAAAATGCTGCTGCACATTTATTAAGGGGAACACGTGAGCAAGAACACATAACTCCTGTCCTGGCATCCCTACACTGGCTGCAGTTCAGGGTCAAGTTCAAGGTCTTGTTAATAGCCTACAAAAAGGCCTGAATAATCTAGTGCCACCATATATTTCTGACCTTTAGAAGCCATACAGTCCATCACGGTCTCCCACTTCTGTTAATCAGCTTTTACTTACAGTTCCTAAATCTAGGTTGAAGAGTCGGTGTGATTGTGGCTTTTCAGTAGCAGCCCCTAAACTGCCCCTCAAGCATGCCCTCTTTTTTTTTTCTATTTTCAAATCACACCTTAATACCATTTTATTCACTTTGGCATTTAATACCGTGTAAGGACCTATCAGACTATACTCTTTTCCCTATTTTTTATTTCCTTATTTATTGTTTTATTGCTTATTTTATGTACTGACTTTGTTGTAATTAGATTATAATTGTAATTGTTTTAATTAGATTATATTTCTATTTACATTTTTACTTTCTGGTTATTGTCTGGTTTTATAGTCTTTTACTGTCACAGCTCTTTGGTCAACTGTGTTGAGTTTAAATGTGCTTTGAAAATATATTTGACTACTTTATTTTTCTAGCTATAAGCAAAGCAGCTAGTAAACAAGTTATTTAGTTCACATAGCTCGCATTTCTACAGTATATGTGAAATCTAACTCAACTTTATCACTTTATATTGTGTTGTTATTTACTAAGACAGCTACCAAACTAGTTGTAAAACCTACTTTTTCTCTAAATTTTATCTAACCTAAGCTTAGTTCCCAGCTAGCCGGCTAATTAGGGCTCTAAGTTAGCTATGATTTGTTTATTTTTGTTAATTTATGTTGTAAATTTACTGGTTGGAGTGGCAATAAAGCCTACTTGACTTGACTTGATTTGACTTGATCACTTTTTGCTTTCTGGTTAGCAAGTTAGCTAACAAAGAACTTACAATTATCCCACTCTTTCTATACATTATATTTAACAAGATAACTACTTTGTTTTACTAGATAGTTAAAGTAAAAATGTTATTTTTTATTCAATTACTCTTTCTATACTCTAAATACAACACAAATTGATTGGTTTGTTTTGCTAGCTAGTTATTAAACCAGCTAATGAACAAGTCCTTTAAATTCCACCTCCAAATGTATTATTTTGTTTTGCTAGCAAGTTAGCAAACCAACTAATAAAAAAATCGTTAAGACTCCACTCCCAAATGTATTATTGTTATTGTTTTTCTAGCTAGTTAGCAAACCAAACAGGTCTTTTAGAGTCCACTCACAAATGTATTTCTTCATTTTGCTAGCTAGTTAGCAAACCAGCTAATAATAAAAGCGTTTAGAGTCCACTCCCAAATGTATTCTGTTGTTTTGGTAGCTAGTTGGCAAACCAGCTAATAAACAGGTCATTTAGAGTCCACTCACAAATGTACTTCTCCATTTAGCTAGCTAGTTAGCAAGCCTGCTAGCAAACAAGTCATTTAATGAACATAAACTTTTTATACAGGATCATTAACATATAGTATTTTATTGTCTGCAGCTATTTTTGGATAGCACAGGTCAACTTTGTTGAGTTTAAATGTGCTTCGAAAATATATTTGACTCGACTACTTTATTTTGCTAGCCGTAAGTAAAGCAGCTAGTAAAACAGGTCATTTAGCGAGGATGCTAGTTAACAAATTAATGACTTGGTTAAAACTCATCACATTCTCTTGCTTGCTAGTTTGCAAGATTTTATAGTTGAAACTGAAGACATGTCTATGAAAATGGAATGTACAAGTCTGTGGAATGTATTTTTAGTGACATTGTGGTTACTGTCAAGTTGCAAAGTGCATTAGAGTGGATTCTGATGGAATAAAGCAAAGACTCCCTGCTACAAACTTGCCTTCTGCAAACGGTCACTTGTAGGGTGGGGGGGTAATACACACTTAACAGTCTTGATGGCCAGTCAGAGAGAGAGTGTGTGCTTTAAACAGGGTTTGCAGTCTGATTTTGACACAGAGGTGAAAGGCAGCGAGGAGGGGAAAAAACTTTAATTTGAATCATGCCGAACAGAAATGCTGGCACCATGACTCTGACCACGGTCGATTAAAAATTCAAGGCTAGAGAAATAAAGGTTGTGTTATCGCTGGCTGGCGGCTCGACAGGAAATAAAGCAGTATTGGGAAAGGAAGTTAAAAGAGGAGCCACAGCTCCATCTAATGTGTGAGAGAAATGCTCCGGTGTGAGAAACAAGAAAGGAATGAAACCGTACGAGACTGACTAATAATGGAAATATCACAACCGTGTTTTATAATGGCATATAATTTTACAAGAATCCAAGAAGTTTTTTTTTTTTTATTGTTTAGTAGTTTTTTTAAAGGAAAGACTCGTTATGTTTCCTACCCTCACTCAAACACAGATGGTGTAAACAAATTTCTAACCAAATAAGCCTTCAACAAGCTTGAACTGTTGGCAAGAACTCAGTCCCCTCGCCTCATCATTACCATCTTTCAGACCGAATGTATGAAATGGATTGAAACCCAGTTCCCACATGTACAATTCCAGTATTTTGATTACGTCAGAACTATTAGATTCACATTCACGTGTTGGCCGTGCATAAAGCCACACCTTCCTTGAAGTGGCCAAGCCCAAGACAGTTGGAAAGAGGCATTCGGCAGTTGGAAGGAAGTGTCTGGTACTCAAGGTTGTGGGGAGAGCAAGAAGAAGAAGTGAGAGAGAGAGAGCAAGAGAGAGAGAGAGAGTGACCTGCTCGGCTCCGAACGTGTCCCCACCACCTCTTTTGGAAATCAAATTCGCAGAGCCATGTGCGGATGATTATGCATGCAAATCACGGCCGTCCTTGTATTTTCCATTGCCTGCAGACATTTACATGGCCAGGAAACCTGCTGAGATACGGTTAATCAGCAGAGCTTTCTGGCTTATGCCATATAAACAAGATTTTAAGTAAAATAAATAAATAAAATCAGTCGTCACGGACTACAAATGAGGGGAAGGATGAAGTGCGCGAGACCAGTGCAAATGTACCACACCTACAGCAAGAAAAACAAGAGAAAACTTAGATCACCTTTTTGAGCAATTGTACAAGATCAGGAATGAATTCTCAAATCTGATTGGACAGAAATTTTGTATTAAATTAGGGTAAAGTAACGCAGGTTGGTAGTTAAAGCTCTCATTTGATTAGATTATCATTTATATAGTAACTCATTTGCTGGCATTTGTACCGTACATATGCGCCATACAGTCAAAGCCAAATAAGAAAAACTAGTCTTAATACAGAGTTTACACGTTTCTTGGTCATATCTTGGTTGCTGTGATTTTTCTTCAAATGTTGCCACAACATTCAATGTAACTATCGATTATAATTATCTCACAAGATTATACAAGGGTTTTCATTCTTACTTAACCTTAAACCCCAAGTGGGAGAGATACAGTGGTGTGAAAAACTATTTGCCCCCCTCCTGATTTCTTATTCTTTTGCATGTTTGTCACACAAAATGTTTCTGATCATCAAACACATTTAACTATTAGTCAAAGATAACACAAGTAAACACAAAATGCAGTTTTTAAATGAGGGGTTTTATTATTTAGGGAGAAAAAAAATCCAAAGCTACATGGCCCTGTGTGAAAAAGTAATTGCCCCCTGAACCTAATAACTGGTTGGGCCACCCTTAGCAGCAATAACTGCAATCAAGCGTTTGCGATAACTTGCAACGAGTCTTTTACAGCGCTCTGGAGGAATTTTGGTCCACTCATCTTTGCAGAATTGTTGTAATTCAGCTTTATTTGAGTGTTTTCTAGCATGAACCGCCTTTTTAAGGTCATGCCACAACATCTCAATAGGATTCAGGTCAGGACTTTGACTAGGCCACTCCAAAGTCTTCATTTTGTTTTTCTTCAGCCATTCAGAGGTGGATTTGCTGGTGTGTTTTGGGTCATTGTCCTGCTGCAGCACCCAAGATCGCTTCAGCTTGAGTTGACGAATAGATGGCCGTACATTCTCCTTCAGGATTTTTTGGTAGACAGTAGAATTCATGGTTCCATCTATCACAGCAAGCCTTCCAGGTCCTGAAGCAGCAAAACAACCCCAGACCATCACACTACCACCACCATATTTTACTGTTGGTATGATGTTCTTTTTTTGAAATGCTGTGTTACTTTTACGGCAGATGTAACGGGACACGCACCTTCCAAAAAGTTCAACTTTTGTCTCGTCGGTCCACAAGGTATTTTCCCAAAAGTCTTGGCAATCATTGAGATGTTTTTTTAGCAAAATTGAGACGAGCCTTAATGTTCTTTTTGCTTAAAAGTGGTTTGCGCCTTGGAAATCTGCCATGCAGGCCGTTTTTGCCCAGTCTCTTTCTCATGGTGGAGTCGTGAACACTGACCTTAATTGAGGCAAGTGAGGCCTGCAGTTCTTTAGATGTTGTCCTGGGGTCTTTTGTGGCCTCTCGGATGAGTTGTCTCTGTGCTCTTGGGGTAATTTTGTTCGGCCGGCCACTCCTGGGAAGGTTCACCACTGTTCCATGTTTTTGCCATTTGTGGATAATGGCTCTCACTGTGGTTCGCTGGAGTCCCAAAGCTTTAGAAATGGCTTTATAACCTTTACCAGACTGATAGATCTCAATTACTTTTGTTCTCATTTGTTCCTGAATTTCTTTGGATCTTGGCATGATGTCTAGCTTTTGAGGTGCTTTTGGTCTACTTCTCTGTGTCAGGTAGCTCCTATTTAAGTGATTTCTTGATTGAAACAGGTGTGGCAGTAATCAGGCCTGGGGGTGACTACAGAAATTGAACTCAGGTGTGATAAACCACAGTTAAGTTATTTTTTAACAAGGGGGGCAATCACTTTTTCACACAGGGCCATGTAGATTTTGATTTTTTTTTCTCCCTTAATAACGTAAACCTTCATTTAAAAACTGCATTTTGTGTTCAATTATGTTATCTTTGAGTAATAGTTAACGGTTTTTGATGAGCAGAAACATTTAAGTGTGACAAACATGCAAAAGAATAAGAAATCAGGAAGGGGGCAAATAGTTTTTCACACCACTGTATGTGCTGGGCACACAGCATAAGTCAATGACTTCCTCACTCACTCATCATCTATACCGTTTTATCCTGAATACAGGGTCACGGGGGCCTGGAGGCTGTAGACGGGGGACACACTGGACAGGGTGCCAATCCATCGCTGGACATACACACATTTCTGGGAACGCCAATTAGCCTAATCTGCATGTCTTTGAGGGAGGAAAACCGAGTACCCAGAGGAAACCCACCAAGCACTGGGAGAACAAGCAAACTCCATGCACACAGAGGCGGGAATCGAACCTGGACGGCAATCGAACCCAGACCCTGGAGGTGCAAGGTGACAGTGCTAACCACTAAGCCACCCCTAATTGCCTTTAGGTCAATGACAATTAAAAAATATATGGAATTATAAGGAAGTTTTGTTTGTGTGTGATAACGGGGAGGCTTCAGACATCAAACTGTGCATTTCGGATATGTCAGGTAGAACCAAAGTTATCATTACTTCTAGAAATTGTCAATTTTACAACTACCGGAATATGGGAAAAATGTAAAACTCTCAAAATGAGCGTATTATTATTATTATTATTATTATTATTATTATCATCACAGAAACAACCAAAAACATCATGATAAATATCAATATCATGATAAATGCTATACCATAATATTTTTTATAGTTTTCTATATATATGTATGTCTTAGCCATAACATTATTAGGTCCCCCCCTTTGTGTGGTGTCTTGGCGGCCCATTATCCTTTTGCTAGCTCACTGGTTTTCTTTCCTTGGACCACTTTTGGTATGTCCTGACCACTGCAGACCACGAACATCCCACAAGCTCTCACAGCTTCACTAACAATATCTTGTTACAGTTACACTTGGAAGTGAGTGGATATATTAGTATGTATTATCTTAAGGCAGCAAGTAAACATTTTGTCCCTAAAGATGATGTGTTTTAAAAAGTTTTTTTTTTATAAATAAATGGGCAAGTGTAAGGATTTGAGTGTCTTTGAGAAATGCCAAATTTTTATTGGGTCAGAGCAGCTCCAAAACTGCAGGATTTGTATAAGCCTCTTCCTGATTTCTTTTTTTTTTTTTTCCTTGCTTATTTTGCCAACTAATTTTAATATAAGACAAGAATAACCCAAGTGACCACATAAAGCACTTTTTAAATACTGATTTCATTTATTAAGGGGAAAAAAGATGTCCAAACCTGTGAAAAAGTAATTGTCCTCTAAACCTAATAACTGCGATTATTGGCAATGAGTCTTTCACATAGCCGTGGAGGAATTCTGTCCCACTCTTCTTTGCAGAATTGTTTTAACTCTGCCACATTGGAGAGTTTTGTAGCATGAATGATCTGTTTAAGGATCTGAATTTGATTACACACACACACACACACACATACTGTACACTGCCAGGCTAAAAGAAAGTCACCATCTAGATTTAACTAAGCAAATAGTTACAAGCCTTTTATTGGATAATTACTGCAGTGATTAATATGGTTCAGGTGGCAACCAGTTATTTAACCCTAACTGATTCAACTAGTTGCTTCTAATTTCTTAAACAACTATGTCAGAAGACATTTCTTCAATCTACCAAGAGTGGTCGTCACTCTTGGTAGATTGGGTTATGAACTGAAATTATTCAAACCTGGAAGGATAGTGGCAAACTGTCATCTTCGAGAGAGAAATGTGGTCGCAAAAATATCCTGAATTAGCGAGATGTTAGATCACTTAAAGGCTTAGTGAAATCAAATTATTACAAAACAACAAAAGAACTCACGGCTACAGTACGTTTAACGGTGAAGGTAAGAGCATTTCCACACACACAGTGCGAAGAGAACTTGAGGGAGTGGACCTAAACAGCTGTGTAGCCTACAGAAAACCACGTATTACTGAGGCTAATCAAAAAAGAGCTTCAATTTGCTGGGGAACATAAAGAATGGACTGTGCTGCATTGAAAAAAGGTCATGTGGTCTGATGGATCCATATTTACCCAGTTCCAGAGTGACGGGGGCATCAGGCCTAGCACCTTCAAAGCTTTTGGAGGCCGTGTTGTGATCCAGAGTTGTTTCAGTTGGTCATGATCAATCCCATGATCTGAGAGCGTTGGAGACAGTACAGTGCAAAAAAGTCTTATTTTGGTTATTCTTGTTTTTTTTATTTATACAAACTTTGTTATACATGGTCATTTTATGACTTTAATCAGTATGGAAAGTACTTATGATTTACAAACATATGTAAGTATTCGAGGAAACGATTTTAATATTACAGGACAATATCTGTAGGCCTGAAAAGAAAGCATATTATGTAAAAGAGCACTTTTCAGACGACAAACAAAAAGAAAACTTCTGGGTTTGCATGGAAGAAAAGAGAAGCAGGTGCGACAAATTGTACCTGAGACCAGGCTGTAGCCTTTAAAACTCAAAGCATTTTAGCCTTTCTTTTTTTTTTAGGCAAAGAAGCAGCACAGATAGATTAGATCATGTTTTTCCGATTTATTTCAGTTGTTTCTAAAACCATAAACTATAATAATAATAATAATAATAATAATAGGAGGCGGCGCGGTGGTGTAGTGGTTAGCACTGTCGCCTTGCACCTCCAGGGTCCGGGTTCGATTCCCGGCCAGGCTCGATTCCCGTCTCTGTGTGCATGTAGTTTGCATGTTCTCCCCGTGCTTGGTGGGTTTCCTCCGGGTACTCCGGTTTCCTCCCACAGTCCAAAGATATGCAGGTTAGGCTAATTGGTGTTCCCAAATTGCCCGTAGTGTGTGATTGGGTGTGTGAGTGTGTGTATGTGTGTGTGCCCTGCGATGGATTGGCATCCTGTCCAGGGTGTACCCCGCCTAGTGCCCGAAGTCTCCTGGGATAGGCTCCAGGTCCCCCGCGACCCTGAACACAGGATTAAGCGGTATAGAAGATGAATGAATGAATAATAATAGGGTTAGGTCATAATAATAATGTGCTCATTTTGTGATGTCATTCCTATATACTGATAGTTATAAAATGTATATGTTATTAAAGTAATGATAACTGTCATTCTACATGACATTTTGTTTCATTAATTACTGTTTACTGATTTTTATGCCGTTCTGTAGCACATTTTTTCGAAGACATATTTGCGTTCCAGCAGTTATTTGCATGTGTCTAAGACTTATGTCTAGCACAGTACACACAAGACGCATGTGTAGCACGGTATTGTGTGCGTGAGTGCACGCACACACACACACACACACACACACATATACAAACACACACATTTCAACAGTTGTTATCAATGGCCATTTTTAAACCTCAAATTGAATTATGGAAGCAATGAGTTGCATTATGTTTCGCCATCGTTGATGCGATCATGTGACCATCAGAAGAGAGATGGTCTATTCGTACTACTGTATGAAATACTGTATATTTTTTATGTTGAACTGTTTTTAAATTTTTTGGGGCGTCTCTGTATATTGCACTGAACTTTTTAGCTTTTATTTAGTTTATTTATGCATAAATAACATAATATTAACATGAAACTGGTACTCTATTGGTGAACCTTAACTTATATCATCTACAACATGTTGTGATATTATATTTCTGACACATTTTATTGAAAACACAACATGCTGTAGTATACAGTATTGTATATAATTTTTTATATTATTATTTCTTTTTATTATGAAGTAATAAAAAGTTGCGTAATTAGTGTTGGTAATTAATGGCTAGTGTTGATTAATAGCTGACTATCTACTGTAATACACCACTGCTACAGTGGTGTAGCTCATATTATAAAAGTGGCCCAGTTAACACTGTTAATCATGTGATCTGTGTAATAAAGTGTCTGAGAAGCTTCTCAGTCATTTACTGTAGGTACGATTATCTGGAAGTTGAGTCATCTTTATTGTTGGGTAGATACCGTATGTTTCCCTACTCATCCAAATAGCTTCTTCAGTCTAAGGTGAACAAATGTATGCATTTTGAACTCATAGGGAAAATATATATATATTGTCACTTAAGTTTCACTCTGAAACAGAGTTAAATGCATATTCATTGTAGTCATTGTAACAGTAATGTAAATCATGTAAATCATTTATTAAAATTTTATTCATGCATATTGCAAGAAATGCATCCAGCATAACATAACTTACTTACACGTATATGTGCTAAAAAACAGAAAGTGCATGCATCACATTTGAAAAAAGAGTTTTATTTACGCATATTGCAAGAAATGCACTTGTCATATTGACACTGGACACCTGACTTGACCTGACTATTTAAGAATTATTCTAGATTTAATGTGATCAGTCTTTAAGTCATTACTCATCTGAATCATGTGAATCATAAGAATGATTAATGTTAATCATGTAATGAAGTGCATGCATCAAGAACAAAAAAACAGGTATTATGCGTGCCGCAATAAACACAGCTACACCTACAGGTCAGTGCTAATGCTAGTCACGTGTATCGTAGCCAACATTTCATACAATTCAATTCGTGCATATTAGAAATATCGGAAATGCATACGAGTGTAATATTATATGGTTCAATTATTCAATGCAAGACAGGACCTTACATGACCCAGCCTCGATATAGGCCTACCACATTTATTTCCAATCTATGTTAAGAAGCAGGTGAATGACGGAAAGTGGAAAATATGACATCGGCATTGGTTGCAGGTTTACTACGAGCTGAGGGTGATGTTGTACAATAAGCAAATCAGAGGAGACACCATGATTTCAACCACACTCCATTTGCCTATGGCCAGATTTCCATTCAACGATTTTAATGTCACGCTTTTTGATTTCGAATTTTTGATCAACGGCTTTAAGGATACACTGACCAGTAAAATCACACCATTATTATGGTCAAGGTGGTTTAAGTGATCCTGAGAATAAGTTCTTCAAGAGTTCGTCTGAGACCGAGCAGATTTTAAATGTGAATTTAATGCATGCAGTCAAAAGTCATAAGAAATTCTGTTTATCCATCGTTTATTATATTAATACCAATCTTTATCTCATAAGATAAGTTGCTTTAGATGAAGGAAATAATGGAGGAAAAGGAAGATTTACATAAAGGTCAATGCGAGAAAGGCTGTAGATAAAAAGCATAAATCCTTTACATTTATAATAACTAATAAACACATAAGTCTCATGCTCGAGGGTGCCCCTGAGGGTGTGTGTGTGTGTGTGTGTGTGTGTGTGCTCACACAGGCCGAAGGGTGAATCACAGCTGTAGGAAAATTACTAAGCCAAGTATATGATAACATATTCAATAAACTACATTTTATCAGAGACACAAAGACTTAAATAAATAAATAAATAAATAAATCACATTTAAGTGTCATTCTATTTCAGGTTGAATGTGTAGTTAAAGTTGAATTCTATACATATTAACCAGCTCAGGATAAACTTTTAATATAAATAGATTTTTTAACATAGTCACAATAGTTAACCTAACCAGTGTAATACATTTATAAAGAGTTTTCTTATGTCTTCAATGCAACTGTGTTTCTGTGTCAGGTTTGCATTGACTCACCAGGATTTTAATGCTCAAGTTAAACTTAGCTTTCTTATCAAGCTATGTTAGCAAAATGCTAAAAAAAAAAAAAAAAAAGTTTTAGTTTCTATTTAAGTAAAAAAATAATGACGTGAGTTCTTATGTACTGAAAGAACACAATTATAATCATTGTAAGGTTAAAATATTTGAACTTTTTATGTTGGATGAAATCAGTAATATTCTGATCTAAAAGAGACCTGATGGATAATATTAACAAATGTAATGTTGTGTTTTTCAAATTCAGAATTCTGGACAAAATTCTAGCTACAAATGTTTACATCCACCTTTGTGCATCATAAGTTGTTTTACGAAATGCCATCATGGGTCCAAATAAAACCTGATGTTTTTCATTCTGAACTATTTTGATGAAAAGCATAAGTTTCTACATTCTACCCAGCGCTGCTACAGTAATAGATCATCTTTCTTTACTAAAATATTTCACAGACTTCATCTATCAAATCTCAGCTCCCCCCGTGGACTAAATAGAAGCTCTGCTGGTGGTAGGCATGGCGTCATCTTGGCCTTAACATAGATCGGAAGAGGCTTCCCCACAGCTCCTGCGGTCAGGTGACCCTCCCAAAAGGAGCTTTGCATGTTCATTTCCATGTATTCTATTCATGGAGGTAGTCCTGTTCAGACCCCCTCGACAGTCCCACACGCTGGCAGAGTGCGCAGAAAGAAGATCCTGAGCACCGGAGTGGCAAAGATGGCGATAAAGTGAGTTCGTTTAGGATTCAATTTGTACATTCAGTAGCACTTTTATATACCGATCTCGCTTGTTGTTCTGTAATTGTAGTACACTTCTTGTTAGAATGACGATACTTTTATTAAGAGAAAGTAGAGAAATGAATTTCATGCTAAATGTTCACGCTTGTAAGGTTATCCTGGTTTTGTAGCCTATGTGACTAGTGAAAGATCTAATTGTAATTTTGAAGGGTAGATTTTGTTGCTTTGCCAAGGAACCTGTTGAAGATGTTACAGTTTGGAGCGAGTCGATCGAAAAGCTACTGGAGTCCCCAGGTAAGAAGATATGCTTCGGGATTTATTATATGTTTAATTTGAGTTTGAAAAGGTGATAAATAAAAAAAAACAATAAAAACTTAACTCCCTTATGAGACTATCAGAATATTAGGGTGGTTCAACGTCCAATGTCCTGACACGAAGATCTAAACACGAAAAAATCTAAATTAATTGTTGAATTGATTAATAGAAAATTTCGAAATTTCGAAAAATATAAAACAACCAAAATTACAAAGCAAAAAGTTAAGCTAAAACACTTGAAGGGTTTTATCTTTTAGGGTGCTTTGGATAATTCAAATCTGTGCGTCAGCATTCAAATTGGAGCTCTGCATCTTCTCAACAACAAGCCTACGCCCAAAAAGCGTCCTGTTTTTTGTTCTTTTTTTGTTCTTTTTTTTTCTTAAAGAGAAAAATCTTAGACGAATCCAATTTACGTCATGATTGCCTGTTGTTTTGGATTTTTCCCTCCTTGTTGTAGCTGGTCTGCATGCCTTTACCGAGTTCCTGAAGTCCGAATACAGTGAGGAAAACATCAAGTTCTGGATAGCCTGTCGGGACTACAAGAAGCTCACTTGTAATACAGAAATGACTTGTGAAGCCAATAGGATCTACTCAGAGTATGTCCAAACAGAGGCTCCCAGCCAGGTATGTTGGATCTCGGTTCCTTTACATGATCCATAGTCTTGGGTGTGATATGGAAATGTGGTGAATGTGCTTCAGCAACTGTGTTGCATGCGTTTGAATGGATACACCCATAGTGTCGATGTAGTGATAATTATGTCACAGCTACCTCATTATTTTGCCACCAAACTGCTAAATGTATTAATAATAATAATAATGTTGATTTCTGCAGTTCAGCATGGCAAAATAACAGAAAAAGCATGCATGTGTTTTCAGATCAACATCGATTTTAAGACTCGAGCGACGATTAAAAATAACATCACGGATCCGGATGGGGCCATTTTCGAAACAGCCCAAGCTCTGATCTACAGGCTCATGACGAGGGACTCTTACCCACGGTTTTTAAAATCCGACTTCTACCAAGCTTTGCTGCGGAAATGAAGACGCTAGGAGTAAATGTCTAACTTTAAGAGTGTGTTTGGTTCCCAGGTAAATGCATGTACATGTTTAGGCTGAAACCAATGAGTTCCAATGGAGTTCTATCACAAAAAGCCATTCTCAATAGGCCATTTGGAACTGAGGAACTAAATTCTCTTTGTTGTACATTGTAGTGATATATTAAAAATAAAAGTATACTGAAAGTAACAAAGAAAAAAAAAATCTAAATTTCAGCAACAGCAGACATACATATTACAGACCTAGAAAAGCCACTAGTGATTCTTAAGAATGTAAAATATGTGACAGAATTAAATATATTTTTATTATGTGCATAAAAGCTTACCTGGATTTCCTTTAAAATATTGTAGTGTTTGAAAGCATTTTAAATAATAAAACTCGAGTCTTACCACTCAAAGCCATAATATACTGTGATGTGTTCTTCCCTATAATATTTTGTGTATGCACTTCAAACTACTAGATAAGTCAAAAATCAACTAGAATTATGCTGTAGAGACATAAGTAATAAAGACTTTGTAAAAGTACTTTGCAAAAGTCAAAATAGCTAAACCAAGGTAGCTAGAAAAAAGTATGTAGCTTGTCAATTTGTACATCTATCAAAAAAAGACAAGTAAACTAAATTCAATTAAATGTTGTCAAGTAAATACTTGAAATGTAGCTAGAGAAATTTGGCTAGTTATCTAAAAATGACAGTTTTATCTTAAAAATTACATTAGAAATATCTGACGAATGAAAATTGGATTATGCAGAAAAATTTACTTTAAAATTTCCACATAATATATGTCTCATGATCTAGGTCTCTAATATGAATATCTGTTTTAAAAAAAATTCCAACTGAATGATCAAATGAACAATGTGAAAATGTAAATTAACCATAAAGCTCTCTATTACCTGGTAACTAGCGCACTTTAAATTAATGTAATTAAGAGTGTATTGCATATCAAAACTGGCAAACATCGTTCTGTGGACCATGTTACGTTGTACAGAAACTTGCAGGTTGCTGCACATTGTATTAGTTTGCGACTAGTAGAATAAGGTAGTAGTCAAATGTGTGGTGAGGTCATCTTTTAAGTAGAATAAGTGTAAGGGTTTTTAAATGTGCTTTTGTTTGCATAAAAACGTTTTGTTTTGTAAGCAATATGTATGTGTGGTGGCCTGAGAATATGTTTTACATGGTGAAATTGTGCGATTTATACAATATTGGCTCATCTAAAGTGTTAGATCTAAACTGGTTTCTCTGTTGCTTGTAAATTAGTCAGAGATCAAGTTTTAGCATTTGCGAATAAAAATCTGAAAAATCTACTCATTAAAATGCATTTATTTAAAATTTGACTGGTATTTTTTCTTAGGTCACCTCAGATAAGGTAAATTGCTGTAGATCTGGTGCATATATTAAAAGTCATCTATATACCACATGTAAAATTACATGTAACATTCTTTTTTATGCATAATTATAATGATTATAAAATGGCTGTAAAACATCATATACTAAATAAGTATAAAATTATGCAATCAAATGTCGTGTCACCAGTAATAACGCAGAATAATTTTATCATCACTAAAATTTTTGTAAAAAAGAAATTCAAGCGAAGCTGGTGCTTTGTTTAGTATGCGTTATTGATATATGATGTTAATTTAAAAAAAACTAAAGTTCTATCCGCATCTCATTTCCTTGTAACTTGGGATACTTTCTGGTCTTCTTTGTTATTTATATATTTTTTTTAATTTTGTTTTGTTCTTCAAAAGAGAATGGACTGCTTACTCTCTTGGAATTGCCTGTGCAAATAAAAGTGTCACGTAGCTAAACCACTTTCATGTGATGTCATTCATTCAATTGTAGCGCACGCTGTTGGATGGACAGTAGGTGGCAGCACTGTGCTGCAAAATGGCGTGCAAACTTCTTACCTCATCACATTTGCATTGGCTGCTTTGGCAGGCTTTTAGTGACTTACTCATCCAGTGTGAGGAAACATCCGCTTGAGGGCCGTGGAGCCCAAACGGTGACTTTCTATCAGGCTTCAATTTTAAACTTAAGCTAATTTGCTGTGCAACTGTTTGTGTGTGTGTGTGTGTGTGTGTGTGTGTGTATATATATATATATATATATATATATATATATATATATATATATATATATATATATATATATATACTGTATATATACTGTATATATAATGTGTATATATATATATAATGTGTATATATATATATATATACAGTATATATATATATATATATATATATATATATATATATATATATTGCCATAAATACCCATCAGCGCCTGGAAAAGATTATGTAGAAATAGTTACAAACAATCTGATGTCTGTCTGTCTTTCTAAACTCTCTGCATAACTTATTAATATATTTAAAAAAAAATTGTAAGGTTGAGTATTTTACGCCTTGTTTTACACTAAGTTGTACTTCTTTCGTCGTCAGCCAAATACACACCCTGTTCGGTAATCAGAGAGTGAATCACAGAGCACAAAGCGAAAAAGTAGATCAGATAAAGATAAAGTTTTGTCTTCAGCGCTGTTATTTCAGGCGTGAAAATATTAAGTACGTTTAGCTTTTATTTTAAAGTAGATTATTAAATATGCCACATAACTGTTAATAGCATCACTTCCACTAAACAGTTTTATTTCATTTATGATGCAGGTTTAACTTCAGGCGAACAACAAAGGACAGACAAATGTTCCTTAAATTCTGTCCAGCCACTTTAATGCAGACCTGCATCTTCCCATGTACTGTATGATCTAATGTCTTTACACATGTAAGAGCCATATCGCATTCGTTATGAGTTTGTTGTTGTGTTTATTTCATTTTATTTCATTTATTGCATTGCACTTTAAGTTTATCAGTTATTCATTTAAGCATCCATTTATGACAACCGTATTGTGTGTAATGTCTGTGATGTCATTCTGCTGTCACACGTAATTGCACGTCCATGTCACTGTAAAAAGGTTCAGTTCTTGATGCGGAATTGTGGAGACACAAGCTTTGACCGTAAGCCAACTTAAGCTAAAGATACAGCAAACATATTGTTGTAAACGCGATTTAAGATCTTTAACCTACCGATACTCAAGACAACTGTACGAAGTGTTGAATCTTTGATGCTGGAAAAATAAAACAAGAGACAAAGAAATCATCAAGACTTCTGTTGTGAGTGAATAATCAAACTAAAGATACGCGTCAAAACATGTGTAATAATAACACACACACACACACACATACTGCATACAATGAATAATTTAATCATTTTGTACACATAAGCCATATTTAAAATAAAATAAAACTGCTTATTAAGTTGCTTGATTGCCAATTCAATCCATTTGTGGAGCACTAGATCTGTATTCTTAACCATCTCATCACATCCACAGTCCATCAAATAAAAGAAAGAAAGAAAAGCAATCCGCTAATGGACAAGGCGTATCATATGGAATAAGGACGGGTGAAGTAAGCATTGTGTTTTAGTTCATCAAACCTTTTCATCTTGCGTACTTTTTCTTTTTACTTTCAAACACTTGGATACATTGATGAATAGACATTTTATAACTTCCACTAAAGCGTAACTGTATTAATTCACTTCTCCGTTCACTGTATATGACTTTTTCGTTTTTTTCCCCCAAACCAGTGTTTTCAAAACGATAAAACGATATAAATAGGTTCAGTATCTTGTCGCAAATCAGCAGAAAGTTTAACAGGTTAAATTTAAGTCACAAAAGAAACATCGCAAAAAAGGAAGATGAATGACATTTCTGTTTAAGAGCTGGAACATAATGGCTTTTCTGCTTATATCTGTCATAAAAGCCACCTTTATAATGGCCTGATATTACTACTGCACATCACCTTATCAGAAAATCACACTACACGATGGAACGTTCAACTGTAACTAAATAACAGGCTTTAAGTATGACATATGAAAACAGCTAAAACGTTATATTTTTGTTTCTGGGACTCTGTTTTAACTCCATTATTACATTTGCATTTAGCATTAAAGAACCTACAGTAATACTGTATCTGCTTTAATTTTGGTCAGTAACTTCATTTTTTTAGATTTCATTGAACCAGTAGCGGTTCTACACTGAATTGCTCCCCGGGTGAGACTCCCACCCAGAGCCCCAAGTGACCCATATCCCCCCTCCCCCCCCGCCCCCCCCCCCCGCATAAAAAAAATAATAACATGACACAACTTCACCACATGTTTTATTGTAGTAATACTACATGTCGTTCCATAACAGACCAATTTTTGCAAAAAAATAAATAAAATACTCAAAACTTAAATAAATATACTATGTACAAACAAAAATTATTTAAGAACAGAGTTATAGCGAATTGAAAATGTCTTTTAAACTATCGACACATATGTAAATTACACTGTAAATATATTGTAAATATATTGGCTATAGCCAAAATTAACATAAACAATGGAAATAAATAACTGTACTTGCAACATAATTTTGTGGTTAAATTTAATTAGATGTCATGTTGTATACACTGCTGAAAAAACAATAGAAAATGTAATGGATTTAATGGTTATAATGGGAATTGTACTGGTTTTAATGGTAAGTATAACAATGTCTGCTGGTATACAGTATGATGGATTCTATTGGTGGGTGAGATGGTAAATCCTATTGGAAAAGTGCCGGAAACACACTACAATAAGGAATTTTGTAATAGTTTCACTGGAAAAAGTTAATGGTTCATAATGGTATTTAATAGAAACCATTAGAATTTCTGTGCTGGTTTGTATATTAGGCTTTTATTGTGTTTTTTAGTAAAGTAAGCATAGCAAGCATCACAAGCAAGAAGGCTAACAAACCTAAGAGTTAATGTTATACCACTAATTAACATGATGACATGAATAACTTAATCATACAGAGAGAACATTGTTATATACCTTTATCTTTTATCCGTTTCTCCTCATCTTATTTTCTTTTTTTCCTAAATTGGGCCCCTGACAGCTTTGGCCTTTTTCTCTCCATCGCTGTGTTTACTTTATAATCGATAATCAGCAGATTTCCCCCAACGCTGTCACTCACGACCAGAAGTCAAGACTAAACCAATTCACCTCCACATCATCGTTTATTACCTATTTTTATTAGGCATTTCACACAATTAAATAAATGAAAAAAGTGCTAATTATTGGTCTGTGTTTATAATATTTTGAATGAAATGTGCGTTATTTATAAGAAAGTCAGGTGTCACTGACATAATTTAGCCCCCCTTCTTGTCCGCTTCATTTGGGAGAGGTGAACTCTGCGCCCCGCAACGTCTACATTTGTGTATGTAGACGTATTGGGGGTATTTTTATTGAAAACGCAACATTTTAATTTATTTCTGATCAAAAGAACGAAATGAACGAAATGACTCAAAAAAAGATTTGTTCATTTTGATGAACGAGATTCAAAGAACCAAGTCACTAAAATGATTCGAACTTCCCATCACTAATAGATAATAGAAAACCGCTTAGCGGCACAGATTATTATTTTTTCCTCCAAGTTCGTGTGCCGCCCCCCACGTGTCATGAAAAAATGCCGCCCCGGCCGGCTGCCCAGTTCGCCCATGCCTAAAACCGCCACTGCATTGAACAAATTTCATTTAAAATTTCATTACATTTTCCATTTTTGTTAACTTTCTTAATGCAAAAGAATATAATAAAAACCATAAGTGAACAGTTCTGTACATAATATCAAAATTCTATGATCTAGGAAAAGCATTAACTTTAAAATGTGAATCATGTTCTTGCACATGGACATAAATGTTAAAAAAATAAATGTTTCATTTGTAAATCATACAGTGGTGTGAAAAACTATTTGCCCCCCTCCTGATTTCTTATTCTTTTGCATGTTTGTCACACAAAATGTTTCTGATCATCAAACACATTTAACTATTAGTCAAAGATAACACAAGTAAACACAAAATGCAGTTTTTAAATGAGGGGTTTTATTATTTAGGGAGAAAAAACATCCAAACCTACATGGCCCTGTGTGAAAAAGTAATTGCCCCCTGAACCTAATAACTGGTTGGGCCACCCTTAGCAGCAATAACTGCAATCAAGCGTTTGCGATAACTTGCAACGAGTCTTTTACAGCGCTCTGGAGGAATTTTGGCCCACTCATCTTTGCAGAATTGTTGTAATTCAGCTTTATTTGAGGGTTTTCTAGCATGAACCGACTTTTTAAGGTCATGCCACAACATCTCAATAGGATTCAGGTCAGGACTTTGACTAGGCCACTCCAAAGTCTTCATTTTGTTTTTCTTCAGCCATTCAGAGGTGGATTTGCTGGTGTGTTTTGGGTCATTGTCCTGCTGCAGCACCCAAGATCGCTTCAGCTTGAGTTGACGAACAGATGGCCGGACATTCTCCTTCAGGATTTTTTGGTAGACAGTAGAATTCATGGTTCCATCTATCACAGCAAGCCTTCCAGGTCCTGAAGCAGCAAAACAACCCCAGACCATCACACTACCACCACCATATTTTACTGTTGGTATGATGTTCTTTTTCTGAAATGCTGCATTACTTTTACGCCAGATGTAACGGGACACGCACCTTCCAAAAAGTTCAACTTTTGTCTCGTCGGTCCACAAGGTATTTTCCCAAAAGTCTTGGCAATCATTGAGATGTTTTTTAGCAAAATTGAGACGAGCCTTAATGTTCTTTTTGCTTAAAAGTGGTTTGCGCCTTGGAAATCTGCCATGCAGGCCGTTTTTGCCCAGTCTCTTTCTTATGGTGGAGTCGTGAACACTGACCTTAATTGAGGCAAGTGAGGCCTGCAGTTCTTTAGATGTTGTCCTGGGGTCTTTTGTGGCCTCTCGGATGAGTCGTCTCTGCGCTCTTGGGGTAATTTTGGTCGGCCGGCCACTCCTGGGAATTAATTGCCTTAATTGAGGCAAGTGAGGCCTGCAGTTCTTTAGATGTTGTCCTGGGGTCTTTTGTGGCCTCTTGGATGAGTCGTCTCTGCGCTCTTGGAGTAATTTTGGTCGGCCGGCCACTCCTGGGAAGGTTCACCACTGTTCCATGTTTTTGCCATTTGTGGATAATGGCTCTCACTGTGGTTCGCTGGAGTCCCAAAGCTTTAGAAATGGCTTTATAACCTTTACCAGACTGATAGATCTCAATCACTTTTGTTCTCATTTGTTCCTGAATTTCTTTGGATCTTGGCATGCTGTCTAGCTTTTGAGGTGCTTTTGGTCTACTTCTCTGTGTCAGGTAGCTCCTATTTAAGTGATTTCTTGATTGAAACAGGTGTGGCAGTAATCAGGCCTGGGGGTGACTACAGAAATTGAACTCAGGTGTGATAAACCACAGTTAAGTTATTTTTTAACAAGGGGGGCAATCACTTTTTCACACAGGGCCATGTAGATTTGGAGTTTTTTTTTCTCCCTTAATAACGTAAAACCTTCATTTAAAAACTGCATTTTGTGTTCAATTATGTTATCTTTGACTAATAGTTAACGGTTTTTGATGAGCAGAAACATTTAAGTGTGACAAACATGCAAAAGAATAAGAAATCAGGAAGGGGGCAAATAGTTTTTCACACCATTGTATATATATATATAAAATTACCATTTCAGAAGAGTAAAATTATTGGGTTGCATCAAGCAAAGAAAACAGAGAAGGGGGTTTGAAGTTACTGGAACTGGATTAAGAACTCTTCAACACATTATCAAAACCTGAAAGTACAATGTACGGTCAACTTTGTGGAAAGAATGTGGTTGAGAAAAAAATCATGAGTGCAGCTGGTAAAACATCAACAGTAAAAACCAGAGCTATGGTTAATAGTGAAAGTAAGAAAATTTCCATACACACACAATGTGATGAGAACTCAGAGGATTGGGCCTAAACAGCTGTGTGTCCATAAGAAAACCACTTGTTCCACCCACTAGGAAGAATAAAGATTGTACTGTAGTTTGGAGAGATGGAAAAGGTCATGTGATCTGATGAGTCCAGATTAAGTCTATTCCAGCATTATGGGAGTGTCGGGGTCAGAAGGGAAGCAAGCGCATGAAGCGATTGCACCCATCATGCATTGTGGCCACTGTACAAGAGTCTGGAGTTGCTTCAGTTGCTCAGGTCTAGACTCTGAAATGTTATGTGGCAATAAAATGAAGTCATGTGACGACCTGAATGAACTGAATCACCAGGTTATCACGTCTATGAAGTCTTTCTTCCTGTCTAGTCCAGGTCTCAAAGTCTTACTGTAAAAGAGTGAGAGATATATATATATATATATATATATATATATATATATATAGTATAGAATACAGGTAAGAGTATTACATTTTCTAAATGATTTAATCAGTGATGACAATATCACTAAAAAAAAAAAAAAGAGGACCTATGAATTAACTTCTCTTCATGGTCATGAAATGTGAATAATGCAACATCCTGTGAACGTGTGAGTTTAACGTGAATGCATAACAGTAACAATGCTGGGTGAATGAAAAACCATCAAAACAGTGAATGCGGAAAACAATTACATTTTCTTTTCAAGATATTTTGATGATTATATTGTGTTTCAAGATAAGTTGAAATAAGTTTAACATAGTTGCTGTGGAGGAAATTGACATATAAAAAATTATCACATTACATCAAATTACAGTATCTGGGACGATCAACTACAATTGAAGAAAAGAACTTCATGAATTGTCTTTAATATGATAGACGTCACAAAATGACTGGAGGTGACATGAATGTTTTTGTTCTCTGCTAAGGATGCAAAGTGGTGTACAGAAAAGCTTAATGGAAAAGGAATTTGCATGTTCTGTAATACTCGTATCATACAATACTCTGTAATCTGATGCTGACAGTCGAGGCTTTAAATAGTATAGAGCTTCACAGAGACACTTTGCACCCGAGGTGTTTTGATAGAAACAGTTGCATTTCTAGATGCATCTTTTTTTATTCTCTGGCTCAAACCTAAATTCTATGCTATCACTATTTCTTGTATTACGATGTATGTAATTTATGCATAAGGCATCGATGATGCACCAGACTAGCTGATATGCTGGTGTAAAGTTAAATAAAAAAAGAGCATACAGTAAATGTGTATGTAATTTAAAACAATACTAGTTTGTGCATCTGAATGGCTTAAACGTTGTTCGTTTTTGCATGTCTCCCTGTTCCCTATTTGTCGTCTGCACATGTTGTTCTCAACGGCTGAACGTTGGTATGCTACAGTATCAACAAGGGCAGCTTCCTCTTCCTCTTGAAGCTCTTTCATTTCTGCACATTCACATCTACAGCGCGTAAGTCACATGTCTCCCCGGTCTGTTTTGTTTGATATAAGGGACTTCTTTGAGTGCTTATTGAGTGCTCTGCCTCAAATTTATGAGAAATGCTGTCATCGATGCTACCACATGCTAAATAGACAGAAACGCAAAAAGGGAAAAAACACAGGAAGTTGCAGACATAACCAGCCTTGCATGCAGACGTGATTTAACTTTTCACCAAAAAGAAAAAGAAAAAAAAAGAAAAAACTTCCCCATGGGTTCTTTGGATAGTTAAGAGTACTTACGGGGTTAAATATATTTATACGTGGGAATTGATGTGGAGCTTCAGAGTCCTCGGTCTAACCTTTTACACCCTGAAATGAGGCTTGTCACAAATAGAGGCCTCCATGTTGTTATGATGAAATCCTTAAGGCAGCGTGGTTTTCTATCCTTTTCTATATCTGCAACTCTAAAGCAGTTCATCTTGCAATGAAAACTACAGGCTCACTGTATGTTAATGAAGAATGATCAAATGCTGCATAATAGATCATTGTTTTATGTTTAGCACTGTCGCCTTGCACCTCCAGGTCCTGGGTTCGATTCCCATGTCGGGTGTGCGTGCACGGAGTTTGCATGTTCTCCCCCTGTGCTTGGTGGGTTTCCTCCGGGTACTCCGGTTTTCTCCCACAGTCCAAATACATGCAGATTCCCAAAGTGTGTGAATGTGCGTGTGGAAGTTTTCCATTGATATTGTGAAATTGTTTATCTGCAAAACGTTATTAACTTAAGGAGCCTCCAGTGCCAGTACTTTCTAACAGACTTTCTTACTCTTTTCCCTCTATGGGAAAGTCTTCAGGATGAAGGGTGTCACATTTTGTGGTTTTCTTTGAGACATGACAAGCTGCATGTATGTCTAATGGGGGGGAAAAAAGGAAGGAAAGCATGTCTACTGAGGAAATGAGGATTTATAGTCTTTTATAATATAAATCGATAGCAGAAGCAACATTGTTCACAAAGGATAAAAAGTACAACATGATGCAATTTACTTGAATTCCAAAATAAGCAATAAAAAAAATGAACATCGGACCAAGCCATGATAGATTAGATACTATAACAACATGTCCCTAAAGTGTTTTTTTTTTAGTTTAATTTAGTCAAATCCAATTCCTCCCCATCACTAGGGGGCTCCACATTAAGCTACTACCACTCAGTCGGGAGGGGCGAAGAGTATCACGTGTTTCCACCAAACCATGTGACGCCAGCATCTTTTCAAACTGCTCGCTCACGCACCATTGGGGGCGGAGTAACACACTCGGAGGACAGCGCTATCCATCACGTTCCGCTTGCGTGAGCTCACAGACACCCCTGATTGGCTGTAGAGGCGTGATTAATGTGGGAGCACTAAGTACCTCTCATCCCTCCCCTCTGAGAGAGCTCGGCCAATCAGCTCCCTCTAGACCTCCGGCTGCGAGAGGTTACAGCATCACCCGGGAATCAAACTCGCGATCTCCGGATGAGCAGTCATAAAGTCCTCCGGCGAGCACTTTACCACTGCGTCACTCATCCTTGAGGTCTCATCCTTGTCACAGCACTATTACATTCCTGATTTAGTTTAATTCATTATTGTTTCCATAGTAACAACTTATTTACAGGGAAGTGCTTGGCATTGGATGGCAGATGCTCTATATTATGACATATTATATACTGTATATATTACTGATTTATTCATTTATAACTTCTGAGATTAAGGTGTTCAGAGTGCCATGGCATGGTAAGTCGCCCTCACCTCATAAAAAAAGATAAAGAGAACTGGTGAGGGAGTGGAAGTGATAACAGGAAGCAATGAAGCAATTAAAAAGCATCGGTTGTTCTTTTAAGGTAAGGCAAATGGCTGTGATATAAAAGTACAAAAACACCTGAGGATGCGACTATTGGAAACTTCTGGTTGGCAGCCATGACCTCACAACATGCCAGGCCACAACACACCACCTCACTAGTCATTATTTTCCTACAAACCCCCCTACACACCCCCACCCCAAGTATTTGGTTCCTTAATTGCACAACAATTTGTCTAATCAAACATCAAATAGTACATCTCTAACCCACATGGCCTCCATTAATGCAAGCCTGCTGTCATATGCCCCAGACGTCAGTGTGAAACCTAACGAGTGGGCTGAGGATTTCCTGTCTGACACACATGTATCCTCATTCTTGACACATCCGTTTCATCATTCTTAAACTTGTACTTAAAAAACCACAGGCCCTTTTACCGACCTCGGCTTATTGGTGTGTACAGTCACATCAGTACATACAAAAACCCAACGGTTACTAAAGCTGACAAGTCATTAGATTATCTACATCGGGAAACTGTTCCCTCGGTAAGAGTTCAAGATTTCTACATGGAAGCTTTTCTAAATGGACGCTGTCCAATGTTTTTAAGGTCGTACAAGGAAAGTCAAATTAAATCGACAAACACTATATGGTGCTAAGAATGGGAGGAATTCTTGATAATAAAATAAAAATAATAAAGATAATAATCATAATAAACATAATCATATTTAAAAGATTAAATGATCAAGAGAATCTACAAAAGTACATCTGTGAAAGCTTCTTTGGATGATCTACGAAGCATCCAGAAGAGCTTCAACTTGAAATTCTTCCTTTTATAAAAACAAAAGACCTTTTTTTTTTTTTTTTTTGACAAACCAAACAGAGGATGTTCAACTGACGTTTATCTTAGATTAGAGGTCAAGAGAACTCGTTATGCTGTCTAAACGGATATTTTGTACCAAACTAGGTCATCTATCCTATGACTAAAAAACGAAATAAATTGAATACCTTCACTAAATAAAGAGTGAACTGATAGTGAAGGGCTATAAAGAACTGATCTCAAGGACACGAAACTATAACACCGACACACTAGTATAACTCAAGCTGACTGTGATCTGTCGATAAGGTTAAGGTTAATGCATTCTTAGGGGGGGGGGTAATGATTCTCAAGTGTTTTAGTGGATTAGATTTCTAAAAGGGGATCTTCCTGGACCCCATTTTTTGAAGTTCCCAAATAAAGGACAAAACAGAAGGACCCTTGAGGATGCTAACGATGTACATAGGTTGTTTTATCTTTTTTGCTTTATAAAGGCTCCTTGAGATCTAAGCATCGAAAATTCCTGTATGGCATTAATCTAATTTATTGAGCTCTTGGGAAATCTAAAAAGAATTGATCTCAAGAATATATTTAACTCTGATAGAACTCCTGATGGCTGTAATTTATAAATTATGATAAAATCGTAGTGCCTCGGGAGTTATTGGGAAGTTACAGGTTTTTGCTTGGAACCATCTGTTTTGGAGGGTTCTATAGAAAACTTTTAAGGGTTTGCTTAGAAGGACAAACCAAAGAACTCTTAAGCATACTAATTACACCCTTTTTAAATAGTGTATGTGATGACTGCAGAGGTGACGGTGGTGGTGGCTCAGACAGATAAGGTTCTGGGTTGCAGATCAGAGGGTCAGGGTTTGAGGCCTGTTACCACCAGGGTGCTACTGTTGAGCCCTTGAGCAAGGGCCCTTCACCCCAACTGTTCGAATGTATAGCCAGTCCCTGAAATTCAGTGACAGTCCCAAGCTCAAAGAAATGTGGCATCAGGCTTGTTAGAACATCTAAATAATCAGAAAATCCTGTACCAGATCCTGGGCAAATTATCATGTGGTGACGTCTAAGATAAGGGGACTAAGACCAAGGGGGAAAGAATGTGATTAATACATCTTGTATGATTATTTGGTTATGAATGTAGATAAAAAATGGTTTCTCCGTGATTGTTTGAATGGATTTTTAAACTATTATTTCAGATCCTATGCTGAGATGTAAAGTGGTTCCCATAAACGTAGCATAAAGTCTGGTTATGCTGCAGCCTACAGTAGTAAACTGTGAGAGTTTCTGTTTTCAAGAACATAAAATTTTTCGTCCGTTTCTGAATTTCGTTTGTTTCTGCTTTTGTTTTGTTTTTTTTGTGGAAAAAATGAGTTTACCAAATGTGTCACCTGTATGAAAAAATCTTGACATCGTTTTAAATTAGCACTAAAAGGCCATCAGGTTCCCTTTTTTCGGGATCAGAATAGAAAATGAACTATTCCAGTCTCGCACCACAAACAATGCTGATATCATGTGATGTCCACCACAGGTGTATCATGCTTCTGTAAATGCCAACATCATTTGACTTTGTATAAGTACTACAATTAAGGGACAAAGCCAAGGGAAAAAGTGCGTGACGTCTACAGCTTAGGTGGTCATTTGGTTATGAAAGGAGATGAAATGGTTCCTCAGTGGATCTTTGGTTGGATTTTTTTACATAGGGTTTTAGAAATGGGTAGCTAATGAAGGTAGTGTAAAGTGCCATGCAGTGTGCTTCTTTATGAAAGAACATTCCAATCAGAACCTGATTTCTTGTTTAATAAGATAAGGAGTGTACCAATTAAATAACCTGTATGACAAATCTTGCACCAAGAATCAAACCCATTCGTTTTAAATTAGCACTGAAAGGCCATCAGGTTCCCTTTTTTGGGATTAGAATAGAAGATGAACTATTCCAGTCTCGTTATCTTAACCTCTGATACCACTCGAGCAAGGGCCCTTCACCCCAACTGTTCGAATGTATAGCCAGTCCCTGAAATTCAGTGACAGTCCCAAGCCCAAAGAAATGTGGCATCAGGCTTGCTAGAACATCTAAATAATCAGAAAATCCTGTACCAGACCCTGGGCCAGGTTCCCTTTTTTGGGATTAGAATAGAAGATGAACTATTCCAGTCTCGTTATCTTAACCTCCGATACCACAAACACTGCTGATAACATGTGATGTCTACCACAGATATATCACAATTCCTTAAAGATCCATCTTGTTGGTACAAATGCATTTTAGATATTTGCTGCGCTCAATAATATTCCACACAGACATTCTCCAGGTTCCCTAATTCCCACCAATGTCTTGAAAACACACCGTTAACTATTCTAGATACTTAGCAGTGATTAACCACTCTACAGTAGATTATCCCTAGATGGGAGAGTACATGAGCATGGATTGTCTTCTGTAATGGATCGAACTTGCATCTACTGTATGTCATACCCCTGGCTTGCTCCTTTAATCTACAAATCCATTGCAAGAAGGATAAAACGCCTGAGGTACCTGGAGGTAGAAGGAATGAATATTCAAGGTACAGGGCAGCATGTATATTTTCAATGTCGATAGAACATCTACTGTAGATTTTCTCAAATACACATGGTTTGCATGAACTAGTTTGGTCAGAAGCTATGAAACAGGATTGCTGGAGGGTCCACGAGGATTAACGTGGTGTTTCTGGGACATGAACAAAACGGCATCCTGATCAGTAGCCCGGAGCCTTAGCTGCTGGCCCACAATTGCCCCATCAATGCCAACCAAGCCAGCAGGGACTGTACTGGACTCAGGTACAAGGGTATCTTGTTTACTCGGCAAAGGGTACACTTGAAATATAAAGACTTGAGGGAATACCGAAAGGAGAAGCGAAACTTTTAACAAGAATGGGACTTTTACAATGTTGTCTGGTGACCTCGCTCAGGACACATTAGCAAGCCTGCTTCCCCATACAGAGAAAGTCCTCGACATTCTTGACTGTCCCCAAAGACAATGCTTGTGAAACCCCCTGCGACTCCAGTGAATTTCTACAAATTCTCATGTGGTTTGTTACCTCGCATGATTTCCCTCATAGAACTGCTAGGCTTTGCATTTACCCTCTGGTGCAAACAAGCCAGTTTTTGAGTCAGTTAGTCAACTGTAATAGACCAACTATGGTGTTATTCGTACAGTATACGGCGCATGGTTAACAGTTTTTATAAAGGCAAGTGTAAAACATAATAAGAATTCTTAATAAGCAAGTCTCTAAATGTATGTTTTGATGATGAAAGTAAATGTTGTTTACGTATTTTACCCCCATTGTCTAATCAAATAACTGCTAAAAATACGCAATGATAATAAGCAATGAACTTATTACAGCACGACTATTTATGCGCAACTGGCCCGGACAAAGAGCTCACTCACAAGCCGTGAGGTAAAAGTCAGCATTTGCTTATCGGCTGGTTTCCACTGGCGGATTTGCATCTCTACGTGTCAAAGAGAGAAACAAAGAGTGCAGCACATTTGCCAGATCCTAGGCAGCCTACGAGCGTCAGCTCAAACTTCCTCTTGCTTTTTGTGGTTAGACATGTCTGAGTTGATGACGTGCTGAAACGGTCTCGGCGCGACACACGCCCATATAAAAACAGTTGCGCCAAATCTTGCTTTCAGATCCTGTGTTAACCAGCTAACGGTTGTGCCACGCGCAACTAAGTGCTAACGAGATATTTGAACGGAAAATGCCAAGCTTACCACGAACCACAAAGGAACTGGACAATATGACCAAGGAAGAGAGGCCACCACAATCGCAGTGAGTTGATGTTATATACTGTAGGATTTTCGTGCGTTGTTTAAGAAAATATGAAACTTTTATTTCATTATTTCATAATAACTTTTTCTTCATGGGAATCTTTTCCCATTACAGGAGAAAGGACTTCACATGGCGACTTCAGCGCAAGCTCATGAAAAGCCCGATTTCAGAGAAGTGAGTGTCACTTTTGTTTTTTGTTGTTATTATTATTATTTATTTATTTATTATTGCTATGTCTTGTGCGATATATTTATATATTATGTGATATTAATATTCTCCTTTCCACCCAGACTCCACACTGAGGGGAGACTGGTCTGGTCCCAATCTCTAGAAACTCTTCTTGGATCAAAAAGTAAGCAACATACATTACTGTAAAGTACTATATTTATATTATAAATACATATATACAGTATATATATCTCCAATGTCTGCATGTTTGACAGTGATGATCAGATCATTAGAAGTTTATAGCACAGTAGTTGTAGAGATGCAAAATAGTCATGAAGGCATAAAAAATTTTGACTAATGATAAATCTGTAAAAAATTATAACAAGGAGTTTCTTCTCAACTCCTGCAGCTGGTAAAACAACTTTCCAGGCCTTCCTCAAGTCTGAGTTCAGTGATGAGAACATTGAATTCTGGATGATCTGTGAGGACTTCAAGAAAATCACGTGCCACAAGAGGCGAAACTCCAGAGCCAAGAAGATATTCGATCGATACATCCAGGCTGAAGCTCCTAAAGAGGTAGAAATTCTACATTGAACATAGTTCAAAGTTTTTTCTTTTACGTTTAATATCCATTGAGCTGAGGAAGTTAATGTAGTGTTTGAAAAAGCTGTTGTGTGTTTAAAAAAAGATTTGTAAAAAATTGTGTAATGTCCCACAGATCAACATTGACCACCAAACCAGGGAGCTGATCAAACAGAACGTGCAGACCCCAACGAAGAACTGCTTCGACGAGGCGCAGAAGATCGTTTTTAGCCTCATGGAAAAGGACTCGTACCCCAGGTTCCTTCGTTCTGACTTCTACAGAACCCTACTGGAATCAGTCTCGTAAGGATCAAGATGTAAAGGATGTGGTTCAGGATAAAGACAGGCCTGGTGCATACTCATCTTTAAGGACTATTGAAGAAGAGCCAGAGAAGGTCAACGCCAAGGGCTGGCCCTGATAATGGGTTTGGACAGGTGGACTGATATGGATGTGGAGAACTCTAACTCTGGTCACCTCTGACACTGGACTGGCCTCATCTACGTGCATCACATCTGTTGCCTTGCTGACTTGCTGTTCTGCTACACTACATGAGTGGATTGGGAATATGCACACAAGACAAAGCTAATCGAGCTACCACTGGAGCTATAATGCCACGTTGATGAGTTAGCTGGGACTTTCTTCGTAGATAAGGAAAGTCCCCATGGTTGTCTTTGTACATCACTTCCACCACTAAGATGTTATCATAAGCTAGTTTTACAATGTTAAATTTCAGCATTTTCTTTTTTTTTCTTACCACAATATGATGTGATTCGATTCCAAACCAAATTCTCTAACGGATCATGCTTGACAATCCGTGTAAGATCATATGATAAAGATAAACTCATTATGTTATGCTTACATGATCCAAGTGGACAACGTGACCCCGATTTCCTCCTGGTGGCTTTAAGACGAGTATGGAGCAACACTCTTACTTTGAGATTGAGCAAAACTCTCGGACGTTGTTAGGACTTGGTTTCTAACCATGTTTGGACAGAGAGGAACTACACTCTCCATTAGAGAGCACATCACCTTACGTCCTGGTTTTATCTCAGTCCTTAATGATGTGCAATTCTGTCCACGACAGTAAAATCAAGCATAAAATCGTACATTGTAAACCCGGCTTTAACTGCAGGACGAGCAGATAACGCTCCGAATGAGTATTGTGTTATGTTTTGGTGAGCTAATGATTAGGCAGAGGATGGACGTCTTGATGGAAAAGTACCAGTAGTTCATTAGAATTGGTCACTGTTAGAATCTAAAATGTTTTTTGTGATTTCTGGTCAATTGCAAGGAGTTTCTGTACATGTAAACCAGACAGGTCAAGCATAGTCATTTCTTTAAAAGTTATGTTGTTAAATGGTGCAAAAGTGTATGACATATCTATTGTACATATGCGTATGTATATATTGTGTATATATGAGGATATACATAATATTGTCCAATGTTTTAAATTATGACTCTGACATTTTAGACACTGGTTAACGTTGGATTTCAGGATCTTTAAAAATAATAGATGGCTTTTACATCTGTTTTTACAATCAGACATCCCATTTATACAAGATCTGACTTATCTGACTGATTTATGTACTGTTTAAAAATACATTTTAACTCTTTAAATGTTTTATTTATGATTCTATTATTGATATTTGCTGTATGTGGGTTTTTCACTGGTTGAAATTCCCCAATGGAGACTTCTTCTTTAAGACGTATTAAATAAATGCAAAACGTACAACAGGGCTTGGATTATTTGTTCTTAACTTTTTTTTTTTTTTTTTTTACACTGAAACCCCACGACCCGAAATGCTACTCTATAGCATTCTTGGATATCCCCTAAATTTTCTCTACCGAGTAACTGAAAGTTTGACACATCACAGGAGAACAAGAGCGTTTTTTTTGTCGTAACTTCCCTGTTTACTCGGTTGTCATGCGCTTCAGTCAGGTGATGGCAACCCGGGGTGTATTATTAAACACATGAATAAAAAACGGCTACAAAAGTCATGTTCCTTATATTTAATAATAATTAGAAATACTTTAAAGTGACACCAGAGTCACATGGAGCTGCGTCTAGGAAATACTGTATATACAGTAAAGGAGGGTTATAAATTAGATTATTGTAGGCTTTATAACACTTAATAATCATGTCGCTTTTCTTCAAAACCAGGTTTTTCCAGGAAGTATGTGTATTGTGACTGAAAAAAAAAAAAGGGTTTCTGTTATGATCTCCTGCGGTTTGTTTAGTCTATTGTGCATTTAAAAGATGCAGCATGAGGACCTTACACAGTTCACAACCATAAATTTCATTCTAACAACACATTGAGGTTCTTAGGGGAAAAAGAAAAAACTATTTTGAACAGGTAGATGATGACGCAAATGTATGAGAAACAGTAAAGCAAAAAATCGCAACCGGCTGCTCCTCCTTTGTTGTGTTAGAAATATAGTGCAGAAGCACAGGTACAGCTTTGACAGAGATCCAAAATCATGATACCACTTGTGTGAAACTATAAACAAAAACATGTATTTACAGCCATACTGTAGTTACAGTAATCTTATCGTTCTGCAGAATTTCGACGTGACGCTTTCATGGAAAAACATCAATCAAGTGCGAGGAATTGAACTGTCTGTGAAGTCAATTGATAAAGTGAGGAGACAAACACGAAGGTTTTACTTGTGATCAGAAGGTGTTGATTAACATTAATGACGATTTCCAACCGCTAGATCGTAAATGTGGTAACAGGAGCCAACTTGTTCCACATACTGTACATTTCATAGCAATTAAAAGTAGCTAAGCACTGTCGCCTTGCACCTCCAGGGTCTGGGTTCGATTCCCCGGCCAGGCTCGATTCCCGTCTCTGTGTGCATGGAGTTTGCATGTTCTCCCCGTGCTTGGTGGGTTTCCTCCGGGTACTCCGGTTTCCTCCCACAGTCCAAAGATATGCAGGTTAGGCTAATTAAAGTTCCTAAATTGCCCGTAGTGTGTGATAGGGTGTGTGAGTGTGTGTATGTGTGTGTGCCCTGCGATGGATTGGCACCCTGTCCAGGGTGTACCCCGCCTAGTGCCCGAAGTCACCTGGGATAGGCTCCAGGTCCCCCGCGACCCTGAACACAGGATTAAGCGGTATAGAAAATGAATGAATGAATAAAAGTAGCTATAAATGGATATAAATGGTGATGCACCAGTTGTCATTCTTGAATTTACAGAAAAGGAACCTTCGTCAATCAGATGCTAAGAGAAATGAGAAAACATGCTGTTATTGGGTGCGTTGGTGGCTCAGAAGTTCAGAAGGTCGGCAGTTCGAGCTCCACCAAGTTGTCGCAGTTGGGCCCTTGAGCAAGGCCCTTAACCCTGCCTGCTCCAGGGGGGACTGGACAATGTGCACAAGTCTTCTAACAAAATCGAAGCTGGGATAAGCAAAGGATAAAGAATTTCTTTGTGCAGTAATATATGCGTGAACTTTAAAAGAAAATAATTATTGTTTTTGGTTTTTTCCATAACAGCATGCCCTGCATCCAATAAAACTACACAACAGCCAACTGCTAGAACAATTAAAAGAGACACAAAGACAAGATTGAAAACTTGACAATACATCCTCTGTTACGGCTGGGTGGTAAAAGATTACCGTCAACAATTACATAAAAACAAATCTTCAAAATGTCCACATCCAGTTTCAGACCTTGAGTACAGACCCCAAGGCGAAACTACTGAAAAGCCAATGTTTGTGGTGTGAAGACAAATGCTACAAAATCCCTGAGGTTTGACTGTTGAAAGAACATGTTGATGAAGTGACACCAAAAAGAAAAATGCGAAAGGAAGTTACCGGGAAGTAATGACGCCTCAAATTTACGTGAGAACCTTCGGTTATGTGTCATTCTTTTGATTGTGTTAGTCATCCTGCTTTCAGGTTGAGTAGTGTGGTTCGAATGGATGACCTCGAAAATCTCAGACATGCACATACAAAATTTAGACTAAAACGTTCAGATCATCATCATCCGGATAGGTATCAAGGTCATGGGAAGTGTATCTTTGTACTCGTTTTCAGCATCGGCTTATATATTGATAGCATTACTTGAAGATGTCAAAAGGCTTCTTTTTTTTTTTCCTGCTTTACATGTGCAATGGCTGCCAGTGAATTCGTTCATTTATACATTCATTGAAAAGACAGCCTGGGTCTTAATGATGCAAAAAGATGAGAGAGGATCCGAGTGAATAGCGCATCCAGCAATCATCATCATTAGGAGAAACACGCGTGAAACACGGCTTAGACTAAAAGCATGCTAAGACTTTTCCATTGAAGACAAACTCATTTAAACCTAAACAAACTTAAGGTGGACACAATAATAAAACTCACATTAAGAGAGAACGGACGTCATCGGGGTAGGAGAGATTATAATCTATGCAGTGTTTACAATTTCTATGTTAAACTGCCAATTTCCTTATTTAGAAATACTATTATCAGGCTCTGCGTTGTTATTCAATGATAAGGTAGAACTTCGACACAAACCTGGTTTCAGTTTGGGAATTCCAGCGAATATCAAAAGTTTTTAGAAACAGTGGAAATGATTAAGACGCCCAAGAACAACTAGTTCACCTGCCCATAAGCGAAAATACAATCATATATATACTGTATATAGGACTAGTAGTTTTGAAGCTTCCTATATTAATAAATACTATAGTAAATATTACAGTTTACTACAGTTACGGTCCACTATAGTGTGGAGTCAATTACTAATTAATTTAGGAAACACTTCAGTAAAGTACTACAGTAAATACTACAGGTTTACTAGATTGCGCAGTAATTACTACGGTAAATACTAGAGTTTACTACAGCATGTATTAAATTACTAATTAACATAGGATACACTTGAGATAATGACAACAGTCAGTAACATACTACAGTAAATACTACAGGTTTACTATATTGTGTCATAATTACTATAGTAAATACTGGTTTACTGCAGCTTGTAGTCCATTACAATTACAGTAATTAATAATCAGTAAATACTACAGTTTTTTCTGTTACACAATACTACATGGAGTAAATTACTATAGTAAATACTAGAGGCAGAGGTGTCAAGTAACGAAGTACAAATACTTCGTTACCTTACTTAAGTAGAAATTTTGGGTATCTATACTTTACTGGAGTAATAATTTTTCAGCCGACTTTTTACTTCTACTCCTTACATTTTTAAGCAATTATCTGTACTTTCTACTCCTTACATTTTAAAAATAGCCTCGTTACTCCTATTTTTAAGATCAGAACGCGCAACCCCCCATTGGTATGTACATAGTAATTACTATAGTAAACACTATAGTTACAGTTCACTATAATATGGAGTCAATTACAATAATAAATACTACAGTTTACTTTAGCATGTAGTAAATTACTAATTAATATAGGAAACACTTGAGATAATGACGGCAGTCAGTAAAGTACTACAATAAATACTACTGGTTTACTATATTGTGTCGTAATTACTGTAGTAAATACAGTTTATTACAGTGTGTAATTAATTACTATAGTAAATACTAGTTTACTGCAGCTTGTAGTTAATCATCAGTAAATACTACAGTTTACTACAACATATAGACAATTACTACAGTAAATACATGTAGATCATTACTATAGTAAATTCTACAGTTTACTTTAACATGTAGTAAATTACTACTTAATATAGGAAACACTTGAGATAATGACGGCAGTCAGTAAAGTACTACAGTAAATACTACAGGTTTAGTAGATTGTGTCGTAACTACTATAGTAAATATAGTTTACAGCAACTTGTAGTCCATTACTACAGTAAATATTACAGTTTACAATGGCATGGAATCAATTACTAGACTAAATACACAGTTTATTACAGCATGTAATTAATAATCAGTAAATACTACAGTTTACTACATGTAGTCAATTACTATAGTAAATACTACAGGTTTACTAGATTGCGTAATAATTACCAAATACGTTAAATAAATACAGTTTACTACAGTGTGTAATCAATTACAACAGTAAATACTACCGTTTAGGACAGCATGTAGTCAATATTACTACAGTAGATGTTACCAGTTTACTATATTCTGTAGTTATTAATATAGGAAATACTAGATTTAACTACAGCCAGCACTAAATTACTATAGTAATCATTTTGTACAAAATGCACATCGAGGGAACGGACTTCCTCAGGTCAGGAGAGATTATAATCTACGCACTGTTTACAATTTCTATGTTATTTTCCAATTTCCTTCTTTAGAAATCCCATTATCAGGCTCTGCGTTGTTATTCAATGTATAAGGTAGAACTTCTACACAAACCTGGTTCCAGGTTGGGAATTCCAGCGAATCTTAACAGTTGAAACAGTGGAAATGATTAAGATGCCCAAGAACAGCTGGTTCAGGTGATGAAACAGGCTGCATGATGCAACAGTGTAGTTACAGTTACAGGCAGAAACAAGCAACGTCTCTGATGTTAAGTGGCAATGCTAGCACAGAGAACTCATGCTGGCTCTTACTATAAAAAGTGACCGCTGGAGGTTTCGCTATCAATCAATCAGTAAATGACTTGATGCTAACACTCCTATGTGCTCCATTAGAGTTAAGGGCAAAATAAAAAATTGACCAGTGCTCTTTTGAGCACAAAGAAGTACAACTAGACATTGTGCAAAGCACAAATAATTGCAATTGAATACATCAATACACCTCGCACTGCTTGCTGATGGCTTATGGGAGGTTATTAGTCATAACCAGAACAGCATTAACAGGTGAAAACGCTCTCTGAATGTTTAACCCAAATAAACAAAAATTGAAGAAAAACTAGAATGTCGTCCACAATGGCAATGTAGTGAATCAACGTCGAAACTTTTAATGAACTTTTCGTCATGACTACCCTTTGTTTCCCTGTTTGACTGCTTTGGTTGCGAGGTCTGTTCGATGGGATTGGAATTGGATTCCGTCTTGCTTGTATGTCACTTCGGATAAAGAGTCTGACAAATAAATATACGTAAACGTAAATGTGCATGTAAATCAAAGTCAGCCTATGCAAATGAAACGTATGGCATTAAAGAAAGACAGCAGAGGTGACAGCAAGGACTACCTTTATCACATGCATCCGGCCCAAAAACACTCCGACAGCTTAAGCTTTCAGGCTTAATGTATAAACATTGTCTCATTCCTGTGGTTTTCTCCTTGAGTAATGAGCAAATCTTTGCAGAAAAGAAACGACTCTGGGACTTTGGGGGAACCTTTGGAATAAGGACGACTGGCCTTTACGTTCCGATGACCTTATGGAGACGTTGCTAACTATCCTGTTGAGTGATGCGGCCCTTAGCAGCGGAGAGCGGAGAAAGAAAAAAAAACTGTCAGGGTCTTACAACGATTTCTTTTTTTTTCTTCTAAGCAGAGTAAATAATCAGGCTGGTCATTTTAGGACACATTTGCAAAAGAATAATAATAATAATTCATTCATTCATCTTCTATACCGCTTAATCCTGTGTTCAGGGTCGCGGGGTACCTGGAGCCTATCCCAGGAGACTTCGGGCACTAGGTGGGGTACACCCTGGACAGGGTGCCAATCCATCGCAGGGCACACACACATACACACCCTCAATCACACACTACGGGCAATTTAGGAACGCCAATTAGCCTAACCTGCATATCTTTGGACTGTGGGAGGAAACCGGAGTACCCGGAGGAAACCCACCAAGCACGGGGAGAACATGCAAACTCCATGCACACAGAGACGGGAATCGACCCTGGCCGGGGAATCGAACCCAGACCCTGGAGGTGCAAGGCGACAGTACTAACCACTACACCACCGCGCGGCCATAATAATAATAATCTCTAGGGGAAATTGTTGCTAAATGAGGCAAGACTAAGTTTAAACACGTTAATATTTCTTGGCATGTGTCTCAGGTGGAAAATAAATCTAAGGCACATGAAGGAAATGAGGTATACCTTGGTCTTGTAAGGATATCAAAGTGTGGGTCAGATTTCTATTGCATTATTACCATGCGCAGGAAACTTCAAACTGGGATCACTTGACCACCAAAGCCTACTTCTAACATAAACTCAATCACCAGAACGTCCTCTTAGTAGCCGGTCAAGAAAGAAATGATGCATTTCACATGTTAGAACAAGACCTTGGATCAAACCACAGTGAACCTGATGGTCAAGTGATCCCAGTTTGAAGTTTCCTGGGCTTTCCTGACATTTACTATTAGTTTCCTGAGAACTTGATCGACGGTTCGGGTCTGTTGACCTTACAGGTTTGTGGCTGAAAGAGGAAGCTGGCTGGAAATAAACTGGCTTCCAAGGAATCTGCTAAATACGAGAACTGGTTCACCAAAACAGGCATGTCTAGAAATGTTTATTTATCCATAAACTTTGTGCAAAATGGAAAAAGTCATTTTGTGCATTTTGACAGCCGTGTTATGCCAGTGGGCGTTCAATTCAAAGCGGGACTTTTGACTTTGCAGAATACCAGGACACAGAAATTGAGATGACTTTCTCTAGATGTTATTTCTCCGTACCGTATAATCTCCTGCTACACTAAAGCAGTTATCCCAGTGGCTGGATACCATCAAGGTATGTTATTAAGTTGATGCCTTGGAGCCGTGATCAGACTGTCTGGAACTTGGAGCGGGGTCTAGACTGTATGGAGATTGAAGTAATAACTCCTAGCTGAGTTCCTGTAATGTACAAGAGGTGTTCGTGAATGATTGTGTGTTCAGTTCCCATAGACAGTTGGTGCCACTGATTTTCAACGATAATTCGCTGAATGTTCACTCATTCATAGACGTGCGGCCTACTTTAAACCGTTTGAACCATTTAATTGTCGCATCGCCGTACTGTGCTTGAAGTTTTACGCCTGGACCAGAGACATCATCACAGATCCCGGTTCGACTCGAACACCCCTATTATTTCTCTGTAATTTCTCTTATAAAACATTCATTCATTCATTCATATTCATACCGCTTAATCCTATGTTCAGGGTCGCGGGGGACCTGGAGCCTATCCCAGGAGACTTCGGGCACTAGGCAGGGTACACCCTGGACAGGGTGCCAATCCATCGCAGGGCACACACACATACACACACTCACACACCCGATCACACACTACGGGTAATTTGGGAACGCCAATTAGCCTAACCTGCATATCTTTGGACTGTGGGAGGAAACCGGAGTACCCGGAGGAAACCCACCAAGAACGGGGAGAACATGCAAACTCCATGCACACAGAGACGGGAATCGAATCCAGACCCTGGAGGTGCAAGGCGACAGTGCTAACCACTACACCACCGCGCCGCCCTTCTTATAAAACAGCAACATTCATTTTATTTTTGTAGTGAATACCATGTTGGATGTTTATAGCTACGTGCACAATTACAGAGACAATCACCACAACTGAAAAATGCTAAACAAAAGGTTTACAACCTACCAAACTCGATACCTCGATCTTAGTGAAACTGTAAAGAAATTATCTTGAATGATGGACAATGCAAATCAATACAGGTTTATTTTTCCCCCAGCAGTGTCTTTCACTCGTTTGGTCAGGTCTGGTCAATATCAGATCTTTTTACCAGGATTTTCTTGGTCTTCTGAACAGAAATGCATGCATCCAGTATGCATCTGTTTAAATCTAATGGTTAATTAGTAAAAGTCAACGAAAGTTCTTAAGGAAATGTTTTTTGGTAGTGGAGGTCGCAAGCAAAAATTAACTGTATAAAAACTTGAGTTTTACAATTTCATGGAATCCAATAGTGTCAGTGCAGGATAATAAGAAAGTTATTTTAAAAAATTATAATAAAAAAAATTTGAAGTCTTATTGCTGCTCATTATTTCTTGTCTTTATTTCTTTGTTATGTTTAAAATAAAAAAAATTTTTTGGTTGTGCAAATAATGATAACTGTCGTATGAACTGCACTATAACTCAAGCACTTACATGGTTAATGCTGTACACAGCGCTAACGAAATTCCCTCTAAATCTCATTCATTCCTAATTTGGAACAGTTTTAAGAGGCAAACACTTCACCAACGGCTTCCTGAATATTGCATATGGAGGACGTTGAAATATTAGATGAAGTATCCGGTAATGCAGATTTTGGCCGGTTGATATTAGAGAATGCTTTCTAAGCATTTATGTCAGCGACAGGGTGCCAAAAAAAATGGCAAATTATTCAAAATTATGCAAAGAGAACTAAACCACTATTCGATAGGGATGATAATGTGCCATGCATTGAATTAGAGGCTGTTTGATAAAGACCACACGAAGATGAGAAAAATGTGAGAAGGGATAAAACAAGAAGCTGTTGCCGTCCTGCTCACACACAGCATAATGTAACTGATACCAGGAACTAACATGTTTTACTGATGTTCTACACTGGAACTTGAAACAGCTTTACAAAAAAAAAACAAAAAAAAAAAAAACAAAGGTACACAATGTTCTGTTCTGTGGTGTGAGAGAGAAATACAACACTTCAGGACATGCTGCTGTGAAAATAAGCCATTTCAGGATTATACAAATATGGTAACGTCACTAATGCCAGTGGTTTCATTCTCAACGTAATACAAAGTGTGTTCAAGTCAAAACCAGGACTCGTGATGAAAACTCTGCAGACTGCAGTCGTTCCTGTGATCATCATCACATCCGTCATACACTCCTGACCTCGCTCCAAGCAAACCAATCACACGTTTGAGCTTCTGGACATTAAAGGAGTTCCTGGGAGGCCATCGTTTCACACATGAAGCAGACAGTCTGATCACCAGCATACTTAAAACTAACTAAGACTTTTCTACCTTGGTGCCATCCAAGCACTAGTGAACCCTGAGATAAGTGCACTAGTGTAGCAGGGGATTATATAGAGAAAAAGTTATTTTATTACTCTGACCTGTGTTCTGTTGATCTACAACAGGGATCTCGCAGATTAGTTAAATCAGCTGTGTTTGAGAAGAAGAATCACCAAACTGTGTTGGACACTGGCCCTCCAGGACTGGATTTGGAGACCCCTGATCTACCCAATCAAAAGTCCCAGTTTGACTTCCCAGTTGAACACGAGTCAATCACTTGTCTTCGGAGATTGAAACTGAAATAATAACTTCACGTCAAACTTAATACAAACTTTCCAGCCTTACAGGTGATTCTGCGAAGAACATGTGACGCACTGTGTTAGAGGAGAAATGCCAGGACCTTGCGAAAGACAAAGAAAACACGCTGACTCCAGGGAGGAGAAATACTTTGAATATGGTAAAGAGGGCTTAGAAATGCACCTCACACTTCGCTCACAGCCAACAAAAGTTTATTTATTCGTTATTGGGGATTTTCCTCTGCAGGGAATAAGGCGGCATCCTTACTCAATTATACAGTACCAGCGTGATGGATTGATTTTTAACGATTCTTATGTACTCTTCTGAGTGTCCAGTTGTCTCATCTGTGCGGAAAGACATTAAATAAACATCTTATGTATGCGCCTCTTATTCTGCGTCAAAGGATTAACAAGGCACTAGTGTGTGTGTGTGTGTGTGTGTGTTTTGATGCAACAGACAAGAGAAGCATGTCATTAAGGCCGAGCGCAGACTTCCAGACCAACGGCATCCTCTAGTGGAACGTTTGTCAAAGTTAAAGCCATGAGATAATCAATTCTAATAACAGTTTGTAAGGGTTTTCTTTTTCAACCACAGACTTGCATTTATACCAGAAAATAATATATACCGAGTGTTCAAGTCAAACTGGGACTTTGGATTGTGTATAATAACAGAACACAGTTATGACAGTTCAAATCTCCCTTTATTTCTCTATATAATCCCCTGCTACACTAATGCACTTATCCCAGTGTTTCACTAGTGCTTGAACACCATCAGATCAGAAGGTTTTCCAAATACAGTGAAACCTCGGATTACGAGTAACACGGTTTGCGAGTGTTCCGCAAGACAAGCAAAGATTTTTAATAAATAAGTCTTGGTTTACGAGCACCGAGTATCATGTATAACGCATGTGCTTCTTGTTTTGATGCCGAGTGTCACGTGATCACAACTGAGCCAACGGTTTTTCTCTCTCGTGCACTGCGGAATTGTGGGTAATCGTCTCCCCTGCTGGGTCTTAGTGCTCGTCTCTCACTGGTATAATCAACACCCGTGCACGTGTGTACTGCTTACTATAACACTGTGACCATGTGTGTGTGTGCAAAGCATATTTTATTTTGTGTCTGTATCCGTGTGTGTTTTAGATTCACACACACACATACATACACAGCGCCTGTGCACACAAACGGAAACACTTATCTGCTTTTCTAAAGGTAAAGTACTGGTTAATTTGCTATATTTTTACTTAATATTTTTTATTCATTATTTTTATGTATTTATTTTTCTGGGCTGTGGAATGAATAATTTGTGTTTCCTTTATTTCTTATGGGAAGATTTGCTTTGGTTTATGAGTATTATGGAATACTCATAATCCAAGGTTCCACTGTATGCCAGAACAATGATGGAACTGCCTGCTTCATGTCTAAAATCTGGCCTCCCAGGAACTCCTTTAATGGCCCAAAACAGGTGGGGTTAAAGTGGCTTGGAATGAGGTCAGGAATGTACACTTGTTCCCACAGACAGGTGCGTCTCTTACACAAGTTTTTCTCAACGTTACCACTCGCTGAATGTTCACGGTGGTGAATGACTGCAGTGGGCTCCGAGCCACCTCGACCAGGATCGTCATTTACGGAGTCTCATCACCGTACTGTGCTTGAAGTCTTCTGTAAATGTCAATTGCATGTACACCTTCAATCACAAGAAATTTCATCACAAGTCCTGGTTTGACCTGAACGCCCATCGTACATTCTTATTTATACTAGATTTCTTATTTTGCATCAGTAAAGCAATCTGCCTTGGACAAACTACCGAAGTGAATTAAAAAGTACTTAATTTTGTCAGCCATATATACCATCTGATGTTTAAACTCTCACACTTTCACAAAAACCACAGCGAAACAATTTAATATGTACGACCTCCTTTTATTAATTTACTAAAATCATGTGTCTATCACAGCATCTCTCTTTTTTAGGCTATCGTTTTACACATTATTATAGAAAAAATATACAATTTAACTTGAATGGCTCGCATACATACATAAATAAATGCGAGTATGTACATGTGAGGGCCGTTCAAGTCAAACCGGGACTATGTGTTAAGCAGCATAGATGTTTTTTTCTTTTTGTTAAATCCAACATATTATTGACACTAAACCATTCTAGCTACATGTAAAAGCTATTCGAAGTCTGATCGGGGAAAAATCTCGATGGTCTCGCCAGTCTTCAGCTGCAAAGCCACTCGCTGGAGCTGCCACCTGCAGAGAACAGAGAACATTCCAGAAGAGAAAGAGTGACAGATCCTGTGCAGAATCGTTGCTTTACATTTACAAATTAGTCGTTAACGAGGATGCAAGATGCAGTCCGAGCACAAAGTTGAAGGTTTGAGCTATTTTACATCGATCAGCCGTGACATTAAAAACATAGGATTAACATCGATTCTCATGTTACAATGGCAGAAAAACAACAACAAAAAAAGTTTATTTTAATGTTATAATAAACAGATATTTAATCGATCACTCCTGCAGCTCAGAAAGGAAGTTCACCTGAACGCTGACCCTCTTACTGCCCCCATACACACACCTCTGGAATTTACAGACTTAATATTATACTGTGATTCTACTTTCTGTCCTGCTGCTTTAAAGTTCCTGTCTGGAAATTTCCCTAAAGTCAGAGGGAAGGAGAAAACGTTTGCATGGCGAAAAGTTTGAATGGAACAAAATGGAAAAGGGAATGTAAATTTCAAGATGTTCAACATGAAGTGTGGGTGTGTGCTACGATCAGAGTATACGCCTTTTTAAAAGAAATGAACAACAACACCAAAAAAAGAATTTTTTAATCCGTTTTTTCTTAAAAAAAAGAAATTTTTAATTTTTTTATTTTTATTTGATCCGAAAAAGGCAGTGTATCTGTTGTTATTAAAGTTTGAAGACCTGAGATACTGAAGAAACTTCTGAGAAACCCAACATCCTAAACATCTTTGTATAAATTATATACGTTCTAAATCTCATTTCATCATCATCTTTAAATATTATAAAAGGTAAGAATCGTGTACATATTCATTTAGAAAAAAAATATTAAACAGCAAAAAAACTATCTTAATTTCCGCTACTAATCAGGGAGGGCGCAGGCTCACACCCGTCTCCACCGACCACGTCTTTTCCAACTGCTGCTCACACACCGTTAGGACGTGGAGGAACATACTTGGAAGAAAGCATTTTTAAAGCGATTTTGTTTGCGTTAGCTCATGGACACCTATAACTGGCTGGTGCTGCAGTGATCGCTCTGTGGATCACACCATGCTGTCGATGATTATTTTCCTACAACAGCACAACAAGGTCACGAAAGGTTGGCACAAAAATTCTGCACATGAGTAAAAGTAGAGATTCAAATATTAAGTTCTCTACTCACTTGTGTACTTGAGTAAAAGCACCTTCACTGTACGAGGCTTGTATTAGCTCACAGGAGCCTTTTTCATTGTAAAAAAAATCTCAAACATACGTTATTACACTTGTCTCGAAGGAAAGGCAAGTCAGGCGATTATGCATAATACTCAACAGGTGGCAAGATTCTCACTTCAAATACTACACATCATACAAAAACTTTTTTTTCTCCTTAATTTAGTTGTGTCTAATTCCTCCCTGTCACTGGGGGGCTCCACATTAAGGCTACTACTGCTACTCAGTCGGGAGACCACGTGACGTCAGTCGACTGCATCTTTTCTAACTATTCGCTCACGCACGGGGGCGGAGTAACACACTCGGAGGACAGCGCTATCCGCTCCTTCTGCTTGCGCGAGCTCACGGACGCCCCTGATTGCCTGTAGAGCCGTGATTAATGTGGGAGCACTAGGTACCCCTCATCCCTCCCCTCTGAGAGTGAGAGAGCTCGGTCAATCAGCTCTCTCTAGACATCCAGCTGTGAGAATACAAAAACATAGAGAAATAAAAGTAAAGATATTTGCTGTACTTTTGAGTGGGGTAAAGGTAAAAAAATTAGCCCTCTAATAAAACTACTAAAGTACAGAGCGCCCCCGAGTGGCAAAGCGGTAAAGTGCTCACCCTATCATCTGGAGTTTTCAAGTTCGAATGCCGAGTGATGCAGTAGCCTCCTGCAGCCGCGGGTCTAGAGAGAGCAGCTGAGGGACTTTCAAATCAATCACACTCAATATCCACTCTATACTCAGTTTCCTCTTAGCTCTGGTCATGTTATATTCCTTTACATAGCAAAATACATTTACATTTAGCAGACGCTCTTATTCAGAGCGACTTACTTTTTCTTTTTATCTCATTATACATCTGAGCAGTTGAGGGTTAAGGGCCTTGCTCAAGGCCCAACAGTGGCAACTTGGTGGTTATGAGGTTTGAACCTGGGATCTTCCAAACCGTAGTCCAATGCCTTAACCACTGAGCTACCCCTGGCCCCTATAGAATTGTCTTAGAGGCTTTAATCTGTAGCTTTCATCTCAAGCATTAGTTTCCACTTAAGCAACTGCAGGTGTTCAGAAACTTTATATACAGCACAAAAAGTTTTGTCCCCATATGACTCTGAGTTTGTCAATACATCTAAGGACTTTTTTTTTGTATGTTGTGTCTACTTCACAGACTGTTTATTCTCCAGTCTTGAGAGAAGCTCTACATTCAGTAACCATAACATCTTCTCCCATGAGGGTTTCATGTTCCAGTCACTGTGTGAGAATGATTCTTTTCTATTCTGCATGTAAGGACGTAGTGCCAAAAGGTTGAAATAGCAGACCTGTTCATACTAGCGTCTCTGTTGGATGTTGCGTACAGGTAGCCTCCTGTCTTCGAGCCAGTGACGGGGATTTTGAGCTAAAACAATTAAACACAAAAACGTTTAATATAACAGTCGATATTTTCCTAAACAGGTATGAGCGTTCAAGTCAAACTGGGACTTGTAATTAAATTTACTGTGAATGAAAGCGTAAAACCTGTACTGTTCATGCAAAGTACAGTGCAGTGATGAGACTCTTAGTTGAATTTATTATGTGAAACATTTTAAAGAAGGCTGGACGTCCACGAATGATGATCCTGGCTAAGGTGGCTCGGTGTGAGTGGAACGCCTGATCCTTGAAAATTGACTGTAACTTGTCGCCAGCTTGCAAAAAGGAACTGATACTGGAGACTCCTTCCAGTGACATTAACATTTATACTGTATTTCCAGCACAAACTTACACTTAAGTTGTTACTATTGAAATTACAGCATGTTAGAAACCCATGATGTAAACTATAGACAGCACTTCAGTAAAGGGCTGCTTACAGAACCAATTGGGAGGGAGAAATAAAACACTTTCATGAAAATAAGTTGGTGTAACGGAAAAGTATTAATTAAAGGGCTGACCTGGGCCATGTTGTGGTCGATGCGGTTATACCGATCTGTGAGATGGATGTTGTGGATTTTTAAGGGAGGAGCTCCAAGATTCGCCATCGCCGTAGAGTGATCGTTTAGCTTCTCAACTGCTGATCGGAAGTACTCGGATTTGGCAAATTTTTCTAGGAAGACAAAATAGATGAGATAATTTTTTAGACAATATGATCAATTCTTTGGCTCTAATAATAACCTGAACATGTTGATTTTCTTTCATGACCAGTAAATAATGTACTGCCTGGTGTGTACCAGAAAATATTAGACTCTGACAGCTTACATAATGTCAAAACGACTTCTTAGTTTTTTGTTTTTTGTGTGTGTGTGGTGTTTCAGGTAGATTCTGCTTTCCTTAAATTAAGTCATTAAAATCTTACGAATTTCACTTCAGTTGATAGCGTATCATAAAGCTGTTACACAGCACTGAAACTGGCATAGTAGCTTCGTAATTCTGTCTGATGTATGAAATGAGATCTTGTGTTAAAGCAGGTGTTTTCGGCAACTCACTCTGCATGAGGTAGTACATCATCCCGCAGCCTCCTCCGGTTACCACGGTGACAAAGATGGTCATCTGCTGCAGGAGATTGATGGAGCGGCTCATCCTGACGTTATCAGTCGCTCAGCAGACCTGAGGCAGAGGTGCAGTGATAATGAGAATAGGACAAGAGACACAAAAACTTCAAAAGGCTTCAAGAAGACGACACCAAAACACTCTCAGCTCTTTCCTCTGAACTTGCTCATGCGTTTATTTTCTCTAGATTACCTTTAACACTGCATTTTTTAAAATTATTATTATTATTATTAAGATTTAAGATTTATTATTATTATTAAGATGTGCTCTTCATCCTAGCCAGTTACTAGAGTTTATTAATGAGTGATAAAACTTCCTGTGTTTCTCATGTAGATTTATACACAATAAGGCACATCACAATGATTTCACCACGTTAGTGAATATTAATATACATTCATGCTCATTCATGTTACCATACTATCATCATTAATAGAAATAAAGCATTATTTATGTTATTCTCTCATGCATATAAATAAAAACGTCGTATAATTACCACTGATTACTATTCAACTATCCTGACATTGAATAAAAAAAAAAAGTAAACATTGCTACTGCACCTTGTATTACATGGGGGCGGCCATCTTGTTTTGAATTCGTCAAACTTTATTGTAAAGCTTCCCGTGTTCACAGACCTTAATGAAAACACTACAACTATTTAAAAATAAAAATGGTACGCTAAACTAATGTAATTAATTTAAGTGTAAATTTCCATACAAACAAGATATATATAATTATATCAATGTACCAGGCACTTGTACAATGTACTTGTATATCTAAACTGCAGACTTCGTATTAGCCGAGGTTGCTAACTTGTCCCGGAACAACATTTCCGCCATATTGGTGAGGGCGTGATTTAAACCTGAGCCTGTGCTTGTACATTGCCTGAGCACAAAATCAAAATGGCGCACACCTAAAGATTTCATTTAGGTGTAACTTTGATTACACACTATGTGGTGGTCAGTTAATGTGTAAAAATGATTCCTCATGCTCCTAAAACCACTTTTTGACAATCTGAGTCCTGGGATATAACTGTTCCATCAGGGAAGAAGTCCATAGATGTGATAACATGGACGTTCAGTACGTTCAGGTCGTCAGCTGACTTAATTTTATTGCCGAATAACATTGCTAAGCCTTTACCTGAGCGACTAAAGTGAACCTAGATCATAAGTGGCCGCTATGCATGATGGGTGCATCGCTTCCCTTCTTACCCTGATGCGCCCATCGCTCTGGACCCGGGACTCATCAGACCACATGGCCCTATTATATTGCTCCAATCTTTATGCTCCCTTACAAATTAAAGCCTTTTATCAGACTAGTCTCTTCTTCTTCTTCCTCATTATTTAATGGCGGTTGGAATCCAGTGGATTACGTCATATTTCCCCCTCATCCTCTCATAGCCACACCAGCCTTCCTTAAAAAAAAAAACGACTAATGCTTCCTTCCTTGATCTTGTCATCTCTTTAACTCTTTGTTTGCTTTATTCAGGACTTTTACACACTTTCCTCTCGACACGTTTCCTCTCTGTACCACTCAGCATCTCTAGTTGGAGTGCTGTAAGTTGCATCACTGCCATCTATAGATCTCACTCTCTCCTCAGTTTCCTTGTCCTTTAAAGCTGCGATTCCATTCCAGTCTTCCTCAAAAACTAAATTAAAAGCTTTCTTCCCTGATCAGTGACTCCCCATTCTAGAAGACTCTTAACATCGTCTGATATGACATCTCACACACATATGGACACACGGCTGTTTGGTCCCAATCGTGAGTTCTCGTCATATTGTTTGTGTGTATGGAAATGCTCTTACTTTCACTATTAAGCATAGCTCTGGTTTTGACTTTTTATTATTATTTTTTTTACTATCTAACTTCACTAAGTGTTTAAATGATCGCCATTAATGATTTTTTTCCCCAAAACTTCCAAAGAAACATGGACAGTCCAGCCTCAGATTGTGATCATGTGTTTGGAGTTCTTTACCCAGTTCCATTAATTTCAAATTCTAGGGTTTTTTCTTTTGCTTTAATGGAGCCCAATAATCTGATCCTTCTGATATTGTACCTTTTTATGATTTTCAAGTACATTTTTTGCCTTGTTCCAAACTCGTGTGCATTTGAATGTAATGTAAAGTAAATATACCTACACTGGGAATGTTAAGATTAAGCAAATCACAAAACCAGCCCAGCCAGTCTTACCTAAAGTAGGTTTCGCCCTTCGGCACAACTTGTTTCTGTTGCAAAAATGTCAGCAGCGACATCAGATGTGGTGTTGTTTCAGCTACATGATTGGTTTTAAGTTATACTTAATAGTAAATAATCTGTAATTAATTTTATATATAAAAATATTAAATTTGAGCTCATCAGAACTAAGGATGTTTTGTTGTTCTTCCAAACTAATGGTTTATTAATGCCTGACTCATGCAGTCTCCTCTGAAAAGTGGATGTTGAAGAATTTCTGTCACTTGAACTCCGAGAAGCATTTATGTGTCTTCTTATCTTAGGTGCTATAAATTGTCAGTTTCTGAGGCTGGTCATTCTAATTCCCAACTTATCCCATCAGCAGCGGTAACGCTTGGCCTTTGTTTTCTGGAATAGAGCCAGTTTCATCATAGTTTGGTGGCTTTGGCGACTGCACTTGGACATACATTCAGTGTTCTTCAGGTTTTTCGGGTTGCTTGACCGGCATGTCCTTTCTCTTTTCTTAACTGAATGTTTCTTGCCATAATATGGACTTGTACAGTAGTTGTAGCAGCACGAATAGGGCTATTGACTCTGTACTCACACTTCCTCTGTACATGACAGAGCTTTAGGCTGATGATCTAAAGCACATTAAGGCAGCAAGAGAGGTTATAAATTAACTCTTGACAAAGCACACTGTGATTTAAAAACCATTCCAGGTGACTACCTTGTAAGTCTGATGAGTGAGCGTTAAACACTTTTTTGTTTACTGTATAATTCCATACATGTTCTTGCACCATCTTCAATATTCTGTATATACAATGGAGAAATAAAGAAAAAGAAAAAAAAACACTGAAGAAGAAGGTGTGTTCAAACTTTTGATGGTAAAGTGTGTTGTATTCTATCATGTTTACCTTAGGATTGAATTCTTATATTTTTTGCATCTTTTTTTACCCTTGGAACACCAGTTATACCTCAAGACTGTATAGTTAAAGTATTTCATAGTGTATAACGAGAAGAAAGAAATGTTATGTCTGTTAATCAACAGGTCTGTTAAAAATACTTTTTGCATTTGTGGGATGTCCTTACCCAGAGTGATTTACGTTTTATTTTACCTTTTAGTAAAATTTTGTCAATTATACATCAGAGGATTAAGGGCCTTGCTCAGGGGCCCAACATTAGTGGTGGTGGGGTTTGAACCTGGGACCTTCAGATCTTTCTTTCAGAGTAGTTCAACAACTTAACCACTGACTTGGTTTTACTGTACACGTATCCAAAGAAAGTTTTTCTTGCTTATAAAATATATATTAATCTTAACATAGTCTGGAAAACCGTCTTATCCTGAACAAAAAAAACAACAACCAAAAAACACTGCTGCAGCATCCACCAGGGACCTACTGCATTATAAGTTGCATTTCACCTTTAAGGCCACTAGATGTCACTAGAGTGCAGAGTTCTCCATCTGCGCATGCGTCGGTGTTTTTCCCTTAGTATTAATTCTTCGGTTTTCTCTCCAATTGTGGCAAAAGCCGCATCACACGGCACCGTCTCACTTAAACAGCAGGTCTTTTCTGCGGTAAGTGAACGAATTCATATTTTACTTAGTCATAATATTTCATAATTAAGAGAAAACTCTTTGTTTTTACGGTCAACCCATTATCACATTACGGCTTTTCAGAGACGCGCTTATCCAGAGACACTTACAATGTATGACATAACACTGGAAAGCCGCTCGTGCTGGGATTTGAACCTGCTACCTTCCGATTAGTATCCCAGCGCATTAACCACTGACCTACTGTTGCCCTGTTACCGGTGATGTAAATGCCCCCGGCAGGTGGTAAGAGCTAAAGGAGACCCCTGAAACACAAGTCCCCGAATGATGTAACGAGCTAGGAGTTTAAATATATACGTGTGTGTTTTTTTAACTGAAGTGCGTTTTAACGGTTAGCTCATCTCGTGCAAGTGAATCACCTGACTCACTGAATCAGGTTCTGGAGTTTCGAGCCGCGCTTCCTTGTGAATCGGTTGATTCAGTGAATCAATCAATTTTCAGGAGATTTGCTTTTTCAGTCGTTTACTGAAGCAGTTACTGACTGAATTCTGTACAAATTCTCTACCATCAAACTTTTGTGTAGTAAAGCATTCGACTCAATAAAATCAAGTCCAGGATATTCACTTTCTCTCTCCTCAGTCAATCAACTGACTCGGTGAATCACGTTCCAGAATATTCGCTTCCTCTCTTTTAATGAACCATTCGACTCAGTGAATTAAGTTCCAGGAGATTGACCTTTTAGTGAAATATTTGACTCACGTTTATGAGATTCACTTCATTTTTTATTAGTGAAACATTTGCCTCAGTGAAACAGGTTCAGGTGATTCGCTTTTCTCTCTTCACAGATAATGAGTCGACTCCATGAATCAGGTTCAGAGGATTAGATTTTCTCTTGTTATAATCAAACATTTGACTCAGTCGATCAAGTTCTGCACATTCACTCCTCTCTGTCTTTTAGTGAATAAATGGACTCGGGTTCAGATTAGCTTTTCTCTCTTTTAGTGGATCAACAGATTCAATGAATCAGGTTCAGGTGACTCACTTTTCTTGACTCAAGTGAATCAAATTCTGGATCCTCGCCCCTTTCACCTCAGAAAATCAGTTGATTCAGTGAATCAGGTTAACTTCTATCCTCTGGGGTCAGGTTAATAATTATTCCTCTAAAGTTGGGCATACAAGCGTTTTATGAAAAACTTCCAAAACCAACACAGTAAATATTAACCACTTGTGGTGGTTGTTGTCTGGGTTTTTGCGGCACAGATCCAGATGGATGGTGACTGATAAAGCCTTAAAGCTTATCAAGCAAACACACATGACAGAAAACCAACCGAACCCTTCATAGCATAGTGTCTACCCCATATTTTATTGATTTGTCAGGTTTATTTCCCCTTCATTTTCCACACTCAGAAACTGTGTGTGTGTGAGAAATTCGTTCTCTCAAGGCCCTCCTTGTTTGGACGACTTCTTTCCTCAGGTGACATGTTCGGGTGTGTGGTCGTAGGTGTCGGCATGGCGGGCCGGGCCAGGATCCGGGACCTGGTCGCGCCTCTGCCGTCCAGCGCCGCAGAAATCTTCAAGCTTAACGGCTTGGTGTCGAGGTCAGTGTCATTTGAGATAAAATGCGACATTGTTTATTCAAGTTATCATGGAAACAAACACAGCCTGTTTACCTGAAGAAAATAACCCATATGACCCGGACAGGTGTAATGAACTGTCCACTGTTAGCTGTGGTGGTTTCCATGATTAAATTCTCAGTGCGAGCGCAGTTACGCTGGCTTTAAAGGGTTTTTCCCCCCTCGTGTCTAGGAGGACGCTGGAGGAGCAGCAGGAAGTCGGTCAGATCCCTTTAGAGGAGGCGCTGAGCCGCAGCGACATTCAGGTGGCCTTCTTGTGCACAGAAAACATCAGGCATGAAGAATGCATCAGGTAAGACGCCTCTGACGAATTTCAAACGCGTGGTATGACATGTAAAGGATATAACTTGAACCCAAACGCTTTCTGTGTGGTTTAATTTGTGCTCAGGCAGTTTCTCGAAGCAGGAAAACACGTGTGCGTGGAGTATCCCATGGCCCTCAGCTACCACGCAGCTGTTGACCTCTGGGACCTGGCGCAAAAGAAAGGTGAGATTTTTTTTTTTTTTAAAGGGTGTCAAAGCAAAAATTGCTCCACATGAAAGCACCAGCATTGCAGAACAGGTTTAAATCAAAACACGTGCATGATGTTTTCCCAGGTCTGGTCCTGCACGAGGAACACATCGAGCTCCTCACCCCGGACTTCAAGCAGCTGAAGAAGGACATAGCCGGAAAACAGCTGGAAGAAGGAAGCCTGCATTTCACAGGTACGATCACACGCACGTGTCCGCATGCTTTCGGTCCCTTATTGCCTGATCATCTGATGACTTCATTTCCTGTCTCAGGAGGCTTACTCAAGAGCGGGTTCGGGTTCCTGTCATTCAGCGCGATCGCCCGTCTCACCTGGTTGGTGGATCTGTTCGGAGAGCTCAGCGTTAAAGCAGCGTCCATGTCCGGCGATCCAGAGAGGAATCACGCGAAGTTGACGGTCCACTTATTAACCAAGGAGCAGAAGTGAGATTAAAAAAAAAAAAAAAAAAAAAAAAAAGAGATCTTCCAGCTCATTTATTCATTTATTTATTCCAACTCCACCTCTTTTGCGCAGACCCTTGACCTGGACAGAGGAGCGAGCGGAAGGCCTGAGCCGCAGCAAACGGATACACCTGCGCTTCAGCACGTGCACCATGACCGAACTACCGCCTGGGACCCGGGAGCCCGTGGGTCTCTTCATGCAGGACATGGTGCTGTTCGGGAGCAAGCTGCAGGGAAGCGTGACGCCCGAACAACTCCAGGCCGAGCGGAGTCGGATCCTTCACTGCTTCAAGCTGGCGGAGGACATCAGGCGTTTCTGTCAGGACACGAAATAACCTGCAGCGGATAAAGACTTTACAGCAAAGTTTTTAAGCAGTAGAAAACTGTATAAGGATTTCTATTGATTAGTTTTTATACAGGTGCAGTATTAAAGAGATTAAATGAATTCCTTTTAAATGCCGCTGTCTTTGAGTGGTTACTTAAAAAAAAAAAAAAGTTTCATTTAATATAAGTGGACCTAAACACCCTTTGTGCAAGTAATAACAATTAACGACATGTGTATAGGAGTGAATATAATTTGTAACACAAACGCACAAAAAAAAGTCACAGTGCACAGTATCATGAGCCTGTATTGAGGTTAATTATATACAACATAACATTTCATCTAGCTATAATACAAAATGTACAATATTTATATAAACGGTTTAGATTTCAACCTCATTTCCAACCTCATTTCGCACAGGCCGTTCATTCAAGCAGAAAAAGCCCACGTTGATTTCCTCATCATAAACACCTCGGAAATGAACAAGTTCCACAAATGATTAAAGCTGAAAGGTAAATTCGATGATAAGTTTAAGTTTGTACATTTTTCTGGCCACGAGCTTCCTGATCATGTCGCTGATGACTTGGGCTCATTTCTCTGAACAGGGATCTCGACAAGAAATACTACCCAACACTTAGACCAAAATAAAAAGGTTCTTCATTAAGTTTATAAAATATATTCATGAAGTTTAAAGCAAATTAATGCGATTGGTTATCGATGATGTCAATAAAAGAGTCAGAGGCAACGCTAACTAGTTGTAACCTAAAGCCTGACTACACATATGATAACGTACGAGGGCGAGTATACTTTATTAAAACGTCTGTTCGTCTTATCAGCGCTGTACGTTCAAGGCTACCGGGGAGCAAAAATCTACGCCCTGCTTGTGTCTCACACGAAAGAAAAGCATCGTGCAGCAAGTTATTATTTTAAGAATTTTTGTGGTGTACCAGGTGCCGAAATAACTTGGATTGTCATCCCAAGAGTCACTTTTGGATCGTTATCAGGAAAAAGGTTCAACAATGACCAGCGCTCGTTACAGCGAGACACTTATTGAATAGCTGAAGACTAAACTTCGGGTTAAACACTGATATCCGAGGACGGTGGATGCACGTCTGCACGATTCTGCCCACCTTGTCGACACTCTGTTTTTGAGATATTAAAGTGTCCTCCCTATAGTCCCGATCTCACTCCATCTGACTTTCATCTGTTTGGTCCTCTGAAAGCAGAACTACGGAGATTCGACAGAGATTCACTCCTGATGAAGAAGTGAAGACGGCGGTGCATCCGTGGCTCGCGGATCAGCCTATTTGTAAAGCGAGGACATGACGTTTAGTTCTAAACGTTAATTCTACAGCCAGCTCATTGCTGACTCACCCACATTCTGTAGTTCCACACGATGAATAGTTTCAAGATTCGATGAAAATTTAAACAGCCAATAAAAGACTGCAGTCTGCAGGATCCTGAAACTTGTGGCTAGAAAACTGCACAAAATGAACATCAGATATTCAATACACTATTTTTGAAGCAAAGGGGAAATGATTTTGTTGACTTGGTGTTTTTTTTTTTTTTTGGCTGACGAACGTGATCCAAACCATGAAGTGAGATTTACTTGTTAAAGGCTTTCAAACATAACCCTCTAAACTCCCAGACGCCAACCTCGCTGTACTTACTGTCACCTTTAGAATTAATCTAAAGGGGAAAAACAAGAAAGAAGAAAGAAAGCCAGGCATTGACGGGGTTAAATCCCATCTATTGAAATGCTATGGTTTGATGCCCTTATTTACAGGCGTGGCTGACCTGAACGCAGATTAAAAAAAATTTCCCTTGCATGTCTTCAACGGACTTTTCGACGATACAAAAATACTGTTCCCAGGATAATAACTTAAAAAGCGAGCTATTTACAAAAACGAACTGCCGAAAGAAATCACCATAATGTCATCTTGCGCTACCGACCCCAGTTCTGGTTTTGTCATGGCTGAAAATTTCTGTGAGAACTTTATGCGAATGTATGCATACGGCAATTTTGAAACGTCCCAATTGTCACCAAGAGCGCTAGCTGTTAGTGGACACGTTTAAATCTGTCAAGTGTGCAGGATTTTAATATCCACACGAGTCTTGATTGTCTAATCCTCAGTAATTAATTTCCTTATGTCATGATTAATACTGATCATCACATGACTTTCTGGGTGCTGTTATCAAATCTCGAACGTGACTGGTCGAAAAGTAAAAGAAAAAAAAAGAAAAAAATTTAAACAAAAATAATTAATGTCCTGGATTAGTATAATGTACAAAATGTCTGTTTCCAGTCTCATGGAGAGAGAGAGAGAGAGATGAGGAACGGTGCTGAACGTTCTCCATGAGCCAACAGACAGGAAAGCTGCCGCCGCCCTCACGTAGACTTCTGTCTGTAGTGGAGAGTCAGGTCTCCGCCGCTCTTCCAGATAAAATACTTCACTGTTCTCAAGTCCATGTTTGGATCTAGAACCTAAAACAAAGTGTAAAACGATGAAATCAAACTTTTACAAATTGAGTACGTGGAAATAGAAAAGTCGTCCGGACGGTTTGGACTCCGAATCTGAGACGTGATCTCACCTGGTCCTGGCACATGAGCTCGATTTTCTCCTCGGCCAGCATGGCCACGTCCTCCTCCTTCTCCTGCTCTCCGGGCTTCTCCGTTCCCGAGGAGCTCGTGGTCTGAGACTCCGTGTCCAGGTTGATGATCTTCTCGTAGACGTGCTCCATCACCTTCCTCACCTGCAGCATGTCGCTGGCCGACAGACGGTCCCTAAACACCCCAGGCACCAACTGTTAGGAGAACACTTTAGTAGAAAAACCCCTTCAAACACTTCAGAGCAGCAGTCACGTTAGCTTCTCTAGCTGAAGCTAATTTAGTTAAATATGTAAAATTAAAGTAAAATTTTTTTTTTTTAAGTTTTGAATTTTTTTTTAAGTAAATGTAAAGTAATTACTACTGAAGCCCAGAACTGCTGTATCTTGTAATAACCAGATGATAACTAAATAACAAAATCTTATATTTTATCTTTTGTTCTTATCCTCTATAGCTATATTGTCTACAGCTTAAATTTTTCTATATTTTATTCCATATTTTTTTTTCTATATTTTATTTATTTTATTCCATCTTATTTTATTCCATATTTATTTCTTATTAATATGCTAATATGACTGTCTGTGATCTTTAAAAAAGATTTTCACTGCACATCATACCATGTATGAGACAAATTTGAATAATGCAAAATAACATTAGCATAACATAACAAATATATTTAAAAAATATCTTTAAAGCAAAAAAGAAAAAGAAAAAAAAAGAAAGAAAAAAACACATAATATCCTGAAATAACGAGATAATGCAAAATGTATATTATACTGTAAATACAGAAATAACGGGATCTCTACATTAATGAAACCACAAAATAACTCAAAATATACATCCTGAAAAAACAAGATTACTTAAAAATATATACATCTTCAAACCACAAGATAATCTCGCTTTTTCAGGATGTTATATATCTTGATTTATGACGACATCTCTCCATCGATTGTAACTCTATTGTAATATAGAACACGTTGAAACCACGAGATAACTCGAAATAACACATCCTGGAACAATGGGATATGATGTAAATATCTTAAAACTACATATAACAAACATTTTGCAACTACGAGATGAATCACAACATCTTGAAATAAACAGCAGCTTGAAATAATACGACCCTAAAATTCTAAAATATTAAATCAAAGTAATGATGATTATGTCAAGTTAAAATAACGACACACCATTATCAGGTTATTTCACGATAACAACAAATACGTAATATAATGTTAATTAACGATAGACTTATTCATTCATATTGTTTGAGCAAAGTGCAGCAGTGAGTGTGAGTGTGTCTTACTTCTTGAGTGTTTTGGCTCCGGAGGACGAGTGAGGCTGCAGGTAGAACGGGATCTTGTTGAACTTGGGCATGTTTTTCTGCAAAACGAGACAAAAACAAGCAAGTGTCGCTTTTCAAATCTTTTTAGCGGGCAAACGGTGCACTGTGATAATTATTACCGATATTTATTATAAGCCGAGCATAAAGCGAGTACGAATCTATGTGAACGCATTTTAAATGAGAATTCCAACACATCTGAAGATTTAAGTCTCATTTTCAGTGTAATTCGGGTACCTTAGGAAGAAGAACTGTAAATAAGCTCAAAGCTCAAAGAATGGAGTAAATGAAAAGGAGGACAGATCTGTGAAAGGATCATCAGTGGGGGAAATGAAGTTCATGCTCTCATGGAGCTGTAGAGTTTTGGGAGGAAGTACACTGATTACTCGGAGGGTTATTTCTCCTTTTGGAAATCCGGCCAGAAAGAGACGGGTTAGAGGTTGTAAAAGTGCTGCGGAATGAATTATTCACCGGACATCTTTTGCCACGCCTCCAAAATCTCAGTGGAAGTAACCGGCTAAAAACAAAAATTTTGATGATTCAAAATGAACCAACCCAGTGTTTGTTTGAGGAGAAAGATTTTAAAAGATGGTCAAAAGGAACCAGCAGCAAATACTGATTGCTGTTGGCTGAAGATGGAAGAAAACAACCCAAGACTGTGACAGCTCATGAAACACTTGAAGCTCATGAAGCTCTCAACAGCCTAACCGGGAACAGTATGGGGTCATAACCCGAGACTTTCGGCTCGAATAGATGCCGGGAAAGATATAGATGCCATGTGACGGGACTGGCACCCGTACAGGGTTCGTAGTTCGACACCTTGAACTGTCCAAAGCTTTGCGACTTGACCGATGAGACGAATCGACGGGGCTTTCCAGATAATCAGAGGCTGCGACAAAGTCGATAATTGCAGATAGAGTCCCGGAAAGTCAGGAAACTACGCCTGTAAATGAAGGTCTGATAGTGGCACAGGGTCTGTTAAACCCCCATCATATTTACAGTCAAAAACAAGGAGAGCATCAGGTTTAAATAGCTAAAAAAAAGTAGACAGAGTGTTTCGGGATGTAAGGACTGAATGGAAAAGGTTTACAGTCGGAATCTTTTACCTTTTTAGATTGGACTCCACAACAAAGTGCCAAATCGTGGCCTGAGAAAATATCTTTAATATTGATAACTGGACTGAGACGAGTACCGAGGACACGAGGCTTTAATCCTGACAATTCCTATCAGGATTACTGAAGGAACATCCCCGGATCCATTCCTCCCAGTACGGGATCTGAACTCTCCAGTTCTCACACCAGGTGCGACTCAAAGAAAGAAACCTCTTAGTGTTTCTTAATAAACAACATTGAAGCATTTTGTCATTTCTGTATTCTCTATACACTGTGGAGGAGACTTGAACATGATCGTTGCTTGAAAGGGAGGAACAAAAAAAAATTTTAATGACAAATTATGACAAAAATTTTAAAAGGGTTCACTAGAATACACACTGTCGTGTGAACATGCTTAACTCAACAAGGAAATGAATTTCACACTCCCAAGGAAGCTGTACAGTTTAAGACAGAATCTAACAATAGTTCATTTGTTTGTTCGTCTTTGCAAGACATTGGGGGGGGGAAGAAAAGTGCCGTGGTGTGCAATTTGACGATTGCAACATATATACCAAGAATTAGTGGAGGTCATAAGATTTGCACGCACGTCAGTTGTGTTAAAATATCATAATCAATGTATTCAGTCCATCAAATAGGACATTGATCTCTTCGTCCTTTACTGAAATCAAAATTACTACTAAAATATGTCATGAATAAAACTAAAACATAGCATACTCTGATTTTCTTAGGCAGGGTACGGATGATGAGGAAACCTGCAATAACATGCGCACATTTAAATGTTAGTAGAGATTTCTGATTTTATTGGTATAAATCCCGCAGCTTTTAACGTGAGAACAAAGTTAACACTTACGTCTACAGTTATATCGATGACCCACTGCGGGACGGTTTCATTCAGCAACATGGACTCCGTTTCTCCACCCGAGTCTCGACATAACAACCTACAGAGAGACAAAGATGATTCGTTCAGCCTTTTTAAATCAAGACCGAGCAGATTCCAGTGCGTGGAAAGCTCGAGAAACAAAAGCTGCATTAACATTCATTTCAGGAAAGTTATACTGTAAATATTCAGAGATGGTTTAAACACGATTTTAACCGATTCAGATTTCGCTCAAACCGTGCTGTATACGGTTACGAACGAGTTCTGTCCTGGGAGCATGTTCCTAAGTCGGATTTGTTCTCAAGTCTGACAAAGTGAGTTTTATACGCCTTTAGCGCGAATATACAATGTATAAAGCCATACCAAGTAGTGACGAGAAGTTTGAATAATTTTAGTAACTCTTTGAATCTTGTTCATCAAAATGAACAAATCTTTTTTTGAGTCATTACGTTCTTTTGATCAGAAATAAAATAAAATGTTACATTTTCAATAAACAGACCCCCCAACTAGGGCTGGGCGATTTGGCCTAAAATCTAAATCTCGATTAATTGAACAGTTTAACTCGATTTCGATTAATAAACGATTTTTTTTTTGCCCTCATAGTTCACTCACTAGTTTTGTACAGTAAATATGCTCACATGTGAGAGATTTTTGAATGAAGGCTGCATTACTTGATTGATTAATTGAAGGCAACACACACTATCTACTATCTATGATTATTTATTGAACATCAATGTTGAACAACTTAAATTAAACTGAAGCCACAAAAATTAAAGGGTTCATTAAATTACATTTTAAAGTATAGTTTATTAACAAAAACAGATGACAGATTTGGCCTTAAAAATTAAGATACTATAGGCACATGCTCAGAATCTTTACAAGGCAAAGATTTTTATTTAAATACTTGTTTGTGATGATAAAAAGTATTTTGTGATGATAAATTACAATGTTTTGAGATTTTTAAACAATAATGAGAAACAACATTTAGACCACACACACTAGGGCTGTCTTTATCCCACAATTCAGAGTTAAATGAAGGCTATTTCACACGGCCCCAATAAACTGACATAATGGCTTAAACATGCAATGACAACAAACATGGAATGAATTATGCAGCTATCAATCTGGAACAGGACAATTTCACTTTTACTATATAGTTGGGTACCTGCTAGGTGTTGTATAGTTCATATTTGCTCGGCCAGAATGGTTTAAGCCACCAAAATAACGTTTTATTGATAAACTGCGCAGCTTTGGCCAGCGTGAACACTCCCGTTAGTAACGAGGCGAATAAGGAGCTAAACTTCAGCCGCAGAATGAGACGCTGCGCAATAAGGAGCCAAACAAACCGGAAGCTGCGAATAAGGAGCTAACTTCAGCCTCGTGTGCTTAGGGGCATCATATCTTTCGCTAGAAAGTTAGAAACGGCCCTGGTTATATCCTTGCTCCTTTTGGACACCTTTCATAAGGTGTAATGGCTACGAAAGACGACACGATGGATGTCTGCTTTGGTGCAGCCCCACTGCTAGCGCTGCTAGATGACGGAGTAGCATCGGGCCGCATTTTCATGCACTCGGTGTGGTCGTGTGGGTGATGCGTTCATATAACGGAGTTCGTGCTACCTTTTTTGTTTACAATTTCAACATCTGGATAATAACTCGAGGTTAGATTCACTTTCGTCGCTGCTTCCATTCTTTTTTTTTTTTTTTGTCGTCCTGGTGTCAAGTTTGCTTCGCAAAGTGCGGCAGGAAATTAACTTTGACCTGCACGGCACGCACAAGCTGCACGCTGATTGGTTGTTGTCGTGTTGTTCTGCTGTGTGATTGGCTCTTAGATTAATCCATATCGAGCAAAAAATGTCTAGAACTTTTCATCGTTTTTAAAATCAAATAAATCGCGATTCGATATGATATCGTTTATCGGCTCAGCCCTACCCCCAACACGTCTACACAAAAAAAAATTGGCTATAGTCCCAGTGAAGAAAATATTACAATGTAGTTAAGGACATATTATAATAAACAGAATAAGCAGCTCACCTCTTATCTTCTAGTCTGAGTCATTCGTTCTTTATTAATTTTTCTTATAAATTCTTATCTAAATTTACTGCACTGCATAACGTCTTTGGGAGTCACGCAGCACGAGAACAAACGAATTGAACCGAAAAGACTCAAAGGTAACAATTCTGTTTCTTGTACATAACCTACGGAAGTTTTGAGATGCTTTGCGCACGCACACGCAGCCATTACAAAAAAAACTAATCACTCTCCGAGACGACTCGTTCTTCTGAGTGATAGTAAAGATTCATTTAACAAGAACGAATCGTCCATGAACGACCCATCACTACACCAATCCACTTTTCCTACACAGCCATCATGTGACCAAGACCGTAAGGAAATTAATCTCATGCGTGAAATATAACCGTGTTGACTCTGCACCTTTAAATTGCGAAATGCCATTTTGTCTCAGAGCTGTTTTCCACTGTATAGGACTGTGAACTCTGTTTTGTTAAAAATTTGGATTATTCACATCAGGACAGTTTTACAGGACAGACATTTTCTATCATTGTGCTCCTGGACTGATTCATTGAAACCGGTGAAGGACACACACACACTCACACATACAATATACCGGATTTTGGACATTTTATACATTGACTTACACACTGAAAATTTTGTAAATAATTGTAAATATTGGTATCTGATGCACTGTGGTAGAACCGAAGCCCGTTCATATATGCGGAAATGTTCGTAAGTTGGGGACTAAATGTATATTTATTTTAAGTATTAGTACTTTTAAACATAAGCATGTATTTTTAAACCGGGGAAAGAAAATAAGGACTGAGAAAAGGAACACTTTAATTTTCCTCGCTCCTAAACGTGAGATGATGTAATGAAACACCGAACTAAACATCTTACTAAGTGGAGTCTAATAAACATCTAAGGAGTCTAGTGAGTTGCTGCACTTCAGTCTATACACATGTACAGTCATGTAGATCAGTGTGCATTAGTGGATTTGGATAATAAACATATATTTTCTTAAACTTGCGATTAATGTATTTTAAACAGTTAACGCTGAATCCAGGAGAAACCTGGGATTACCTGAAGAGCGTCTTTCCGCCTGCCTCACCGAAGATTACCGGAGTGTGTGGAGGCACCTGGAAATAGCCGTTGCCTTTCTGGAGCCGGTTCTCCTGCTCTCCGTTTACTACATGAGTGAAGAAACACAAGGCTGTTACTAAGGGAAATCCAGCAGGACTTTAAGTCTTTGAGATGACGGACGGCTTTACCGTGATTAACTTCTCCTTCTTCTTCTTCCATCGGATTGATGTGGGTTCGAGGCCAGAACTCAAGCAGAGCCTGGAGGAGCAAGCCTCCCAGATTCACTGAGTGAAAAAAACGAAGAAAAAAAAAAACAACCGTGTTAACAGAAAAATAAAGACGACAAAAAATAAATAAATAAAAAAGTGGACGAGAGCTTACGCTTCGGGTCCGACCCGTCCGGACTGGTGAACCCGGCGTCTTTTGCGGACACCCAGGCAGCAAAGCAGTCGCTCTCGTCCAAGGTGATGGTCAGCATCTGTGTGACGACAAAGCGCATTTTTTTTATTTATTGCAATATGGTTCCAGAGAAGCACGCTCGAGAAAGAGAAAGAAAGAGAGAGCGAGAGAGAGAAGAAAAACACTCACCCCTGTTTTAAGGTCCACGGAAAACCAGTTGGGCACGTAGACCATCTTGAAGCGCTTCTTTACCTCCTCGTCGAACTCCACTTTGCCGAGGTCTTCCCCTTTGCACGCCTAACGGAGTCAAACACGCAGTCAAGCCTCGGCAGACACGACACTTGAAAAGAAAACAATTTTAAACTGAAAACTGAGCTGTGTAACGACCTTGAGCACGTCCCAGAACGCCACGTTGTTGTTGGTGTCTTTGGTGAGGATGTGTCGCTTGTCATTCAGGATGTGACACTGAATGATGCTCGCGCCACCTACAGTTGAAAATAAATCAATAAATGCATAAATAAATAAATACACAAATAAATTCACAGCTACGTCAGTACACCGTCCTCCACGTTTGAACCCCTGACCTTTAATGGCTTGCTCGGATTGGGTGCAGAGCGGGGTCAGAGGAGCGCTGCAGTCGTTATCGTAGTCTCCCGACGCCCGGAAGTTGTGCATTCCCTTCAGAGACTGGGGAAGAAAAAGTAAGCTCACGTTTGTAAAGTAGAAACCAGTTAAAAGCTGCATATAAGGATATATACAGGTGTGTGTTGCTATGGAAATAACTGATTAAAAAAAAAAAAGGGGGGGGGAGTTTGAAAGGAATCCGAACTAGTGTGAAGAGTTTAAACCGAGGGAACAGCAGTACCCATTTGTTTACACAGGATTTGGTCGTGGAAACCCAGATGGCAGGAGGAGGGTCTGCTGATCGGTCCAGTTCCATCTGAAGACGCAAAAGAAAGAGAAGTGGTTTTAAAATAATAAAAAATACAAAAGTTTAAACCAATCACACATAAGCACAATTAGAGAAGCAAGAAATTTGAATTTTATGCTTCATAATCTTGTTTTTTGGTGGCAGATTAATACTTGGCAGTTTTTCCATTTGGTCACCAGGTGGCACTAATGTGCAAAGTATTATTATTATTTAAATTTTTTCCCCCACAATCATCTACTGTATATAAATAAAAGAAAGGCTTTGTCTGTACATTGGTCAGAACTCGCTCTTGTAATGATATCTTTACATTTCAAACATTAGAAGAACCTGAAAACTGTTCTCAGAAGGTTTTCTGATTCCGTCACAGGATCACGCAAAACCGCCCGGACAGAATTTAATGAATCTTCTGCCTGAAGTTTAACCTGCACCATGAGTGACATCAAAATGTCGAGTAAAAGCGACGTTATGAACGGTTACGTGTCAGATTTAATGATCTACTTTAAAATAATCTACTAATGCGCTACTCGCTCAATGTAAACAAAGACCTGCACCAATAAATATTAATTAGAAAAGATAAACTGAATATTTTTACTGGGATCAGTTCATGTTTTCACTTTGGCTGAATTATTTCCATTTCTACAAACTCTTTCCTCCCCGACAGCGGCGTGTCTCACTCTTCCCGTCACTCACTCTGAGAACAGGAGCCTTCTCCTCACAGACGAGCACGCGGATGTCCGGGTTGCGCAGGTCCGTACAGTAGACCTTGCGGTCGCGTCCTCCCGAGTAGACGTGCGTAAAGGCTTCGTTGGCCTGAAGCGCCCAGACGCCTTCGTCGTGGACCCGGTACGTGGCGATGCAGCGCTGCTGACCCAGAGACCACAGTCGTATCGTACCGTCCGAGCTCCCGGACAGACACTGGGATTACGGAGAGACACCACATTAAAAAAAACACAACAGTTTACAGGACAGCTTCGGGCCGAAAGACGAGCCGGTGAGACGGAGCACACTCGCGTACCTGAGTACCGTCTCTGTTTAATAATAACGATTTCACGTTGTCCGTGTGTCCTTTCAGCTTCATTAGCTTAGCGCACGTTCGTGGATCCCACACCCTCAAGACCTGACACAAAGAAAATTATATATATAAAACTGTATATATAAAACATAAACTTAAACTGTGACAGGTTTTGGTTTAGTGTACAAACTGTGAAACACTCGAACCTTTTCTGTCGACCCTGAGACGATGACGGTGCCCAGGTGGTTCATCGCCAGGCTGTAGATCGAGTCTTTGTTTCCGCTCAGAGAGGACGCTGCAGAAAAAAACAAATGATTAGGGACTAAAAGTACCTCTAACTGAACTAACAGGACTAATATGAGCACCGTATAACCACATCAGGACGTTCACTCACTGGTGACCGTGTTATTGGAGGCGGTCAGAGCCGTGAGCGTGTTCACGTCCCACAGGAAGATTTGTCTGTCCAGCCCGGCGGACGCCACCAGCTCCTTGTCTTTCGCGTAAGCCAGAGCTTTGACGTAGTCCTAGGACACGAAACCACCACCCATGGAAACCATATCACGTCAGGAATGATTGTTCTATCTACATGATTTATGTACGCGAACAGGACGTGGTTGGTCAGCTCCTACCTTATGAGTTCTTAACGTGGACATGCAGAAGCCCTTGTGTGCGTTCCAAACTTTAACGGTAGTGTCTGACGACGCCGAAATCACTAGACGAGAGGAAAATCAATCGATCGATAAATAAATGAAAGAAAGAAGCTACATTTGAGGTCTTGGGCAAATCAGTCGGCAAGTTATTCAGTAAATAAGACGCGAAGATGAATCAGTAAAAGGTCGTTAAGTCCGTCAACATTGTAGTCAGTCAGTCTGTAAAACAACAAATAACAAGCGAGTCAGTCAGTGAATAAATAAGTAAACCAGTTCATCATTAAGTCAGTAATACAAGTAAGCCAGTGTGTCGGGCAACAAGTAAGTCAGTCAGTAAAAATCCGTCCACGTCCCAGTAAGGAACAGATCATCAGTCAGGCGGTAAATAAGTCAGTCAGGATGCACATGAGGAAAGAGTTTGTGTAGTAAATCAGTACAGGGGAACCTAGGATCGCCAGCGTAGATCATTCCGGAAGCGTGCTTGTGTATCAAAACACTCGTATATCAAAGTGAATTTCCCCCCCATAAGAAATAATGGAAACTATGACGATTAGTTCCAGAACCCAAAAATATTCATTTAAAAATGATTAATACAAAATATTAAGTAAAAATAAGACAAATTAAAGAATCGTGACTGTAGTGACGGATTACCCATAATTCCGCAGCGCGAGAGTGAGAAGAACCATTGGTACCACATGATACTTGGTACTCATTTATCAAGGCTCACTTATTTAAGTCAACATTAATTTAAAATTTTTGCTCCAGCCAGTCAGTATGAGGGTAAGTCTGTAATTCAGCCAGTCAGTCTGCAGCCATTAAGGCTGTCGGTCAGTCAATGACTAATTCAATCATTCAGTCTATAAGTCAATGAGTCAGTCTATACTGTAAGCTAGGTACTAGTAATTAACTACTATTAATTAATTAAGCTAGTACTACTCACTCGGTCTGTAAGCCACTCACTCGGTCTGTAAGCCACTCACTCGGTCTGTAGGCCACTCACTCGGTCTGTAGGCCACTCACTCGGTCTGTAAGCCACTCACTCGGTCTGTAAGCCACTCACTCGGTCTGTAAGCCACTCACTCGGTCTGTAAGCCACTCACTCGGTCTGTAAGCCACTCACTCGGTCTGTAAGCCACTCACTCGGTCTGTAAGCCACTCACTCGGTCTGTAAGCCACTCACTCGGTCTGTAAGCCACTCACTCGGTCTGTAAGCCACTCACTCGGTCTGTAAGCCACTCACTCGGTCTGTAAGCCACTCACTCGGTCTGTAAGCCACTCACTCGGTCTGTAAGCCACTCACTCGGTCTGTAAGCCACTCACTCGGTCTGTAAGCCACTCACTCGGTCTGTAAGCCACTCACTCGGTCTGTAAGCCACTCACTCGGTCTGTAAGCCACTCACTCGGTCTGTAAGCCACTCACTCGGTCTGTAAGCCACTCACTCGGTCTGTAAGCCACTCACTCGGTCTGTAAGCCACTCACTCGGTCTGTAAGCCACTCACTCGGTCTGTAAGCCACTCACTCGGTCTGTAAGCCACTCACTCGGTCAACGATGGTCGGTCAGTCAGTCAGTCAATTTGCAGATGAATCAATATGTCAATAACTAAATAGATATTAATGCAGCCCATCAATATTTAAAAAATTTTAGATTAAAAGTAATGATAATACATAATCTATAGGTCGAACTTACGCGTCTTTCCATTACAGCACAGCACGATGTCATTCACCCAGTCAGTGTGGTGCTCCATCGACGCTATATACAGATCCTGCTGCAATAAAACTTTATTCAATAGCGAGTTTGTGAATCATAAAGAATGCACATATAAAGTGTGGACAGTTTAATCACAGTTACACAGCGACACCCGATAGCGAATGCAGTACACGGGTGCTGTCTGTCCCGGATGAGTCAGATCTTACACTCGAAGCAGGGATGAGCTGATTCTCAATGTCCTTTTTGTTTGATGATGAAGGCCATGTTAATACTCCTGCAGCTTCTACTGGTGTGAATTATCCTATTCTAACCTGACAAATTTAATTCAACCAAAAGAAACTTGATGCTATTAAACTGAAATGTAATTCTTATAAAACTCTATCCGAGTGTATTCAACACTTATAAAACTGTTCCACGCTAATAAAACTCCATTCCAGATTTTTCTGTCTAACTCTAATTTAATAAAGCTCTATTCTCTCATAAAACAATTCCATTCTTATGAATTTCAATTCAGTTTATTTTAAAATACAAATATTTCAAATCTTTCCAATATTGTTCTGCTGAAACTCAGAAGCTATTATATTTTTATTCGCTATACTATTTTCTCCATGACAAAACTCAATTGCGTTAAAAAGATTTCCTAAGTACGACGATGAGTTAAAAATTATCCAAACTCTGGCTGTAGTTTTTTTTTTATTAACTTTAAGAAAAGACGAATGCATCATTTTTCAACTTGACCTTCTTGTTTTCAGTACATTTTGCCCATCTGTCAACTGAAACATAGTAGGGGACATACACATCCTCGAACCACAGCCAAGAAAAGTTAAAAAGTCGACCATCAGCTGGAAAATGTATCAATGCTTTAGTAATATAATGAAAAAGGTGGATCGCGTCTGAGGGTCGTCGTTGCTGCGTGACGATGCACGTCCACACACTCCTGTCCACACTATCGACTACTATTTGACGTGTTACAGCATCCTCCCTATAGTCCTGATCTCGCTCCGTCATTCATTCATCTCTCACCCTGAAAGCAGCCCTACAAGGATGAAGATTCACTTCTGATGAAGAAGTGAAGACAGCGGTGCATTCGTGGCAGCCTAAAAACATTTGGATGGACAGCATGTATTGAAAAGCAAGGAGATGATGACAGAAAAATGATGGATTTGTCTTTTAATTCTACAACTGGACAAGTTGACGACACGTGTCCTGCTGTCGGCTCTGCGTGTTTGTGTTATACGTGGGTGATGCGGATGTACTTTGTGCTGATTGACACTCCATATCCGGATGATGGAGTCTCTGCCGGCGGTGAACAGGCGGTTCAGAGCCGGATCCAGCTGCAGGGCGTTCACACCGTTTCGGTTGTACTTCTCCACCTCATCTCTGATCACATAAGAAACCTAAAAGGCACACACACACACAGCCTTACACTTCAGTATATATACTACAGTATGTGTGTGTGTGTGTGTGTGTGTGTGTGTGTGTGTGTGTGTGAGAGAGTGTGTGTGTTCCAGGATTAATCCAATACAGGAATGCTCTTACTCTCATCACACCACATCAAATCAAATCAGAAGTCCATCATCATCATCATCAGATGTTGTGCTGGAACTTAAACATGCTAAGAACACACACTCATCCTCAGTAGTAGCTTCTTTGCTAACGATCTGTGCGTGCTTTATATTCTTTAAAAGAAACACATACACACATATATGCATCCAACTTATCGTTTAAAGCTTAAAAAACCCAATTTCATTGTTTCATATTTAAACAATAAACAAACTAGTTTATTTAGTTTAACAAAAAAAAACGGCTAGTCAAAATGCTAGCAAAATAATACGCGTTTTTTTTCCCGACCAGTATTCCGTATAACACCCAATCCCTGTGCGAAGGTTAGGTCACATAATCCCGCCCCCTGCGACATGAATGGGTAAAACATCTCGGGCTGCGAGTGAGTACACGTAAAGTAGCCAATCATTGTGCAGGAAGCGGGGCCTGCCTCAAAGCCGGTGTGGTTAAAATAATACGCATTGTGAATTACCCGACATGCACTTTGATTAGGTTCGCGGAAGCGACCGTGATTTTATTCAGATAAATACTAAAATCGAATGTCTTTTTCAAGTTATCAATGGTAGATAAAATAAAATAATAAATGGTTAAAAAAAAATAAAGTCAACATTACCTGGACTTTTCTCCGACCAGCAGCGTTTTGCCTGTGATGCGTCGCCATCTTTCATGTTGCCAGTGAACCGATCAGCATCTCATCCGGGACGTTACAAAAAAATAACTTCCGGTATACCACGCGTCAACATGTCCGCCATATTGCTAAGGGCCATGTTTAGGCGTACTTTATTGCAATTCTATAATAAAACATGCAGGTTTTTATTGATAATACTTGCTTCAAGGTCAACCAGTATAAAGAAAGTTTGTTTTATTTCATGTATCATGTAATAGCCTGTATCACATGTCTGGGTGTGTGAAATTGAACCCAGGCCTTTCACACGGCAGGCAAGAAACCTACCACTCAGCGTACAGTAAATGTGCATGTGAATGTTGACCGGAGGTCCCACCACGGCCGTGAAATGGGAATAAATATAATGGTGATCACCACTGGACTCCACGGTCCCTAGTTGGACTACAGAGGTTTCTAATGGCGCTTTTCCACTGCATAGTACGGCATGACACGGTTCAGTTCAACTCACTTTTGGGGGGTTTTCCACTGGGAACAGTACCTGGTACCTGGTCCTTTTTTTAGTACCACCTCAGCCGAGGTTCCAAGCGCGCCGAACCGTTACCAAAACGTGACGTGTAAACTCTGCTGGTCACTGATTGGCCCTGTGAGCTGTACTAAACCGTGCTGTGCCGTACTATGCAGTGGAAAAGCGCCATAAATGGATGGGACATCATCAGTTAACATGAAGCGCTAACCTCACATTTTGCTTTAAACCAACTTTTTCTACTTTAAAATACATCATGATAAACATGTTTAAATCTAAAATCTACAACTTCATACTTATCTATGAATTAGCATAAAATATAAGGCACTGAGTATTAAACTGTCGTTAAACAGAATCCCAATAAACTCCTAGCCAAATTCTAACAGGCTGTCTGATGATATCTTCTTTATGTCAAATACATTAAACATCCTCTAACGACAAAAACATGACAGATCATGACAGAAACAATATTTTACAATATTTTATCATATTGCACATTATAGAAACACCAATCCCAGCCAAGTCCCAACCAAAGAATTATGAGGGGGAAAATGAGCCACTTTACATTTTGCAGTACAAAGCTTTTATTGTTCAGGAAATCAAGAACGATATATTTATTGACTAAATATGAAACTGATTTGATATGAAGTTAGTTAATTTGCTCACAGTACCATAAACATTGGAAAAACATGCAAGCCAAACATCTCAAAATGTACTAATTAACAATGGCGCTTTATACATTTTTTAACAATTTTTAACAATTATTAAATAGTAACAAAACTTAGTTGTATGAACTTTGCAAATAGTGCAAAAAGTAGTAGAACAAAAAGTTATCTTAAAATCTGAAACTTATGAGACATGAACATGAAATTTGTCTCTAACAAATAGATGGCAATCCTGCAAGGAACACATGAATCTTCTAAACATCATGAATCAGCTAAACTAATCAGAAGCCACACCTGGTACAGAACATGCAGAACCAGTAGATTTTGCAGAGATTTGACCCCTGATTGGTTGAAAAGAAAATCTGCAGCCACACCACCAATCCCTGCTTTATAACATCTTAATGCAAAGTGGTAAAAGGGGTTAAAGAGAAAACTGGAACCATGTATTACAGACAACTTGACAGCGTTTCAACACGGTCAACAAAATAAGGAAATAGCTAAGGGAAGGCAGGGAAGCAAAATAAAATCTAACTGCATCCCTCTCTCACTTGTGAGTTGACCTGAACTTTGTGGAACTAATTTCCCTCTTGGGTGACACCACAACCTGGCGGTTCACATTTCTACTTTGACCAAAAGAAGAAGAAGAGTGGGATGCATAGCTGCCATGTGCCCCCATGGACGGTTTTGGCTTCTGAATCCATTTATCAATCTTCTGATTTGGAGCTGTATTCCATTTCAGCTTTTCCTCTGGTTTGGTCTTTTCATGGTTGGTGGACAGTGCAGATTGGGATAATATGGACAAGTGCGTAGAAGGTGAACTGGTTCTAGATGAAAAGTGGTGAGCGTGGGATACCTGAGGCTGCACCTTAGTTCCAAACTTTTCATTCTTCAAGACGGACTCATCATAGCATTGTGGAACTGACTTCATATCTTTCTGTTGAAAGACAGGTGAACAAGATTTGGGAAGATAGCAGGCTGTGGACTTTCCAGAATCTGAGGTGTAGGTAGAGGAGCCAGTATTTTTTGAGGAAACGTTGCCACCTGACACACTAGGAGTTACCTTTTGCAAATGGCCGTGACCAGACTTCAACGACTCTTTCACAGTCAGTTTGTTTCTTTCTGCAGTTGTTGTCTTCTGCAGATTTGGTGTCGACATCTGAGTCTGAAATTTGGGTTCGTTGAGCCATGGGGGTACATCTAAGACGGCAATCTTCTCAGTCTTCTCTTCTTGGCACAGTGACTTGTCCCATGTCAACTGTTCATCCTTCATTTTCTTCACATCTTGCTCATTCTGGGTATCTTTAATTAAAGCCTTGGCAAGTGGAGTCACCATCCAGTATGGCTTTTTAATCGTCTTCGAGACCTGCTTACTTGGATTTTTTGCAGGAGAACAAGGAGGTGATGGGGTCATGGATGAAGAAGAGTAGTTAAGATCTGATGATGATGAGGAATAGTGAGCTGAAGAACAAGAGGAGGACTTAAGGGATGATGTATCAGAGTAAAATCCAGGCGGAGAGGAGGACAGATCTGAGGAATAAGGGGAGGAGTAATGTAAAGGTGAATCAAGGTGAAAACTGGAAGAGGTCAAATGGGACTTCTTGGGGACAGGCTGATCTGACTTTTCCGGGAATAAACGAGAAGGATTTAGTAAAGGGAAGACATCCTCTTTTATAACCTGCGGCTCATTACACACAGGCTGACTGGAAGAGGTTCGAATGGGTGATTTGTTAGAAATCGATTTGATCATGGTCTCTTTCGGTCTGCTGGAGATCCTGTGGTCTTTTCTCCAACTGCACTTAAAACAAGTGTGACACAGGACGGAACAGTTCACATCACGGTTCCATGAGCCCGAGACATCAGTGCTGCACTTCACACAGGTGTATGGGTCTTTGGGAAGAGTTGCTGGCACTACAGAAGGTATAGGAAACTTCTTCTTTCTCCCTGAATGGAAAATATAAAATTAAACCAAATGCTATGGAAAAAAAAGTCAAAACAGTTGTATGATCATAAATACATTCTATAGCCAAATGTTTGTGGACACCTCACCACCTCACCACCCACATCTGCTTTTTTCAGATCTAATGTTTCCTTTGCTATGTCAACAACCTCCAGTTTCTGGGAAGGTTTTCCACTACATTTCGGAGCGTACTTGTGCGAATTTGTGTTCATTTAGCTACTAAAGCATTAATGAGGCAGGACACTGATTTTAGGATGTTGACGACGTTCCAGCTCCATCTTCTTCTTCTATACCGCTTTATCCTGTATTTAGGGTCTATGGTGTTGAGTTCAGTCAGGGCTGTGCAGAACACTCGAGTTGTTCCAATCCAACCTGAACACAACACAGGGACACTGTTGGGCCTCTCAGTTCCAGTGAAGGAAAAGAATAATGCTCATGGATACAATGACATCCCATACAAACTGTGCGCAACACTTCAGGGAAAAATGATATGTGGGTGTGGTGGTCAAGGGTGCACAAACTTTTGACCAAACGGGGTAATGTATAGCAAACAACTCTGTCCGTAACCTAGGCATTTATATAACTTAAGTAAATTTTATAAAAAATAAATGGAAAAAACATAATTGTTTGTATGTATGTTTCTTTAGGTTTTTCCACCACAGAAAAGTCTTAACAACATACATGCATCTTTATAGCTTATTTACTTTAAGACAAATTAAGAGTTATGCCTATTTATAGTTAGCATGATGTGATAACGGGAACTAAATTGTCCCATGGATCCTCCAAGACCTTCAACATATCTATAAATTGAAAACCGTAAATCTACTGTGTCAATCTACTGTATAATATATAGGAATTGGTCATCGTTGTCAAGTTCCTGTGATATAAGAAGAACAAAAGACTTCAATAAAATTTTCACCACATACTTGGAGTGTGTTAATACACACAGTTACTTTTGTAATATATTAATAAAGAAAATATTCCTACCCCTGGTTCTATGTTTGTTAGGTACCGTGGATACAATCTTGTCCTTCCACTCTAAGCGAAACTGGACCACCTCTTCCAGACCAAGCAGGCACACGAACTCTTTGTTCCATGACGGAATGATGCTGAAGTCATTTGTTGGATCTCGCTGTCAAACAAGAAAAATAAACATCCAACTATTGTATTTTTTTCTGTTGCTCCATGCACTGATGCTATAATACATCCAAAGAATCAATGAATGAATCATATTAAATATCTACAATAATTATTGACATGGTGCAGCTGATGGAAGGAGTCTCCAATTTTAGTAACAATCAATAATGGAAAGGGAAAGAGGCTTGAAAAACCTGACAAACAGCGCTTTTTTCACCCCAGTATAATATTTAGTTAATTACTATTATACAACAGTTATGTTTCAGGTGTGTTGTGCGATAAAAGAGTATCAGCAAGAATGAAAGGAAAGGTGTACAGGACAGTGGTGAGACCAGCGATGCTCTACGGCTTAGAGACAGGAGGCAGAGTTGGAGGTAGCAGAGCTGAAGATGTTGAGGTTCTCTTTGGGAGTGACAAGGATGGATAGGATCAAGAATCAGTTCATCAGAGGGACAACCCATGTGAGATGTTTTGGAGATAAAGTCAGAGAGGCCAGATTGAGGTGGTTTGGACATGTTCAGAGGAGAGAGTGTGAATATATCGGTAGAAGGATGCTGAGGTTGGAACTGCCAGGCAGGAGGTCTAGAGGAAGACCAAAGAGGACATTTATGGATGCAGTGAGAGAGGACATGAAGTTACTTGGTGTGAGAGAAGAGAATGCAGAGGATAGAGTTAGATGGAGGCAGATGATTCTCTGTGGCGACCCCTGAAAGGGAACAGCCGAAAGACAAAGAAGAAGAAGAAGAAGACAATTATACAACAGTTAGTAATTTGATTGGATGAGAGACGTTCCACAAGTGGTGATAATTGACAGTAAACGCACTGGGACCTTTAGCTATATTTATCACTCAGCAGCCCAGGTGTTCTAAAAGTCGTTAATTACGCTAACTGTCGATGCAGAATGGGCGAAAGTAGGTCTGCTCGGTCTGCAGTACTGAGGAGAGAGCAGCTGCCTGCCAAAACCCACATTCACATTCAGTCACAGAAGCACTTTCAGCAAGAACACACATCTGATAACATTATCTCATCTTAAACGACACCTTAATTATTGCCTATAAGTCGTTCTAAACTTAATCTGTGTTGTTTTATTTACACTCTACAAAGATAACTAGTTTCTAACACAGAGCCGAATCCCAAATCCATCTGTAACAGCTAATCAAGGGCACTACAGTGCAGTATTTAGTGTGTGGAACAAGAGACCGTACACCCCTACATAGCACACTGGATTTCTGTTTAACACGATTTGGCTTTTAACCTGGGACACAGATGTTAACAGAGGAGATGTAAAGTGGAATAAGTGGATACGTTAAAAGAAACTCAAAAGATCTACAGGACTGTCCATGGTTTATTCTCCTTACCTTTTGACTACATAGTACCTGTAAGAGTTTAAAACTACCTTCGTCCTTGTTAATTTCGCCAGCAAAATAACTGGTTACATAAAGAAACAAACCATAATCTGTGGATAATAAATGGTGTTTGCGCAACTGTTGTATAAAAGCAATATCACACTAGAGGCCGTGCTGTTGTGCTGAATATCAGCATGTCTTCGACGCCGTCATGCCTTCAATCGCCCTCGAGTATGATTGTGCTTAATTATAATTATTAACAAACTACTATTGGATATCAATCCATGATACAATCAGTGATTATTTTCCTATAACAGCACACCCCACACATGGTTTTCTTATTTACCTCAACCTACAAAACCTGAAGATACTGAGGAGGTTAATACTTGCACTTGTACTTAGTTTAAGTTCACATTTATTTAACAAACTGTCACAATGCACATGAAATTAATTTTCAAATTGTCATTTCATTTAAATTCAAATGCTTTAACCATTGTAGTTGTCTAAAAACAATGAAATTCTCCCTCAAAAGAAGGAAAGACCCACATGTAAAAAAAATAATAATAATAAAAATCTAACAAACATATTTTAATTATCCTAATGTTCATGTTTTTGAGTTTTTTATTATTATTTTTGCTAGCTAAAAATAACTTCAGCTAATAAGATGTTACAAAGTCTCAACTTATGCTAGCAGCCTAAATTAGCCAAATGTCCTCTCAGAAATATTCAAATAAAATTAAATAAAATAAATAAATAAATAAAAAATAAACCCATACCAGGTCATTATTTTTATTTTTAGGTCGAAGTTGGTGTTTTAGGCTAAAGTTAAACCTCTTCTCCTCCATGCTGAGGCCTCTTCAGTTCCACAGCCAGCTAAGGCAAGGGTTGCCAGTTCTGGGTTGCCAGTCTGGAGGAATTCACTCACTACCAAAAGATGATGTCTGATGAGATCTTCCATGCAGTTAAAATAAACAATTATATTTCTTTTTAGGGTTTTATATTGTAGGGATGTCATATGCATGTACAAGCATTTAAACAAAAAATAAGTTTTAATTGAATTATAATTGATGCATAAGATCAGGCAGGGGTTCATTCTACAAAAATGGTTAAAGGTGCGGTCACTTATTCCACTGATTAGAGTAGCAGACACATTACTTGTAAATGTTCACAAATTATAGTACTTTCAGTCATGAAATACATTTTTAACACTAATGCTCAATATATCAATTAATTGTAGCATTTAATAAAAAAATAATAAAAAAAAGTTATAGGGAATGTCTGGTTACTATGATATGATATTCAAATTCAAATGATCAAATAAAAAATATATTTGTCACATAAACAACCATACACGGTATGACATGAAATCAAATGCTTGTACAACCGCCCGTGACCTAAAAAGAAGAGTTTCTCTGCGAGAATGAAAAGCACTAGTGAGTACAATTAACTTGCAGAAACAGAATATTCAAAAAAATATCGAATATAATCATACATGAACGTGGGACCGTATACTTTTCATCTAAAGAAATTTTTTCATTAATTGAAACAATAACATGAATATCTTTTAAAATAAGCAAAACACTATAATCATGAAGCAATAATTAATTATAATTAATAATATGCAGGCGGCACGGTGGTGTAGTGGTTAGTGTCGCCTTGCACCTCCAGGGTCCGGGTTCGATTCCCGTCTCGGTGTGCATGGAGTTTGCATGTTCTCCCCGTGCTTGGTGGGTTTCCTCCGGGTACTCCGGTTTCCTCCCACAGTCCAAAGACATGCAGATTAGACTAATTGGCGGTCCCAAATTGACCATAGTGTGTGAATGAGTGTGTGTGTGTGTGTGTGCTCTGCGATGGATTGGCACGCTCTCCAGGGTGTACCCTGCCTCGTGCCCAGAGTCTCCTGGGATAGGCTCCAGGTCCCCGCGACCCTAAATACAGGATAAAGCGGTATAGAAGATGAATGAATGAATAATAATATGAATAATAATAATAATATAAATATCAGTCACCCCAAACCATGTCATTGGTATTCCTGTTGTGCAAAACAGAAAAACACTTTTGATAATTTTAAATCACTGATATGTAATAAGAATCCGAAATGCAAAGGTATGTCAGACGTCTCTTTTTATTGGTTTAGAAATGTCATTATTTATTTAGCATTGGATGCGAAGTCCATCATTCGTGTTTATAATTATAACTGTCCAAAACAAAAACATAAAAACTGCAACTCATAATTAATTGACTTTGACATAACAATGCACATGGAAGCCGTTTCGTAAATAGTTATGATTTTCCCCTGTATTGTCGTTGATGTTAACTTCATTTGGTCTTACCAGGAAGACAAGTAACACCAGTTATTAAATGTATACAAAAAGAAATAACAATTTTACTTAGGGTGTAGTTAGTCTAATCTACACGTCTTTGGACTGTGGGAGGAAACCGGAGTACTCGGAGGAATTCCACCAAGCACGGGGGGGGGGGGGGGGGGACACAGCAAACTCCATGCACACAGACTCGAGGCGGGAACTGAACCCAGAACATGGAGGTGCAAGGCAACAGTGCTCACCACTGCTTCACTGCGCTGGCGGATTCCTTAAAACTACGAAAGAAAGAAAAACAGCATGACATCATCTAAATCCATAATCCGGTCACTAAAATTGTAATTATAAATTTTTTTGATGTACCAATGTAGATTGATAGCTGACTAACACTGAGGTCACCAAGAGTTTACATGAGCTCTGTTTAAAGGCTAAAATGCAAGTTCATTCTGCCACCTTGTGGCCATTATAGGAAAGACAGCTACAAGTATATACTGTACATAGACAATAATAAAAAAAATAATAATAAAACACACACAAACACACACTACAAAACTGAAGAAAATCAACAGCAAAGAATATGTGAGACACTGAGCAACAGTTCAGAACATGATCCATCAGACATGTAAAAATAACTCAGGACTGATTTAAGATGCCCACAAGAATCCTGTTTTATTATTATTATTATTATTATTACCGGTCACTCTGGAATATAGTTCTATTTCTATTTCAGTTGTTGCCATGGGAATAGTTTTAATTTCGTCCATATGTCTGTGGGAAGGTCTTACATCTCTTTTCTTTCCTGTCCAAAATTAAATTACAGGATAATAATAATAATAATAATAGACTGGCAAACAAAAAAAAAATCTATTTGCACTATGCAATGTCTAACTATAATGCCTTGTTGTATAGGAGGAATGAAACACTTCAAGACATGCTGTTCGTCATGAAATAATGCACTTTGGGCTGTAACAGGAGCTCAGGTGGTCGGTTCAACATGTTTAGACAAAAAGTGATAGACAAATAAAAAGGGCCTAGAAAAGGGCGTGTAGAAAAAGTCCAGACAGTCTCGGTGAGAAACAGCGTAGAAGTCCGTCACTGAAGGATCCGTACGCGAGGGAGGTCTGACGCCGTTATTTACGAGCAATGTCATTATTTACAAAGCGATGCCAACTCGAGACCTCAGATTAACACTGACATCTGTTATCAGTTCTTTGCACTTTGGGCTTGATTATTATCAGTCGAGGCAGATTTGGTGGCCGGGCCACCACACTGTTGTCTCGGAATCCCTTACTGCACCTTTAAAGAATTAACTCCGCTTCACAATCCCACGTTTTTTATTTGCAATGTGGTCGTTTTTAAGTTCGCTCTGTGCGATCTAGCTGCGCTCGAACGCTTTGTCGTCGTGTGCCGGGGTTTGGACACGCTGAGGCATCACGAGTTGCGAATGCTAATTTGCAGTTTCAATGAGGAACATGTGCGAAAAGGCATTATCCTCCCAAGGATCCTGTTGTGAAGCTAAAATCCAATTCGAACCATGTTCCACCAGCAGGAGACCGTTTCATAATCCAGCCTCCATTTCCGCAGGATCGCTGTCACCCTATGGTGCCCCTCAGAGTCTGTTTACTAACTAATCATTAACCAAGAAAGAAAGATATCATCAGGATGAACTAGTCTGCTTGACCCAAAAGCTGATTTTGAACTTTTTCGCCTCTTCCTGCATTAATGATGCGTCTGAATTTTTATTTATATGCTCTCTCTTTTTTAGCTCTCTTTCCTCAAACCTGGAGTCAAGACACATCTTATAAACCCAGGGGTAAGACGCATAGCAGAGAATCACCTTCTCTTCTTGTTTGTTTGTTTGTTTGTTTGTTTGTTTTATTAACCAAATTTTGTTTTTCAAGTAATTTTTCAAAAAAGGTTATGTTAAACTTATACAACTCTGGGATTTCTTGTTTGTTTGTTTGTTTGTTTGTTTGTTTGTTTGTTTGTTTGTTTGTTTGTTTGTTTGAGATAATGCACATTAAACATCACTATAAAATTTTAAAATACAAAAATATAAATAAATAAAAAATTTAATTAAATAAAAATAAATTAATTAATTAAATTAAAAAATTTTAAAGTACACAATTTTATTAATTTTAACCACTGGCAGGCGGCTATGGTATAAGAATGGAATGGTATAAAAAAAAACTAATTAATTAAAAAATAAAATGATTAAAATTGTTCACAATTATGTACAGTAGGGTTGCACTACAATTAACTTCATTATTACTTATTAGTTGTCACTTATAATAATGACTATATGTAAGATATATAGTGTGCAATCACACCAGGTTGTCTTTGTGTTACTGTCTTTATTGCTGCTGGATATCAGGAATTTCCTTCGGGATCAATAAAGTATCTATCTATCTATCTATCTATCTATCTATCTATCTATCTATCTATCTATCTATCTAATCCTAACCAAGTATTGTTGCCAGATTGAACTTTATTCATCTCCAGCACTTTCTCACCCTCAGATTTTTACCTGGCTCTCGGATCCTCCGTCGAGTTGCCCTGCTCAGACGGAAAGACTAGCGGATCAGAATGGAGGCTAAACGGCTCGTTCCTGGTTTCCAGCCCTTCTCTTCTCTTACACAACGCCAGCCTTGACGATCAGGGTTTCTACACATGCCACGACTCGAATGGAGAACTCGTCGAAACAGTACGACTGCAGCTGGGCTGTGAGTAGAGAAATTTGTTAGGCGCTGACACCGGAGACAACTTTCGTTACTATAGAAACGATAACACATAAATGTAAACCTTTACAGCTGGAATATCGGCCAATGCTGCTGTTAATCAACATTCAATCAACACCTTCAGCGTCAAGCCAATCGGATTTAAAAATTCAAGCGTACTCTCCTATAATTTGTCTTTTTCATCATAGACTTTCTGCTGATTAAGGGCATAAATGTCTGATTCATATTCTGCAGCCATGATTCATTTGTTATAGAGGAGTTATTATAAGGTTTGTGGACAAACAAACACATAAAAAGTTTATTGATTTTTCTGATCAGACCATACAGTAGTCGTTTACGCCATCACTTACACCATATAACGACGAGGAACATGCCATGTAGGGAGGACAGGAACAAAATAATTCCATCAATCCAATCAGTCCAAGTTTACAGAAATGACTGGGAGGCCATTATGAAAGCATTGATTGATTAGCAAACCGAAGTTATTGACAGTTACCTGGGCAACGGATCCTGTCCAGTTGGTCTCTGGATTGCCGTACTTCTGGCTCCTTTTTCAAGCATCACGAACACACAAACTTAAGGTAAGGTTGGTTAAGTAGCAAGCTAACTATCTGACATACTGACCAAAAGAGGTGTGAACTGTGGATTTGCTTTGTGTTTCACACCAATAACAACATATTTTTATTATAACAAGCTTATAATGCTTAATTCATTTATTTAATGTCAAGTCGTGCTAATTTTCAGTGATGCGCATTCATGTTAGCGACAGCATCAACTTCAATTATGTTTAAAATACAGTTTATAAGTAATTCAGTAAAACAGACATTCAGTCATCCAAGTTTTTGGCTAAACCTGTTAATTTTTAAGTTCAGGTGTTTCAATCAGGCCCCTTATCCCCAGTGAAGGTCACCATACCAATACAGTGAATGCGTCACCATACCAATACATCTTAGTCAATGCTATGCTTCCAACTTTGTGGCAACAGTTGGTGAAGGCCCTTTTTTATTTTAACATGACTCCACCCCAGTGCACAAAGCAAGGACTATAAACACATGGTTTGATGAGTTCGGTGTGAAAGAACTTGACTGGGCCGAACACAGAGCCCTGAGCTCAACACCATCGGGCACCTTTTAGGATGAACTGCAACAGAGATTGCGAGACAGGCCTTCTTGTCCAATATCAGTGCCTGAACTTATTAATGCTTCACGGAATGATTGGGCAGGAATTCCTAAGGAAACACTCCCAAATCTTGTGGACAGCCTTCCAAGAAGAGTGGAAGCTGTTATAGCCGCAAAAAGGAAACTCCATATTAAAGTATGTCATTAGGGCACTGGTGGCTCAGTGGTAGGTGTTTTGCCTGCCATGCGGAAGGCCCGGGTTCGATTCGCAGCCAGTGCCCAAACCCCAGCCACTGGATGCAGTGCTGGTCCCAAGCCGGGATAAAATGGAAGGGCATCTGGCGTAAAACCTGTGGCAAGTTGTATTGCGGACTGGATATTCCGCTGTGGCGACCCCCTTGCAGCCGAAAAACCAAAAACAAATTTGGATACAATGTCATTGCAGGTTTGGCCAAATACTTTTGACCATACATTTTAGAGCACATTTTAGAGTATTTCAACTTGAGTAATAGTTTGAACTGCTACTTCTCCTTGTAGTGAAGTACATTTTCTCGTCCCAAGGATCGAGTTTGTGTATCTCTGCCACACCTGGCCTTACGCATTACTGGCCTAGCCCTAAGAATCACTTTTATAGTGCAAAATAGAGAATGGGATCACATGGTGATCACCCAAAAACAAGTTGTGGGAATGAGTGCTTTATACCTGATAATACGTTTTTTTTTTTAATATAGATGCTTAATGCATTCTCTGCAATGTACTGTAGAACATTAGAAAATGGCCAACAGGTAAGTACAAACAACAATAAGAACCATGTGAGTGAGTGCAAGTTTAGAGCAAGGATCAACGTTACTGTCCATGTCTTTTCTGCTTTCATTCATAATTTGAACAATTCCTTTTATTAGAATTTGATCCTAGGATTATAAATGTCCTCTGCAGATCCTCCATCCCTACCAAATGTCCACTGCTGGTCTCCAAGTTACCCCCTAAAAGCCCTGTGCTCATGGACTCTGCCTCAAGACCCGCTACTGCCAACCTCCTATGTCGCAACCTACAGGTAGGGTATGGAACACACAACTGTGCTGTGTTGAACCAAAGTGTTGGTTGATTCACGTATGATTAAGGTTCTTTGTGGATCATAAATTTATTCAGGCGTCTTGAAGAAATCTATTCGTGCCAGAGACAGAGTGAACAGGACAGGCAATGTGTTCTCGAAGAACTAGAGCTCTTCTCGAATGTGCCGTACCTGGTTAACATCACAGCTGTCAACGCTCTTGGCAGCGCCAGCCGTGTCCTGCCTGTCATTTTCGAGGACATTGGTAACGTTTGCCTTAGTCTTAATCTAGTCTTAATCTCATAAAAACCTTTGTGTACCGTAATTGATTTTCTTAATAAATAGTATTTTTCTGTGTTTGTTTAAATTCTGACAAAAACAAAGTATGAGTTCTGTATAGTCAGATGTTCAGTACATATATTGGCCACTTTATTAGGAAGAAATATTCATGAGAACAGCCAGATTGGTTCTGATTGGCAGAAATGGTACACTACGATAAACACCTAATATATGGAACCCTGAGGCAGATCAACTAGAGCAGCAAGAGGACCATGTCAGGTTCCAGTCCTGTCAGTCACGTACAGAACACCTGATTTGATAGCGTGAGATTGAGAAAACATCATTAAAGTGGCCAATTGATCATATAAGTGGAAATTGGCTTTTGTGTTTGGTCCGCAGTGAAGCCTGACCCCCCAGTTAACGTGAAGGTGACGGCTTTACCAGGCAAGAAGCTTCACGTCCAGTGGGCTCCTCCACCAACATGGCCAGATCCTGTGAACTTCCCACTGAAGTACAAAGTGCAGTTCCAGTGGGGAAACTCTAACACAGCTAGCATTGTGAGTCACAATCAAAATGAATGAATAAATAAATTCTTGATGAGTCATAATATGGCTAAATCTCCTTTATTTAATTTTGTTTTTAGCCATGTTAGCATATACTGTAGAATTGTAATTTAATTTCTTCCATGTGTGTCACATTGCCTTAATAAAATATCCCTTCTTTCTTTATTTCCTTCTTTATTTCTGTTTTTCTTTCTTAGGGGTACTGTTCACCCAAAATGCTAACAATGCTAACAGATAAAATGCTGACTAGTTCGTATAATGTACGGTGGCCCTGAAGTGCAAAACAAATTAACAAAACTGAAAACAAAAAAACTATACTGAAAACAAAATATCAAAACCCAAAACAAAATAACAAAACTATTTTCTTGGGGGGGTTTTGTTGTTTTGTTTTGTTATTTTGTTTTCCGTTTTGTTAATTTGTATTGCACTTCTCGCCCAGTCAGATACAAACCGGAAAAGGTAGGGATAGTTTGCGAATGGAATTCTTACCGCTGATTGGACGAGACATGTGTCACTCAAGATATACACTCAAGTGCAATACAAATTAACAAAACGGAAAACAAAATAAATTAAAATACATATTAACAAAACGGAAAAAATAACAAATTCAAAACCAAAATATCAAAACCCAAAACAAAACAACAAATTAGTTTTGGGTTTTGTTATTTTGTTTTGGGTTTTGATATTTTGGTTTTGAATTTGTTATTTTGTTTTCCATTTTATTGTTTTGTTTTTGTTTTTGTTATTTCTTATTTTAATTTATCTTGTTTTCAGTTTTGTTAATTTGTTTTGCCCTTTTTACGGCCACCGTAATAATGCCCATCATTCTACTGAACCCATAATCACAATCTAATCTCACTTTTTTCAGATAATTTTTTATATATTTATATATTTCTGACAAACATTTCACTGAACTAATAAAGGTAAACCAATGTTTTGATTTCAGTCTTTATATATTAGCACTGTTAGCATTTCTTGAGTCACGCATACTGTAGCCGCCTAGCGTAATCCCAAAAGTGTTTCAAAAAGCTAGTTAACATTAATGATACATTCTTGGAAATAAATTTTCTACTGATGTAACCACTCCAGACAAAAAAAAAGTACAATTTGGTACCTTTATTGCCAAGATAGTGTTCACTCTTACGTCGCTAACATGCCTAAATATAACCTAGCTTTTTCTAAAAACTACAATGTTAGCATATTTTATTCTGATGAGATGTACTGTCCTTTTATGACCGCGTCTATCTTCCATTACAGATGGGTCCTGTTGAGTCAGAAAGCATAGTCCGGAGTGGAATCCTGGCCGGACGGACGTATCACATCTGTGTATCCGTGATGGACCTGTTGGGTAACGGTCAGAGCAGCGAGTGGAGCGACACCGTGAACATAACTTTGCCCAAGAGCTGACCCAATTAAATCCAAGAGACAAACCACATCGATAAATATCTGGTTACACACCACATAGTCTGTGAACGCAAACATGAAATACAACTTAAACCTCTACAGTACCAAGATGTTTCACCAGATTAGCGAATGTTTAAATAAGTAAAATTAAATGGAGAAAAAAATGTTTTTGCAACACTTGTTCATCAGACAGTTAAACCATAACAGAAAACTCAAATCCTAAATTATAGGGCCCCTTAAACTGATTTTGGTAATAATAATAATAATAATAATAAGAAGAAGAAGCAGAAGAATGCTTGTATACTATGAATACAATACTATGCAAAAATCTTTCTTCATATTAAATTATAGTAAATGATATAGATTCAATTTATGAAATGGGAACAAATGTTTTTCTGTGACAGGCTGCAAAATAACTAAAGATATTAATTAAAAAAAACGATATTTAATTGTTTATGTAATAACTTCAGCAGCGACCTCATTTCCTCTCTTGTTTGTTCCAACCACTCAGCATTCCGCATGACCAGTATATTAATCACTGGCCTGATCACTCGTCACCGTGTGGCTCAACAAACAAAAAATATTCCTCAGGGTACAGGGAAGGACTGAAAACAAGAGCAAAAAAGTGTTCCAAGAAGAAAAAAATTTAAAAAGAAAACAATTCTCAGCGCTGTTCTTTTCTCTAGGGAAAGCCTTACGGATAATATAGCATATACTTAAAAGGGTGCCAATAATTCTGAAGTTATTGGCAAAAATAAGCAGGAACTGCCATCTGGTTTCATATGTCAACTGACAAAAAAATATGAAAATAATTCACATATAATAAAACATTTCTTCATCAAATGTAATTGAGCAATAAGTAGTTGTTAATCAGTCAGTTAATTCAATGACAAGAGGTGTGACAAACTCGGAATGTCGCACCCCCATGGTGAAAGACGGTGGCCTGGGCAGGTGTGCTATCACTTTCTCTGGGAAGTAAGTGCCCGGGCTAGGCTTGCACGTGGGATCAGTGGGGATGTTATGACGGCTCTGGATGGAGAAAGATGGCTGCCTGTTCATGTAGACGCTTGGGTCCGTTCTGTTGTAGTGAGCCGGCCCAGGGGTTGCTGCCAGGTCCTCGGAAGATGCCCCGACTTTCATCCGGCAGGACATGGAGTAACAGGCGCTGGAGGGCTTGTTGGGAATACGTGAGCCCAACAGGTTTGGCAGGGTGTAGCGGTTGGGGGCGGGCACAGCGTCCATGCTTCTATAGCGTGTACGGAACCCCATGGTGTGGGACGGTGGACGGCGATGCAAGTTAACCGGAGGGGCTTTCTCCGGACTATAGGCTCCTGGGCCTGGTGTTTGGAATGTATCAGCTGGAAAAAGACAGGTTTGTTATCAAGTAACAGTTCGCAAAAATGACCTTAGCACTTACTACTGTATGATTGGAATATGACTACTTTTCCAAAAAATATATATATATAAAAACGTGCATCACCTCATCATCATTTGGTCTTTTCTTTGTACTTCCACATGACATCAGCATTTTGAAACCAATTACAAATAAAGATAAGCCATAGTGTAGCCTTGACTTCCTATCAGAAAGGAAATGGATGAGGAGCTTATTCTTCTCACTAAACCAGAGGATCATTCTCACCTCCGGACTTCTTTCTACCCAGCATCGAGTAGGACGGAGTGCCATCTCTCCCGAAGCGAGTGATCTTGCTGTCCACGTGGTACCGAGGCCCAGGACTGGAGTCTTCAAACAGCACTAGAATGCATTGAGACAATGTGTAATTAAAGAAATTATGTTAATAATGAGTACTTGTATTGTTATAGTTATATCACAATAAGGAGGTGTGTCATTCAAGCTTTTGGGTTTGGGAGAAGTGAAAGGAGGTGCTGTATACAAAAAAAAAACCTCTTAATTTAATCTTAAAAAAAAAAAAAAAAAATTTCATGGAAAAAAAACGTTTAATTAAAAAAAGTTTAAATGCTGGTGATTGTTGTCTTTGTGCTTTTTTCCTTTTTGAAATGGGGTGCCGCTGTTTTACCCAAATAATTTTTTGTAAAATCCAAAAAATTTTATATAAATGTATTTTATTTTTTTGTGCTTTTACAAAAAATAAAAGCACAAAAAAATAAAATACATTTATATAAAATTTTTTGGATAATTTTAGATTTTTTATAATTTTTGGTAATAATTAAATTATTTATCACATGTACCTTATAGCACAGTGAAATTATATTTTTTTAATCCCAGTCAGAGCGCAGGGTCAGTCAGGATACAGCACCCCTGGGGCAGCCTTGCTCTTAACCCTATCTGCTCCAGGGGTGCTGTATCCTGGCTGACCCTGAACTCTGCTACATATTTCACTGTGCTATGTGACAAATACATGTGCAAATTGAACTGAATCAAACTGAATTATTATTATTATTATTATTATTATTATTATTATAAATTGAGGTGCATTGCTAAATTTTAAATAAAAAAAGAAACAAAATAACAAAGAAATATCAACTCCAAACATAACTGAAAATAACTTTGAAAATAAGTTTTCTTTTTATTTGTGCAAAATTTCCTGTACGAAAATTATTTTATATTTCTATGAAAGAGGAGACAAAAGAAATTGTCAAATTATTCCATGCTAAAAAATAATTTAAAAAAAGTTTCAATCTCAAAAAATATTATTTTAGAAATATTAATATAGTAAAACTGAAACAATTCTCCTAAAAATGTTTAGATCAATTTTTTTAAACTTACTTGAACAAATGAAAACAACAATAAAAACACTGTCAGAAAAGACAGCATCAACAAGCCTGAGCTAGCTTTTTTTTATTATTCCCAGCAATGCAACAGGAATAGTGTGAAAGCGTTTCACTGCTGCCTATTTTAAAGTCTAAAAAGTCCCAAAAAAAAGTATTACAGAGTTACACAGTTTCATAGTTGTAAAAATGTTCTTTCCTGTTTCGGCGCCCTGTTGCAAGTTGATATTACAATTTGTGTGATTATTGTATTACACCATACAAAATAAACATATCACTATGGTGTGCACTGTTTAATTTGCCTCCCCTCTCTATTATAAGCAAGGTTGTAACGACAGTTTAGATATCGGATGCCGCACCGGTGTAGTAATCCATCTCCATAGTTTACGCAGGGAAAGTCCAAGCATGCCCGGCAGTTATGATGAGCAGGAAGCTCTTAGCTCAGCCTCATATAAATAGCAGTGTGATGGCAATGACGCGAGGTCTGATTCCACTTACTTTTGCTGCTCATGCGGCGGTGAAAGGAGTACGCTGGACTGCTGGGCTTGGTGTAGTCGTGGTTTATGTAGCCGATGGTAGGAGGGAGAACATATCGCCCTGGTCCAGGCCCTGAACAATAAAAATAATACAGAAAAATTAACACATAACAGTATATATAACTTTAGTTTTCCTTCTGAGCAATGAGGCTACTTTTCAAGCCCCGAAACAAAGCTATACTTTCTCATTTCTTTGTCATGTACACTACTTCTCATTCTTATTTTCAAAAGTTTGATAATAAACAGGAAAATTCTCCATAAAAGAGCACAATATATAGTGTAATAATTAACACAGAATATTTTAATATTATTTTATTCCTCCAGTTGTAGTTTGGTTATACTGTATATCCATCCATCATCCATCTAGAGTAGGAACCTCTGGAGTCCAACTAGGGGCCGGGTGATGCGGTACTTTAGTATGCGGTGCTCCCACATTAGTCATGGCTCTACAGCCAATCAGGAGCGTCTGTGAGCTCACGCAAGCGGAGCGGATAGCACTGTCCTCCGAGTGTGTTACGCCGCCCCCGTGAGTAAGCAGTTCGAAAAGATGCGGTCAGCTGGCGCCATGTGGTTCGGAGGAAACGCTTGATAGTCTTCGGCTCTCCCGACTGATTGGTATTAGTAGCCTTAATGTGGGAGCCCCCTAGTGACGGGGAGGAATTGGACACGACTAAATTAGGGAGAAAATCGGAGAAAAATCCCAAAAAATAATATATAAAAAAAAAAAACGTCCACATGCACATTCACACGCTACATGCAAATTTGGAAACGCCAGTTAGCCTAATCTGCTTGTCTTTGGACTGTGGGAGGAGACCGGAGTACCCGGAAGAAACCCACCAAGCACGGCGAGAACATACAAACTCCATGCACACGGACCCCGAGGTAGGAATCAAACCCAGACTCTGGAGGTGCAAGATGACTAACCAATAAGCCACACATGCCAGACATATGCACCAGCACTTCAGTCTGTCCAGCTATACACCTTTTATTCGAACATTACCATTAACACCTGCACCGTATTTATTGTTAATACTTCATTGGACGTTCCTGGAAAATGACTGAAAAGTTGAAAAAAGCAGCTTTATTTTGAGGGGATAAAAGAGAAGCAAGCCTTTATCCATTGTATTATGTAATGTTTATTGTACCTGCGCTAACAATAGCAGCATCCCTCAGTGACATTAGCATAGCGCATTCAGCCTTTAACACAGAGAAGTAACACAAAAATACCACAAGCAGCAGCAAATTAGCCCCAGAATCTCTAAAGACAGAAGAAATATTTCAATATAAACAAAGAGAATGTGTTTCAGGGTGGAGATTTGGGCTTTGTGAGGGTTTTGAAGAAGCTAAAAAAAAATGGCCGCCAATGCTGTCCTTTGCAACACTTTTACAGAAATAACAGCAGGTCTGTTGGAGACGTCGCTAACCTGAATGATTCTACGCCGCTAGCTGCACGCTTCACTACATTAATCTAGAAACATACAGGCACAAGGATACGTCTCTAATTTCAGGCTGTAACATTAAAAAGACACACTATGAATTCAACAATATAATGTGTTTTCACTGGATGTTTTATACAGTACGAACAGAAAAACTATCAGAAGTCATTTTTTACTACTAGAACACTAGCCATCCAATTCAAGGATACATGAGAGTAAATGTATTTTTAGCCTAAAATTCAGCCACATGTGCAAAACAGATTGAGTCCTGAAGAACAGCTGTAAAAAGCCTCGCTTAAATCCTGAATCCTAGCAAGCCATGAAATTTCATACTGCTCCAAAGGGGGGAAAAAAGAAGAAAAAAAAGCAGCCTAGGGGACAACCAGGTGTCCCAGGGGACTCATTTTAATGCTGCTTTATGTTTCATAGTTGTTTCCTTTGCCTTAGATTCATGTTTGAGTTTCACAAATTGTGAACACGCTCCGCCTGAGGAAACTCGTAACACTTTTTGTTAAAGAAATATACACACAGTCTGCCCAATATCTTACATGTTTTTATTTTATTTTTTCTAGATTATAGAACACGTATTAAACGGCTTTCATGTAGAAAGCACTAAAATGCGTACATTGTTGTTTTGTTTGTTTGGTTTTATTTTGGCATATTTGTATTATTATTTAAAGAATTAGCACACTCATAGCTGTAGAAAGCTTTTAAATCTTTTTTTAAAAAATTATTACTTTTTTTACTTTTAAATTACTTCTAAATTACTTCTATTCCATTACATGACAAAAATTTTGAAATCCCAGGCTTTGATTACCTTTTTGATTGGCTAAAGCTGCTTTGCTATAAGCGCTATACAAATCAAATAGAATTTAATTGAATTGAATTGGCTGAGAAGGCATCTAATGAATATTTTATAGGGAAATGGTTATTTAGCATTTTTTCCGAAGGAGTCTTTAGTGTCAGGTTTTGTTACAGTAAAAGACAACGTTTCGAAGACATTTTGCACTCCACATGCAACTATAAACAGATAGAAATCACATAGTGTCATTCTTATACATTTACAATTTATATACATAATAAATAAAACAAATAAAATAACATCAGGCCATATCTAGCATATTAATGATTAAAGGATTTATTCCTTTAATCATTAATACGCTGAAGTAAGATTAAGGATGATCCTACCTAAAGGTTTTTTTTTATTTCTTATAGCAAATAATGGTCCTCATTATTTGCTATAAGTCCGTGACTGGTACACATCACATGGACCAACAATATTCAAGCAAGCTGATATTGACTAACCCAGAGTGGAAATAAGTTAAAAATGATCCTAATATTTTAAGCCACTATCCAGCCTTACAATTACTACAAATTCAATACCATAATAGCACTGAAATTAGATGGGCTTTATTTAAAAGCGGAAAATGAATCTGACCGAAGACCAAACTTGGGTCGTTTCTTTAGAAATGTGCATGTCTGGACAGCAGGGTGCTCGTAACATGACCCGTCTGTCTTTGGTATTCTGTCTTTTAGCCTGAACATGGGCTTAGGATTAAACCCTGATGCATACCTGACTTAAGTTTCGATATGTCTCACATGTTACTCAAACTTAAATCTGAAAAATTACTTATGGCCAAAAATCAATTAAACCAGCTCCCTTCATATAATATATCCTTTTCACCTAAAAATACAAGCATTATTGCAAATAAGAATTCCTCATAAACGAATAACTTATGCAACATAAGGTGTAGTACATACTACATTTGTTTGCTCTAAGGTGACTGAAACTAATAGAGCATTTAGGTTTATTGTAAAGCAATAGAAGGAAATGGAAATTTTCCAAAGAACTCACCCCTCTCCCGACCAGCAATGAGAGGATGTGGTCTTGTCACTTCTTCTGCCATGGAGCGCTCAGTCTCGGCTCACAGAGATGGTCCTCGTATCCAGGTCCAGCACAGGTTAGAGATTCAGTCACACACACACAAACAAACCAAGAGGGCCAACTGTGACCTGAATTATAGATGATCATTACAAGGTTGAGAAACTTTATCCTAGTCTGAGCAATAGACACATCCAGGAGCAACAATAAAAGCAGTTGAAGAAATGTGAGCAAGTATGAAATAAGTTGCAGAACCCATGATTTTGACGATGGCTCAAGAATAATAAAAAAAAAAACACTAGCCAGCATTCAAAACGATAAGAAAATCACAATAAGTTTTAATAAATTAATAAAATTAGCTAGCATTTATTTATACTGTATATCCAATACAATTACACATTCCTATGATATTACAGATATAAAAAAGACTTTGTCATAAAATAAATATACATACAGTAATATTATTAAAAGAATCTCACTACTTACTTATTTTTTAAATATACTTTCAGTATTTTTTTATTTTTTTTCCCCCTCAGTTGCTGTGTGTCTACACGCACTTCAGGACTGTGGATTCGGATTGCAGCTCACGAGTATCTCTCGTCTCGAGTGTCGCTTAAAAGAAGTGCTTTGTTCATGGCTCTGGGTTACTTGATTGGATTAAAAACATGGATTTAATTTCAAAAAAGCAGTTTACTTATGGAGAAAAAAATGCCTTGATATAAAAAATATATAAAGAAATGAAAATTGAAATGATAATATGCATTGAGTGAAATCATGATTATTTCTTTAATACACTGGATTTTTTTTTTTACGTTGAGATTCAACGTATTCTTATACAATTAAATTGGAATTTACAAATAATTAGCAAAACTAATAACAAAATTATGAGAATATGTTGAAAATTTTTATTGGTAAAAATAAATCAATTAATACAAATATTAAACAAGTTAACAATCAAAACATTACATTGGAGTGCATTTAATGTCCTTAATTTTTAAAAGCTTGTACAGCAAATATTTTGGACATTTTGGATGTAATTATGTTTTTTTTTTTTATTACCTGCAACTGGCCAAATGTTATAACTTTGAAATTAACATTTAATGTAAAAAAAAAACTGTATGTAGACTATTTTCTTCTTTATTTTCATTATTAGATAATATAATTTATATAATAAATTAAGATGTAAAATATATTTGCTTTCTGAAAAGTCACATTAAATTTCACATATGAACTGAAAAAGGTTTTATTAACAATTATTAAAATTTTATGATGTTTTTAAGCTACAATAATTATATGGTTTTTTTTTGTGTGTGTTTATTATTGTTAATAAAAATTCAGTTGCTTTATAATGATTTGTAGGACTTTAATTATGATAATAATTTACCAATTATATTCAATGCTTGGCCACCTAATTATTCAAGTACAGTATATGGGCTTCATAGAATAAATATCCTAATATTGCATGAACATCATGTATGTAATTTAGCAGACGAGGCACTGAGGTACTACATCAGAGTGTATAGTGACACTGGAACAACAGGACGGACCCCAGCAGCGCATTAAACATTAAAAGCCACTCCAAAGTGAGTATCATTCCATTTAATTGGTGGGTTCCTTTACACAAAATGGAAACAGCGATGACATACAGGATTAAAACATTGCCAGATAGCAGATGAGTGATGGCACAGGACCAGCCTGTGTAAATTATTGCTTTCATCTGGCCACCATTCTGCTATGGAACGATGGAATTGGCAATGCTAGAGCCTTGAGGAAACCACATCTCAGGCATGATATATAGCTTAATGGTTAGATCATGATACATTTGCAGTCACCATCACACACTGACCTTAAACCAGGCTTAGCTGAACAACTGGCAGTTTTTTTGAGCTGGAATGGCTCAAAATGTATATTCACATATACACCAATGTTACACAGGCTGTAGACAGAAAGTAAATCTTTAAAAAATACAACGCGTTAACTAAGGACACTTTTTGAAACAGTTAATTGCATGTTGTTGTTGATAGTTGAAAATCTTTAGTCGATATCTTTATATTTCATTGTGCATTTATGGCTGAGAGTAATGTCACAATGCACTTAAACTCTTTTCATTTAAAAACAAATTAGCATTACATGTTCCGAATTTTGCTCTACACAATATTATTTATCTATTTAATGTTAAATTCACAATTAGTTTGATAAGTTAGCTAGCTATTATAGTTGTGTTTTTTTTTATTAGCTAGTCAGTTTAATTTTGCAGATTAGTTTGATAGCTAGATACTTAGCTAACTACAAAAATTTAGCAAGTAACATATGTTAAGTATAAGTAATTTCAAGTACCATTTCTCTTAATTATTTTTATTTCCTGCTAATTTGTTTTCATTCTTTTTTTTATTTATTATTACATTGTCAGAACGTTTCATGTATTTCAAGCATTCATTGATAGAAAGAAGCAACATTACTTGCCAACAGAATTAAAATGAAATTAGTAAATTATTAGTATTTTAGTATTTGTTATATAATAATCGTAGACATATTCAATAACATTTCCTTTGTTAACGACACCTAAACTAACCTATAGCTAGCTAGTTAAGATGTGTATACATAAACACACACACACACACACACACATGTGTCAAGAGGCGCCATTGCATTTCTAAATGTTATTAATAATTTACTTAGTAAGTAATATTTCTCTGTGTGTCTGTATATAAGATAAGTGTGCATAATTTGTGATCTGTAAGGGAATTCCAATGTATTTAGGGTAAATTCCGCCCTAGTATTCCCAAGATCCAGCAGAAACCCGGAAAAAACATAAAATGCTTAAATAAATTTCATCAAAAGGAAATGAAAAAATGAGTTTTCAGTTTTATTTATTCATTTTTGGTAGAACAGCTTTCAACCCAATCTCAAGTCAAAGCCTACATTACATCAGCATGTACAACACTTAATTCTTTCCATTTGCGACTCTGTGATTGAGAAATACATTCCTTGAGTTCAGATTGCTTCACAACCTTAAAGAAACTCACAGCTCTATTGACCATCGATAGAGAAGGACCATCATAATGTCGGCCTCTTATTTGTCTGTTTAGGTGATCATTAATATGCATTTATTTTACTTACTCGCATTTCTTTGTTATTGTTATTTCCAGTAGTTGCCTCATATACCATTTGAATAACTCGATGAATGTATGCTTAGTCTCCATCTATGTCTCAATTGTTTCTTCATTCCATCTTGCAGGACTTTGGCTAACATCTCAATACTTGGAAGTAATCTTATTTGGATTTGGATTCACTTGTAAGTCTTGTGCTAAATAATAAATATAAATGTTAAATATATTAATGTTAGATGTGTAAGTATGTATTTGTTTAAGTAAGTATTTGTGTTTGCATGGATTACATTAAGAATGTAACAAAGATTTCCTTTCAGATATTTCACTAAATAAATGATAAGGTTCTTCCAATAATTAAGTTATTGCTAAGTTTTTTTATTTACTCAATATTTGCACCATGACTGCAGTAGAATGTATAGTTAAATACACACAACCATTATGTGAGTGATCAGGATTAATATAATAAGAAAAAAACACTTTTGTAGTAAATATGATGTGCTAAACCTACTTTTTACACATTAATGGCTGTATCAGTTTTATTAAACAACACTGATGTTATAAACAGATCAAAGGACCATAATGTCCATCATCGTATCTTTTTTCATTTTTGCAGTATTATTAAAGTCAGGAGTGTATTTTTGTATTTTTTGTTTATGACAATTCTCACAATTGTGTCATGCAAAGATTTATTTTATCAAGTTTTTTTTCTTCAATATTAAAAAGTTTTAGTAAAAAAAAGAAAATATATACAAAAACAAATTTTGCTTAATGTTTGCTAAAATTTTTACTACTACAGAAATGATATAATATGAATCCTTTTGTAATTTACTCCAATGTTGTCTAACAAATAACATTATCCGCAAAACTTGGAGGAAAATGTAGAATTTTAGAGCATAAACACACTTTCATAGTATCGATAAGAAAGAATTTAAAACTGACTAGCAACTTTAGAAAATTAATTAGCAAAATTTAACTAGCAAGATAAATGAATAAGCGTTTAATCCACAGGTTAATCCACAATATTTCACTAGCTAGCCAATTATGTACAAGTAAATTATTATATAATAAATACTATTCATTATTTTATTGCCAAATAACTTTGCTTGTTTCTAGAAAGAAATGTGTAAACTCAATAGCAAAATTATCTAAAAAGAGGATAAACAATGAATTAATGGAATTAATAAAGATATCTAGAACTGAGCTTAATAATTTTATATTTGTTAAACAGGGTTAGGGTTAACATTAGTTTAACAAGCTTATAGTAAGTTAATAAATCCAAAACCTAACTAGATAGCTAATAGTGACTAATGTACAAACCTTAACTTACCAGCTAATTTAATCTACAATAATGTACAATATGTTACTAGTGAGCTTATTTAACAACTAATGTACAAACCTTAATTAGCTAGTTAATTGAACAAAGTAAATTATTACTAGGAATAAATGTTTGAAACAAGCTAAATTACCTAGAACTAGGAAAATACAATTTCAAGCATTAAATGTGTAAACATATCTGGAAATAAGCTCAATACATTTATATTTGTTACAAAATCTAACTAATGTATAATATGAACCTACTGTAGCTAAAGTATAAATATCAAACTTATTTATATAGATTTGATGTATATCTAATTACATGAGAGGCAAATAACGTTCCTCATCCTGTATAAATCGGAAACTTCAGCAAAACAGCATACCAGAAAATAAGGAAATTTTAGAAAATTAGGAAAATAAAATATAGGAATAAGCTACTTCTTTTTTTGCCATGAGAAAATGAACAAAAAGGACGAGAAAACTTTTCTCTTGGAAACTTACTTGTGTACATGTACATGTGTACAGGTACTTACTTTTGAGTATTTTCCACGACATGTGTTCCACTAATGTTCTTTAATGTTTCAAAAACATAAAAGATGATGTATTTATTATTAATGTCTAAAAATTAGAAATCAATATTCATGGTGTGATGTTCAATGTTACAGTTTAATAATTCAGTCAGTCATATTACAAACTATCTACTTATAACTTAAGAGCCAAAAACTTTACACATTTTTTTTAAATATGCTGATACAATTCAGTACAAAAATAAAAAGCAGTACAATTGTACAAACATACATACAATTATTTACTTAAGAGTCCCGATGCCGCAGAGTTCAGTTGCAGTTTTCTGAGGAATTGTGGATTTTATTTATTTTAAATTTTTTATTCCGGCCATAAAGGCAAAAAGAGTGAAAGGATGAATCCACCGCTGAATAGACAGAATGGTGACCCAGTCAGTCCTGGCCTCTGCGTCTTGTGAATGTAAACTTTGGGATGTTGCAATGTTTATATCTAAAGTCCCACTGTGACAGATTTAGACATGATTTGACAAAAGACAAAAGACATTTCACTTCTCTCTAGGTTTGTTTTAAATGACAGGAAAACATCAATACAAAACATAAAATTCAATAAATGAATTCTAAATAAAAAATATATATAGTTGTTGCAATAAATGAAACACTGGGGATTTTTGTTCAAGTTCGTTGCAAGTTTGGTTGAACCATACGGATGAAATACTATAATGATTTTAATTGCTAAATACTGAGCTTGTGATACAAAAAAAGTAAAAGACCATCAGTAAAAAAAAAAAATATTCATTCTTCTTTTTTTAACTTATTAAACATTGGATGTCGTCTGTATACGGCTAACTGTGAGGTATTCCAGTAAAAATACAGTAAAAAACAGCTGATCGCAGAACTGGCTGACACGAGATACAGAATTTTCTGAAACATCATCAGTAGTTACATAGTAACAAATAGCTGACTGGATGTTAGTATGAAATTTTGGTACCAATTCTGTTTTCATTTTTGCGCCTTTTTGCTATTTTATATAATTGCAAATGTGTATATTTATATCTTTCAGCTGGAAATTTATATAATGTCTTTTGTTAAAATAGATTTAAGTTTAAATAACTGAACCATAATTATCTTGTAGAAAGAGTTAAAGCTTTACAGCGACACTATAAGCACCTTCCTATGTAAAAAAAAAAAAAAAAAAAATGGTGCAAGTGACGGTGCAAAATAGTACAGTTTAGAGTGTAGTGTACAAATGTATCTTTAAATATCACGATGCAATGTTACTGCTACATCACCCACACCTAGGAGACAGGTATCCTTGGTAAGAGTGAACACAGAATAAGGAGTTATTCAGAGAATATCTGCTTGTTGATATAATTGTTGCTAAAATTTGGTGTACACTAGTTTGTGTGAACGCCCTGATCAAACTTCAAATCTGAAGCGTTTAGAACTCAAAAGCACAGTATAAAACATGAAGGCACTTGGTTAGAGGGGCTCAGTTACATATTGCAGCCTTCTGTGATGCCATAATATCACAGAAACGAAATGAACAGTCGTGTAATGTCATCCTCGGAACGAAATGTGCAAATGCCAGCCCTGGATATTCTCCATATGCATCATGGGTATCAAGCAAACATAGAAAAAAAAAAAAAAAAAAAAAGGATGACTTTGTGTACGAAACCGATAAAAGGCACTTTTTGTGAAGTGTCCAGTGAATTTGAAATCTCAGGATGTTCCTTCTGAAGTCTTTCTTTCTGCAGCAGGACTAACAGCTAGCATGGCAAGAAAAAGAAAGCTAGCTGCCCCCCCCCCCCCCAAACACCCTCATCCCCTATCTTGTCCAATGTTCCAGCAATGTTCCGGGGGGATGATGTCGCTACGATTTATCTCCTTGAAGAACCTGAGAAAAAAAAAAAGGCAAAAAAATAATAATCACTGATGAGTCAATCATGCGTAGTGAGACATGACAGCACGCGTTCGCGTCCGACTGATTAGGGAGCTTGCTTTAAAAGAATGCGCCGAACAAAATAGTTTGCGGGGTCAAGCTGCATTTTGAATCACAAAGCTGCTTTTAAAGGCTTTGTATTTGGGTGGTATAATTGCTCAAAGGTTCTGGAAAACTTCATGCTGCGCTGGAAGATTAGAGGCAGTCATCCCGGTTCAAAAGTTCCCCGGTCGCACGGACAAACATTTAGCATGTGTCCTTGCGCAGAGCAGAGAGACCACAGCACACATGGGGGGGAGGAAGGGGTTGGATGCGGTTAGGAAAAGTGGCTAATGATCTGTCGGTCATGTTCTTTGCGTGCACTTGAGCCCAGACCCGCTGCGAGACAACCCTTGCCGTTACCAAACAAAGAATTACCAAAGAATCGTAGAACAAAAAAAAAGAGAGCGAGAGAGAGAGAGAGAGAGAGAGAGAGATAAATGTAGTGCAGAATGCAGATGGTGGCTTCTTCAAAAGTGAGCTGAACAGAGCGAGTTTTTTATTTTTGCCAAATCCAAAAATAAATAGCCGACACCTCTGTAAATCATCTCTCGGGATCAAATAACTAAATATTACGCTGTGATACTTAAAGGCATGATTTGCATCACAAAAAGTTGATTGACAAAGTTTAATGACTTACATTTCAAATGTTGACTTTCATATCAAATACGTAACACTACTAACCTAATGGTATGTGAATATATACATTGCAATAATCGATATAGAAATGCTACGCTGTTCTCATTAAAAAAAAAAAAAAGTGCTTTAAGGCATTATATCATTATTGCATCATCATATTGCCTGGCCCTCCGGTGAACTTCAAGAACATATTCCCTGTTCCTTTCCTTGAAAAAGTGGAGACATGCCAAGCTTTTCTTACAACCCTCACTGTATTAGAGCTGGGACCAATTATATGAAAAATCAAAAAGAGCCAAGACGGAGGTCAAATCATCAGTAGCTGTACAATCATCAGTTCCAGTTAAGCTGGACGTGGCTGGAAACAAACCGGACTTTAATCAGCCATTAGTCCTCGGGGCGATTTAAACTCGACCCCAATTTTCTAGCTGTAACTGTGTAATACTCGGCTGTACGTCTCCGATCCTGCCGAGTTTAGTTAACACACACCTGGATCTAATATCCAGACGCTACTGTCCATCGTTTATTTATTTAGGCATGTACTCTATCCGTCTGCATGAATGTCTGCGCTTGTACTTTACTCGGCATGTACATTTTTAAACATCCTCGGCTGAGTAATCTGTCCCAGTGTTCCCAGTGTTTTGTCTGCACTTAATGCTTTGTCTGAGTACTTTCTCTTTACTTAGGCATTAGTGTTTAGTCTACGCTTATTATTTACTTATAATTCTGTAAAAATGACTGTTTTGTTATATTTCGTTTATGTTGTCTACATCTAAATGTTTGTGCCTATTGTGTCATTTTATTACTATCGTTGAGGATGTTTATTTTTGTATGCTTCTTATAATTATCAATAAAAAGTGTAGAATATGTTTCCATTATTTATTGTTTAGTTGGAAGATTTCACTGAATTTATTTCCTTGGAGTATTATCTTCCTAGAGTATTTTGCCTGTACTTTTTATCTCTTAATATTTTGCCTGTAATAATTTTTTTCAGTTTTCTTTACCGAGTTATTGTTTTATATACTGTTGTTGCTGTTATTGTTGTTTTTATATTATTATAATCATTGTTTTATTTACTGTTTGTGCTTGCATACTGATTTTTATTATTATATCATGCTTTTATCTGAATATGTTGTCATTATGAAATGTATTAGAATTTTATGTCTGTCTTTTCTATATTTAGTTAGATTTTGTTATATTTGTTTATTAATCTGTCTGTACATCTTTGTCTTGTCTCAGTATGTTGTCTGTAGATGTTGTTTTGTCTAAACATTTTGTTTGTAATATTTATTTAGTAGATTTTTTTTGCACATTTGTAAATCTTGTTATATAACTGTTATATAATTGTTTTAATATGCTGCCAGTAGGGATGACTTTGTTTGAGTATTGTGTCTGTATTTAATTTTCTGATTTAGTACTTTGTCTAAAAAAGCATCTGTAAATTGTTGCAAATTGTTTGTATGTTAATTATATTATAATTTTGTCTGAATATGTTGTCAATATGTATTGATTTGGTTGGGTATTTGTTTTCTTCTTTAAGTATTTTGTCTGTATTTTTTTTTTTTTTGTATTCGCATTTTGTCTGCAATTACTGTTTTTTATTTTGTTTGTAATTATTCTTTTTTTTATTGTCTTGGAATGTTTGGATGCTGATTTTTGGATTTTTTTTTATTTATGTACTTTACACTAAGTATTTTATCTTCATTTATATTTTGTCTGTAATTATTGGTTTGTATGTTGTATATAGATTTGTAATTTTATTTTTATTATTACATTAAAAAAATTTTTACCAAGCTGACAATGGATTGTTTTTTACCTCTTCTACCAATACCTATTGCTTTGTTTAAATGTTATGTCTAGATGAGTTTTCTTTTTTAAGTCCTTTTTCTGTACTTTTTGTCTTTTCTCAGTATTTAGAATTTTGTTCAGTATTCTTAAAATAAATTTGTTGGTTGGTATTATTATTATATTTTTTTTTATGTATTTGTTATGTATGTTGGCAACATGAATTGTTTAGTCTAATTTTTTTGTCTACAATTGTTTTGTTTACTGTACACATATGTGTTGCATGTGCATGTTTATTTTACTTTTGCTTTCGATAATTTTAGCTATTTATTTTAATACATTGTCAGTATATGGATCGTTTGTTCTGAGATTTTGTTTATACTTTTTGTTTTGATTGAATATTATGCCTGTATTTAATTTCTTGTTTTCTCTTGTTATCTCAATATTGTGTCACTCTCTTGTTTTATCTAATTATTTGGTCTATAAATAATTGTTTTTCTAATTGTTTGTATCCTTATTACTGTATATCATTATTTTGTCTTAATATTATATCCATATAAATTGGTTTGGAATTTTACCTGCAACATTTTATTTTCTTTCATTATTTTGTCTGTTCTTTAGTTTGAATCTTGTCTGAATATTTTGCCACAAATGACTGTTTTTAATCTGATGTTTTGTTCCTTTTATATTATTGCGTTTAAGTTATACGTTTTTAGTGTAAATTGTTTGTGTATTTTGTCCTACATAATGCTTTAACTGAATATTATGTCGGTATTTTGTTTTGTTTGTCTTATTATTTTGTCTGTAATTTTTTTAATCTTAATCTCAGTATTTTATCTGCATCTGATGTTCTGTGTCTAAAGATTGTCAGTAATTATTGTTTTGTAAATTGTTGTTTGTTTATTATATTATTTTGTCCAAATAATGTTAATATGCTTTGTTTTGTCTGTACTTTCTGTTTTGTCACAATTTTTTTTACACATATTTTGTCTGTAATTATTGTTTTCTATATTGTTTGTATTTTTGCACGCTGATCTTTATTCAATTATTTTGTCTGAATGTTTTTTAATACTGATAGTTTTGTCTGAGAATTTTTTTTATCTTGTCTGTTTTGATCAGGTTTTTCTCAAAAAATTTTCTGTACTTAAATTTTTTTCACATATTTCCTTATTTTGTTTAAACAGCAGGATTTGTTTTTAAATGTATTTATGATGAAGCTGAAGTAAGAAACTGAGACACACATGCCTGGTTTCGGGTTTTGTGAGACTTTTGCAGCCAGACGCGCCACTGGTCGTATTGTTTGATGCTCATGGCGCTACAGTCGGAAACACGCTTCCGCACCCAGCTGAAGAACTGCTTCAGGTCCTGACGCAGTGTCGAGTTCTGCCGAGCTGCTTTGGAGTCACAGGAACCTGCCATGGAGCGCTCTGAACATCAGAAAAGAATAAAAAATTAAAAATAAAACATTCATGTGGATTTGTTACAATAACCAAATCTGTCTGTACGCTTGATTTATACAAATCAGAGAAAATCCAAATTTACGAATTTGGTTAAGGGTTCGAGGTCTTGAAATGGGTCTACTTGGAACCTCTTGTTATTTTTGTTTTTCTTAGAGGAGCTCGTAAAAAAACATGTCACATAACAACAAGTTATGAAGGTTCAGTTCAAAAACTTTATCCTCTGCGTTACACTTTTTGTTGATGGGTTTTAACGCTGGAAAATGCAGGCGGTGAGACTTCTATTTGATGGACAAAGTGTGTAAACGGTTATCATTAAAGTGCGTTCTACTTCCTTTCTTTTTCCCAGCCCGCCAGGGTAAATTCCTTCACAAATATTTCCGTTTGTTTATTTGTCCATTACATAACAAGGTCTACAAAGCCCATAAAAAGCCCTTGTTTCATGCTTGACGCCATTGTTTGATGCGAACTTTTTGCTGGAGTATGCACAATACCTGTTTTTTCACTTATTCTTGCCATATTTCACTCAAACGTTCATAAATTAAAGTGAGTTGTTGAGCTTTCCCAGCAGGATCGCGACCTGCTTGTTCTGCCAGGCCCTAAGGCTAGTTGGACGATCTGGACAATCACTCTGTTTGTGTCCAGAATATTTTTCGAACCTTGATCAGGACTGCAGCGAAAAAGATCCAAAAATGCTGCGTCAGACTCGGAGGCAATGAAAATACTGCTGAATGGAAATATACTGCTGAAGGGTCGCGGCGGGGAGTGAAGTAAATCCGGGACATAATGAGATAATAGCCGTGACTGCGGGAGGTGGGTACGGAAAACTTACAAGCCAACACTAACCCAAGCAATAGGAGACATAGCTGTGGAGTAGATCACAGGAATTGTTAAAATAGATGAGAAGTTGGCTGAATCAAACTCTGTTCCTGGAGCCTAGTTAAAAAATATATATAAAAAAAAACACCCCCCCTGAGAGAGACATTTTAAAATATACCCTGACGCAACAGATTAACTTTTTAGGTCTCTGCCATCGTGAAAGTTCATGAATCTGTTGATCGACTCAAGATTGATTCGTTTGGTTACACAGTTTGCCCAAACATCCACCACAACTACTGCGCCTGCAGTAACCCAATACTGTACCATCCATGTCCCGGTTTTATCTTTCGAATCACCGCAAACACAAATAAGCAACCATCACCAGCCTCGCCGCTTTTACACCAGCCTCGCCGTTTAAAGTCCACGGGACGAGTACTCGTCATGTCCCGGACTACCTCTCTTTCGGTTTTACACCTCATAATGAAACACGAGGAGGGCGCAAAAAAATAAATTCGGCTCTACTTTAAATAAATAGCGACTTTAGTCACTCCAGATGCGGCGTGTGAGTTACAGGAAGCGGCGGAACGTGGTGGGGAGCTAATCTGTTAATCTTCAGAAAACAGTCTTTCGAAACAAATGTATCAAATGCTCCCTGCGGCCACTTTTTGGCGAGCCGCAAAGTGGGAAGAGATGTGTGGGACGTGTAATCTGTTTCATGTGCTGCGATGGTTTTTTAGCTGCTGGATTTAGCACTGTCTCAAATGTGTATCCCATTAAGCCGCGGACTGCGGGACACGTACAATATGCGGCGACGTGATGAAGGACGGATGGTGTCTCAATCCTGCAGGGGCTTTTATTTTTTTCCCAATTTCCCTCGGCGGAGATCACAGGGTCTGCTGGCCACCTTTTTTTTTTTTTTCCTTCCTAATTATGTCATATTTTATGTCAAGGTTTTTTCGGGGGGCGGTCTGTTGATTACCAACATGTGCAAATATTTCTTGTCATCCAGTACAACAGGGTTTTAGTCATGCTAATTGGAATCCACAGCACAGTTCCTCTCAATGTTCTTCATTCTGCAAATACAGCACCTGATATCATCTTCTGCATGTTCATGCTCATTTAGTGACGCCCATAAAAATGGGAAGAAATGCCTTCAAAATGTGACCTGTGCCAAATTGTCCAGCGTAACAAATAAATTCTGTACTACTTCAATACTTTTATTATTAGAATTAGTGAAAGTACCCAGCGTTGTAGAAACAGTTAAAAGATTAAAGCTAAAAATAACCTGATCAGCTTTAATGTAATCAGTGATATTATTATTTTTTTTTCACGTTGAAGCTCACGTACATGTCTGCCTTGAAAAAGTAGATCGGATAAAGATGAAGTTTTGTCTTAAAAAACGACTCCAGCGCGTTAAAATTCCACTTCAGCGCCGTTATTTCAGCCAAAGTGAAAATATGAACTAAACCCAGTGAGAATATTCAGTTTTGCTTTTCTAATTAATATCTATTGGTGCAGGTAGCTTTTTTTTTTTTAAGCAGATTGTTGAATCCGGCTCATAGCTCTTCTCATCATCACTTTTACTCGACATTTTAATTTTACTCTGAAGGTTAACTTCAGGCAGATATCTACAGTACTGCAAAAGTTTCATTAAATTCTGTACAGCAGTTGGTTTTAACGATGCGCCCATAGTTTGGCACATGCACGGTAGTCTGTTAAAACTTTCATTTTGATTTGATTTATGGCACCAAGTTTAACTTCAGACAAATACCTAAGAACTGCAAAAGGTTCATTAGATTCTGTCCGGACGGTTTTGCGTGATGCTGTGACAAAATCTGGCTGGACAGACATACAGACACAAAAAAAAATAAAAATTCCGAGGCTGGTTTCCGCTCCTCCGATGTATGAAACGTAAAGATATTATTGAAAGAACAAGTTTTAGCCAATGTACAGACAAAATCATTCTTTTAGTCATATAGATATGTTATAGTTAATATAAAGTATAATATGTTTAATGATGTGAATAGGAATTGGAGCTAATGAATGTCTTACCACTGTGTGGTGTGGACGCTGCCGTCGGATGACTCCAGTCACTCCAGATGCCCGCCTTTCTTGATCCCAGGATGCCCACTGGGTTACACCGGACCTGGACGAAATAAACAGTTCCCGGCCTGAGCCCTGCCAACCTGCAGGACGTCTGGTTCCCCATGTCATCCACCACCTAGGGCGAAAGACAAACCCAAACAAAAAACGTCATTTCAAAGACCTAGACACACACACACACACACACACTTGACTGATAGGGCCTGTTTACGTTCCTGAAAACCAGACCGTTCATGCTAGAATCCATGAAACAAGCTGGCACAGGCTCGTGTGTTAAGCACAAGACTATAATCTCTCGGAGAGAGGATCCGACATGCATCCTCGAAAGAGGCCAAAACACACACACGCACACACACTCGCATACGTCAGCCTAAGACAGTAAATGATACAGTCAAACACACGCTTCACGCTGTTCTTCGGCGTGCACGCCTACTTTGCCCCGAGAGGAAATCTGTTATCTATTACTTATTACAGACTGCGTAATTGGACGGGTGAAGACGGCACCAACAGCTTACGAGCGGCGGCCGAAACCCAAGCCGAGCCAAGATCCTCAGTTCTCCTCTAATTTTCTTTCTAAATACTGCATATTTGAGAAGAGGGACGAGTTTCAAACGCAGGAATGTCCTATGCCTCCAAGCGGGATAATAAGCACCGGGGCCCCATGTAATTATTTACAACCGCGACCGGCCTGATTCGGCCCATGTCCGCCGTCTCCCTTCCCTTTACAAAAGCAACAAACATTCAAGAACGCCGCAACCAACATGATCAAACGGATCGCTCCATGCTCCAATTCGTCACGGGGCCATCATTACCATTGAATACTTGAACGGTAACAGACTCACTTGGTTGCAACACGTAGCAGGCGGGATGACAACTCCGGAGAACACGCCGGAAAAGAAAACTGAGAACGTAACAGCATTTGAAAATAAATAAATGCCTAATGATCGGTCATCATACTTTAGAAACAATCAGACGTCCTGTCCCGGCAAAGCGATGACATTTGAAAAAAAAAGAAAATAAAATCGACAGTGCGCTCTGTTATGTGTAACCCAATCTTTCTGGCCGGCTCCAGAGAGAACCTGCCTGCTGATTGAAACCATATGAAGAACACAAAGAACGGTGAAAGCTTATTTCAAGGCTGTGGATCACAACGACATGAGGACTGGAAACCACGTGGCCTCGTGTTCCTGCTGTTGTCTGAAAGGACATCTCCAACCAGCCATGAAACGGAGATCCAAGACAGGCAACGAGACAAAATCCTCAAAAGCATGTCTTCAGATTTTGGGATCACGGACATGAATCTGTGAGCCAGTTAAAGATGAAAGCCTTCCGAAATTGAGTCAGGTGTACCGGAGCAGGGCAATAATACAGTGTGTGCAAGGTTGTGGGCCGGCATCAAAGATGGGTTTTTACACCAAGTTAGACACACGTCACATTTCACATAATCCGTTTTTTTCTTTTATTTTCCTTTGGTATACAATTAATCTCTGCTAATCTGCAGTTTGCCAGACTAGCCAAGTACTTTCATCTTGAGAACTCATGTGCAATGTGATTTAGCCCCTCTCATGCCCAATTAGAGATATACACAAGTCCCCTCCGAAAGTATTGGAACATCAAATTGTTAGTTTTTGCGATACACTGAAGTCGTTTGGGTTTGCGATCAAATAATAACCCTGAGACGACAGAATAGAACTTCCTTTTTTATTTCCTGAAATGATGATCTAAATATACACGTGTTAAACAACTCGTTTGGTAGCAGACCATGTTGTTTAAGATGTGCAAAAGTATAGGAACAGATAGTCCTAAACTTAATGAAAGTAAAAAGCACTTATTATGTTTATAATATTTTGCAAAGATTCTGCTTGCGATTCATCCAATTTTCCCTCTTTTATCAGATTCATCAGAAATGCCTTGCTTTTCTCCCATGGACATCTCTCTGGTCTGCATATTGGTTTAACACAAATTTTAAAACAAATGCAGGACTGGCAGTCGAAACCCAGATTTCGAACCAAAAGTAGGCATCCAGAGCTATTATACTGTATGTTCAGACAATCAATATTAAATCAGGGCACACCCGGATACCATCAAGCATGTGTTCCAATATTTTTGATCACCTGAAAAACGTATGTTTGTGCAAAATGTGTAAATATCAGGATATGAAATTTGAAATTGTGATTTAGAATCTCGTTAATTTTTTTAAGCTCAAACCAAAATGCATACATACTGTATATGCAACAAATCCATAAGAAGTAGCTTTAATAATTCCATGGATAGACCCTACTTACAGTATTTATTTATCTATTAATTCCATGCTTATGATGTTAAGTATGTCCTTAACCACAATCTTGTATTAAATGTATGGAGGATGTGGCAGAGATTACTGGTGAGTGTGTGCAGCTAGTACACTTAGCTTGCTTTGCTAGCAAGACAAACAAATTTTCATTTCCTAGTTGAACCATAGGGTGACTAGGGGGTGTCTAGGGTGACAAATGACTAGCTAACTTTTCTAATGTTACTGGTGACACTTTGATGAATCCTGAGGTATATTTGTATTTTTTAAGAAGATTATGATGTGATTTATGGAACTCGTCCTGTGCTGGCTAATGCTAGGCATTTACATAAGCCTGTCTGGGATACTACAAGAAACCAAGCAAGGGATTCCTTCCAAATTGATTCATTACGTATATTAGGTTACATTTAATCATTAAGTCGATATGTATTGTATATCCAAAGCCCAGCTGAGGAGTGAAGGGCTTAAAAATCGTAAGCGATTAGCATAACGGTCACAATTAGCACTGAGAAACCAAATCATACAATCTGGTTGCTCCTTTTTCAGCATCTTGACTGCAGTGGACTTTAAACATCTTTCATGTCAACTAATGACGCCGTTATTTTCCCCCCCGTCAGATTCCTAACTTTTATGTGGTTATTTTCCATTTATAGCCCATTCCTGGCACAGGCAGCGACGTTTTTACAAGTTGCACAGCAGTAAATCTTTCCTCATTTCCCTGGATAATGGAACCGTGGTAACTTTAACCTAGGATATTCCTATCACCCTTAGGGAAGGGTTCACATACCTAGGTGCAAGAATAAAGTCATGATTCATTGTGAAGCAGATGGTAAGCATGTGCGTTTCATTCGGATGTCAGAGATTAGCCTTTTTATGCGTCTCTCTCTACGTGGGGTAGAACTTTTTTGAAAGAAATGTTTATTCAATTTCTATCAGATCTATAAAACCCGATGGTATTAGTACACTGAACTCCACGATGCGGGCTGTGTCTTAACCGCTGAAACGGTGCGAAATGCTACAGTAACTGCTCATGTTCACCTGGAAAGCCAAACATCCCAAGAGGAACGAGGTGGTCTGTCTAGCAGAGCCGAGTTCTCCTTTCATACAGAAGCTACACAAGTCAGGGTGAATGATGAGTCGCAGGATTAGTTAAACCGTTAAAGCTCTAGGATATCTGGTTTCTACCTAATAAATCTAAACCCTTTTGCACAAATCTGATATCGTCGTGAATCATTCTGCTAGGTGTCTGCTCAAGATCCTGTAAAAATATCCTTAAATCTCTTAACTCCCACATGGCAGAGTTCCTGCTATTGCGAAAGCCAGAGGCGTCCGCAACCATTGGACGACCTCTAAAATACACCCCGGCTCCGCTAATAAAAATACTGCAGTGAAAATCAATCGGCCATCAAATGAGCGCCGCTGTCAATCATCGTATGAACTTGGCAACCGGTTCAAGCTTGATGGCCTGATAAGGTGAAGAGTTTCATTTGAAAGGTTCACATAACAGACAAAGTAGGCAAACTGAGTTCATGGTGCTACAGTACCTTCCACTCGGAGCTGTCTTCAAGCCTGTAGCGTATCTGGTACTTGGCTTGGAAGAGATAGTCTTTGAGGGCGGGAGGAGTTCCCCAGCGAACGAGCAGCTGATCATCTAGATCACCCACGCGGCTCACGTGAACATCAGCGGGAGGATCCGTCGTCACTGGAGAGAAGAAGAGAAGATTGTGCATGTTTGGTATGACTTAAGGAAAAGTATATTATACACGTATTCAAGCGCTCGTAAAGCTTGTGTTTAACCAAAGATCAATTGATGGTACCATAGTTTGTACAAGGGGCAACCTCTGGTCCCGAAACGCGAGTCAAATGCAGTACCATAGCATGCAGTTCCTCAACTGACCACTAGGATGACTGGCTCCAATCCCCATAGACCCCCATGTTAAAATTTTTTTGGTCTCCATGGCTGGATTTCCTATTCATCACAACTGGACGAGAAGGAGTTTTTTTTTTTTTTTATGTAACTCATCAGGTAAAATTACATTAAGCCATAAAATTATGCATAAGGGGCGATTTTGAACAACAACTGCTTTGCAGGTGTCGAACTGCTGGCTGTCTGCTATGCAACAATTTAGCCAACCAGCAAAGTGTAATCATCATGGTTAACACCACGGGACGATTTGTACAGTAAGTGCATGGATAATGGGGTTCAATCAAATGCAACGTAAAATTTGCGAATCATTCACGGGAATGATTTAAAAAATCTAAGGCTAATAAGAAATGGATTAAAAATGTACTTTAATCTTTTTTTTTTTTTAAATAAGCACATTGGTATTGTGAAACTGTCTATAATAGGATGTTTATTTTAACATAGCATTTCTGAAGGGAGTCTCCAGTGTCAGTAAATCATTCTTTAGGTAAAGAAAAATATTCGTCTCTATAAAATCATAAATATAAAGAAAAGTCCCTGTGGTATAAAAGAAATAAAAAAAAAACTATTCTACAGCTATATCCCCAATCACGTTTTAGTAATTTTATAAGAACCTATCCACTCGATGATTTATTAAATCAGCACAATTGAGAAAACATTGCAGATGTGCAATATGTAGTGACATCCAAGCATGCATTATTATTATTATTATTATTATTATTATTATTATTTCTTGGATAGACATGCCAAACGCCAAATGTTCATTTCGCTAGCACTTGTTTATCCTTAGAAGAGCGATGAGTTTACGAGGTGAAAATGACGTGAATCAGATGCTACGGACTTCACACTTCATCACCACGTCTCCGGCTAATTGAACACTTCTGGGGAGATTTAAGATTAAAGCATTATGTCAGCGGTGGTGACAGCGCTCTACACCACCATCGATTAAACTCGCCAATAGCCGGAATATCTTTTGGAAGAGAAGTTTGCGTGTATAATTAATGTGTATAATCGACCCCAGGACACATTTCATATACAAGGCTTAAGACGCTGCAAGTTGGTTTATCCTTCAACTGAACTACGCGCCTTTATAGCGCCTTACCTTGTACCGTATCGAATTCGATTATTATGACAGCACAAATGCGTATCATATGGTTTATATTTCCTTCTGGGATTCGCCCCTGGATTGCACACAGGACGTTGCTGATAACATCACGAAAAAGCACTGAAGAAGCCTTCGATTGTGTAGCGAAGTGGAGGCGTTTGGGTGTGACAAGTGCGTCATGCTTCTGGTATCACTAGTGCAACACCCACCTTTCCTTTTCCAGCTGTTGCTCACCTCTGAACATGCCCCTGCTTCCAGGTGTGAGACATGCGCATGCTAACGTCTACCAGAATCGTTCCGACATGGAATTTTTCAGTCAGGAAATAACATCTTAAGAAGGATAAATATTTTCCAAAAAAAAAAAAAAAAAAAAAAAAAAGAGAGAGACAGAATACCATAGCTCCACACTCGACTCAGCAATACAAACCCCTTGCTTCTGCTTGCTTAGAGGTCTGATTCTGATATTCAAAATTTCCATCCGAGCACCAAGGAAAAAAAAAAATAACAAAAAGTCAGGAGAAGGTCAGTGATCAAAGATAATAACATGCAAAGGCATTTTACAGGCTCTCTTTAATGTCGCCTTGCCATTTAAACATAGCCCGAGGCATGCTGCGCCATTCAGATTACCGACAGCCTCGTAAACTTCCGTTCTCACACAACGAAAACAACTCGCAAACAGAAACCCGGGGTCGATGACACCATCAAAGGAACGGGTAGGAATGTGGCAATTCGTCACGCACTCCACCCTGAGCTCTTTTTATTATTATTTTTTCCCTCTCTCCTGTCGACGTATGGAATGGGGTCAGAGGTCGCACACATGCACACACACACACACACACACACTTACACTCTCTTACACTCACCCACGTCCAAGATATCTAGGTTGATGACGTCTGACGTGGCGCTGCCGAGCTGGTTGGAGGCCTCCACCCAAATCTCGTAGGGCGTGAAGAGGGCGAGGTCGCGTGGGATGTAACACGTGTACGGCTGCCCGCCGCTGTAGTCGTCGCACTCTTTTTCCTGGCCGTACCATCTGCGCGAAACAATAAAAGAGCCGGGTTATTCGTCATAACAAGTTATCGCACAGATATTTAGTTCTAGAGAGGTGGTTTCATGCATAATTTGAGAGACAGAGAACACTAGGACAAAAATATTTATATAAAAAAAAATCCTATTTTCCAACCACCATCCAATAAAGAGGAAGTATATACAGCACGGCTGACGTGATTTGTTAGAACTTGAGTGCATTGTTTCTGGCTCAATGAAAACGTATGTAAAGCGTGCAGCATCCTGTGGAGTCGCGGCGTGAATAAGTGCCTCCTGCATTCTTTTCTTCGCTTTTGAATAACCTCTTTTTGCTCATCAAAAGGATTAGCACAGATCCGGTCTGAGAGCTTCTCAAACACCCACAAAACACCCTCAGGCTAAAAAAATATTTCATGCAAATAAGAAAGAAAAAAAAAAGAGCTAATAATAAATGGTTCTGTGCAACTAACTGGAAGGTTATGAGTTCAAATCCCAGACGAAATATAAAGAAAGCCTACAAATTTGAATCCTTGTGTGTGTGTGTGTGTGTGTGTGTGTGTTTGTGTGTGTGTGTGTGTGTGTGTGGGTGTGTGCGTGATGTGCGCACTTACTTCAGCTTGTATTTGAGTGTGTATTTGGTCTTGATAAAGGTCTCTCCCTGACCCCCGGGAGCCCATTTGCAGGTCAGATCTTTCGTGTTTCTCGACCAACACGTAAGGTTGACGGGTTTGTCAGGCGGCACTGGAGGAAGAGCAAAAATAAATCGAGCGTTACAATTTCTTTCATTTGCACAGAACATACCAAATGTGCTTATCCAAACACAGATGATGTCTCGGGACATCTAGGAGAAGCTTTCCATCAGTGCTAAACAACAGATCCTAATCTGCATCCGCAAAAAGTTAGAACCAGATATGTTGCATTAAGAAGAAGAAGAAGTTGAAGAAGAAAAAGAAGTTGAAGAAGAAAAAGCACAGAGATAAAAAAAAAAAAGCAGATCTTCATCGAGAGTCTGAAAATAATGGTCCCGGCTTAAATATTTTCAACAGCGGATGAGAGTTTTCAGCTGCCATCCTCGATTAAGTTCGGGAAAGGCGCCAAGATTCCATTCAACTGAGAACAAAAGGCAGGCGGTGGAAGTGTCAGAGGCTGATTAAGGCTAAAAAACACTGAGGACGAGACCTCGGAGCTCAGCGTAACGGAACGCGGCACTTCAACACACGTACACACTCTGCACTGCACTGTCGGTCTGAAAGGACCGGGCGAGTAATTTTCCATATCGTCGTTCCCGGACGAATGCATCACGACTATACTTTTGCTCGCCGTGAGACGCCGACCGGCTGGAACGGACCTCACAGGTGCCAAAGGGACGGTAGCAGAACGCATTTAATCTCTGACACACGCACAAGAACGTGTCGTAAACCCACAGAAGGATGGATGGAAAGCTTTAAAATGTTGCAGCGACCAGAAGTCTGGTTTAACTTGCAGTCTTAAATAAACTGAGCACTTTGGAAAAAAAAGTGCATTTGAAGTCCCAAGGCTTTATTGAAACAATAAAACAAACGCAGAACGTCAGAAAGTTTCGACACTTTATTTTTCATGACACAATTTGTCGGGAACAGTAACCGTTCACAGCTGGAAGCTAATAACACTTAGCAGTAATAAGTGTTCCATGCAACATGCCTGACTTTAAAAGCCAACAGCTGTGCCAATTGTTTGTGCATCATACGCTCCTACAGTCTCAGCTGCTCGAGCTAACAACACTAATAACACTCTTTAGAGACGGATGTCAAATCATACCACTGCTCGAGCCCAAGATTTCACGTTAATACTCGGAAAATAGGTCTTTTTCATATTTTTCTACCAACAAGCTTGGGTTCAAGGACAAAAATCTCAAATCGACCACTTTTTCACCTTAATAACGACAAAACATCATCCTATCAGTTATTCAGTTGTGTACAAAAGTTTACATCAGGAAGCTGAAATATAAAGACTTTTCATTTATACCAGAACAATGCTCACGGAGATTTTAATAACAAAAGAAAAATAAATAAATACATAAATACATTGCAGGACGTGCAGATTTGAAATGTAATTTGAAATGTCTCACTCAACTGTGTTGCTACACAACAATAAAACTGAGCTTTGTAGCGTCTAGTTTTTAGCATCAAGTTCTGACTTTAATCTCAGAATTAAGTTTTATTTTCCCTCAGAACTTTGACTTTAATCTCAGAATTAAGTTTTATTTTCCCTCAGAACTTTGACTTTAATCTCAGAATTAAGTTTTATTTTCCCTCAGAACTTTGACTTTAATCTCAGAATTAAGTTTTATTTTCCCTCAGAACTCTGACTTTAATGTCAGAATTAAGTTTTATTTTCCCTCAGAACTTTGACTTTAATCTCAGAATTAAGTTTTATTTTCCCTCAGAACTTTGACTTTAATGTCAGAATTAAGTTTTATTTTCCCTCAGAACTTTGACTTTAATCTCAGAATTAAGTTTTATTTTCCCTCAGAACTTTGACTTTAATCTCAGAATTAAGTTTTATTTTCCCTCAGAACTTTGACTTTAATCTGAGAATTAAGAATTAAGTTTTATTTTCCCTCAGAAATTTGACGTTAATCTCAGAATTAAGTTTTATTTTCCCTCAGAACTTTGACTTTAATCTCAGAATTAAGTGTTATTTTCCCTCAGAACTCTGACTTTAATCTCAGAATTAAGTTTTATTTTCCCTCAGAACTTTGACTTTAATCACAGAATTAAGTTTTATTTTCCCTCAGAACTTTGACTTTAATCTGAGAATTAAGAATTAAGTTTTATTTTCCCTCAGAAATTTGACTTTAATCTCAGAATTAAGTTTTATTTTCCCTCAGAACTTTGACTTTAATCTCAGAATTAAGTTTTATTTTCCCTCAGAAATTTGACTTTAATCTCAGAATTAAGTTTTATTTTCCCTCAGAACTTTGACTTTAATCTGAGAATTAAGAATTAAGTTTTATTTTCCCTCAGAACTTTAACTTTAATGTCAGAATTAAGTTTTATTTTCCCTCAGAACTTTGACTTTAATGTCAGAATTAAGTTTTATTTTCCCTCAGAACTTTGACTTTAATCTCAGAATTAAGTTTTATTTTCCCTCAGAACTTTGACTTTAATCTCAGAATTAAGTTTTATTTTCCCTCAGAACTTTAACTTTAATGTCAGAATTAAGTGTTATTTTCCCTCAGAACTCTGACTTTAATCTCAGAATTAAGTTTTATTTTCCCTCAGAACTTTGACTTTAATCTCAGAATTAAGTTTTATTTTCCCTCAGAACTTTGACTTTAATCTGAGAATTAAGAATTAAGTTTTATTTTCCCTCAGAAATTTGACTTTAATCTCAGAATTAAGTTTTATTTTCCCTCAGAACTTTGACTTTAATCTCAGAATTAAGTTTTATTTTCCCTCAGAAATTTGACTTTAATCTCAGAATTAAGTTTTATTTTCCCTCAGAACTTTGACTTTAATCTGAGAATTAAGAATTAAGTTTTATTTTCCCTCAGAACTTTAACTTTAATGTCAGAATTAAGTTTTATTTTCCCTCAGAACTTTGACTTTAATCTCAGAATTAAGTTTTATTTTCCCTCAGAACTTTGACTTTAATCTCAGAATTAAGTTTTATTTTCCCTCAGAACTTTGACTTTAATCTGAGAATTAAGAATTAAGTTTTATTTTCCCTCAGAAATTTGACTTTAATCTCAGAATTAAGTTTTATTTTCCCTCAGAACTTTGACTTTAATGTCAGAATTAAGTTTTATTTTCCCTCAGAACTTTGACTTTAATCTCAGAATTAAGTTTTATTTTCCCTCAGAACTTTGACTTTAATCTCAGAATTAAGTTTTATTTTCCCTCAGAACTTTGACTTTAATCTCAGAATTAAGTTTTATTTTCCCTCAGAACTTTGACTTTAATCTCAGAATTAAGTTTTATTTTCCCTCAGAACTTTGACTTTAATCTCAGAATTAAGTTTTATTTTCCCTCAGAACTTTGACTTTAATCTCAGAATTAAGTTTTATTTTCCCTCAGAACTCTGACTTTAATCGCTGAAGCCAGAATACTGGGGGGGGGGGGGTCTGAATTTTCTGAAGTCAGAACTCAAATAAACTGTTAATGGTGGCCCTAATCCTCTCCTGTAAGTTTAAGAGGTAGTCATTAATTCAAGAAAAAAAAATGTTATCTATTAAAATGTATTTTTGAAATCCAGCTATTCATGGCACACATGAAACATCCATGGTCGATCGCAATAACACACACTCACACAAACACACACACACAAAAAAAAACGGTTATGACATTGTATGGTAAATGATGTGTTGCGCGGCTCTATTCAGTCTCTTCACAAGGTTTCCCATTCACGGCATTATGAAGCGTCTAGTAGTTGTAAATCAAGGTTGGTGAATTAAAAGGCAAGATAAAACTATGCCTAGTCATTTTGACTTGTTCCTACTAGCCATAGCGTCATAGGTTTTTATGACCAAACACCTTTAACTCTCTCCTGATGTTGCTCTTTGTTTCACTTTAGTCCGTACCAAATGTGGACTTTTTGACGAGATTACCAACATTTTACGCCCCAGCTCACTAATCGCAGATATCTGACGTTTCAGAAACGACAGACTAACCAAAATGATGGTCTGTTTCATTTCAGGGTCGCCACCTGCGCGAGACAAAGAGGAGTCCAACGGCCAATCAAACCCAGCCCGAAACCAACAAGCTAAAATCATGCAACCTTTAAGCTCAAATAAAAACATAGTACATACAACGGGTGGCAAATTAAATATGGTACATTAAAAAAATAATTATTTTTTAACCTCATCATTGAGGTCTCTTGTCTTTATATCGATATATTGGTTTTAAATCATATCTGATAACGATGGTGAGGAGAAAGAGCTTTAGACTGATTTGAAGAGATGTACCCTTCTAAAAGGGCAAGCGACAACAAAACCTAGCACCTTTAATTTGTCACCCCTTGGTATATGTACAAGACCTATGCATTACCTAGTAACAGTCATGACACAAAAATCTAAAAATCTTGATTTACTTCCAAACAGGTCTTTCCGTTTTGAGAAACCACTAAACAACAATTACAAAAGTTAATTAAATGTTTTTTTTGTCTGCGTAAAGGCTGCCAGAAATTATTGAGTTACATGAAAGTGTCCAATACAGCTTTAGAATTTCAATCTTTTTAAGGTTTATTTATCTTCTTAACAATTTTGGCTGCTACTTTTGTATGTATTTTTTTTCTAACAACGTTATTTGGCCGCTATAACGCACCCACGTACAGAAACACGCATGTGCGTATAGTTTCCAGGGCAGAACATTTCACCTACGTTTCTTACCTATGTTAACAATCAATAATAGAACAATAATTAATAATTAATGGTAACAAGACGCAAATTTTTGCTCAGTTTAATTTTTATTTCAACAGTTCTGGCAGCATAATCCTAACAAAAAAGATTTTTAGGACAAATTTATAAAGCCTGAATAGCTACACAAATAAAAACAATAATGCCGTCAAAATTACTGCTGTTGTTTCTCTGTCTTTATTAAAAAATAAAACGGCACAAAACACACTGTAACTGCACCGTCTTTGGTGTACAAGATATGTGAGCTACAGAGAAATATTACGCAAAAACAAACAGTAGCGGTTAATACGCCTTTAATTAACAAGTCACGTAGTCAGAAAGTAACACTGAAGGAATTTCTGGAGGTGTGGAATAAGGAGATTTCCGGAGCGTAAATATTCCTTTTAATTATTATTATATAAAAGGCCACGCCTGCAATTTCTTATTTGCCCTGTGCACCAACGAACAGTGGCTAGGAAGGTAGCGGTCAGCGTTCAGCTATCAATAACTTCCCAAAATATACATCATGGTTTTCACGATAAACTGAGCAACAACACTTACTGCCCACGTAGAGACAGGACCCGGCGAGCACGTGCCCCCCGCCGCTGTGACACACCAGGTTGTCCCCCGAGCGCTGACGCGAGCCGCTCAGGTTGCTCAACGTGACGCTGAGGACGCTGGGGCTGACCACATTGTACATGTTGCTAGGAAGCCGTCGGCCGTTCAGAGTCCAGTAGAGCGATCCGGCGTGCAGGCCGTGATCCGTTCCGACAGAACACGTGGCGGTCAAGCTGGCGCCGATCCGAAGGGCCGGGTCCTGAGGATGCACGCTGGCCATCGCTGGAAGGACGGATACAGGACACAAGGACAAAGAGCGCCCGCAAAGCACATTAGGTTCTGTTATCACTTACATCAGCAGCAACAGCTACACACAGTCGTTCCCTCACCAGCCTCCCTTTTCACTTCGCATACTTGTTACTGCGAGAACCACAAAATGTGAACTCCTCCATCCTGTAACTGACTGTTACAGAGCGCCGGCACTAGAGACTCCTTCCGTAAGTGTTAAATAAGGATCTCCTGAATGAAACACGCAAAGGTTTTTCTTCCTTATTGAAAAATCACCATGAAGGAGTTCTCAATTTAGAAACAATAACGAGCTGATGTTATGAGTCTAATAACAAATAAAATCGTCGACCAATCAGATTGAAAATTTCAAAGACAGCACTAGTCAAATATGAGGCGTTCTAGAAATAAATATTTTATTTAAAAACTGACTTTTGATGGTGTTAAGCATTCGGAAATGATATTTCGGCACTGTATATTTCTACTGAAGAGCTGCAATTTCACGTCCTGTTACATCGCAGTGTCTGATAACGGTTTTGCACGAGTTACCACTGTATACTGTATGTTATTGTGAACTTCATTATGAACTATATCTGTCAAATCACCAGTAAGCACGACTCAAGCGCACACGAAGTACTTCCACACTCACAGCACCAGTCGAACGCTTTTGTGTTCTCACGCGTCCGTGTAAGAAACAAGCTGTCATATGGGAAAGAAAAAGAAAGAAAAAAAAAGGGGTTCCCATGAGGTTAACATTGAGGAAATGTTCTAAGTCAAAGCAAACACACGGCAGCTCTCGTTAAATCCCTCGGATTAAGTACAATTGAGAAGAGTGCAAAAAAGGGGAGCTACCTCTGACGGTGTCATTCAGCAGTCAGCACCAGTGTGTTAAAAGGATACGATCAGGCCTAAGGTCTTTCGCCTACACATGCATTTGTGGCTGTTTATGTTAAACGGAGGCCCGGGGAAAACCACTCTTGCTTTATTAAAAAAAAAAAAAAAAAAAAAAAACGTGTGCTGCCACATTCTCAGGAGCTGTTAAATCTCACACCTGACGAAGAGGGTGTGAACATAGCCAAGCTTAATTAGCTGTAATTAGTTGCTGACTTTTTTGCTTTCACACCTGTGGTTGACACGAAATGGCTCGGGAAAAAAAAAAAAGGAAAAAAAAAACTACATTATTATGACTGCGCCTGTGGAATCCCTGGTGCAGAATTAACAGCTCGAGAGCTGGATTAACACCTGTAGCGAGCGTCGAAATCCAGATGGATTAAAATAAACAGAAGACGACACCGGGGAGTCTCGCACTCGAAATCTCATTTTAACCTCAGATAAACATCTTGGCGTGTGTAACGGTTTACGTTCGAGTCCATACGGGGAAATAGAGCAGAATTAACACCTGAATTAACTAAGTACTAAAACAACATCTGTAGCTTTTATTTAACGCCAGCTGATTTAAAACTCAACACCTGGGATGTGTGTGTGTGTGTTTGCGTGTGTAAATGTGAGTTTAGCATTGAGGATTTCCACATCAGTAAAAAAAAGCGACATCATAAGAGACGTCGAGGCAAGTTTTTTGTTCTATTCAACTACATTAAGTTTGACCACAGTTGAAGCAAATTTAACGTTAATACATATATTGGCGATATGCAGTACATTATTATTATTAGTAGTAGTATTAATTATTATTATTAAATGTTAATAATAAAAAAAATGATTTCCCTGGGGAATGAAATGAGCCCTAGGTGTTAATGTTTATTTCATTGCTGTGGGAAATTAATTAAAGTTGCTGCACTTTACACACACACACACACACACACACAGTGCACTTAAAAAAAAAAGGCATGTACTGTACTAAATGATAATGTCACCTCCTGCTCCTGCTCAGACCCTGAACTCACACCCACTATTTTTTTTTTTCATTTTCCTCTAAAGTGCATGAATGATCTGATGTGTGTGTGTGTGTGTGTGTGTGTGTGTGTGTGTGTGTGCGCGCAATGAGAGTTGACTGATGCTGGGAATAAAATGAGAAATGTCCTTTAGTGAAGGTCCTTACAATCCTACACACACACACACACACACATGCATACACAACACAGATCCCAAAAAAAAAAAAAAAATTCCAACTCCAACTCCTACTCACGGGTGGAAGGGAGCGCGCAGAACGCGCCGGGAGCGCGCAGCAGGAAAAACAATAAGCCCATGATCATGTCCCGGGACGCGCTGCTGCTGCTGCTGCTTCTCCTCCACATGATCAATTCGCTGGATTCCCGGAGAATCTCGGATTATGCAATGGATAATAACACCAGTAATAATCCTGTGACTGGGGTTGGAGACGCGTCGGATCTCCTCCGCTCTGAAGTCTCGCTCTCTCTCACTTTCTCTCTCCTTCCCTAAACTTCCCCCCCTGGGTACTGGGTTAGATATATATATATAGGAGGCGGAAAAGCCTGGCTTATCCCGCGTGCCCTGACGCGACACGAACACGTCGGCTCGCTCGCGCTCCTTCGTGCCGTTTGGTCATCGTTCAGCAGGACGCGTCCAAGTTTATGAGAAACCCAGCGGGAGCGCTAGTGGGCGGGGCGCTCGGCCTCCACAGGCTCCTCCCACTTCTCATCCTCCTCCTTCTTGTCCTCCCTCCTGCTGGCTTTCTCACTCAGACACTTCTTCCAACCAACTTATCTTCACATCCCATCCCATCCCACCTTCTGGAAAAAAGCATGAGGAGACAAAAGCGTGTTTCCTGGTGAAGGTGGAGGTGGAGGAAGTCGGGGTGTGAAGAAACTCACTGAGGCACATACATCATGGACCCGCACTGAAGACCAAAACAAAAACTCTGGAGGCAACTGGCAATAAAAAAAAAATAAAAAAAAGAATATTATTCTTCAACATCCAAATTGGTTGAACTCTTGAAGGAAATCCTCTAGTAATGACCTCTAGTAACGTTCAGGACTAAACTCGAAACTGGAGTTCCCTGAGGAAACCCACTAAGCATGTGTATCACACATCCAGTCATACACTGTTGGGTGAGGAGTGTGTGAGGAGTTTGCATGTTCTCTGGATACTTTGTTGGGTTCTTCGCATGTCCTCTGAATACTTTGTTAGGTTCTTTGCATGTTCTATGGATACTTTGTTAGGTTCTTTGCATGTTCTCTGATTTCTGTTGGTAATCTGGGAGTCAGGCATGTCTTTGGACTGTGGGAAGAAACCAGAGTATGTTGAAGAACCCAACAAAGTATCCAGAGAACGTGCAAACTCCTCACACACACAGATACCATAGACAAGATTCGAACCCAAACTCTGGAGCCAACTAGAAATAATAAAAAAAAAAAAAACAAGAATATTATTCTTCAACATCCAAATTGGTTGAACTCTTGAAGGAAATCCTCTAGTAATGACCTCTAGTAACGTTCAGGACTAAACTCGAAACTGGAGTTCCCTGAGGAAACCCACTAAGCATGTGTATCACACATCCAGTCATACACTGTTGGGTGAGGAGTGTGTGAGGAGTTTGCATGTTCTCTGGATACTTTGTTGGGTTCTTCGCATGTCCTCTGAATACTTTGTTAGGTTCTTTGCATGTTCTATGGATACTTTGTTAGGTTCTTTGCATGTTCTCTGGATACTTTGTTGGGTTCTTCAACGTACTCTGATTTCTGTTGGTAATCTGGGAGTCAGGCATGTCTTTGGACTGTGGGAAGAAACCAGAGTATGTTGAAGAACCCAACAAAGTATCCAGAGAACGTACAAACTCCTCACACACACAGATACCATAGACAAGATTCGAACCCAAACTCTGGAGCCAACTAGAAATAATAAAAAAAAAAAAAAACAAGAATATTATTCTTCAACATCCAAATTGGTTGAACTCTTGAAGGAAATCCTCTAGTAATGACCTCTAGTAACGTTCAGGACTAAACTCGAAACTGGAGTTCCCTGAGGAAACCCACTAAGCATGTGTATCACACATCCAGTCATACACTGTTGGGTGAGGAGTGTGTGAGGAGTTTGCATGTTCTCTGGATACTTTGTTGGGTTCTTCGCATGTCCTCTGAATACTTTGTTAGGTTCTTTGCATGTTCTATGGATACTTTGTTAGGTTCTTTGCATGTTCTCTGGATACTTTGTTGGGTTCTTCAACGTACTCTGATTTCTGTTGGTAATCTGGGAGTCAGGCATGTCTTTGGACTGTGGGAAGAAACCAGAGTATGTTGAAGAACCCAACAAAGTATCCAGAGAACGTGCAAACTCCTCACACACACAGATACCATAGACAAGATTCGAACCCAAACTCTGGAGCCAACTAGAAATAATAAAAATAAAAAAAAACAAGAATATTATTCTTCAACATCCAAATCCGTTGAACGCTGAAGGAAATCCTCTAGTAATGTCCTCTAGTAACGTTCAGGACTAAACTGGAAACTGGAGTTCCCTGAGGAAACCCACCTAAGCATGTGTATCACACATCCAGTCATATACTGTTGGTAATCTGGGAGTCAGGAATGTCTTTGGACTGCGGGAAGAAACCAGAGTACGTTGAAGAACAAGATTCAAACCCAAACTCTGGACGCAACTAGAACTAAACGCTGGACCCCCATATTGGCGTCATTGTTGTCAATTAAATTTCAGCTTCAGAAATTGGTTGAACACTGAAGGACATGCTTGATGTTCATTACCTCTAGCAAATTAAAAACCCATTGTTAAAGCGCTATCTTGAACTGTAGAGAAAATCTCTAGAAATTCTGCGAAAAAATCACCTGTGAATGAATTTACTTATTAATGTCCACAGTCCAAGATAGCGCTTTAACAACGGGTTTTCAATTTGCTATTATTTTCTGTATCTGTATGGCAAGAACATAGCTCATTTTTGCTCACCAAAAATATTTGACTCAGTGATAATTCCCGAATAAACCCAATAAAGCATGAAGAGTCAAAAGCATGTTTCCTGGTGGAGGAGGAGGAGGAAGCCAGGGTGTGGGAAACTCACTGAGGCACATACAGTACATCATGGACTATTGAGGTTATTAAATTTCCAACAGAACTGCGAATAAGACAAGAATCAAACCCCAACTCTGGAGGCAACTAGAACTATAAAAAATAAGAAACAAGAATTTCAGCTTCAGTATGAGGGTAAACGCATTTCCCATAGAAAATAATGTAAATGAGGATCATCCATTCCAGCCACCCAAAAATATTACCAATTTCCAACACTATTTTGCATATAAAAACTAACAAAGCATTTAGAAAAGACATGTAAATTAGGTAAAATATGAAATAAATAAACATTAAACCTGACTTAACCTTAATTTATGATTTCTCTTGGCAATGGCTACTTTAAAAACAAAACTGAAAGTGATTCCTTTTTGTTCTTGCTGCCTTCTTGGGACCCATTTTTATTTTAATTGCCTCCAGAATTTGGGTTCGAATCTTGCCTCTGGTCTTCAGTGAGGTTGAAAAAAATTGGAAAAAAAAGTTTTGATCGGCTACTGGAATTTTTGGCGCAGCCGTTCTCATGACGGAAATGCTTTGTATGCCAAGGCAAATTTCTTGCATAGTTTTAGTTTATAGTGGTATTGACATACTTACGTACATACAGCATAGTGTACTTACATCCAAATCGATTGAACACTTTAGGAAATTTTTGACGTTTATTGCCTCAGGACTAAACATTATTAAGTAAATTCATTCACAAGTGATTTCTGCTCCTGAAGTCTACAGTCCAAGACGGCACTCTGACAAAGGATTTTTAATTTGAAATCATTTTCTGTATCTGTACGGCAAGCAGTGTTGGGGGACCAATTACATTACAAAATTACTGTCTTACATTATAATCCGTTACATTACAGCCATACTTTCTGATAAAAGTAACTAGTTCGAGTACTTTTCCATTGCAGAACATGAAAACTCCTTTGTGATTCCTCATGCATGCTGTTTTAGTCAAGACCTTTATAATTATTATACCATCATCACTCAGCGAAGTTTTGCCCATAATCTGGTAACTACTAATACCCCTATCTCACCTACTAATACCCCTATCTCACCTACACGGTTTCGTGCGGTGGCCGTAAGTACAGTTCATCCTGATTCACCGCGAGTTTTTGGCGCTGTAATTGGGTTTCCATCTTTCAGCACGTCGGTCCTCGCATAGCCAAACCGCATAGGTGAGATAGGGGTATAACAGCAGGAATAACAGAGGGGGGCGGGTTATCAGGGGTGGGGCTCGTAGGACGACTTTCACACACACACTAACGGATTGGGAATGACTGCTGTCTGGCTCATTGATTACATAAATTGCCTAAATAACGGATTATATTTTTGAAAAAGTAACTAAATAACTGCGTACCTAAATGGCGGACCTAACGCGTTAGATTACTCGTCACATCAAAAAAGTAATCCAAGTACTCTAACGTGTTACTTTGTAACGCGTTATACCCAACACTGATGGAAAGATCATAGTTAATTTTTGCTCACCAAAAATATTCGACTCAGTGATAATTCCCGAGAAACCCAATAAAGCACGCAGAGTCAAAAGAATGTTTCCTGGTGGAGGAGGAGGAGGAAGCTGGGGCATGGGAAACTCACTGAGCCACATACATCATGAACTGATGAGGTTATTAAATTTCCAACCAGCCAAAGGAGAGGTCAGATGGCTCGTGCTGGTGCCCCGCTTTTGGTTGGAGATCTCATCGCATGGAGGCTTAGGACGCGTGTGGTGTCTGGAAACGGTTCCATTTTACCAGGAAGACAGCTGATGAAGACAGCTGTTCTCAGATGACTTGTGACTGCAGTCGCTCAATAGTTCTGGACTGGAATTTCCTACAGTTTTGTACCTGAGCCTGCCAATAACGAACTGGACTTCTTGTTAACTTAAACAACCAGGAAGAAGTTTTGAAAAATAATTATAACTAACAGTCCTCTTATGAGGATGGCACAATCATGTCTCGCATTCTGATCTCAAGGGACAAAGCAAGAGACAAGGCTGGACTCCTTATTATCTTAAAAACTCTCTTCTGTTATACTGAACAGCCAGCCTCCTAACACACAGTATGACTGACTGCAAAACAATTCCTGCGCTCCGTTATCACCCAAATGAGGATGGGTTCCCTGTGGCATCTGGTTCTTTCAGCTTTTCCAGGGTGGTAGTCTAAACTTTTGTTTCAAAACCTTGCCAGGGTAATCATTCATTCATTTTATATACTGCCTAGCTTTTGTAGGGTACAGGTTTATTAAATTTTTAATTTTTTGGTATTTTATCCATTCAAGTATCTCTACCATGGAGATATATTCTGCGTTTCTGGCAGTTACTTAAAGGGTTGGGTTGCCAGCTCCAAATTGTTTCTCGCCTGCCCTGCAGAAGTGGCGGGTTCGTTTTCCAGCCAATGCCCAAACCCCAGTCACTGGATGCATTGCCGGTCCCAAGCGCGGATAAATTGGGAGGATTGAGCCAGGAAGGGCATCTGGCCAAATTGTTGTGGCGAGCCTTTAAAATTTTTTACCTAACCTTCATGTCTTTGGACTCTGGGAGGAAACTGGAGTACCCTGAGGAAACCCACCCACAAGTGCATCACACATTCAATCATACACTATTGTGAGATCGAGGCATGTCTTTGGATTGTGGGAAAAAAACAGAGAACATGCAAACCCCTCACACACACAGGATCCAAGACTCGAACCTCAACTCTGGAGGCAAAAAGAACTAAACGCTGGACCCCCATATTAGTGTCATTGTAATTTAATTTCAGCTTCAGTATGAGGCATTCTTAATTCTCTGTATCTGGATAGCAAAATCATACTCGTCTCAGTGGTAATTACCGAATAAAATAAGTCACACTAGCATTCAGTTTTACCCCAACAGTCGAGCTTTAGGATGTACTCATGAGCTAAACCACTACAACAAACTTAGCATTGCATTGTTTTGGGAAGAGACACATTCGGATTTTGAGGTCTGATCCAGAACAAGGCGGGAACGTGACATTCTCAGCCCTGAAATTAGCCAGTCCTTAGGTCATATTTTAAAAGTTAATATCGTTTAGTGTAGCTCACCACAATTTAATAGGATGTGAAAACAATGCAGACTCCGGGTTGTACGCAAGCATTTAGGAGTTTCGACTCAAGATTCATCTGGAGGACATCTGGTTGTCTTTTTATCCAAGGGAGTTGTAATTGTTAAGTTATGTAAATTATACAAAAAGACATGAGAAAAAAAAAGACTTTTTTTGGAAGGAGGAAAACCTATTACATGATGTTGAAAAAAAGATGTTAAATATAACTAACAAAGTCGAATATGGGGCATGACCTGCGATATGCAGATGAAAGAAAGGCATAAAGGATTATTTGCAAATGGAATACAAAGTCAAATATTTTCCTTTAATGTGTCCCATTCATTTGTGGAAAGGGGACAGACCTTTATTTTGTCACTTGTAATTATTAAGTTCTGTAAAATTATTGTCCAGGCAGAAATGAATGAAAGCTAAAATACTGTCTGTCTGTCTGGAATCTCACATGAAAAAAAAAAAACAAGAGAGAGAAGCAAATGAAAATCAGGTTCATCAGTGGAAACACAGCCGCTAGCCTAAGTAGATGTCATGACCACAGTTTGACTAATGGCAGCTGCGGGTAGTCTGAGTTGAACGACTTGGCTAGTGACTCACATGCCAGTGAAAGTGTGTGTGCGCTGAAACAATAACCATAGCAGCCGGCTCGTCCGTGGGTCAGCGAGACACAATGTGGCGCATTATCTGCAGCAGACAAGCCTCTTGTTCAGCTTACGTTTTACCGCTCATCTCATGTTAGCCATGTCTGGTAAACGAGTGAGTAGACTTCCTTTCCTGTTACTATCCAAAGTGAGAACGTTGCTATTCAAGGGTCTTGAATGGGCCAAGCACAATACATCATGCAGAGTTATGGCTCTTCAGGGAAACGCTATGTCATCTAAAAATGAATGACACAGCTGAAATCTGGATGACCAAATGTGCCTTTGTTCCAAGATTTTACAGACTGTGTGAAGGTCTTTCAAATGGAAAGTTTGCACAACACATTTTTTTTTTTTTTTTTGCAAGATGAATTTCTTTAATGCAAAGCTCTTTGACTACCCAGATCTTTCATGTGATAGCTCAGTTAGGAATGTGTCTGGCTGTATTCAATGGCACAAAAGTCAAGTCCAAAGGTCAAATCAAGACAAGTCAAGCTCAAGCCCAAATAAAACGCCAGACCAAGTCAAGATCGAGAATGAAAACCGCCAAATCCTGTTCAAGTCCAAGCCTTTACTTCAGCAAGTTGGCTTTGTACATGCCTTGCACCATCATTGCATTGTTTTCCAGAAGAAAGTCAAACGTACCAACATCATGATTCATATCTCGGAGAAGAATAAGACCATATTCAGCAAAACCAATTCCCAAGTCCGAGTGCAAACGGCAATAAATCTAAAGCTGGCTCAAGATCACACCCGATTTCTGCAACTGTACAGTAGAAGTGTATGTTTTTGATGCCAATGTCTGTTGATTGATGATTGCCAGGCAGGGAAGGTTAAGCGACTGGGCAGCTTTGCGAGTTTAGCGATTGAGGCAGGTTTGTTATCAATACTTAGATTTATAGTAATAATAGTAATAATAGTAGCTCAGTCTTCAATAGTTTGGGCTGGTGGTCCAGAGAATATTAGGATTTGAGCCTTCCAAGGTCCTTGTCCAGTTTTTTAATACAAATCTCTTTAAAAGTTGTGACTCGGAATTAAAATAAAGGTTATCTCTAATAGTATTATTAGTACACTGGGAGCTTGATTACGAAAAGAAGCCTTTTAGAGCATCATGGTGCAGTTGAGGCTTTCCTAAAGATTCAGTGAAGAACCAGAACTGACATCTCTGGCTTTGGAAAATGGCGTCCTGTCTGTTTAGTGCAGCAGATTTTGTTGATTGGGACAGATGCAAGTGGGTTAGGGTTGTTATGTGGAACATAATGATCTCGCTGTCAGGTAAGCGTTCATCCCCAAAAAAACACTAACAATCTTGAATTATATGACTTGACAGATTTTGGAAAGCCTTAGAAACTGATTAATGTTGATTCTGCACTACAAGAATCTTATATTTGTTTAGAAGTGTTCTGCCAGGAGACACAAAAAAGCACCTTGCTAGGACTAAGATGGTAAACCAAAATCGGACGGTTTAACTTTCTGTGATGTTAAAATTGATTTATTTAGCAGAGAAAACAGCAAATTTGATTAGAAGGCTAAAGATGTACCTCATTAAAAACACAATGGGAGTCCAATGATTGTGTTATCCTGAGATGCGGCAACTCAACTGTATCCGAGTCTGGGATATTTTAATAATGTTCATTTAAAATACTTCCTATAAGCATCTCAAGCCCATCCATTCTCAAGAAGGCCTTCTTCGAGACAGCCGACATGAATGTAATGAGACTGGGTTTAGGGGGGAAGCATTGGCTATTTGGGATGCAGTGATTTAGTGGGTGAACACTAGCATGTGGAACACATTATCTCACCGTAAAGTTTTCAGAGGCAGGCGGGGAGAGGAGAGGGGACAGGGAGGGTGAGTAGTGGGTTGGTGAGATTCTCCTCAGGATTTCAAGCCCAGTTCTGGATTCGAGTGTGAAAGTCTGGCTTCTTCCAATTTCGAAGCACTTGGCGCAACATGAACCCGATATGACAGAACAGTAACGACTATGAACCTTAATCCGAACCCAACCCTGCATTATATTTCCAACAGGGGCCTTATAAATGAAAAAGAAAGACTCCAGCACTCCATGGGCTCATCCGAAATCAGGCCATTTTCCTTCTAATGTGGGAAGACAGTTAGCGACCCCAGTGGAGCAATCCTCATTGATTGGGAGAAAGTGTTTGTTTGAAATAAAGTCAAGGGCTTTCCAGAACAGAGTTGTGCCACATTTGCACACCATCACATTTTGATGTACTATGTTAGCTTTCTATAAGGAACAGGAGTGTCAGAGAGAAGCCAACAAACTGAAGACAGGCTGTGATGTGTGAAGGATCTCCCTTTACATACTTTCAGAAGTCATTTTTGGCATTCTCTGCTATAATGCGTGACAGATGCATGTCGATCATGTACTGGGCTGCTGGTGGTTTTGAGCAAATGTATAAACAGGAAGGTAGTTTATTTTTTTAGGGTAGTTTTCAACGGATAGTAATATCACCATATTTCAAAAGTTTTTCCAAAGAAGGAAACATTACTCAAATATTAAGTATTACATAATTAAAATAATATTATGTATGCACTTGTTGTATGTCTTGCCTTTATTCATTCATTCATTCATCTTCTATACCGCTTTATCCTGTATTTAGGGTCGCGGGGACCTGGAGCCTATCCAAGGAGACTCTGGGCACGAGGCAGGGTACACCCTGGACAGCGTGCCAATCCATCGCAGAGCACACACACACATACACACACACACACTATGGTCAATTTGGGAATGCCAATTATCCTAATCTGCTTGTCTTTGGACTGTGGGAGGAAACCGGAGTACCCGGAGGAAACCCACCAAGCACGGGGAGAACATGCAAACTCCATGCACACAGAGACGGGAATCGAGCCTGGCTGGGAATCGAACCCGGACCCTGGAGGTGCAAGGCGACAGTGCTAACCACTACACCACCGTGCCGCCGTCTTGCCTTTATTATATCTGTAATAAGTAATGCTATATTGCATTAGGTGTCGTTATGTCATGTTACATTATATTATATGATATTACGTTATGTCACTGTTACATTACCTTATGGTACATTATGTTGAGGGAACATTATGTTACAACATGTAAGGTCACGGTCAATGATGTTGTTGTACACTACATTATGGTATGTTACATTAAATTATGTTACACTACATTATGTTGCATTATGTAATGTTACATAACATGATGTTACATTAGGCAATATGTTACAGTACATTAAGTTATTTTACATAAAACTTACATTACATTATGTTACAGTATGCAACATTATGTTATGTTTTGTTACATTGTTGTTCATTATGTACATTTTGCTCTTATGTCATGTCAATCATTATGATAACTTTCATTATGTTATGTTATGTTATATTACTTGGTGTCTTAAAAGTTAGCATTGTTGCCTTGCACCTCCAGAGTCCCACGTCTGGTCTGTGCACATGAATTTAGCATGTTCTCCCCGTGCTTGGTGGGTTTCCTCCAGGTTCTCCAGTTTCCTCCCACAGTCCAAAAACATGCAGATTAGGTTAATTTGCCTTTCTAAATAGCCCGTAGCGTGTGAATGTTGACCGGAGGTTTTACCATAGTCGTACAAATAGGAATAAATATAATGGTCCCCAGTGGCCTCCACGGTCCGATTGGAGAGATGGTCTTGATTCTTTTTGCAAAACTTTTTAGTAAAATGTATTTTTTTAAATACATTCTAATATGTTGCCATTTCCATAGTAACAACAAACGTACACAGACTGTAATGGTCATGAGGTTCATAATCTGAGACTAATAATAAACTGATTGAAAAAGCATGTTGTTGATGTGGTGGAGTTTTCTGCAAGGAGATGTTGAGATGTATAACATTGATTGATACAGTTGGTGTATTTAATTTTTGAAAATTTCCATCACTGTACTGTATATTCTTTAACTGAGGAATAAGTGCAATAGAACATTAGCGGTATTTCATTTATTATAATTGTGGACACATGGATCATGGTTTAAATTTTACACGATGTATACCAACATGGGCATAACATCATTCCTCTACGCTACCTAGTAAATTTCTTTCCTTGTTCCCTATTGCAACACTGTGTTGTGTTATTGTGTTGAAAAAAAAAAACATACAGGAAACATTAAAAGTATTGTGCAGTTTTCATTCATCAGTTATATTGTCTGGGGATCCACCAGGCTAACTTCCTCTTTATTTTCACCCGAGCTGTTCCTTGTTACCGTTTGTTAGGCGCAGCTAATTTCTTTTTTTTTTGTCAATGCAGTTATTATTCAGCATGGTAAAAAATGCAACGAATTATGTCGATAAAAAAACTGACAATAAAACAGTGGGGAGCCATAAACACATGCATAAAAAAGCATACATATGTTGTTATTAAAAAATAAATTACCTTGACATTTAAAGGGCACATAACCACAATTACGCATATTACGGATATACAATTTTGTTCAAATTAAGCGAACCATATTATGTTTTCGATGAATTGTACGACAAGAATAATAACGAAAACAAAGAGCAACATTTGGGGTTAAATTATAGAACTGATTATATCATGCTTCTCCCACAGTGATCCATAGAGCACAGGCATGAGCTAATAGTTATTAAAGTTATTGTGCTGGAATCGCACAATAGTGCTATAAATAATGTCAACACTCAGGTGTCAGTTCAGTAATGTAAAATTGTACAGCTCTAATAAATAGATGAAATATTATTTATATAACCTTATTTCTTTCTCTGATTAGTAGTAGGTGATTATTAGTTATTAGTCTTTAGACATTAAATAAATAATTGAATATAATATAATTACATAGTAAACTTTTTTTGTCATTCATTAGTTAACAGTTATTTATTTACAAAAACAACATATATATATATATATATATATATATATATATATATATTCAAGCATCTTAGTTTGCTATTAAAGTGTACATCTGCAGCAGCAATGAATCCCATATGTTGATGAGATGATGGATATATTGAGGGTGCCAATAATTTTCTAGCTGTATACTACAAATATTCATTCGTTAATCATTAGAAAGTGTTTCATCCTTGTTTTTTGATGGATCCGGGGCCTATCCTCAGAACACTGGGAATTCTGGCAGGAATACACCCACGCCAGTTCACGGCACACACACACACACACACACACACACACACACACACACACTCAGGGATGTTTTATCATACTGAATGCAAATAGCATGGGGTAATTTGTTTATTAAATTCAAAGGGTAAAACCTGACTCCAAATTAGTTATACTTTGCTGGGATACAAAAGTACGACGGGCGTTCAAGTCAAACCAGGACTTTTGATTACAGTTATGAGAGTTTAAAACTCCATTTATTTCTCTATATAATCCCCGGCTACACTAATGCACTTATCATAGTGTTTCACTAGTGCTTGGATACCAACAAGGTAGAAGGATTTCTCAGCAAACCGGAGATATGTGGCTTGGAGCAAGGTCAGCAAGGTCAGGTATGTTCAGAGATGTGGCAGTCCCCATAATGCATTTTTTTGCAGTATGAGGTTGTGCATTTTCCTGAAAAAACCGAACACCTTTGGTGATTGAACCAGGCTGTTTTTTTTTCCCCTTTAATGGAAAAACCCATTAAAGGAGTTCCTGGGAGGCCAGACTTTCAGGCGTGAACCAGGCAGTCCTTGTCTTTCTACCTAGTAAAACATTGAGATAAGTCCATTATCAGGGGATTTTACAGTATAAAGAAATAAAAAGGACGCCTTTGACTTGGACGCCCAATTTCTTTTTTTATATCATCTATGCTTTATTATTCACTTAAGTATTATTGTTGAAATTAATTTCTTGTCATCTTACTTAAGTACATTTATTGTGCTTTTTACTCCTTACATTTGTTTTTTTTTCTTCTTTTTTTTACAGCAGATTCAAAGTGCTTGCTATAAATTTCCTCTTTTGTTATTACGTTAAGACTATATGCCATACATCAATACATCGACCTCCGTGTTGATTTAAAACATACAGTCAGATTCCTCGAGCCCATTAGATGTATACAGTAAGTGTTCAGACTCTTGAATACTAAGTCGTATTGAAATACCTTTTACAAATTTACCAGAAGAACTCTGCAGCTTGTCAGCTGTTTTCTTATAAAACTGCACAAATCTGTGTCTAAAACTCCAGATTTTAAGCAATGAGTTTTCACTCCAATTATGAACTGTTTATTTTATTTCTCTTTATTGCTCTTTATAGACGTTTCTTTTATGCAGAAATGTTTTCAAAAGCATCTTTTGCTTATGACATACTTTTGTATCTGCCCAAGACTTTACAGAACTATAAGTAAAACAGCTGTTAGGTTTTACTGAGCTTGCTGGAGAATATGAGTTCTTCTGGTAACTTTGTTACACTCGCTCCTTTATATTTTTATGCAAATCCCTGGAGCGTAAATTAGGTTTTTTGTTTCCATCTGAAAACTGGTCTGTCTTGTACTATTTTTTTTTATTCTTTACAGCCATACATATATTCTCCTGTAATTTTATTTATTTATTCATTTTTTAGTTATATATGGAAATACTAAATGATTTTGAACATAATTATGCTGATATGATAAACATACAGTATATAACAATATTGGTACAGAATATAATACAAACCGGATTCCAAAAAAGTTGGGACACTAAACAAATTGTGAATAAAAACTGAATGCAATGATGTGGAGATGGCAAATGTCAATATTTTATTCAGAATAGAACATAAATCACGGAACAAAAGTTTAAACTGAGAAAATGTATCATTTTAAGGGGAAAATGTGGTGAATCAAAATGTCATGGTGTCAACAAATCCCAAAAAAGTTGGGACAAGGCCATTTTCACCACTGTGTGGCATCTCCCCTTCTTCTTACAACACTCAACAGACGTCTGGGGACCGAGGAGACCAGTTTCTCAAGTTTAGAAATAGGAATCCTCTCCCATTCTTGTCTAATACAGGCCTCTAACTGTTCAATCGTCTTGGGCCTTCTTTGTCGCACCTTCCTCTTTATGATGCGCCAAATGTTCTCTATAGGGGAAAGATCTGGACTGCAGACTGGCCATTTCAGTACCCGGATCCTTCTCCTACGCAGCCATGATGTTGTGATTGATGCAGAATGTGGTCTGGCATTATCTTGTTGAAAAATGCAGGGTCTTCCCTGAAAGAGATGACGTCTGGATGGCAGCATATGTTGTTCTAGAACCTGAATATATTTTTCTGCATTGATGGTGCCTTTCCAGACATGCAAGCTGCCCATGCCACACGCACTCATGCAACCCCATACCATCAGAGATGCAGGCTTCTGAACTGAGCGTTGATAACAACTTGGGTTGTCCTTGTCCTCTTTGGTCCGGATGACATGGCGTCTCACATTTCCAACAAGAACTTCGAATCGTGACTCGTCTGACCACAGAACAGTCTTCCATTTTGCCACACTCCATTTTAACTGATCCCTGGCCCAATGAAAACGCCTGTGCTTGTGGATCTTGCTTAGAAATGGCTTCTTCTTTGCACTGTAGAGTTTCAGCTGGCAACGGCGGATGGCACGGTGGATTATGTTCACTGACGATGGTTTCTGGAAGTATTCCTGAGCCCATTCTGTGATTTCCTTTACAGTAGCATTCCTGTTTGTGGTGCAGTGTCGTTTAAGGGCCCGGAGATCACGGGCATCCAGTATGGTTTTACGCCCTTGACCCTTACGCACAGAGATTGTTCCAGATTCTCTGAATCTTCGGATGATATCATGCACAGTTGATGATGATAACTGCAAAGTCTTTGCAATTTTTCGCTGGGTAACACCTTTCTGATATTGCTCCACTATCTTTCTGCGCAACATTGTGGGAATTGGTGATCCTCTACCCATCTTGGCTTCTGAGAGACACTGCCACTCTGAGAAGCTCTTTTTATACCCAATCATGTTGCCAATTAACCTAATTACTGTTAATTGGTCTTCCAGCTCTTTGTTATGCTCAAATTTACTTTTTCCAGCCTGTTATTGCTACTTGTCCCAACTTTTTTGGGATTTGTTGACACCGTGAAATTTGGAATCAACATATTTTTCCTTTAAAATGATACATTTTCTCGGATTAAACTTTTGATCTGTCATCTATGTTTTATTCTGAATAAAATATTGACATTTGCCATCTCCACACCATTGCATTCAGTTTTTATTCACAATTTGTTTAGTGTCCCAACTTTTTTGGAATCCGGTTTGTATATTACTGTACATTTTCCTGAATACTTTCCATTTACGTAAGCCACTTTACTGCTCAGTTCATTCCCAGAATGCTTCGGATAAAACATACGGCTAAATCCATCAATTTTATATCAACATCTAAAACTAATCAAAATGTTTTTAATGTAACTGAATCAGAGATTTATTTTCTACTACTTTGGGAATGGCTCTAATCCCCTAAGGAGCCAAGGTCACATAAAAACAACATCACATCACCGTTAGAGGGCAGCAGGAGCTTAGTGAATTACCCCCCCAGCATGGCAGCACCATTCATATCAGCGAGAGCACTAAGAATGTTACATTTCAGACCCTCCAGGAACTTAATAGTCCATTAACATTCAGATGACTGAACGCTTTTGAAAGAGGCACTAAAGCAAAGGTTACTCTGTGTCATGTAGGCTAGGAAAGAAAACACTGGCATGGTGTCAACATTTTTGCAATGTCATACTGCAATGTCACATTTACATACTGTAGCTTCCCCATAACACTGAGTGTGTGACAGGGCAGCAAGTCTAAACCTTTTTTTTTTTCCCATCTAAACAATATCCAGTCACTTTGCATGAAATTTTCCATCTGCAAAATTGTAACACACCTTGCTGTTGTTGTGCATACTGTAGGTGTGTCTTCGCTGTCTTTAAATTAATCCACTGTTTACTTTTTCTATCTCTACTTTCTTTTTGTTTTATTTTTCAGACCTGCCCTTCCCAGATGCCTCAGGATTCCAGTGCAACAACAATGCTCCTCTTCAAGTTCCTCAAGACCGTGACAAGGCAGAAATCAACATAACAGCCCTCGCCAAAACCACACCAGGGTCCGAGTGCTGGGTGGAACCCAGACGGGTTTCCTTTGTTTTATTTTTTTATTTCTGTACTTCCAAGAAATGTACAGGATGTGCAGTGAAAAAAACGAGTTTCGAATTTTTTACTTCTTTGTAATGTAATGAACTAAGTATATAAATGTAATGAGCAACTAAGGATAGGCTGTAATAGCGCCTCCTATCTGAATGTAGTGGGGTTTTTTTTTTTTTGTTTTTTTTCTTTCTTTCTTTAAACGCTTTCTGCACTTTTTCTCAACTTTTTTCCACCTGATGGAGATCTGACAGATGAGGGTTTGGGTTTCAATTTCGTAAACAGCCTACCATTGTGCGTCGCTGTTCTAATAGACACTATGTGCCATCGTTTATACAATCTGCCTTATGATTCATGCGGTTTCAGTGTGTGGACTGTAAACTCTGACAAGTCTAAACACTGACACTACGCCCTGAAAGGAGACAAGGGCTTTCCCAGGGGCGGTATATTTACTTTTATTAGTCTCTGTAGGCTAAAGAGGCCTCTTATTACAGAGCAAATCTTTAGATTGTTTCCACATCTGCTATATTTTGGTGTGACATATATCCTTCTGCATGCAGGCTGTAAGCCCTAATACACTTTAAGACAATCCGAATAATTATTTTAAATCTGTAAGAATAAATAGAAAACCTGCATCATTTCACATTTCAGTCCGCAGCACAATTAGAACGCTTGTAACTTTCCACCAGACAGTGTGATAAGGTATCCATACCTTCCTGACTCCCAGATAAGGAAATTCTTTCAAGTTAGAAAATAATTTATTTTCTTTCAGAGTTGGAGGTGACAAATAAATTTCAACTACATCCCTTAGTCAAATATAGCAACAATCATTCTGCAGTTAGGTAGTTGCATAGTATCGTTGATACTAACAGTTAACAAGTGCTTAAATGCTACGAGGTTATTAAGTTGAACATAGTATCTCATGGCCAAGCATTAAACTATCTCGTCTATATGCATCATTAAGTTATAAACTATTTTTTTTCCACACGTTATTAAATTGTGGCCTCAACATAGTATCTATTTCTTTTTCCTACACCTTAGTAAGTCATGGCCACGGTGTATTTTCCCCCCCAATGTCACCAGAGGAGCTCCATAGAAATCAAAAATCATGTGTTAATTATCAAGGTTAATAAAAGTGGATTTTATTCTGTTTATCTAATGGTGGAGATTACTATCTCATTTCTAGCAGTCACCTTTAGGAATAACTAGCATTTTCACTTTGTGTGCATTTGAAACGTTTTGTGACTGTGGCTTGACTAAGACCTTCAGGTATCCAGGCTACAGGTAGCTCACAGTATATTTATTTAAATAGAGTTTATTCACATAGTACAGTTTTATATTATCATGGGATTGTCCCAAACCGTGTCATAGTGACTGGTTGCTTTACTTCCCAGTAAGCTCTCATGTGTGTGTTTCCATCTGGCACTCCCTTTTAGTTATACTGTCAAAGTTAGTCAAACCGGAGTCCCTGGTTGCACTCAGCACATAATATACAATCACCGTATACTGTACATTATGTGAGTGATCCAGCCCCCCTCGGCCCTCCAGACCATTCGGAGTCGTGCTGGTGCTCCGCTTCTGGTTGGAGATCTCGTTGCATGGAGGCTCTGTGTGGTCTGCTTGGGATGCGTGTGGTGACCGGGGACGGTTCCACTTGACTATGAAGACGGTCCTGGCCTCAGTTGATGCAGACAGCTGCTCTCTGATTCCCACAAACAGTTTTGGACTCCTTATTGAGCCCCAAATAACAAAACTGGACTCTTTATTATCTTAAACACTCTCTCTTATACTGGACATCTAGTCTCTTAACGCAGTATGACTGCAGATCAATCCCTGTTGTCAAATAAAATTTAATTTAATTGAATACACATTTCCATAATTTCCTTTTTCATTCTGTAAAGCTGCTTTATGACCATTGGTAAAAGTCCTATATAAATCAAATTTATGCATGATGGCATAGAGGTTCCTCTGCGACCACAGGATAAAGCGATGAGTGAGTGAGTGAGTGAGTGAGTGAATAGTTATAAAGCAGTGAGTGAGTAAATTGTTATAAAGCAGTTAATGAGTGAGTAAATAGTTGTGAAGCGGTGAGTGACTGAGTGAGTTTTTATAAAGTGTTGAGTGAGTGAATTAGTGAGTGAATAGTTATAAAGCGGTGCATGGGTGAGTGAGTGAGTTGTTATAAAGAGTTGAGTGACTGAGTGGTTATAAAGCGGTGAGTGAATGAGTGAGTGAATGCGTGAATGAGTGGTTATAAAGAGGTGAGTGAGTGGTTATAAACCGGTGAGTGAGTGAGTGAATGAGTGGTTATAAAGTGGTGAGTGAATGAGTGAGTGGTTATAAAGCGGTGAGTGAGTGAGTAGTTATAAAGTGGTGAGTGTGTGAGTGGTTATAAAGCGGTGAGTGACTGAATGGTTATAAAGAGGTGAGTGAGTGAGTGGTGAGTGAGTAAGTAAGTGAGTGAGTGGTTATAAAGCGGTGAGTGAGTGGTTATAAAGCAGTGAGTGAGTGAGTGAATGAGTGAGTGGTTATAAAGCGGTGAGTGAGTGGTTATAAAGCGGTGAGTGAGTGAGTGGTTATAAAGCGGTGAGTGAGTGAGTGGTTATAAAGTGGTGAGTGAGTGAGTGGTTATAAAGCGGTGAGTGAGTGAGTGAGTGAGTAGTTATAAAGCGGTGAGTGAGTGAGTGAGTGAGTGAGTAGTTATAAAGCGGTGAGTGAGTGAGTAGTTATAAAGCGGTGAGTGAGTGAGTGAGTGAGTAGTTATAAAGCGGTGAGTGAGTGAGTAGTTATAAAGCGGTGAGTGAGTGAGTGAGTAGTTATAAAGCGGTGAGTGAGTGAGTGGTTATAAAGCGGTGAGTGAGTGAGTAGTTATAAAGCGGTGAGTGAGTGAGTAGTTATAAAGCGGTGAGTGAGTGAGTGTTTATAAAGCGGTCAGTGAGTGAGTGGTTATAAACCGGTGAGTGAGTGAGTGGTTATAAAGCGGTGAGTGAGTGAGTGGTTATAAAGCGATGAGTGAGTGAGTGAGTGCTTATAAAGCGGTGAGTGAGTGAGTGGTTATAAAGCGATGAGTGAGTGGTTATAAAGCGGTGAGTGAGTGAGTGGTTATAAAGCGATGAGTGAGTGAGTGAGTGGTTATAAAGCGGTGAGTGAGTGAGTGGTTATAAAGCGATGAGTGAGTGGTTATAAAGCGGTCAGTGAGTGAGTGGTTATAAAGCGGTGAGTGAGTGGTTATAAAGCGGTGAGTGAGTGGTTATAAAGCGGTGAGTGAGTGAGTGAGTGGTTATAAAGCGGTGAGTGAGTGAGTGGTTATAAAGCGGTGAGTGAGTGAGTGATTATAAAGCGGTGAGTGAGTGAGTGGTTATAAAGCGGTGAGTGAGTGAGTGAGTGAGTGGTTATAAAGCGGTGAGTGAGTGAGTGATTATAAAGCGGTGAGTGAGTGGTTATAAAGCGGTGAGTGAGTGAGTGAGTGGTCATAAAGCGGTGAGTGAGTGGTTATAAAGCGGTGCGTGAGTGAGTGGTTATAAAGTGGTGAGTGAGTGAGTGGTTATAAAGCGGTGAGTGAGTGAGTGAGTGGTCATAAAGCGGTGAGTGAGTGAGTGGTTATAAAGCGGTGAGTGAGTGAGTGAGTGGTCATAAAGCGGTGAGTGAGTGAGTGGTTATAAAGCGGTGAGTGAGTGAGTGGTTATAAAGCGGTGAGTGAGTGAGTGGTTATAAAGCGGTGAGTGAGTGAGTGGTTATAAAGCGGTGAGTGAGTGAGTGAGTGAGTGGTCATAAAGCGGTGAGTGAGTGAGTGGTTATAAAGCGGTGAGTGAGTGAGTGAGTGGTCATAAAGCGGTGAGTGAGTGAGTGGTTATAAAGCGGTGAGTGAGTGAGTGGTTATAAAGCGGTGAGTGAGTGAGTGGTTATAAAGCGGTGAGTGAGTGAGTGGTTATAAAGCGGTGAGTGAGTGAGTGAGTGGTCATAAAGCTGTGAGTGAGTGAGTGGTTATAAACCGGTGAGTGAGTGAGTGGTTATAAAGCGGTGAGTGAGTGAGTGGTTATAAAGCGGTGAGGGAGTGAGTGGTTATAAAGCGGTGAGTGAGTGAGTGGTTATAAAGCGGTGAGTGAGTGGTTATAAAGCGATGAGTGAGTGAGTAGTTATAAAGCGGTCAATGAGTGAGTGGTTATAAAGCGGTCAGTGAGTGAGTGGTTATAAAGCGGTGAGTGAGTGAGTGAGTGGTTATAAAGCGGTGAGTGAGTGAGTGGTTATAAAGCGGTGAGTGAGTGAGTGATTATAAAGCGGTGAGTGAGTGAGTGGTTATAAAGCGGTGAGTGAGTGGTTATAAAGCGGTGAGTGAGTGAGTGAGTGGTTATAAAGCGGTGAGTGAGTGAGTGGTTATAAAGCGGTGAGTGAGTGAGTGATTATAAAGCGGTGAGTGAGTGAGTGGTTATAAAGCGGTGAGTGAGTGAGTGAGTGAGTGGTTATAAAGCGGTGAGTGAGTGAGTGATTATAAAGCGGTGAGTGAGTGAGTGGTTATAAAGAGGTGAGTGAGTGAGTGGTTATAAAGCGGTGAGTGAGTGAGTGGTTATAAAGCGGTGAGTGAGTGAATGAGTGGTCATAAAGCGGTGAGTGAGTGAGTGGTTATAAAGCGGTGAGTGAGTGAGTGAGTGAGTGGTTATAAAGCGGTGAGTGAGTGAGTGATTATAAAGCGGTGAGTGAGTGAGTGATTATAAAGCGGTGAGTGAGTGAGTGGTTATAAAGCGGTGAGTGAGTGAGTGATTATAAAGCGGTGAGTGAGTGAGTGGTTATAAAGCGGTGAGTGAGTGAGTGATTATAAAGCGGTGAGTGAGTGAGTGGTTATAAAGAGGTGAGTGAGTGAGTGATTATAAAGCGGTGAGTGAGTGAGTGGTTATAAAGCGGTGAGTGAGTGAATGAGTGGTTATAAAGCTGTGAGTGAGTGAGTGGTTATAAACCGGTGAGTGAGTGAGTGGTTATAAAGCGGTGAGTGAGTGGTTATAAAGCGGTGAGTGAGTGAGTGGTTATAAAGCGGTGAGTGAGTGAGTGGTTATAAAGCGGTGAGTGAGTGGTTATAAAGCGGTGAGTGAGTGAGTGAGTGGTTATAAAGCGGTGAGTGAGTGAGTGAGTGAGTAGTTATAAAGCGGTGAGTGAGTGAGTGAGTGAGTAGTTATAAAGCGGTGAGTGAGTGAGTAGTTATAAAGCGGTGAGTGAGTGAGTGAGTGAGTAGTTATAAAGCGGTGAGTGAGTGAGTAGTTATAAAGCGGTGAGTGAGTGAGTGAGTAGTTATAAAGCGGTGAGTGAGTGAGTGGTTATAAAGCGGTGAGTGAGTGAGTAGTTATAAAGCGGTGAGTGAGTGAGTAGTTATAAAGCGGTGAGTGAGTGAGTGTTTATAAAGCGGTCAGTGAGTGAGTGGTTATAAACCGGTGAGTGAGTGAGTGGTTATAAAGCGGTGAGTGAGTGAGTGGTTATAAAGCGATGAGTGAGTGAGTGAGTGCTTATAAAGCGGTGAGTGAGTGAGTGGTTATAAAGCAATGAGTGAGTGGTTATAAAGCGGTGAGTGAGTGAGTGGTTATAAAGCGATGAGTGAGTGAGTGAGTGGTTATAAAGCGGTGAGTGAGTGAGTGGTTATAAAGCGATGAGTGAGTGGTTATAAAGCGGTCAGTGAGTGAGTGGTTATAAAGCGGTGAGTGAGTGGTTATAAAGCGGTGAGTGAGTGGTTATAAAGCGGTGAGTGAGTGAGTGAGTGGTTATAAAGCGGTGAGTGAGTGAGTGGTTATAAAGCGGTGAGTGAGTGAGTGATTATAAAGCGGTGAGTGAGTGAGTGGTTATAAAGCGGTGAGTGAGTGAGTGAGTGAGTGGTTATAAAGCGGTGAGTGAGTGAGTGATTATAAAGCGGTGAGTGAGTGGTTATAAAGCGGTGAGTGAGTGAGTGAGTGGTCATAAAGCGGTGAGTGAGTGGTTATAAAGCGGTGCGTGAGTGAGTGGTTATAAAGTGGTGAGTGAGTGAGTGGTTATAAAGCGGTGAGTGAGTGAGTGAGTGGTCATAAAGCGGTGAGTGAGTGAGTGGTTATAAAGCGGTGAGTGAGTGAGTGAGTGGTCATAAAGCGGTGAGTGAGTGAGTGGTTATAAAGCGGTGAGTGAGTGAGTGGTTATAAAGCGGTGAGTGAGTGAGTGGTTATAAAGCGGTGAGTGAGTGAGTGGTTATAAAGCGGTGAGTGAGTGAGTGAGTGGTCATAAAGCGGTGAGTGAGTGAGTGGTTATAAAGCGGTGAGTGAGCGAGTGAGTGGTCATAAAGCGGTGAGTGAGTGAGTGGTTATAAAGTGGTGAGTGAGTGAGTGGTTATAAAGCGGTGAGTGAGTGAGTGAGTGGTCATAAAGCGGTGAGTGAGTGAGTGAGTGGTTATACAGCGGTGAGTGAGTGAGTGAGTGGTCATAAAGCGGTGAGTGAGTGATTGGTTATAAAGCGGTGAGTGAGTGAGTGGTTATAAAGCGGTGAGTGAGTGAGTGGTTATAAAGCGGTGAGTGAGTGAGTGGTTATAAAGCGGTGAGTGAGTGAGTGAGTGGTCATAAAGCTGTGAGTGAGTGAGTGGTTATAAACCGGTGAGTGAGTGAGTGGTTATAAAGCGGTGAGTGAGTGAGTGGTTATAAAGCGGTGAGGGAGTGAGTGGTTATAAAGCGGTGAGTGAGTGAGTGGTTATAAAGCGGTGAGTGAGTGGTTATAAAGCGGTGAGTGAGTGAGTGAGTGGTTATAAACCGGTGAGTGAGTGAGTGGTTATAAAGCGATGAGTGAGTGAGTAGTTATAAAGCGGTCAATGAGTGAGTGGTTATAAAGCGGTCAGTGAGTGAGTGGTTATAAAGCGGTGAGTGAGTGAGTGAGTGGTTATAAAGCGGTGAGTGAGTGAGTGGTTATAAAGCGGTGAGTGAGTGAGTGATTATAAAGCGGTGAGTGAGTGAGTGGTTATAAAGCGGTGAGTGAGTGAGTGAGTGGTCATAAAGCGGTGAGTGAGTGAATGAGTGGTTATAAAGCGGTGAGTGAGTGAGTGGTTATAAAGCGGTGAGTGAGTGAGTGATTATAAAGCGGTGAGTGAGTGAGTGGTTATAAAGCGGTGAGTGAGTGAGTGATTATAAAGCGGTGAGTGAGTGAGTGGTTATAAAGCGGTGAGTGAGTGGTTATAAAGCGGTGAGTGAGTGAGTGAGTGGTTATAAAGCGGTGAGTGAGTGAGTGGTTATAAAGCGGTGAGTGAGTGAGTGATTATAAAGCGGTGAGTGAGTGAGTGGTTATAAAGCGGTGAGTGAGTGAGTGGTTATAAAGCGGTGAGTGAGTGAATGAGTGGTCATAAAGCGGTGAGTGAGTGAGTGGTTATAAAGCGGTGAGTGAGTGAGTGAGTGAGTGGTTATAAAGCGGTGAGTGAGTGAGTGATTATAAAGCGGTGAGTGAGTGAGTGATTATAAAGAGGTGAGTGAGTGAGTGGTTATAAAGCGGTGAGTGAGTGAGTGATTATAAAGCGGTGAGTGAGTGAGTGGTTATAAAGCGGTGAGTGAGTGAGTGATTATAAAGCGGTGAGTGAGTGAGTGGTTATAAAGAGGTGAGTGAGTGAGTGATTATAAAGCGGTGAGTGAGTGAGTGGTTATAAAGCGGTGAGTGAGTGAATGAGTGGTTATAAAGCTGTGAGTGAGTGAGTGGTTATAAACCGGTGAGTGAGTGAGTGGTTATAAAGCGGTGAGTGAGTGGTTATAAAGCGGTGAGTGAGTGAGTGGTTATAAAGCGGTGAGTGAGTGAGTGGTTATAAAGCGGTGAGTGAGTGGTTATAAAGCGGTGAGTGAGTGAGTGAGTGGTTATAAACCGGTGAGTGAGTGAGTGGTTATAAAGCGATGAGTGAGTGAGTGGTTATAAAGCGGTCAATGAGTGAGTGGTTATAAAGCGGTCAGTGAGTGAGTGGTTATAAAGCGGTGAGTGAGTGAGTGAGTGGTTATAAAGCGGTGAGTGAGTGAGTGGTTATAAAGCGGTGAGTGAGTGAGTGATTATAAAGCGGTGAGTGAGTGAGTGGTTATAAAGCGGTGAGTGAGTGAGTGAGTGGTCATAAAGCGGTGAGTGAGTGAATGAGTGGTTATAAAGCGGTGAGTGAGTGAGTGGTTATAAAGCGGTGAGTGAGTGAGTGAGTGATTATAAAGCGGTGAGTGAGTGAGTGGTTATAAAGCGGTGAGTGAGTGAATGAGTGGTTATAAAGCTGTGAGTGAGTGAGTGGTTATAAACCGGTGAGTGAGTGAGTGGTTATAAAGCGGTGAGTGAGTGAGTGGTTATAAAGCGGTGAGTGAGTGAGTGGTTATAAAGCGGTGAGTGAGTGAGTGGTTATAAAGCGGTGAGTGAGTGGTTATAAAGCGGTGAGTGAGTGAGTGAGTGGTTATAAACCGGTGAGTGAGTGAGTGGTTATAAAGCGATGAGTGAGTGAGTGGTTATAAAGCGGTCAATGAGTGAGTGGTTATAAAGCGGTCAGTGAGTGAGTGGTTATAAAGCGGTGAGTGAGTGAGTGAGTGGTTATAAAGCGGTGAGTGAGTGAGTGGTTATAAAGCGGTGAGTGAGTGAGTGATTATAAAGCGGTGAGTGAGTGAGTGGTTATAAAGCGGTGAGTGAGTGAGTGGTCATAAAGCGGTGAGTGAGTGAATGAGTGGTTATAAAGCGGTGAGTGAGTGAGTGAGTGAGTGGTTATAAAGCGGTGAGTGAGTGAGTGATTATAAAGCGGTGAGTGAGTGAGTGGTTATAAAGCGGTGAGTGAGTGAGTGATTATAAAGCGGTGAGTGAGTGAGTGGTTATAAAGCGGTGAGTGAGTGAGTGGTTATAAAGCGGTGAGTGAGTGAATGAGTGGTTATAAAGCGGTGAGTGAGTGAATGAGTGGTTATAAAGCTGTGAGTGAGTGAGTGGTTATAAACTGGTGAGTGAGTGAGTGGTTATAAAGCGGTGAGTGAGTGAGTGGTTATAAAGCGGTGAGTGAGTGAGTGATTATAAAGCGGTGAGTGAGTGAGTGATTATAAACCGGTGAGTGAGTGATTATAAAGCGGTGAGTGAGTGAGTGGTTATAACGCGGTGAGTGAGTGAGTGATTATAAAGCGGTGAGTGAGTGAGTGGTTATAAAGCGGTGAGTGAGTGAGTGGTTATAAAGCGGTGAGTGAGTGAGTGGTTATAAAGCGGTGAGTGAGTGAGTGAGTGGTTATAAAGCGGTGAGTGAGTGAGTGGTTATAAAGCGATGAGTGAGTGAGTGAGTGGTTATAAAGCGATGAGTGAGTGAGTGGTTATAAAGCGGTGAGTGAGTGAGTGGTTATAAAGCGGTGAGTGAGTGAGTGGTTATAAAGCGATGAGTGAGTGAGTGAGTGGTTATAAAGCGATGAGAGAGTGAGTGGTTATAAAGCGGTGAGTGAGTGAGTGGTTATAAAGTGGTGAGTGAGTGGTTATAAAGCGGTGAGTGAGTGAGTGGTTATAAAGCGGTGAGTGAGTGAGTGAGTGGTTATAAAGCGATGAGTGAGTGAGTGAGTGGTTATAAAGTGGTGAGTGAGTGAGTGGTTATAAAGCGGTGAGTGAGTGAGTGATTATAAAGCGGTGAGTGAGTGAGTGGTTATAAAGCGGTGAGTGAGTGAGTGGTTATAAAGCGGTGAGTGAGTGAGTGATTATAAAGCGGTGAGTGAGTGAGTGAATGAGTGGTCATAAAGCGGTGAGTGAGTGAGTGGTTATAAAGCGGTGAGTGAGTGAGTGATTATAAAGCGGTCAGTGAGTGAGTGGTTATAAAGCGGTGAGTGAGTGAGTGGTTATAAAGCGGTGAGTGAGTGAGTGAGTGGTTATAAAGCGGTGAGTGAGTGAGTGAGTGGTTATAAAGCGGTGAGTGAGTGAGTGGTTATAAAGCGGTGAGTGAGTGAGTGGTTATAAAGCGGTGAGTGAGTGAGTGATTATAAAGCGGTGAGTGAGTGAGTGAGTGGTTATAAAGCGGTGAGTGAGTGAGTGGTTATAAAGCGGTGAGTGAGTGAGTGGTTATAAAGCGGTGAGTGAGTGAGTGGTTATAAAGCGGTGAGTGAGTGAGTGGTTATAAAGCGGTGAGTGAGTGAGTGATTATAAAGCGGTGAGTGAGTGAGTGAGTCGTTATAAAGCGGTGAGTGAGTGAGTGAGTGGTTATAAAGCGGTGAGTGAGTGAGTGGTTATAAAGCGGTGAGTGAGTGAGTGGTTATAAAGCGGTGAGTGAGTGAGTGGTTATAAAGCGGTGAGTGAGTGAGTGAGTGGTTATAAAGCGATGAGTGAGTGAGTGGTTATAAAGTGGTGAGTGAGTGAGTGGTTATAAAGCGGTGAGTGAGTGAGTGGTTATAAAGCGGTGAGTGAGTGAGTGGTTATAAAGCGGTGAGTGAGTGAGTGGTTATAAAGCGGTGAGTGAATGAGTGAGTGGTTATAAAGCGGTGAGTGAGTGAGTGGTTATAAAGCGGTGAGTGAGTGAGTGGTTATAAAGCGGTGAGTGAATGAGTGAGTGGTTATAAAGCGGTGAGTGAGTGAGTGGTTATAAAGCGGTGAGTGAGTGAGTGGTTATAAAGCGGTGAGTGAGTGAGTGGTTATAAAGCGGTGAGTGAGTGATTATAAAGCGGTGAGTGAGTGAGTGGTTATAAAGCGGTGAGTGAGTGAGTGATTATAAAGCGGTGAGTGAGTGAGTGGTTATAAAGCGGTGAGTGAGTGAGTGATTATAAAGCGGTGAGTGAGTGAGTGGTTATAAAGCGGTGAGTGAATGAGTGAGTGGTTATAAAGCGGTGAGTGAGTGAGTGGTTATAAAGCGGTGAGTGAGTGGTTATAAAGCGGTCAGTGAGTGGTTATAAAGCGGTGAGTGAGTGAGTGATTATAAAGCGGTGAGTGAATGAGTGAGTGGTTATAAAGCGGTGAGTGAGTGAGTGGTTATAAAGCGGTGAGTGAGTGAGTGAGTGGTTATAAAGCGGTGAGTGAGTGAGTGAGTGGTTATAAAGCGGTGAGTGAGTGAGTGAGTGAGTGAGTGGTCATAAAGCGGTGAGTGAGTGAGTGGTTATAAAGCGGTGAGTGAGTGAATAGTGATATTTAAATACTGCACCACCTTTGATGTGCTACGCAGGTGCACTATTTCCACTTGATTGGGGAAAACAGCTATTTTGTTCTGTTTAACCTGTGCTTCATGTCAGTTTCAACCTTCTTTACTGAGCTGCTGTTACAGCCTGCAGTTACAGTAACTCTCACTACTGTCCTCACTGATCATACATACATACTGTACATACACACAACAACAAACGTGACATAAGAAACGTAACAACAACAAACGTGACTCGTCTTCACTTAGGAACGAACTGGAAACTTAAACCGCACCCATTTCTTTTTTTAACAAACTGGTTCTAAGCATTAAGGGCGAGTGTCAAACGGCTTTGTGGTGCACTAGGTAGTGAGGAGACGTAAGGAACCACAGAGTCATTCTGGATGCGGCACCATGAACACAGAATTCGCTTTAATTAAACAAAAAAAAACAACTTGGATTTAACTCCAACTCGGATTTAAGCACGACTTACAGCGATACCGTTCAAGGATTATCCTTAACAGCAAACCCATACAGTTTACAACTATATATTTGTATACGGAACAGTTAAAGACTCAGTGGTGTTAAACGTTGACGAGTTGAAAAGCTCCACTTCCGGGTATAAGTATTTTTTTTTTTTTTTTATCTTATTGTGTGCGCGTGTGCGCGCGAGGACGGACGCGCACACACGCGCGCGCGCTCGCTGACGCAGCTGAACCGGAGTCGGGAGTTGCAGAGTCATGCTGATGTGGATCAGACTCGAGGCACGGCAATAAACAGCTGGAGATCAAACGCAGAGCTCTTGTGATATAACGCGATACATTTAAAAAACGGAGACTCAGTTGCGGAAGTCAGCGCGCCACACGGTGCGGGATTAAAAAGCGGTGACGGCCGCGCGCGCGACCTGAAGTTGAGAGAGTAGCTCGTGGTTGTAGTTGTAGTGTCTCTGTACATCATCATTCTGGATATGATTTCTGGATTATTCTGGTGGTGAGTGGTTTATTTAAAGGGATCTGGTTGTATATGTTGATATTTATTATTAGAAAGAGAGAATAAAAATAAGCTTGGGTTGCATCAAAGCTTCACAAACAGGTTTACAGTACAGTTTATGGCAAAAAAAAAAAAAAATATATATATATATATATATATATATATATATATATTCATTAATTCATTAAAAAAAAAAAAAAAAAATTTTATATATATATATATATATATATATATATATATATATATATATATATATATATAGCAAGTTTAAATACATGCAAAATACTGTTTGCATTGATGCATTTTGTGCAATGAAGCTGTCTCATTTTTAAAATGTAAGTAATCTCATTATTATCAATCTATCTGTGTTTATTTATTTATTCATGTTTGTTTGCTTTGCCATGCATTTGCAATGCTATTCTCACTGGTTTTGCTGACTAAGGTCTGGTTTAGACTTTAGTTTGAACAACTAATCCAACCTGACGTGTCCATAGAGTAGTAGTTTTATCTGTGTCTCCTAATCCCGAAATAATGCTTTATTCCCCTTACACTATGCATTTTTTATTTCTTTTTCTTGTGTTTTTTTCTTTACTGCAAAAACAATAAAGCTTTTCATTTAAAATAATAATAATTTTAAAAAATCTCATTTGGAGTTTCATTTTATTCCATACATCAAATCATATGCAATAGAAAAATCTATGTTAATTATTTATTCATTCATTTGTTAATTCATTTGTTTACTTATTGTTTTATGTTTGTTTGCTTTGCCATGCATTTGCAATGCTGTTCTCACTGGCTTTGACGGCTAAAGTCTGGTTTAGTTTTTAGTTTCAACCTGACATGGTCATATATACTGTAAAGCTATAGCATTATTTATTTCTCTCCTAATCCCAATATAGTGCTTTATTCCCCTTATACTATGCATTTTTTAAAATTGTTTTTCTTCCAGCAATATAACAAAAAGAATAACACTCTTCATAAAGAAAAATCCCCATCATTTGGATATTTATTTATGGCATGCAACAAGTCATATGCAATTAAAAAAAAACATAAACACATCTTATGGAGTGGGATTTGATATAGCTTATTTATTTATTTTATATTTCCTTCCTTCGCCGTACATTTGCAAAGCAATTCTCATTGTCTTTGCCGTGTAAGGGCTGGTTTAGACTTTAATCGCCGTCACTGTGTATACTGCTTTATTCCGTATACAGGGTTGCTCCGGGAGCTTGAAGCCTATTCCAGTAGACTTAAGAGACATAAGCCAGGGTACACTCTGGACAGGGTGCCGATCCATCGCAGGGCACACACACACGTACACACATTAATTCACATGATTTGGGAACACCAGTTAGCCTAATCTGCATGTTTTTGCACTGTGGCAGGAAACCGGAGCACCCGGAGACTTTAGTTTGAGCAACTAATCCTACCTGACGTGTCCATATAAAGCAGGAGCATTATTTATTTATTGCCTAATCAGAAAAGAGTGTTTTATTACCCTTACTTTTTTTTTATATATATAGTTTTTTTTTGTTTTTTATTGTCACCAAAAGAATAAGACTCATCGCTTAAAAAAAAAAAAGAAAGAAAAAATCATTTGGAGATTTATTTTATTCCATGCAACAAATTATATGCAATATAAAAATCTCATCCTATGGGGAAAAACTGATAGTAATAATTGCAATTTATACTATTATGTAAAAAAAAAAAAATACAACAGCATCATGGGTGTCCTTTTAGAACATGCATGTTAATAACCTGATTGTACATTGGAAGTAGCTAATTTGAATAAAATGTATTTATTATATACATTTTACTTTTATTACATTAGACACTAGTGCTTTGTTATTCGGTTGTTAGCAAGGCTCAGTCGTACGTTACTGTATGTATGATTTCATATAGCGACATTGATATTTGGGAACGCAGACAATAGAAACATTCGCTCCACAGTAACTCGACATCATGGCGTTATCGGGTTAGTTTAAAATCACGACTTCTTTATAACTTTGGAGTCAGAAATCATTCTTAATGATACACTTACTCATTATTACCAGAAGTGTTTTTATGATGTTCACTCATGTGTCAAGCTCATTAATGAACGAGCTTGACACATGCTGTTGGAAAGTTTCAGAAGTTTAAATAGGGTATAAACGTTTTCTTAAAGGAAAGAAAAAAATCATAATGTCTGTTTGGTTCGTGCAGAGACGTGCGAGTGATTTCTGAGTCAGCGATGATGCATTTCAGCATAGTTACTTGGTTACTCAGTTATTACTGGCATGAGAGAAGCTGAAAAGTTTTTTTTTTCATATATATATTATTCTGTCACACTCACTATATACACAAGTTATTAATCATCCAGGATTACAGGAAGGACAAATTGTCTGAATGTGGCTCAGAGCTTTAATAATTCTCAAATGTATAAAGACTTATTGTAACTGGAGATCATGTCTACTTATTGCTATAATCCCTACATAGTTACATAAAACAAACCTATCAGCCTTTAATTTTTGATACCTTCTTTTTTTTTCCCGACGTCCCTGATTTAAATAAATAAATAAATACAATTTATGTCCAAATGTTCGTCAACACCTGACACGTAGTTCTTCCCACCAAACTGGACGCTCACAATTGTATAGAAAGTCTTTGTATCCTGTAGCTTTACAGTTTCCTTTCAACTTGTTCTAGTATGATAATGCCCAAGTCCATGTTGCATGAAGGCATCGTTTGCCAAGGTTGGAGCCTGACCTCAACCCAGCGAATGCCTTTTGGGACGAATTGGATCGCCACTGGTCTTCTTGCCAAACATGGGTGTCCTAACCTCTCTGATGTTCGTTATACCTAATGAGCAGATCGTCACAGTCAAATCTAGTACAAAGCCTTCACAGGGTGGGATGAGATGGAATCTGGAACAGAACGTTCAGAAAAGAACATGTGGGTTTAGGTTTTAGGTGTCGACAAACTTTTGGATGTGTTTTTTTTTTTTTTGCATGAAATATTTGTTTACTGAAAAACATTGCTGGAATATAGACATTTCACCAAATAAAAAAAAAAAACGGTAAAATTTAAAAATCAGCTATTATAATAAAAATTGTGACAATAACTAGTACTATGTCAGTGTTTATACTTTATTTTCCGACATGTCTATGGTAACCTCTAGGTAGTTAATAATAATCCCACATGGTGCATGCTGTGCCATTCTCCACGTATCAACGTTGTTGTTTTTTCTTTTTTACTTTATAAGGTTCATGACACAGCGTTTCGCACGAAGCCGATGGCGGGTGCCCTCGTCCTATGATAAGCATGCTTCAAGGCAAATGTTGTGCATGGAATGTTGAGCAATAACGCAGAATGCAAAGTCTCTTCAGCCCTCACGTTCTGCAAATAGGTTATGTAACCCAGTCAAACAAACCAGTTTGGTGATAAACAAACAAAAAAAATGCTGCACAGAAGGAAAAATGTAAAAAAGGTTAGCGCAACTATGTCGGCACTGACACTAATTATGATATTCAGGTCGTTGCAATGTCCGTTTTTTTGTTTTGTTTTGTTTTTTGGGTGGGAGTGACTTTTTAGAAAGTTTGAGATTTGAAAAGGAAAAAGGAAGTGAAACATGATTCAGCAGATTACTTACAACTCTTTGCATGCACAGGTTGCAGGCCGTTTGAATTCTACTCAACCATGAAAGAAGATCTTTGTGCTGTTCAGCAGCTCTCTACCTCTTATGTAACTTGTCAAGACGGACACTGGTCAAGTTCTCGCTCATGTTTTTACTTTCTTTTTCAGCACACCTAACCGGAGACCACTGTCACATTTGAAGAAAAGGAAGATTTCGTTCGGGTTTCAGATGCCGGACATATAATCCTTTTGATGCCCTTTCGAGATTCTTTTTCAAAGTATCTGTGTGATATTACTGCAATATTTACTCCGGACCTTTAAACAATGCCTGTTTGGTGTGACAGAGACCCTTGTGACCATGGATTCAGAATCAGGCAGAATGAAAGTGGCTTCCTATTTCCCAGTGACTTTCAGTTGTGTTTGTATTATTTCATGACTCGTGGTTGGATCTAGACTCGTTTGCCTGCACTGTATCCCAAGAAATCGAATTGTAGCCTTGGAGAATGTTATGCCCAAAGAAAAAGAGGCCCGTCAAAGATGAGGATTTTTCCGCCATCGTGGTGCCTTCCATAAAAGGCCATGGCTATCTGGACTACACCATCGAGAGTCACCCTTCCAAAGCCTTTCAGCTCATGGACGAGCTGCGTCAACACGGCCTGCTCTGTGACCTGGTACTTCGAGTGACGTACAAAGATGCCATCGTGGATTTCAAGGTGAGAGTTTTCAAGGGTGAATCCCCAAGAAAGGTGAGCGTCAACATGAAAAGATATCGGCCTGAGTCAACAACTTTTTAAACAGTTCTCCAAAAGATCAGAACTTGTTCTGCAATGTTTGATCTGTAGTATGCAACAAAGTTTACTTAAAGTTATCATTCATTCTAAGTTTTATTACAAACAACCAAAAAAGAGGAACACTTAGGTGTAGTGAGAGGTAAATCTCATCATCAGTTGGTCTCCATGTTTAATTTGGCCACTTCGATCTTGTTATGCCCATCAAGGACATGTGTCTATATTATTCAGGTTCACAAACTGGTACTGGCAGCCTGCAGCCCGTATTTCAAAGCCATGTTCACCAGCAACTTCAAGGAGTGCCTGGCCTCAGAGGTGACTCTCAAGGATGTTTGCCCTCAGGTGATCAGTAAGCTGGTGGACTACGCGTACACCTCCCGCATCACAGTCGGGGAAAAGTGCGTACTGCATGTCCTGCTGGCTGCCATGCGCTTTCAAATGGAGGATGTGGCGAAAGCATGCTGTGACTTCCTGATCAAGAACCTCGAGCCCCCGAACGTCATTGGGATCACCCGGTTTGCGGAGGAGATCGGCTGCGTCGAGCTGCATCAGCGGTGTCGGGAGTATATCAACAGTCACTTCAGTGAGGTAGCTTACATCAGTTGCAAGCATAGTTTTATAGTTCTGAGGTATTTACCGTAAGATGAGAGACTATCTATGCTCTTTGTTACAGGTCATCAAAGAAGAGGAGTTCTTTAGCTTGACGCACTGCCAACTGCTGGAGCTCATCAGTCAGGACAGTCTGAAGGTTCTATGTGAGACCGAGGTCTACAAAGCCTGCACTGACTGGGTACGCTGGGACGCCGAGGCTCGCTCACAGTACTTCCATGCTCTGCTCAACGCTGTCCATATCTACGCCTTGCCGGCCAAGTTCCTCAAGAGGCAGCTGCAGTCATGCCCTATTTTAAGCAAGGCCAACTCCTGCAAAGACTTCCTCTCCAAGATCTTCCACGACATGACCCTTCGCAAGTACCTGCCCCCTACTCCGTACCGAGGAACCAAGTTGATCTATGTGGCTGGGGGTTACAAACAGCAATCGGTGGCCTCCATGGAGGCTTATGACCCACGAAACAACACTTGGATGCAGCTGGCGCCAATGGAGGAACCCTGCAGTGGCTTGGGAGCGTCCGTACTATTTGGGCTCTTCTACACCGTAGGGGGTCGAAACCTTTCAATGCAGGGCAATGCAGATTCCGCCACACTGTCCTGCTACAACCCCATGACCAATCAGTGGACCCAGCTAGCTTCGCTTAACACAGCCAGGAACAGAGTGGGTACGGGGGAACTCGACGGGAGCATCTATGCGGTTGGAGGATCCCAAGGCTCTACACATCACAACACAGTAGAGAGGTGAGTGTACGGAAAGCTTGTAGTATCACGGTTACAATTGGTAACGAATTCCTAAAGCATTTCAGCTCGTTTCAGGTTATGACAATGGAAGATTAACTGAGTCAACAGTGAGCATCCTCAGTATTCACCTTATAGGATTAACAAGAAGCAAGTTTGCCATGGGTGAACACGTTTTGACAAAAGCCAAGGAATTCAGAATGTTACTGCACGTGGTCTAAAACAGGCGAAGTCTGTTCTGATTCAGAGAAGTCACTTAAGAGGAACAAACACATACCACAACTAATAGCATGCTTTAGAATAGCACTGCCAGTTCTAATACCATTCATATTAGTCACTCTTAGCGACCTTCTCTCATTGCTCTGGTCATTCTTCTGTTTTTATTGGTGATGCAGGAAGGATAAAGTGCTAGTCTGTGTAAAAAAAAAATTTTTTATATATATATACACAGTACAGGCCAAAAGTTTGGACACACCTTCTCATCTATCTGTCAATGTGTTTTCTTTATTTTCATGACCATTTCCATTACTAGATTCTCACTGAAGGCATCAAAACTATGAATGAACACATGTGGAGTTATGTACTTAACAAAAAAAGGTCGCCACAGTCACCGGACCTGACCCCAATCGAGATGGTTTGGGGTGAGCTGGACCGCAGAGTGAAGACAAAGGGGCCAACAAGTGCTAAACACCTCTGGGAACTCCTTCAAGACTGTTGGAAACCATTTCAGGTGACGACCTCTTGAAGCTCATCGAGAGAATGCCAAGAGTGTGCAAAGCAGTAATCAGATCAAGGGGGGCTATTTTGAAGAAACTAGAATATAAAACATGTTTTCAGTTATTTCACCTTTTTTTGTTAAGTACACATGTGTTCATTCATAGTTTTGATGCCTTTAGTGAGAATCTACCAATGTAAATGTTCATAAAGATAAAGAAAACACATTGAATGAGTGAAGGTTTGTCCAAACTTTTGGCCTGTACTGTATATATTAGCACCTTATTGATGCCCTGCGATGGATGTCCATGTCCATGTGCCCTAAGTCTCCTGGCATAGGCTCCAGGCCCCCCGCGACCCTGAATACCAGATAAAGCGGTATAGAAGATGAGTGAGTGAGTAAGCATCTTATTGGTGTTTTCTTACCTGGCGATCTGTTGGCCAAATCTGAATAAGAGCAGAATTTGTTTTTGTTTCTTTTATTCTTTATTTAGAGAAATATGGTAATGGAAATCCGTTACCAAGTGTGCAGAGAACTCACAAAAATCACCCAAGCTTTGAGAACATGAAGCTTCCAGCTAAGTAATTATAAAAAAATAAGTTTTTGAACATTTCATCCAGAATTTTTTTTCTTTCTTTACTTTTTTCTTTTTATTCACCTGCCCTTTGGCCCAGTTGTGCGTCAAAGCCCATTTCATCAGCTTGCATCTAGACAAATAATCCACAGCAAATTCGCTCCAGTCCTTGCATTCGATTCACTTTCTAACAACAATCCAACTAGGCTTGAGTTCACTTGGACCTGAACCAAGACTTGAATGAACCAAAACTCACACATACACACAACCTGCTTACGGGGTGAGACCAAAAGCCTACTTGTAAACTTTTGTATTTACTGATCTGAAATACAGCAACGTGTCTTCTGTCTCAGTATCCTCAGTTTGTATGTATAGATTAAAGACATTTTAGTTTTGCCGCGTCATTGGCGCCAGATCAATCCAAAACCTTTCAAGAAAGAAGTGACAGGCAACATGTACTTCCTCAAAGAGTTTGTTTGACTTGGACCATTTTTTTCCCCTGTGGATCACATAACATAGCCGCGAGCGATAGTGATCCTGGGGTTGGATATCAAGTTGTGTGAGAAATTTTTCAGATCAGGAGACACTTTTACGATACCAGGATATTGGTTGAATGCATCCTGTTATGTAGGAAGCATTTTCTTTTTTCGGAAATATATACAAATAGACAAAGCTCTATGGTTATGGAAGTAAAAAGTGGCCTCGCAACCATAGGAGCGAGACCATAGAGAAGATACCTGGTCCTGCCCTCTGAGTTGATGTTAGTGCTCTCCTCCAAGAGTGTTCAGATGTTAAGTGTGCAGTTAATGGTTTTTTAAGCAATAGACATAAAAATAAACAACTGATGACCTGGTTTCCTCGGTTTGATATTAAGAGTTTTCCGGTTTCTACCCACCTCCCAAGGTCCACCAAGCACAATAAAATTCTGAACTGCATGTCGTTTTCCCACAGGTATGATCCAGAGACAAACAGGTGGGCGTTTGTGGCGCCGATGTCCGTGGCACGACTGGGAGCCGGTGTGGCAGCATGTGGTGGAGCTCTGTATGTGGTGGGGGGCTTCGACGGGCAAAATCGTTGGAAAACTGTAGAGCGCTACCAACCAGACACCAACACCTGGCACCATGTAGCGTCCATGAACACTGCACGAAGCGGCTTAGGTAAACCTGCAAACCTCAACCAATCAGCTGACTTTTCTTTAAAGCTCACCAAGTTGATGGAAGGTTGTCCCTTTGTTTATTCATGCGGTCATGTTGGAGCTGCAGCAGCCCAGATACTAAAACTGTAAAATTGGTGAGGTTGAAGATTGGAAAGGTGAACTTTTTCCAGTTCTTGACTCTCCACCTTTGCTTAACTGGTGCCGGTTGTAGCCTCTGAATCCTGGAACCCAGTGCTCTTGTAGTCCATCTACTTTAAGATTCACATTATTGTGCGTCCTGAGATGCTTTTCTGCTCACCGTGGTTGTAAAGAGTGATTGGTTGCGCTGGTGCACCAGTCTGGCCATCCTCCTCTGACCATTCCCATTAATAGGACATTTCCAAATGAACAACTGATGCTTATTGAATTTGTTTGCATGGAAATCCCAAGAGATCAGCCTCAGACCAACAATCGCCTCACACCTGGTTCAGATGTTTGATGTGAACTCTTGAATGTATGGGCCAGGTGTAGCTCAGTGGTTAAGGCATTGGACTACGGTTCGGAAGATCCCAGGTTCAAACTCCACAACCACCACAAGTTGCCACTGTTGGGCCCTTGAGCAAGGCCCTTAACCCTCAACTGCTCAGATGTATAATGAGATAAAAATGTAAGTCGCTCTGGATAAGAGCGTCTGCCAAATGCCTAAATGTATGCAATGCTCTGCTGCCATGTGATTGCTTTATTGATTTATTTTCTTAAATTGTACACCATACAGGTGTGGTGTCTATAGATTCCTACCTCTACGCAGTGGGTGGTTATGACGGCCAAAGGCAGCTCAACACTATGGAGAGATATAACGTAGGCAGAGACGTTTGGGAGCCCGTGGCATCCATGGTCCACAGCCGAAGCGCCCACGGAGTCACGGTCTACCACGACAAACTCTTCGTGTTTGGTGAGCATCGATACACTACCGCTAAAAAGTTTAGGATCACTTGCAGATTTCTTGAAATGAAATAACACATATGGAATTAGATAATTATGTAACAGCAGTTGTTATTTTAAGACACAAAGGTCAGCCTTTCTGGAATAGCATTAGTCAAGTGCATTTGCAAAACCCATCAAGCACCATGTGGTCAACCTGGTTCTCATGAAGACCAAAACCTACCTCTGTTTCAGAGAAGTTTAGATTCACCAGCCTCAGAAATCACCAGTTAACAACCAGTACCTCAGATTAGAGCCGTTATGAAGAATCTTACAGGTAATAAGTAGCAGATATACATCTCAATATCAACTGTTTAAAGGAGATTATTGTATATTTTGGATAAACGCCTTCAGCGTTGTTTTACATCAGGAACGACCGTGGAGTTAGAAAGTGACCCCAAACTTTTTTGAGTGTATTATAAACATCATCGTCTTCTGATACGTCCTTATCTATCCACCTTTTAGAAAAAGTCTACGCGCGATAACGGAGACTGACAGAGTGACATTCTGTTTCAGCGTTGGGTTATTTACTGAGAAAATGGAGGCTTTGTGTCTCGATTGTATTTGCTCGTCGAAGCGGCAGGGCTCTCATTACAGGGCCATTTCCGTATTAGTGGGAACACAATGCGGAGTCATTCACAAGTTAATCAGCACTTACACGCAATAAACCAGCACTTTGCATGGTTTTTTTTCTCTTCTTCCCCTCACTCTCGAACGCCTATACCTAGCATCTGAACCGTTTTAGACAGACGTAGAATCAGATTTGGTTTTCCGCCAAGTCAAGCAGATATTAACAGGAAAAGTGCCAGTCAGCATCCGCGGTCCTCGTCCTCATCCAAGAGCTGTTTTCACTTTTTTTTTCCTCTACAGCGCTGGAGATTTCCTTGAACTGCTCACACGTTGCCTTAATTGATGCCACCTCTTTACCTGATAATGACTTAATTACTGCGGCCCAACCTTACTTGGGAAATCTATGAGTAAGAAGGAAAATAATTAACCGGAATGCGATGTGGCACGATGCAACTTCGGCATTATTTTTTCCAATCTCAACACATGGACTGTTTTATCTGTAAATGAACACATAGTGCTATGTCTATCTAACAGGTTCCTGCTATCACTTAGGTTATAGCAGCTATAAATGCTTTTTCTTTCACCAACCTTTGCCTTTTTTTTTTCCAGGAAGTATAAAGTCATAATGTCACACTAAGAAAGTTGTAGCAAAGACACCAGATACATCTTTTCAAAAACTTCAAAAGTTTTCTGACCAATCAGAATTAAAAAATGTACCAACCCCGTGACCGTAATAAACACTGAATAAATAATAATGCTTTCTTTGGTAACTAAGCGCTTTCTTAATGAGCAATGCTGATAAAGTTCTCTGTCGTTCCCATCAAGGTGGTTTCAACCAGGCTGGTTTCCTGTCCAGCGTGGAGAGTTACTGCACAGGAAGCAACCAGTGGACGTTCGTGACGGACATGCCGGTGGGTCGAAGCGGGATGGCAGTGGGTGTAACCATGGAGCCGTGCCCAGGTTGCCTCGCCGAGGAAGACGATGACGAAATGTGACGCAGACTTTGAACTTTGTAACCTCGTCAGAGATAATTCCCAGGTCTCTAGAAGTCGAGGAGGTTCGACACTGGAGTTTTCAGCCAGGACGAAGTTGAACCTGTTGATCTGTGGCAGTATTTCTTGAGACGTTGTAAATTTGTGCGTGTTATTTAGAAAGCAATGACCGGACTACCGACATTTCCTGATGAGATCGGATTACGCTGTGAATAATTTCTAAATAAAAGTTTCGATCTGTAGATCTGCTCGCACTGACTGTATTTTTATGTCTCAGTCACATGATGTCTGATTTGAGGTGTAGCTTTAAAGCACGGCCACTAGGTGGAGTGATTTGTCTTCCACAGACAGAAAGTGGACTCATGCTTTATCTTATGGGATGTGTCCAGTTCTTCAGGGTGTTTTGTTTTTTCGTTTTGTCTCATTGTTAAGAATTAATAATCATAATTTTATTTATTGATGCATTCTCGTATCTAAGGGTGCCGTATAGCAGGATGTATAAGTAAAAACAGGCATGCTCAGCGGGCAAGTGAACGTTAAGAGACGAAAAAGAGACGAACGAACAAGCAGGCCTGCTGAAGAACACGATTAAGCTGCGTAAAATGGAGGAGGGTGTTGTGTTGCATGACATGAGGAGATATAAGTGTAAGTCAGATATGTGGAGAGATGAACACTGACCACTGCAGGCATGTGCAAAGTCTTTATTTGGTTCATATTTTTAATCTTACTTTTAAAAAATGTATTATAAATTCTTAAATATCTCTGAAAGATATAATATAGTTTATTTATAGATTATTAATTGTTTATTAGGCAGCACGTTGGCGTAGTGATTAGCGCTGTTGCACCTCCAAGGTCCGGGTTCGATTCCCGTCTGTGCATGGATAAGTGTTTGCATGTTCTCCCTGTGCTTGGTGGGTTTCCTCCAGGTACTCCGGTTTCCTCCCACAGTCCAAAGCCGTGCTGATTAGACTAATTGGCTTTGATTGTTAACTGTTGGTCTCACCACTGCTGTAGAAATGGGAATAAATACAATGGCCACAATTGGCCTCCACGGTTCCTAGTTGGACTATAGCGGTTCCTAGATAGATGGCTGGAATTTATATATATTTGCGGTGAGATTTAAAAGAGCTCTGTCCTTTTTTTTTTTTTTTTTTAACATACCATTAACAACTACAACAAAATAAATCTCAGTAGCGTCAGAGAGGCACGGTTAGAAACACGCTTGTATTGCATTGCGGTAATTATTTCACACTCACAAATACATTTATGGTGAGACGTTTGCGTACACTCATCATGGGCTTTGAATTATTTCTTTGAACTGCCTCTTTTTCTGAGGAATAATGATTATACAACACACATCTTTCACAGAAAAAAAAACATCTGAAATTTTGGAGCATAAGGTTAGATTTCTTTTTGCTTTCATGAAATCAACCCAACGTCAAAATTATCCATACAGAACCACAAATATCCTCACACACTCATTTTTAAATGGCACTCTTTTGATTGGCTGAAGCACGATCCAGTGGAAATGTCTAAGTGCAGATCTGAGAGAGAGGAATGCAGATTTACATATTGGGGGGGATTTCTAAACAACGGTAATTCCAAGATTGGAAGTTTGTATGTAAGTACGGGTTATTCCGAGGTGGAGCCGCTTTGCCACAAACCTCTGGAAAAATTCCCAAACTGTCACCATCGGCTGAGAGGAAATCCGGTTTGGATGCTCAGGAACAACCCAAGAACCACCAAGTCACAAGTGTGCCATGAACTGGAAGCTGCTGGAATATCAGTATCACTGTCTACATTTACATTTAGGCATTTGGCAGACGCTCTTATCCAGAGCGACTTACATTTTCATCTCATTACACATCTGAGCAGTTGAGGGTTAAGGGCCTTGCTCAAGGGCCCAACAGTGGCAACTTTGTGGTTGTGGGGTTTGAACCTGGGATCTTCCGAACCGTAGTCCAATGCCTTAACCAAAGAGCTACCCCTGGCCCCCCTACATCCGGGCAAGTTTTATATCCACCCCCCTCCCAAGAAAAAAATCTATGCAGCTCCTCTTCCAAAATCCACCTTGAATAAAGTTCCTTCTGCAGGAACACTTTGACATTTTGGCATTCCACTGCACGAACATGTTAAGCATGGTGGTGGTAGCATCATGTTTCAGACTCTTCTGCTGCCAGGAGAACTGGGTTGAAATTATGAAGATAACCTCAAATAACAACAAATCATCTGTGAGAGGTTTCCACATCAAAGCTCTTTCGGGAATGGATAAAAAAAAGTTATCATATATATATATATATATGTAATATAGGTCATAGTGTTATATGCATCTTTATGACCAGGTACATGTACAAATAAGACTCCATCACCCAAAGCCATGAAAAACAACCTAGTTTGGTTTTCTGCAGCTCTCGAATCACACTAATCTTTGTACTGTTCACGCAATACTGCCTTATCAAACATTAGGCTGGTTTGGTGTTTCCATGTGCTGTTGCCAACATGCCCTTATTTCCTCAATGTTAATTGGATCTCGGTTTCTCACGTGACGTCATGGCATTAGTCACCCAGCACACGTCAATAAGTTGTCTGGCTCCAGCGGTTCTTGGCTTGATGCCCTTTCACAAATATTACACAAGTGTCTTTTTTTTTTCTTGTTATTGTTGTGTTTTTTTTTTTTTTTTTCGTTCTGATAATCAGCGTCACTATAGTGGGTGGAATTACAAACTGGATAAAATTTGAGAACGTTTGGATAAAATACCACTTCTGGTCTCTCTGTGTGCCAGCGTTTACAGATTTACAGTGGAGGCTGATTTGTCTTTCCACCCAGTGCTAAATGTTTCAGGGCATGGATTCTCTCCATCCGACATGGTCCCGTGCCTGTGGTAGTGCCTAGTAAAATAGCTGTTTAAGATTATAATGTAGTAAGACCTTCTTAGATTTATAGGGAAGGTTCGGCTTGGAAACATCTTTTAAAGGGAAACTCCATCTGTCGTAGGGGTATGAGGATTTCTCCAGAGGAACAACGGTGAGGGAACCTTTAATGATGGAACCGTCCATTAAGTGCACAATACTTGAAGAATGTATACATTGCGAATGGTGTCTTGGCGGAATTAAAGGAAGAAACAACAGCCTCTCTTGAAATACACACACACACACACACACTTATACTCGGAGACGGATGGCTTGTGTGCGTGAAAGCCCTAAAGGCTCCGTGTGCTTGACGTATCTGATTGGTAGGGAAGGGTGGGGCTGCTCATCGTTGAGCTTTTCGTGATGACTCACAGAGCAAAACATATGACGCACCAGTCCTTTCTCACTGTTTATCTCTCTTTTTTTTCCTCTTCACATGTCCACATCTCGATGTTCATGGTGTGTCATGTCATCAACCTAAGTTTAAGCAAAGCTGATCGAATCCTCCAGCTCTGGAAACGTCTGAGCAGAATCAGATGATCGGTTTTACATTTTTAACGTATAATATTGCCACTTCAAAATAGTCATTGTCAGCTCTTGAGATAAACACTGCCCTTTTTTTTTCAAAAAGAAAAAGACAGCTGTCTTTCAAGGTCCTTCTCTGAGCCAGTAATTCTCTTCACTGCTGGAGAATTTCATGAATGTTTCAAGAACCGCTGCACTTACCGCGGACGATGGAGCTAACGTTTTCATTAACGTTGGGATTAACGTGCATATTTAAATGAACACTTATTAAAATGTTACTGAGCAAGACCAGATGCTGTGGTTTTTCCACACAAAAAAAACAACACGCTAATAATAATAATAATAAAAATAATATACTGTGATTTAAATCGAGTCAATTATAATCTTATAAAAATTTCATATTGGAACAAGCCTACAGGCATCAACAACATGCAAGCACCTTGTTTAAAAGAAGAAAAAAGAGAGCGAGAGAGAAGAGAACAGAGGAATAAAAGCCTCCATTGACTGATGAGCCATTCTAGATGTCTCATACCGGAAATGACACACTCCACCGTGACCAAGATAGGAACAGCTCGTGTTATTGGTTGCAGTTTATCAGCAAGCTCTCCAAACACAAGCTGCATTTCGAATGCAAAAATGCTTGGCCGAGTAATCTTTTACAGAGAAAGCTTTCAAACAGTTAACATTTCTTCGTTTCCTAAAGCTTTTCTACCTGAATCTTCTTTACAGGTGAAATAACTTAAATTTTTCTTTTAAATAACTCAACTTCGGCTCTACCAATAATTATTCACGTATTTCCAAATTACTGTTATTCCTCCCAAGAATGTAGATAAAGAGAGACATTAGTAGTGAGATGTTAGGGAATAGCAATCAATGATTGTTTGACAGGAACGATGGACTGGTCAATGGAAAATAAAGTTGATTAGTAACTGGTTGTTAGGGAAAACAGTGAGTAGTGATTGGTTGGTAGGAACAGCAGTGATTAATTACTGGTCATTAGGAACAATGGTGATCCGTGATTACTCGTTAGATTAGGATGGTGATCAGTAATTGGTCCATGGAAACAGTGGTGATCAGTGATTTGTTGTTCAATTACAATGGTGATCAATGATTGGTCCATGGAACCAACGGGGGTCAACAACTGGTGATTGTTTGTTGGCAAAAATAGTTGAGTGATGGTTAGGTCGATAATGGATGATCAATGCTTGGTCATTAGTAAAAATTGTGATCAGTGATTATTCATTGGCAGGGTTGATAGGAAGAATTGGTGATCAGTGATTGGTCAATGTTAAACAAAGTTGATTAGCAACAGGAAAACACTGAGCAGTTCTTGGTTCACTGGAACAATAGTGATCAATGTTTGCTGTTTAAAAATATAATCAGTGATTGGTTGGTAGGAACATCAGTGATTGGTGATTAGTCATGAGGAACTATGGTGATTGGTCATTAGATTACAATGATGATCAGTGATTGGTGGTGAAACAAAAAATAAAAAGATGACTGTTCTTGGCAAAAATAATAGATTGATTGGCAGATTGATAGTGGATGATCAATGATTGGTTATTAGTAAAAAATAATGACCAGTGATTTTTCTTTTTTTTTTTTAATCAGTAATTATTCATCTGCAAAAATGGAAACAGTATCAGTGGTTGTTTAATAGGAACAATGGTGATCAGTGATTGGCCAATGGAAAACTTTGAAAAGTTAATTAGTGGTCATTGATTGGTCATCAGGTTACAATGTTGGTCAGTGATTGGTCCATGTAAACAATCGTTATCAACGAATGGTGGTAAAAAAAAATGGTGATCAGTGATTATTCATTGGCATAAAATAGTGGAGTGATTGGAAAATGGGTAATTGACAATCAATGTTTGGTCCAAACTTCAAAAGGTTATCTCATACAACCAGCAGCTGTGATGTAAGCTTCAAGTGCAGGGCAGTCAGAAAGACGTTTTATTTTTCTGAAGGGAGGCTTTGAAAATCTCATAATGTGCATATAATACATGGTTATAGCTGTTTATAAGATCGTTGATTGTGCCATGTTTTTTGGTTCAGCATAAATGAACCTATCTGTAACACAACAAGATGGATGAAATGCTTGTTAAAATGGAAGCGTGTTTGTTGCATGTGTGTTGAGGAAACATTTCAGAAATGTGGGGCCTCATAGATTCATCAGCCCCGGGCCAGGCATTAGTTTAATGCTGCCATGTCTACCACAGAAGTTCTCAATCCCAGTTCTGGAGACTCTAATCAGTTGCACATTTTTGTTTTTCCCTGATCTAACACAAATGACTGAGGTCATGAAGGATTTCTTAAGTACCTGATGAGTTCAGTCTTGTGAGATGAAGAGCTAAAACAGGTTCTATAGTCTTGTGTGTCCAATCACAATCTTGCATTGGTATGAGAATTCATCGTGTTCACAGTGAGAAATATGAACCCAGTAAAAATAAATACTGAGGTTATAGAATATATTTGTCAAATAAATAAAGGTGGATTGGGTTTTAAAGAACATTCTGGAAGAAGTGCACGCTCCAGTTCCTCGATGACGCATCAAGATGTTTTTTTTCCTTCTCACTGTCGTTGATTAATGACCGGTAACAGCACTCACTTGTCATGTTTTACTCTATAATATCTTTTTTGTAGTTAGATGGTAAGGGTCACTATTTTTAATCAAGCTTGTAGTTTAAATTGCTTTAATTCTGTAGAAGCAGCTGTGATACACAGACTAGGAAAACAACAATTTTCAACAAACATGCCGAGGGTGTACATGGCCACGGGGCTTCATTTTGGCCTTCGGTTTCAGCACACCTTACTAACTGTAGTTTAACTGACACCTGGAGAAGTTCAGGCACTGCATTTTAAGCACTTCTCGCATGAAACACCTACAAACAGCTTGTTGGTTTAAAACTTCACAGTCGAGGAATCCTCAAGAGGCTTAATTGTTGTTCCAACAGCCTGTATAACTCTTTATATTCATTACACAACTTGTGCAGGTCAACAGCCATCGGGCTCTCTTATGTCGAAGCAAATTTCATAATTAGCTTCTTCCTGCTGTCTATCGCGTTCTGTGGGGAAGTTTGTGAAGCAAACAGCATCCATTACGAGATTTCTGGATTTCTTCTTCTTTCTAGGAATGATGCAGGCTGGGCGGGGCTGTATTTGGTGTAAGGATACATATTCGCCGTTAAACCGTGCATTTGCGTAGTCAACCGGCAACGTGGTTCGACGATATACTAAGCGTGTTACTGGACAGTTTTGCATAATCTAAACAAACACTCGACACTCAAGGAGTTGAACTTCCATGTCAGCATAGAGATTTAGCATCCATGTTTACATGGCACTCACTCACTCATCATCTGTATCGCCTTATCCTGTATACAGGGTCGCAGGAGGCCTAGAGCCTATTCCAGGACATTTAGGCCTTGTTCACATGGGCGTTAAAATCGAGCGTTTTTCTGCTGTTCGTAGCGGTCCGGTGAGTGCGGATGAAGCGCAGAGGGTTTTCTACACATAGGAGTCAATGACGGTGTTCACACGGGCTTTGGTGACGTGCGTTTGTCCGGCTGCGCGTTTATATGGTGTTAAAAAAAACGTTGCATGCAGCTTTTTCTTGCCGTTCAAATCCCAACGAACGCAAGGAAAACACGTCTAGTTTGTTTTCTCCGCGTCCATTTTATGGCTCGGAGGACCGGATATATCCCATGATCCTACATGCTATACAGAGGGAAATGCGGAAAAAAGGCAAAAATAAAATGCTTAAAAAATAAAACTTATGCGGAAATGTTCGCATTTCTTCATAAACCACAAAAAACTTCCTTTAATCCGACGTTGTGTAGCCAGAGGGTGAACCCAGTAGTGGTGGCGATTTTTTTCTCTCCCTACGTCGCCGTATCATTTTTAAAAATATTTTTATATATTATATAAAAATATAATAATTTAATTAGAATTTTTAAAACAATAAGATTAATGTCTAATATTGCAAAATGGTCCATATTAAAAGGAGGCACCTCAAATAAAACGACAAGGGCTTTCATATCCAGTTCCCGACACACTGCCCCCACAGGTTAAACACACAAACTACAATTTGGGCTGCAGGCTGTCGTTAGACCGAGACAAACGAACGCCAGTGTAGAAGTCAATCGAGCGGCACTACAAAACACAACATCACCGTATAGGACGTTCAGAGCTCGTTCGTTTATCCAAAAATTTACCCCCCGTGTGAACAAGGCCTTATGGCAATGGGCAATTTGGAAACACCACTCAGCCTAATGTCTTTGGACTGTGGGAGGAAACCGGAGACCTCTGAGGAAACCCACCAACCACAGGGAGAACATGCAAACTCCATGCAAACAGGCACGACCCGGGAATCGAACCCGCACTGGAGGTGCGAGGCCACAGAGCTAACCACTACGCCACCTTGCCGTACTTTAAGACTTTATCTCCCGCCACATATTTTGGCATGCAAAACTGTCTCTAACTAAAAAGTTTTTTTTTTTTTTTACGATTTTATATGATAAATAGTTATCTAAACTACTTTTTTTCCCTTAACGATTAACACAGTGAATCAATTGGTAGCACTAGACTTCCTGGATCAATCCTAAACATGGTTTCTCTGGTATTCTCCCACCATCCCGGGGTGCGTTCTCGGCTCAGACCTGGGATCAGCTTGGGATTCACCTCACTCTTGTCTGACATCTCCAGGGTTGGGGGTTCAAATCTGCTGTTTGTGCTTGGAGTTTGCATGTTTTCTGTTTGCTTGGTGGGTTTCCTCCAGGTACTCCGGTTTCCTCCTACAGTCCTGAACGAGCTGGTTTGGGGGCTGGTTTGGTCTTCACAAATCGTCTGCAGTGCATAATGTTGTGCGAGTGCGTGGGCTTGTAGCCCGTCATGGCTTTCCACCCCATCCTTGTGCCCTGTGTTGCCTGGGATAGGCTCCAGGCCCTCTAGCCACCCATGACAAGGACAAGGGTACAGGTCTATGGACTGTGACTAAATCAATGGATGTGGTAATGGCCAGTAATTCTACATAGGGTATTTTTTTTTTATTAGTGAATGCAATGAGAATTAGGAGGGTGGCTACACTGTGATTGAGATAATAATAGTGTATATAGTCTAATAGCGTAGGTAAGCTGTATTTGTATCTAATTCCATTTTGCTAATACTTACACAAGAGTGCACTGGAAATCCAAGGCTACAGTTCCTGAGCGAGTGTTAAATAGAGATGGGGCAAAAAAATTAATCAATCTTATGATGATTTTTTACAAATATATATATAAATAATTGCATTTGAGGTGGTAAAATGTTGTAGTTCCTCTATAATCCTACAGGCGGTGCTTCCTAAATGATTCACATTGGCAGACAGTGCAATTATTTGTTACATTCGTTTATAATTGTAACAAAAATGTCAAAGAATTACAATGAATCAAGATATTTATAAAATTCTAACGCTTACAGAATCACAATACAAGTTGAATCGGCACCTGAGTATCGTGATAATATCGTATCGGTCGGTCCCGGGTGATTCCTGTCCCCAGTGCTAAAATACACCAACACGGCATGTTCACTCTGGAGGCTTTTTTTTTCTAGCACCAGGACTTCACACGCTTGTTCACCTTCAATCATCAATCACGTGACTGGTCATGATTTTTTGTTTACAATTAGTCTGAAATAGTTATTTCTTCAATCTACTCTTAAAAATTTTATTTATATAAAGCTTTAATATAAAGATTTGTGCATGTGTGTGTGTGTGTGTGTGTGTGTGTGTGTGTGTGTGTGTGTGTGTGTGTGAACGTGCAAACCTTGAATTTCGTCCATCAGACTGACTTACCTGCCTTCTGGAAAGCAATCAAGCATAACAATTGGTTTGCATTTATTTTATGAGCAGTTCAAGATCGTTCTGCTGGACGGATTTGAGAAGAAAAAATATATAAACTGTTACTTTTCAAAAGGAAGTGTGGGAAGAAAGAAATGCTTTTTTTATTATTATTATTAGTATTTCCTTGAAATGAATAAATAACATTGAATAACATCAAAGCTTGATCATTTGGTAGTTTGAGCTTTCCGTACTAATAATCATCAGCTACAAAGGATAGATGATGTGTGTGTGTGTGTATATGTGTGTGATGCCATTGTCTTCATACAGAGGGAGCTAAACAGCTTCACTTTAGGAGTTTTGGGAAGATTTTTGGGAGGATTTGAAGAAACCCTACCTGATACCGTAGGCTTGCATTAATTTTTTTGTTTTGTTTTGGTGGGGGTTGGGGAGGGGGCGGGGGTCATCCCCAGGGCAACAATCAATGCATTATTGAAGAGGAGGCAAAAGCCATGACTTTTTTATTTAAAAAGCACTTTACATATACAGTATACACAGTCTATTTTGATCGTTCTTCATACCTTGAGAACAATCTAGTGTACATCACACCTATTTATTATTGTACATAACCAAGTGGACTGCTTAGACACAACCCAAATGACCTTGACAGATGACTGACGGGTGACAGACTACTCCTGACCACCTTGATTTTAACCAGGTTTCGTTTACATTACGCCGAATATACATTATGTTTCTTCGGGTTTTCATATTCCTATTGAAATGTCTTATTCCTTCCTATTGCATTTTCCTAATGTTCTTTTGATTCTGTAAAGCTGCTTTGCGACAATGACCATTGTTAAAAGCACTATATAAATAGAACTGAATTGATTTTTTTTTAACGATTACCTTCATTTAAGCTTTAAGAGGACATACATGCATGCTCGGATTGTTTTAAGATGGAAATAAATGACATTTTAGAGTCTTTTCTTAAGATTTTGTTTTCTATTATTATAAGTAGTAGGACTTAAATGTATTTGAGTTCAGTGTAGCCATGCTTCTTTTTTTTTTTCTTTTTTGCTACTTGCATGTCATCGTATACGCTTTATTTAGCCACAAAATATTTCATCAAGATGCTTCAACAAATCCTGCGCATGCACGTAAAGAATTGAATAATAGACACGTCTGACGCACGTGCGATACTGAAAGCGCGTTTCTCACGTCCAAGCCCACTTGATTATCTACCTAAAGTCGTTGGATTGTTCTTAGAAGTAAACAAAAAGTCTATTTTTAGGCAGCACGGTGGCATAGTGTTTAGCACTGTCGCCATACACCTCCAGGATCTGGGATCGATTCCCACCTCGGGGTCTGTGTGCATGGAGTTTGCAAGTTCTCCACGTGCTTGGTGGGTTTCCTCCGGGTGCTCCGGTTTCCTCACACAGACCGAAAAAACATGCTGCTTAAGGTAACTGGCGTTCCCAAATCGTACATAGTGAACGCGAGTGTGTGTACTGTATGTATGTGTGCCCTGCGATGGATTGGCACCCGCCTCCTAGACCTAAGGCTCGTGGGATAGGCTCCAGGCCCCAGAGCGAGCAAGTGATTTCATACTCATTTCCCTGATTATTTAATTTTTTTTATTCTGTAAAGCGGCTTTGCGGCAACGACCACCGTTACAACCACGACATAAATAAAACTGAATTGAACAATGAATTTATGAATGTTTAGCTTAAGAGTGTAAATGCATGCTCAGACTGTTATGTCAAAAAATTCAATTGTTGAGTATTTTTTTATTATTATTATTAATATATATATTTTTTGGACCTGAAAGTATTTGTCTCTTTATTATTTTTTTTACCCAGTGTTCACTGCAGCCATGCTTTAGGTTGCAGTGTTGCTTTTTCCTTCTCATGCTTCTTTTGCATGTCATCTTGTAAGCTTTATTTTATTCCCCCCCAAAAAAAAATCTACCAGGAGGCTCGTGCATCAATCCTGAGGGAAAGAACTGAATGATGTACACGTTTGACGCGCGTGCGGCACTGAAAGCGCATCTCTCACGTCCAAACCCAGTTGATTATCTACCTAAAACCGTGTAAATGTTTAATTTATATTCTCACGTGTGTGTGTGTGTGTGTGTGTGTGTGAGAGAGAGAGAGATATATAGTGCTCGGTTAGTTTACTAAGCGTGAGAGACACACGACGGCGAAATCTAAACTGTGCTCAACACTTCTTTCTCTCCAAACTCACCTCAGAAGCGCGAGCACGAGCGCCACGGTTTCAAGCTCCCCACTCGGTGAATTGATTCTACTACAGGTCCGCCTGAAAGCGCGCTCCGAACGCAGGGGGGGGATCCGCGTCTCCTCGTCCGTGTTTATTCGTGAAAATCTCCAACAAAACTCACGCGAGTTTATTTTTGCCCCCCCTTGCTGACGGTCACGACGTTTCGCGAGCACGGTAACGCGTGGACCCGCACGTGAATTCGCGCGCATTTCCTCCTCGAGCGAAACAACGGTTTCTCGTCCACCCCCCCCCCCCCCTTGATAAAAATGGAACATTCCACAATTTATTCCAGGGAAAGACTGACAGTTTTTTGGGTCATGAAGCAGCTGTTCGAGTCAGTGTCTCGCGCTCCCTCCGCGAGAATAAGAAATGAGTACATTTTAAATTAGATAAGTAAGATTTTTGCCGTACAAATGCATCGAGTTTTTATTTTAATAAAAGGGTGTGTTTAATGAGATGGTGTATGCATGAAAGAAATTAGTCTTTTAATGCATTTTGTAAACCGTTTGTGCACACATGCACACAAAAGTTTAAGGTTATCTATATAGTATGGATAAACTATAGACACACACACACAGATATTATTGTACACCCAAAGATGCACACACACACAAAGTGTAAGGCTTATGTTAAGATTATATAGTATAGAAAAACATATATACACACACACATGCACACAGTTTTATGTTTGTTATATAGTATAGATAACCCACTATACACACACACACACATATGCACACAGTTTTATGTTTGTTTTATTTATTTATATATATTTATATATATATACACACACACACACACACACACAGATGCATCATGCACAACATACATTTCATGCACATACTGTAGATTCCAACCTGTGTTTAAAAAGTTATAAATTATTCACATCAGATCAGATTGACTTCCATTTGCAAAGATTATCGTTTCTTCTCGCCTGTGGGACTCGCAGCGTGAGTCATTACAGTAGAAAAAAAAATTTACCACAGAATCGGACTATTTATATTACAGCTAAGGTTCAGCTCAGAGTGCTCGTGTCTCAGACGCTTTGCATGTCTTTGCCTCGGCGCATGGTGCGTTCAATAGCCCATAAGTCCTGTTTTTTTTTTTTTCGTGGTGCAGGAAAGTGGCGAGACTCTGTGCTCTTTTTGATCTCACAGGTCTGGGTCAGACGTGTCGGATTCCGGTCACGAAGGGCGACGGGGGGCTGCTGTGTTCGGGTTCTTGATTTCAGGCAACTCGTTCAAGTGACTACTGTACGCCTTGTGTCAAATCTGAGCCATATACACGTAAAGACAAGTGTGTCTTTAGACCTAGGACGTTTTTCATAGTCTGGGTCTGTACGTGGTACATTTTTTAACACGAAACACGCAAAGTTTTCAGTTGCTAAATAAGCCGAGGTTGACAGTAGAAGCAGTGAAGCGTGTCTTATGTGGAAGACAATGCTACAACCCGTGGTTTCGTTATATCCGATGTAATCCAAGTGAATGACTGATTGAGTTGGTGCACACTTGTGTCCTTTGATGGACTGGCAACCTGTCCAGGTTGTACCCATCTGGTGCATAGAGTTTGCTATTATAGTCTCCAGGCCACCCGCGTTCAGCATAAGCGGTATAAAGAATGAATGAACACAGACATTTCAAATAAAATGAAAGTCTGTAAGGACAGGCGGCATGGTGATATAGTGGTCAACACTGTGGCCTTGCAAATCCATGGTCTGGGTTCGATTTCCACCTTGGGTCTGTGTGCATGGAGTCTGCATGTTCTCCACATGTTCTTCCATCCTCATGCTTGGTGGGTTTCCTCCTGGTACTCCAGTTTCCTCCAACAGTCCGAAGACATGCAGATTAGCCTAATTGGTGTTTCCAAATTGCCCATAGTGTGTGAATGAGTGTGTGTGCATAGTGTGTTTACCCTGCGATAACTTGGCATCCCGTCCTATCCTCATGCCCAAAGTCTCCTGGGATAGGTTTCAAGCCCTTGCAACCCTGTATACTGGATAAAGTGGTATAGACGATGAGTGAGCGAGTTTGACACAAAGACTGGTCATGCCTCTGGTGTATGGGTAGCTAGTGCGGATAGTTTGTTTAGCTAATCTCATAAGAATTCTAGCATGGAAACTTTGTCAAACTTTTTAAACAAACATATTGTGTTAACGGCTATTAATCGTGAAGGAACTTCTCACTTCTCAACTAGTGTAAAATATACAGATGTAGTTTCTATGATTACGTCATTCTAACTAGCTAGAATCATTACAAACCAGAAAAACAAGCTGCTTTTAGAAACTGTATTTAATTCATTTAAAAGTAATGTGACTTATCTAATCAACTTCAAGTGCCATTTTTTTTCTCCTTCTCATTACTGGAAAGCAGTGGAGTGACGACTGATGATTTTAGATCGGGATCAAATAAAACAGCACAGAATCAACTGAGGAGGATGAAACATTTTGGACCAGGAAACAGTACGTGATTTACGACTAAAGTAACATAGACTTATTGCAGCTTAGTATTGTTGGACCTACTAGACATAACCGCACAATATTTAAAGCTGGAACTCAGGGGTAAGCAAGCGTAATAGATAATGTTACAGTTCAAAATGTAAATACTAACTACCTAGTTTTTCCTGAAAAATGAATTTAAAATTAGTCTAATGTGTGTTTATGTAAATTAATAGTGTCTTTTAAAGTAAGCTCTTGGCCATATTGCTCTGCATTTACAGAAAAGATTTTGTCCGATGCAAGACTCCCAGGTGAAGGCGGATAGTGTTTCTGTATAACAGCTCTAGGGTCCCTGGTTTGATGCTTAAGTTACTGTCTGTACTGTATTGTTTACATGTTATTTGTTTATGTTTTTTTTCCCCTCTAGGTTCTCTGGTTTTCTCAAACTCCCAGAAAACAAGGTCGAGTGTGTGAATGTGTGATGATCTGGCATCCCATTGTGATCCCCCTTGCCAAGATAGACTCTGGATTAACAAAGACCCTGATCAGCATCGGAATGAATAAATGATTGAATGAATGGATAAAAGTTCCATTACAAGTTGTTTGTACTTTTAGTGCAAAACAAAAGGAATTAAATCAAAATTGAGGTGCATATACAGTACGTACATTAACATTAACAGGTTTTGGTCATTATAAATTTCCCTGCACTGAAGTGTGTCACAAGAACAATGTCAGAAATCAGAGTCAAATTCCACAACCCTTGTTCCAAAGTTCAGCTGAGACTCATATGAAGCTTCTGCAGTCTCACTGAGCGAAATTGAGTTATTATCATTCAATGTTATGGTGTGTTTCACAAATTTAACTTGTTTCTTTTCCTGGAACGAGGCATATGGCTATTTACGAGACAGAAAATGTGGTAAATTTGTATTAATACACCTTAACTTTGAATGACACTAACTCGATTTATCTCAGTGGGATTGCAGAAGCTGAACTTTGGAATGCATTTTTGCAAGGAACGAGGGTTGTGGAATTTGGCCCAGATTACTTACATTGTACTAACGTTCTAGGTGGGAAAACCTCATGGTCAGTGTGCAGAACAGAAAAACGTATAACGACCAAGACCTATGGTAATGTACCTACCTCAGTTTTGATTTAAGACACACTTAAAAAAAACTTGAACTACTGTATCTCTTTAAATAACCTTTTGTGTTTTTTAAGCAGCAATTCAGTAACACAATCATAGTATTAAAACTGAGAATGGAAAAAAGGCTGTCTATTGTTCATCTCATTTTTTTTTTTGGAAGTATATTGCTATATTATAGATATTTTCTTTGTTTTTCTTAATTCGTAATTCTATATGAATAAAATACAACTATTGGCCTTCCTGAGTTTAATCCAATGTGTCAGGAGAGGAAAATATATAAATCTTTGGGTCAGACCTAGCTGTTAGAACCTGACAAATACAATTTGCAGGCTTTTTTTTGGACATTCTTCAAAGCTATGACTTGCTGAATCTCAAATGGCTTACAAATAGGGGTGCATAAAGAATGAAGTAATGGCTTAAACAATTACTTTGGATTAATGATGTTGTCTTTGATAGGATACTATACCATAGAATGTCTCACCATCAAAAATTCTGCTAGCAGATGACATTACATGGTAGCCTATGATGCCATCATTACTTTTTTACAGAATTTTCAGCTTGCCACCCAGGTCTTAACAGCTCCATCTATCAATGTTCTCCCACAAGAAGCCATCACCCATAAAGTGCAATCTGCCCTTCTTAAAGCTCAAACATCCACTAAGGTTTTAAGGGTTAAATAAATTAAGCGTGTAAGCTACTGAACAATGTCAGCGTGTCACTTTGAAAGCAGGCCCTAACTGGACATTTGTCTGGTCTGGCTGTGAAATGAGCAGTGAAATCAAGATGTAATGTTCTTAGACATTACGCTGCGTCTCTGCCTGTCTCGCAGTGCATCAGCTGCAGATGTCCACTCTACATCTGCAAAAATGGATTACAGTTATAATGCAATCCTCGTTGGCATGGGGACGCTGGTCAATCACTGCGGTTTACATAAAGATTTAGGCCAGACAATTTCTGTCATCCCTTGTCATTTTCTTATAGCTGAACCGAACAGGAACTCCACCTTGTCACTGTTTACCCTCTATAAATTAAGTTAGCAACTTTGAACAAAAGCGGTGGCAGAGAGCCGTTTGCATTGTAAATACCTGGAAGAAAAAAAATCAGCAAGTCAGAGAGTGACAGTATAACTTTACATGGAATAAATTAAACCTGAACCTTATATATCACCCTATGATATGTTAAATATGTAATGCTGGCTAGCATGTGTTCCTACACATGTGTTTTCTACAAAAATATCTAAAATATCTAAATATCGTCTATAATGCTTTGTTCTCTTAAAAGGAAGTATCATTGTAAATCAACACAAACATCTTCTTCCTGTTCAACCTTAAGCTATGATGAAACATTTTGCTCCTGATGGGTGTGGTCTCTTGAAGGATCACTCCGCCTCCATCCACAAGAATGAAAATGATTGAAATCATATAATCTATCAAACTAATTCCTTCTTGTATCCCAATACCTTATTATGGCATCAACCATCTGTATATTAAAAATACTGAGGGTCATTTCAGTTAAACCGAACTTTTGATTGAACAAAACACCACTCCCCTCTATTTCTCGATATAATTCCCTGCTACACTGATGCACTTATCCCAGTGGATACCATCAAGGTAGAAGGTTTTCTCAGTACAGTACGTCGGAGCCATGATTGGACTTCCTGGTTCATGTTTGAAAAACCGGCCTCCCAGGAATTCCTTTAATGCCCAAAACATGTGGAAATGACTTGGAGCGAGGCCAGGACTGTATGGGGGATAACTCCCAGCCGAGTTCCTGTAACGTGCAAGTGGTGTTGGTAAATAATTGTGTACTGTTCCACAGACAGATGGATCTCCTCTGCAAGTTGGTGAGAAGTTATCCATCAACATTCAAGCAGCAGGTATTCCATTCGCTGAATGTTCATGGGAACGACCGCAGGTGGTTTCGAGCCACCTTGGCCGGGAACGTCATTCACAGACGTACGGCCTTCTTTAAAACATTTGCACCGTTCAAATGTTTTATTTCAGCTAAGAGTCTCATTACTGAACTGTGCTTAAAGTGTTTTGTCTACATCAATCAGTTTTACGCTTTCTTCACAAATTCCGGTTTGACTTGAACAGCCATCGTATATGCAAAGACCACCTTTGAGTTTATGCCAAGCTCACAGACAGTAAGGAAATTTCAGAGGCTACACCATGACGCAGAATTTGCCTCAGCTCAATTCAAATCAATTTTCCTTCCTTCAGAGCTATTTACAGTGAACTGTATCACATCACAGCTACAAAGGTCTAGGCTTAGCCAGCAACAAAGGACTCCTATGAAATGCCTTAAGAAGAAGCCCTTTTAGTTAAGAAACATTAAAAAGTTTTAAAAAATATATAATAATCTTAATATAGGCAGCAATAAATGTGTATTAAAATGCAAAATTATTCTTATTCTCATTGTAGAACCTAGTGTGCTGCCTCTTACAAAAAGACCTCCAACTCCAAGGAACCCTCCATTGTCATGTTCTGATGGATACGCCCACTTTGGAATGCTGCTGCTAGCGCTGGAACGGTCTCTATTAACACTTCAGTCAGCCCTGTGTTCCCAGAATTCCCCACAACATTTGGTTGAGAGCCACGGGCTCCAACTGGGCCTTAATAAGCATCATATGTGGAGTCAGTGTGGAGTCCCAACCCAAGACCTCTGCCTTGGCAGAAGAACCCAGTAAAGCAAGTCGTTCTTACAGGGCAAAGGTTCGAGTTGATGATCCAGTACTTATGGGTTCACTTTGCACCAAGCTATTTCTTTTTTTTCTTCTCGTGTTTCTGGTGCCACGTAGGTATGTGGTCTTGTTCAGATTTCTAGCTAAAAGACATTGTGGTTTCCTTAACTTTCCTCAGTAGCCAGGCTTATACTGCTGACATTATGTTTATTAGTTATTAGATACCGAGACCTTTAATGAGGGTGCAATTAGGCAGATTATGCTCTTAATCAGTTGAAGCGCCTAGTAAAGGCTATGACTGCTAAGTTCCTCCACTCACACTTACGAGCCAGACTTCTATCTAGAGAGGAGTGTACATTCTGTCGATAAATGTGGCCTGGAAAAATCGACTTTCTTAGTTGATAAAGAACAAACTTGGTCCCAAAGCGCCTTGATTTTCTTCACTAAATGTTCAAATTATTAAAGATTGAAATGTTTTTTTTTTTTTTTTTTAGTCCAGGAATTATTGTATCTTGCTTGGAAAAGCCTATTGTGCTGCAGTGAAAGAGGCACAGGGGAGTGTGGAGAACCAACCCGAATGCCATTCACTCTTAAGCTTCTAAATCTAGTCGCCATTGGAGGCTGAAATGACTCGAATCCTAAGTGTAACTTTTACACTAGTGTGAGTTATTTCAAATTTGCATTCATGAGCTGTGTACCTTCTCTCTCTCTCTCTCTCTCTCTCTCTCTCTCTCTCTCTCTCTCAATTATTAGGGCTCTTTGTATGCAGAACTAGTTCTGAACTTATCCGCAGCATTCATGCTCTCTGCTTCTCGAACAGACGGAGACACAGTAAAGCTGAGTGCTTTGATACAGGAAGCTAGCTTGATTTGTTGGATATTGTGTGATAGAACTTGAACTGGTTCACACGAGCGGGTGACTTTTCACCAAATATCCTTCTGTTGTCCAAAACGTTTCACTCCATTTTTCTTCACACTGAGTATTTGCCAGTTCCCACAACACCTACCGGCTAGTTCATCTTTTCGAACCCTTGGTCATGCCTTGTCAAAGGATGCCTTATTAACCGCACGGACATCCATGATTGGTTAGTGTTGCTCTGACTGACAGGGGAAAGTGTAAGTCATCCCTCCCACTCAGACAGCACAGCCAATTTTGCTGTCTTGGATTTCCAGCCATGGAAGCGGCGTCAGTGTTCTCCTGACAATAAGACTGAATGCGTTTCTGTTGTACGGCTTGGAAACAGATCTAATTTGATAGTTTTAGTCATCCAGAGATTGAGAGATCTGGATTTGGAGCTTCCTTTACCACTTCCCCTAGCCGTCCCCCCCCACCCCAACCATTGAAAGGTTTCTCCTTCTGTTCTGTCGGCTTGGCGGCTGCAGTGTGTGGTATCTTAATGGATGGTTCAGAGGCCACTGGCGGGGTTGGTAATACATAAATCAATTTGTAAAGACATTTCTTCTTGGGTGCTCAAGGGAGCGTTTTTTTTTTTTTTTTTTTTTTGCTTGACTCAGCGTAGCTCCTGCGTTTAACCCAATGGTGACGACTACAGCTCCTGCTTAGTGGGTGGTAACGACAACGCACCTTCCACAGTCCTACAGAAACCTGTTGTTTGTCAAATGGTGCCTGTCTGACGCCATCCTGTATACTGGTGTGTTCAGGTGAAGTGTCCTGATTTCTGCATGAATTCTGAATTCTTGCTTGACCAATAATGTAAAAAAAAAAGAAAATGAGTACACACACATCTATATATATATATATATATATATACATATATATATATGCATATAGATCCACACATTGTCCTTGCTTGAGGGAACGTTCTCCATGTTTCTCCACGACTCCACATGTTTTATATTACGTCACCTTATCAGACTCGCCTCCATTAACCCGTAATTCATGGAAATGCAACGACTCTTGCCAGCCTTTCCAGAAATTTGCTTCATATTTGCGAAACATTTGGATGAAAACATGTCTATTCTCTTAGTCATTTGCTATCCTTCACTATCTGTTCCTCTCTCTCTCTCTCTCTCTCTCTCTCTCTCTCTCTATTTCTCTGTCTGTCTGTCTCCCTCTCGCTACACCTTATAATGTCTTCTAATTGAGCTAAATCTCATTATTCCTCTCCAGGCTAATGGCACTGTCACTATATGCAAGACTGCACATCTTAAAACAGATCAAGCAGGACTTTATGTCTGAGATTAACACCGTCTAGATGATGAGATCTGTTTGATTTCCCATGCTCTCTCTTTTCTCTCTCTTCTCTCTCTCTCTCTCTCTCTCTCTCCATTGCTCACTCACGCTCTCACTCTCTCTGTCTCTCTTACCACAACATGTTTTCTAATTGGGATAAATCTTATTATTCCTGGACATCTTTATACAGATCTACCAAGACTTGTAAGTGGAGTTAACATCATTTACGTATAAAAGCAAGACAGGTCGGTTTAACCGTGCTCTCCCCCCCCCGCCACTCTCTTCCCCCCCCCCTGTCCTCCACAGAGACGTCTCGCTTTTCTTCTCAATGGCTTCTTTCCCTTCCACATTCCATTGAGAGTACGCCTCTTAACACGCGCAAGGCATGCTCTTAATACACGACTGTTTTACTCGGTAAACCGAGACACCCCTTGATGCACAATTTGCATGGATCCGTGGCAAGATTTGGTTAGCCGTTGACAGCATCATGGAGAGAGACGTAAAAAAAAAAAAAAGAGAGAGAAAAAAAGTTGCTAGCACGGATTTGCCAATGGAGCGAGCGCCCTAGTGACTTTGTGTGGAAGTGGCAAGAAGGTTGGAGATATTTCTTCTATGGGGAAAAAAAAAAGTAGTTAGTGTGTATGTATGTAGAAAAGCCGGATTTATGAATGAAATAAACCACACGCATAGGCATATAGCAATGAAATGCAAGGTTTTTTTTTCTGGTGGGTGGGGGGGGGGAGGAAGAATAATGGAAGCCATGCTTCTCCACTAAAGGAGAAAAACTAAAGAGCCCTGGCCCTTTGTACCTCCCTGTGTCTGTAGTTTGTACACATGCTGTGTGCGCGTGTATGTGTGTGCGTGTGCGTAAAGGAATGGGGGCGGGGGGGATCATGGAGGCCCCGCAAAGAGACATGAGAGGCTCTGCAGGCTTGGCCCGGGGCATGACTGTCAACAATATATGCCTCCATCACTCAGACAAAAGCAGAACTGCAGGAACACTCAGGAAAAGAAACATACTGGGTCGGTATTTATCACCACGTGTTCAATTCGGTTATGGAAAACACAACGGGCGTCGCTGGGAAAAATGGACCGGGGTGGGGTGGGGGGTGAAAAATAACTGGACAACCGTCTGTCTGGGGGCTTTCGTCACGTCTGGATGATGTGGCGGATGTGAGATCTACACATGGCGGCTTTGAGAAGTGATTGTTCAAGGTGCGTATAGGACAGGATTAGGATGATCTGGAACAAAAAATATTGAAATAATTCTATTAAAATAATAAATTTTCACTGTATCGATCACTTCCAGCAGGGAATATTCACAAACCTACTAGGGTCAGGGCACTTTAGGTCAGGCTTTGTTTCATAATCTCACACACACCCCTTTACACACACACACTCATACCTCCCCCCCCCTTTTCATGATGATGATCATCGTCATCATCATCATCACACTGCTTTATTTTCATCCCTTCCATGTATTTTTTTCTTCTTCTTCTTCTTCTCGTTCCATCCAGACTCCAGCTCCACGTTTTCTCCTCCGCTTCTTCGCCCTGACTCATTGTGGTCACATTTGCAAAGATGCACGGCGCTCGCCAGCCGCGTTACACACTCGATGACCTCACTGAATCTTCTAATGCAGCCGAGCCTGTGGAACTGATTACTGTGGACTGGAGTTGCTCATTTATGCCCAATACGTAACCTCGGGAGAATTTAAATGTCTCTTTTTATGGGTCTGGTCTGGCAAGACACATTTTTATCGGTGGCACTGATCCAAATCGGCTTGTTGCAGGCAAATAGTTTTTTTTTTTAAAGGCACCCTTAAGTGAAGAGAGAAAGACAGGATCATATACAGAATGTGTGTAGCAAAAAATAATGTTCTAATAAATTGACTTATTTATTTTTGTAAGGTCTCTGCTACAGCTTGGAACATTGCAATATGTTTCCTCAAGCTTGTTTTTTTTTTTCTTTTCTTTTTTCTAAATGCGTATTTCGGATCTTAAAGCTACGAAGGAAAAGAAGGAAACAGAAACACACCGGTAGCTAATCAGTTAAATGACAGTTCTGAATTGAAGTAGGATGTCTGAGGTGGAGGTCAACGTAATTGACCACACTGACCCCCCAACCCCTTTAGTCCATGATGAAGGCGCTGAACGATTGTGCGGCCCGGGAACAATTAAAGCTGTACCGTGTTAATAAATCCGGCAGACGACAACCACTGGCTTACGGCGCGTTTAATCTCTAATTAACGAGGCCCCTCCCCTAGAAACCCTGTTAGCTATGCTAATTAACCCTCTGCTAACGAGGAACCTGCCAAAGCTGACTTCGTGTGGAGAAACCCGGTCAGGCGTGACTGCGCTAAATTCGGATCGGGGAATTTTTCTGCGATGGAGAAAAAATTATTTACTTTCGATATGTTCACAATGAGTAATATTTTGGGTTATATTTAAGTTAACGTCTGCAGCCCTTGACTCGTACTCCCTTGACCCGACAATTTTGGTGCATAAACAATTCCTAAAACATGGTCTCGTAAGAGACCTCATCAGTGCTTTTATTAATTCTTACCTACAGACATCCAGACATATTGTGGCTATGGTTTATGTGTGCGTAGGTGTGTTTGTCTGTGTGTGTATGTTGGGGGGGGGGGGGTATGGGGGGGCTGTTTCTATGTTCGCGTGCTGGTAAAATCCCGGAATTTCTCATTAGGCCGTGGAGTGAAGATACGGCGTTGCTCGCATTTCATTTGCATGTCGTTAACTTGCTTCGCCGCCGTCAAGACAGCCCAGCAAGCCGTTGGAAAAAAAAAGCTGTTTTCTCCACTTCTTTTCTCACAGACATGCCTGTGCCTCTCCTCCAGCTTGAAAAAAAAAAAAAAAAAAACAGCCTGCTTTTCATCCCAGATGTGTGGAAAGGGTCATAAACTCTTCCTGGGCTTTAGCTAGCCCCCCTCCTTTCCTCATCTGTAATTGGATGCAACAGCGCTTGCTCTAGAAAAAAAAAAAAAAAAAAAGGGTGTCTTTTTCCGTCCTAGGTGCCTGGGACCACATTCAATTAAAAAAGGGAACCAGAGGAAAGAAGAAAAAAAAAGGGTGGATGTAGAGGTTGTGTTGCACGATTGGGGGGGTGGGTGGCGGTGGTGGTGGTGGCGGTAGGGGTGGGAGGGGGGAGGTTCGGCGATACCGTCAGAAATATATACGTCTGATCCGTGTCTGATTAGCTGGGTAGACTTAAATGAACTTAAAAGCCAATATAAAATGTATATATATATACCAGATGATGCATATCGTTAATGATTAACTTGGGCCTATTTGTGCTGTGTTTAGGTGCAATCATACCTGGAAGAGGTCTGATTATCCAGCACTCAGATGGAGATCCATCTGGAACGTTGAGGCTTGTTTTCGATGCTAATTTGCAGGTGCGTCTGGGATGTCGAAGGTAAAATTATGGAAGTTTGTTACAGGAACCTGCGTTTCCACTGCAAGTGCAATAGTAGAAGAGTGGACTTTTAGAGGGAAAATATATATACATATATTGATGAAAACAAGGGCTAGAGAGTGTAGCATGTGTGTGTGTGTGTTTGAGAGACAAAGTGTTTGTGTGTGCTTCTTGAGCCAGCACAGCAGGTTATTTCTGTATGCATGGTGCATCTACTCATTCCATGAGGAACATCTATCATTTTAGCCGGTGATTAATGGCCATCCCGGGCTTGGCTGGTGCGAAAGCGAAAAAAAAAGCCTCGGAGAGAGAGAAAGAGAGAGTAAGAGAGAGAGAAAAGAAAAGGGGGGAACGAAAAAGAGAAATGCCACTGCGACTGCGGCAAGTCGAGCCCTCACACAAACTCGCAGCGTAGTCCAATTCCCAAAGAACCGATACAAAGCAATTCTGTTTTATTTACTGCGACGTTATCCGGCTGTCCATTCGGAATTTGCAGGCTTTTTTTTTGTCCGACTGTCGAGGAATTTTCTTATTTTATTATCATCTAAGCGGAAATGACATCATCATCATCCTCATCCTCATCAGGGTCAACTGTAAATCCAAACTGAAGGTAAATCCAATTCAACCTTGACACGACTTGGACCACCTTCCCAAGTCCCTGGACCCCCTCCCTCTTTCCCACCCCAATCCAGTTTAATTAAATAGTTACCCCTCTTTCTGAGCGAGTACGCCATCTATGGCTAGCGGTGGTACACATCAAGCGAAAGGGCATCTCCTGAAACGAGAAGGAAACAAAAAACGAGGTGGCGAGCAAACGGAGAGACGGATTAAAACAAACAAAGGCTTGTGACGCACAGATGCCGGTATGGTAATGAGGAGAGATGCGGATGCGTAGGTCACGTTTTTTTCTTTTCTTTTTCTTTTCTTTTCTCCCTTCCAGTCTCCGTGGCCTCCTTGTTAGTTCTTGCGTTTATACTTTACTCAGGCACCATGTTCACGTCTGAAGATTCAGATCCAGAGAGGCCTGGAAAAGGCGGCAGGTTCCGGTTTGGGGTTCGACATATGGTGAATTCTGAGATGCTTTAAAGCTCGGCACGTCTTTAAAGAGTGGTTGAATTAGTGCAGCCTTTGTGTCGGCTCGACCCTGTCCATCTATTCCCCTCAGACCTCTCTCATCCTATATAATGCTCCTTTACCTGTAGAATGTTTTGGTTTTTTGGACGTGCAGGATTTTATACACGTCGCCGCTGCCACGTGACCGGCTGACCGGATAACAGCACGAATACAGGTGTTCCTATTAAACTGCTTGGTGAGCATATACTTAAAATTGATTCATGATTGCAAATTCATGAGAATTCCCAAATCCTTATTCCTTAACACGAGGGGACGGAGTTACAGCCCGGGCGTAGCTTTGCTTCCGATTTCTTTCCTTCTGAATTTGTTGGAGATCAGGTTGACTGACTCCAGTATCTCTCTCTCTCACACAGTCCTTGCTGCATTTCCATTCTCTTCTCCTTCCCTACACACACACACACACACACACAGACACACGCACACACACACACAGAGCTGTACGCTCTATTCAACCCCCACCCCCACTGCTCCAACACCCACAACACGCAGCCCAGAGCAAAGAGGATTTCTTCCTGGCACTAATAATGAGATATTTTTTTTTTTCCTCGAAGCCTGCCTCCACCGATATAATTCAACAGGGGAACCAGAAATACATGTACATTATACATGTACCGTCCTGCGTTTAAAGGGGAGCGACTCGGACGTGTCGTCCCGAACATCTGTGTTCGTTTTTACATGGATTTGTTTTTTAAACGCGAGAAGGGACGGAGCGGTGATATGGACGGTGTGATAAGGCAGAAGATAAAGTTTGTGGTCTAGAGCTAGATCGACTTCACTGCCTCCGAGGTGGACGTGATAGGGAGAAGGAGAGAAGAAAGAGAGAGAGAGAGAGAAAGAAAGAGAGAGAGAGAGAGAGAGAGAGAGAGAAAGGGAGAGTGTGTGAGGTATGCTCCATGTGAATTTGCCATGGTTGAAAAGAGTGAATTTTTGAGGTTTGGTGCATGTTTGTACCATGATGCAATTCGCCACAACTTGTTTGCAGTGCACCATTTTTTTTTTCTCTCTCTTTTCTTCCCCCCCCAACACACACACACACACACACACTCACTCTCACAGCTGCGTGTTGCATCCAAGACTCCTTGGGTCTTAAATTTTGCACTGAAAATACACTAACACACTAACAGCTATTAGCGTAGAATCATCGTTATGCACACTGTACGACTGGAACAAGCATCAAGTATAGTCAAAGGGAAAAAATGCAATCATGCCCACAGGCTTGTTTAAATTTATCCTGCTCAACAAGTCAGATGTTTAAAAGATGCATGTTGAATATATATATACATATATATATATACATATATATATATATATATCTCCATCCCTCACTATCTCCCTCGTCCTCTCTTCCTCCATCTCTCTCTCTCTCTCTCTCTCACACACTCATCGGGAGATAGCTCCGGATTATAGGCGCCAATGTGAAATTTTTGGGCTTCTTTCTGGAAGAAGCAGAGCACACAGCAAAAAAAAGTATATATTTATATGCAGGCGCTCTACTGAAAATAATGCATGAAATACATAAAAGCATGGCTTCCACATTCTACCTTGGGTTCCTCAGGTTCTTAGGCCGGTTTTACACGCCTACTTAAGAAAAAATGTAAATAAAATAAATCCAATTCAGTGTTTGCATGATGTTGTAACTGATGCTCGCTTTGGTCCAGACGAAATAATAGTTTTCGATAATATCTGTACACATAACAGTAGAACACAAGCAGTTTTGCTCTCGTGGACCCCCAGATTTTGACCGAATCCAGATTCAAGCTTGATGTTTGGGCGAAATATTCACATAGTTAAAGCTAGCTAAACCCAGCCTGCGCATGGTCGAACACACTGCCTCGAAAAATGAAAACGTTGCCATTACAGGAGGATCAAATTATTGGCCTGCATCAAGCAAATATTAGAATGAAAATTGAAATTGGGTTAAGAAATGTCCAACACAGTGCTTAATCATGGAAGGATTGCAAAGTTCTTAGAGAAATATGGTCAGATTAAAAACATGAATGAACTTAAACACTGGATGAAAAATGGGCAAATGTGACAAGAACTGACAGGATTGGGACTAAACAGCTGTGTAAGTGAGACGAATCAGAAACCAAGGCATCAGTTTGCAGATCTGATGAGTCTAGATTGTCCTATTTCCAGACAGATGGGAGACGGATATTTCCCACAATGCATAGTGCCCACGGTACAAGCCTCTGGAGGCGTGCTATGATCTGGGGTTAGGTCGAGTCTCAGCAACGTTATGTAGCAATAAAATGAAGTCAGCTGACGACCTGATTGTTCCAGTAACCTGAATGACCAGGTTTTCACATCTCTGGAGTTTTTCTCCCCTGATGACGTGGGCATTGTACAGGACTCCAGACGAATCGGATTGTGAAAAAGTGGTTCTGGCAGCATGAGGAGTCATTTTTAACCCATGTAAAACGCACTGTAATCAAAGCTGAAGCCAGTTGAAGAAATTATGGGTGTGATATTAGACTTGCTTTTTTTGGCCAGTCAGTGGGGTTTATACAGTAAATGTCTTGTCTAAAGCACAACACTAACAGAAGATCACGATCGTCCAATGTGTTCTATCATACCGAGAAAAGTTAACTTTGAATACAAAGGTTGGGTTCATTACTATCAAGAAAACTGCTTCATGATGGTCCACACCGTAATGATCCTGAGGCCTTTTCTCACCACAGTAAAGTTAATTTGTGGTGAACTGGAAGCTGATGCCTCCTCACAACTCCAGAGTCCCCAGTTTGATCTCGGGTTACCGTCTGCGTGGAATGTCACGCATGTGCTTGGGTTTTCCTTCAGGTTCTCCGGTTTCTTTCTAAGTCCCCCCAAAAAAACAGTGGTATACTATCCAGGGTGGATTCTTGTCTTAGATGATCAGCATAAATTGCTTAGTAGAGATGAACAAGTGATGTTTTTAGTGAATCAAACTGTTTGTAGATCACCTCTCCCACTTGGATGATATTCTTTTTCTTAGATTAATACAAATTTTGCAGTTTAAATAAGTTTTTGGGAATATTTTTATATGCCAAGGAACAGTAAAGAACGGTGAAAATGGGTCTGAAATTGGTAATAGCTCCATAAGGGCATATAATGTTAGAGAAATTTGGTTTATTAACCTTGATGTAAAGTGTAGTGCTGGCAAATTATCAGATGCGAGTAAAAATTCTGCTATATAGTAACTATAGTATATAGCTTATAGTAACAACTCACTTGAGTAAAAGTACTGATTGAGATGAATCGAGAAATGACTCGAGTAAGAAAGTCATCTGGAGAAAACCTACGTGGGTAATTACTTTAAACATCTTTGATAAAAACAAATAAAAAACATATATATTTTCAGCTTTGCTGAAGTCAATACCACGTTCATTACCTGTACATTTCTGCATGTTGCACAAAGCGGTTTGACAGCAAAACAAGATAAACAGGATTTTTAGACTTTCAGTCACTGCAGCAAATTATTGTCCACAGGCAACATGGCTGAGGCAAATATTTATTTATTTATTAGCACTGGTTTAGCTGCATTCAGGAGCCATGATGCACTTTCATATTTACAAATGTAATATGTACAGTATGAATGAAGATTAACACTCCGTGAACAAACTTATGGGACCACAGACATCGTCTACCAGTCAAAGGTTTGGACACACCTTTGGACACTCCATGTTCGTTGCTGATTTTAATTTTATTTCTACCCTGTAAAACAACACTGAAGGCGTTTATCCAAAATATGCAATGATCTTCTTTGAACAGTTGATATTGAGATGTATCTGCTACTTATGATCTGTAAATTGGCTCTAATCTGAGGTGCTGTTTGTTAATTGGTGATTTCTGAGGCAGGTGACTCTAAATGAACTTCTCCTCTGCAGCAGAGGTACGCTTTGGTCTTGCTTTCCTGGGAAGGTCTTCATGAGAGACAGTTTCATCATGGTGCTTGATGGGCACTTGACTTCTTCACTGCAAGAACAGCTGACCTTCATGTCCTAAAATAACAGCCGACTGATGTTGTCATACGATGCCATATGTGTTATTTCATAGTTTTTGAAAAAAAAAAAAAGGTACAGTATTGTTCAGGAATGTAGAAAATAAATCACTAAACAAAAAGCATTGAATTAGATGATGTGTCCAAGCGTTTAACTGATACTGTATATGCGGCCGGTTGACACCCAGTTGACCTTTTACGGCGCAAAACTGTGCTATGATAAGATACTTTCTCAAAACCTGAAGTGAAACTGAAACTGGTAGAGGAGGCTGATGCAATTAATAAAGTTGTGTGTGCAACAAAACTCAATACTTTTTTTGTTTGATTCAATTCCACAAAACATGAGGTATAACGAGCTATGTAGAAACATTTTAATGAAAACTTACCCACCAGTATTATTAGCACTAAATTGCATATTCATATGGCCACAAACACAGCTGAAGACGGAGTTATCCATTAGAACAAAACTGACGCAAGTGGAGTTATAGCATTTTGCACAAAAAGTTAAAGCTTTATTTGTCACATGTATGCTACTGCACAGCGAAATTCTTTTTACTTGCATACCCCAGCTTGTTATCAAGTTGGGGTCACATTTGGCGCTTTTCCACTGCATAGTACGGCACGACACGGTTCAGTTCAGCTCACTTTTGGGGGGTTTTCCACTGGGAACAGTACCTGGTCCTTTTTTTTAGTACCACCTCAGCCGAGGTTCCAAGCGCGCCGAACCGTTACCAAAACGTGACGTGTAAACTCTGCTGGTCACTGATTGGCCGGAGAAAATCGTCATTACTGCGTCACCGAACTTGCGACATGAGACACAGCAGAACCGCTATATTTAGAAATAGCCAGCGAAGGATCGGACGCACCTTTTTGTATTAACCAAAAATTTTCTTTGGCTGCCATCAGCCTCTTTTGAAACAAATTCCTTCGTCTCGCTGTTAAAAACATCCACATGCCGAGAATGAAGAACACCATGCCGTCGATATGCTCCATTGTTGTGTGTTTGTTTGTGGCGCGTTTACGATGATGTCACGGCAGTAGAGGCGCCGCAACTAAAACGACACGTGAGTAATCCCGCCCACTCTAAAGCGGTACTAAACTGCAGTGGAAGCGCAAACCGAGCCAAACTGAGCCGAACCAAAGTGAGTTGAACTGAACCGTGTCGTACCGTACTATGCAGTGGAAAAGAGGAAATAGTCAGCCATGTTATGGCCCCCTTGGAGCAGACAGGGTTAAGGGCCTTGTTAAAGGGGCCAACAGTGGCAACTTGGTGGAACTGGCGCTTGAACTGCGGACCTTCTGATCAGTAATTCAAAACCCTAAATTAGCAAAGCTACCACTGCGCCATCAAAAGCATGTGACTCTTGGAATGAACCAATGACCACTGTGGTGTATTATAAAACACTCCAAGTGTAGGTGTGGGTTTAAATATGAAGAAACATCTAGCCTATTTTGGCTCCTATACTTTACAGAGACCACCAACAGCATCCTCTCATGATACTTGATGTTATGAATAATATCTTATTTAATGTAGAGGAGCATTCACGTTGCTCTTAGTGTAGAAGATGCGAAGACATGCGAAGGCTCGTGATCACGGGCCTTCGCAGCAAGTCCGATAATATCTCACGAGACGTAAGGCGAGGCAGTTCCTGAGGCAGTTCCTGTAGCCGTGACTCAGAGTGAGCTTGGCCGGAAGGGAGGCCAGCAGAGACCGCAGGATGTTTTGGATAAACAGGAGCAAACCCAGCATGTGTGGTCAAGCTAATGAGCTACAGCAAGCAAAATTAACTTGTTCCATAGCGCCCCACAGGCATCCATCTCGTACCAGGAGCAAGTAGCTTGAGCATACCATGCGGTACACAAGATAAGACTGAACAAACTGTACAAATGCGTGAATGAAATTCATAGAATTGTTTGTTTTCTTGTCAGTAATTACAAGGCTGAAATGATTTAAATAGCTCAGCCTGACTAAGGATGAATCATAAAAAAAAGGCTGCTTCTTTGAGTTCAATCTTAAATGTAGTTATGTGCGCGAAACAGGAAACTAACGCTAACTTTTTGAGTCCCAAGTTAGTAGACGTTGTACACTAGAGAAGACCAATGCTGAAAATTTGCTACGATTAACAAGCAAATGTGAATAATTTTCACATTTCATTTTGTGTCTCAGATTTGTTTTTTTGACTGCGATTTGATTAAACTCATCAGCTACTTACCTAGGCTTTCCCGAGGTAAATTTGGTGTGTGAGAAAAGGAAAAACACTAACGTGCGTAAGGCGGTGGTCAACCACAACGTGCTGCAGAGTGCAATGACTGTACTTTGCAAGATGTCTCTAGTCTTGGGTAGTTGTTTACCACAAAAGGAGCCACTCCTGTGTGCATGGGTGTCTCTCTGATGCTTTGTAGATGGGGCTTGGTATACCACAGGGATGAGTACTTTACAGAACCACATTAATACTTCGGCAGAAAGTGTCATACAAAAAGATTTTTCGAAAGTTGTTTGATACTAAATATGAAATTTTGTAAAAATAAATAAATAAATAAATAAATAAATAAAGGAATACAAGCTTAGACAATGATTGCACTGATTCTCAAATCTAATTAGTCGGAGGGTGTTCAGGAATTCAGTTCATGGGGTTATAAATATTATTGAATATGATTTCGTTTCTATGGAGACATACAGTATGGTATCGTTCAGAGACGGACTTCTATGGTGGATGCACTGCATAATATTTTTACATAATAAGTCATAGTATTTAACAAAAACAATCATGCAATTCTTAATATGATTATGTTTTCGCGTACAGTGAATATAGGAGATGTCGCGGGCATTAATGGAAGGAGTCTCCGGTGTACATGTCATTCTTATTCATTTAAAAAGAAATGCATTTTATTTTCCTCAACTTACCTATACTGTATCTCAAAAGGCTTCATTAACAAAATGCTTCTGGATACATACTTATTTCACCATAATCATTTTACCTGTATATTGGATCATATCACAGCACCCTGTCGTTGATTGTTTTCCTATAAGAGCTAAGTGGTGTATTTTTTACCTGTCAGATTGACAGCACCTGGTAAAACTTCTACAATGACTCTGGGCACAGCACAATGTTTTGTGCGCTACACCCACGGTAATCATGGTCAACGCAAGGGCCTAAAAAGAATATCAAGATTTTTATCATTTATTTTTGGCAAAGGATGATGGGAAATCTACCCCTCCCCCCTGACAACTTACAGTTATAGCTACGTTATTCTTAGTTACGTTATCTATGGAACAAATCGTATCACTTCTCCAGTAAGGCCGCGTAAGTGACATGTCGGCTCAGTATGATTTCTGAGATCATTCGAGAATTAAAAAATTAATCCCTAATGCCAAGACACAATGTTTTACCTATAGAGTGACAGCGCTGGCCACCGAGATCAGATCAGTTTCAGACTGATTTACAATCTACCTCTAAACTGGTAGCTTTACTCACGTACAGACAGCCTTGTGTTTCACGGTCGGTTGTATTATCGACTATGCAAATATCATAAATGTTTGCCTACATTGTAATTCGGTGCATAGATTAACTTGCAAGTCTTATTATGTTGAATGAAATCAATCTGCATCCCGTTCAAAAGAAAAAAAAAAAAACCTCAGTAGCTGACAATCTAATCTAGAGAAGAATGGTGTAAGACAATCCACAACCAAGTATTTCAGGATTTCTGGTTTTCGCAAATCCAGTCTTGAGGGCCAACTACTCTGGACAGTTACAATCCTTTTCCTTGTCCAAACAGCTCACCAGCTAATGGTTACATCCTTCATGAAGCTGGATCAAGTGGATGTAGTGGACCCGTGTAAGGTTTGTACAAACGCAGAAGTCTGATTTATGAACTGGACACATGGATTGGATTGTGATTCATTTTTGGCTGCTACACACAACCGTTTTTCCAAACAATTCAGTGAGGGTTTTTTTTTTTTTGCTTCATTGCTAAACAAAAAGGGGGGGGGGGGGGAGTTGTTTACTGAAAAGGTACTCATAAAATTCTCAATAAAAAAAGGCTGGATTATCACTACAAACAAACAAGTTTTTGACCGCCATCTTTAAAAAATGCACTCAATATGCATTGGGCAGCTCAAATGCTTTCTAGGCAACAAGGTGGCGTAGTGGTTAGCACCTCCAGGGTCTGGGTTCGAGTCCCGCATAGGGTCTGTGTGCACGGAGTTTGCATGTTCCGCTATGTGCTTAGCAGATTAGGCTAATTGGTGTTCCCAAATTGCCCTATGGATTGGCACCCCATGCAGGGTGTAAAGTCTTCTGGGATAGGCTCCAGGCCTCCCTTCACCCTGTGTCCATAAAAATAAAAGAAAGGTTTTGTCTGTACATTGGTCAGACCTCGTTCGTTCAGAAATATTTTAGTTATATACAGTACGTTTGATGACCTGAAACCAGTCTCAGAAAAATGTCTGTCTGTATGTCTGTATGTCTGTCCAGCCAGATTCTGTCATGCAAAACTGTCTGGACAGAATTTAATGAAACTTTTGCGGTACTTGATGTACCACGAGTGACATCAAAATGTCGAGTAAAAGTGATGTTATGAACAGTTATGTGGCGGATTTAATAATCTACTTTAAAATAAGTTACTTCCACAACGTAAACAAACACCAATAGATATTAATTAGAAAAGCTGAACTGAATATTTTTACTGGGATTAGGGTATATTTTCACTTTCGTTTGAAGTGAATTTTAACACGCTGGAGTCAGTTTAAGACAAAACTTTACATCTTTATCCAATGTACTTTTTCGATTTCTTACCTGTGATTCACTCTCCGATTAGCGAACGCAGAAGTACAACAAGGCGTGAGATACTCAACCTTACAAAATGTGATTTCTTTGCATTAATACGTTAGACGGAGAGTTCTGCCGTACAGAAAGACAGACGTATGTACGTGGGCTTCAACCTGAAATAATAATAATATCACTGATTACATTAAAGATCAGATTATTATTATTTTTGCTCCTTTAACCTTTTAACTGTATCTACAAACTCTTTAACCGTCAACGACATGCACTTGTGTTAGTACAGGATAAAGTTGTATAGACCATGAGTGAGTGAGTGAGGAGAAAAGAAAAACAAAAAAAGGATCAGGATTTGATTTAAAGGGACTAAATGTGAAACCCCGCCCCCCTTTAAAATCAATCAAACTGGGCAACAAAGAATGATGAGTTGAAAAAGTTGTCAGGTAATTTTTGGTGTGCGTTCCCCTTTAAGAAGCCCCCCCTTTTCCCCGCAGCAGAGGGAGGGCGAGTAAACTCCCGGAACAGCGATTGAAAAAAAAAAAAAAAGAAAAAAAAAAAGAGCTCTCGCGGCAGACTGTTTCAAGTCCCCCCCGGTAGAAACTGTGCCTGATTTGTGGCCGATGTTGGAGATGTAAAAAAAAAAAAAAAAACAGGAGGAGGAAGAGAACCACACACACACATACACACACTACCCCGGGTAGCTATGGAGATGGAGCCTTTTCCTGGCCGCTTTCTTTGACAGGCGTCGAGCAGGGGCTGAAAATCTTTTCTAAAAAGCGGAGTCGAACATGTACGCCAAGGGGAAAGGAGCCGTGGTGCCGTCCGACAGCCAAGCGCGAGAGAAGTAAGTTCAAAATGCGTGCGTTGTCACGGAAACCAAACCTGCCGTTAACCTTAACCGTTCGGCTAAACTTACCTGCACGAGCGGTGCGCGCGCGCGCGGCCACATTAAAAGAAAAAACTACTTTTACAAACTTGTTCAAACTTTGGTTTTTGTCTGTTGTGTTTTTTTTTTCTTTTTCTCCCTCTTCCTTCCTTCTCTGCGTGTGTTCGCTTGGTTTTGTTGACTTCACTGTGTCTTTGCGCGCCGAGCTTTGTTGTTTTTGTTCTGGCTGGTGTTTGCAGCTCTCGTGAGCGGCTCGCGCGCGCATTTACGGTTAACTTAAACGTTAGAATTATTATTATTTTTTAAATCGTGTGCAGGTTGCGAGGTTCGCGCGCGTGCTTTGCAAACTGTGTATATTTATATATGTGTAAGAAAGAGAGACAGAGTGTGTGTGTGTGGGGGGGGGGGGGGGGACGTAAACCGACGCGCAGCGTTTAAATGAATGTATAACGTGAATAAAAGGGCGCGTGCGCGTACGTGTTGTGACGTCACCCGGTCAGTTTTGCATTGCTATTTAAATTATTTTAAATGCACGTGTATTTTTTACGTATTTAATAACAATAATAATAAAAAAAACTTTTGTTTAAAGTTGGGTTTCAGTTGCGAAAGTTTGCTAAAGTTTTAGAAGTCAGGTGCGCGCGCGGGGGGGGGGGGGGGGGGTCTCGTGCTTGGTGTGGAGAAGTTTCACAAGTTTCTGGACTCGCATTACATCACATTAACACCGGTGCATGTGCATGCATAAACATGCAGTTCTGCACGTGCATACGAGAGCATGCGTGCATACGTTCATACAGGGTGCATGTTTTAATAAAAGGTAGCACGAGACACACACACACAGGTTGATGGGTTTCCTGGTTGTGGTGTGATGATGATGATGATGATGATCTGCGTTCAGAGAAGATCACTGGTGCATTTAATTAAACCTGGCAATAGGGGTCAGATCACAGTGCAAGTACACACACACACACACACGAGTGATTTCAGGAACCATAATAAAATTCTCTATTGCCTACCCTGTGTGTGTGTGTACTGTACATGTGTGTATGCACATACACACATGTATGTTGTATGTGTGTGTGTTTGCATGTATATGCATGTTTATATTTAGCAACATACACACATGAGAGAGAGAGACATGCATACAGTGGTATGTCTGTATGAAGTGCACGTATTTGTATGCATATGTCTCTCTATACATACATACACACAAATACTTATGTGTTTATATCATTTATATGTTGTGTGTGTGTGTATAATGGCTGACCCTGCGCTCTGTCCCTAACCTACTAACAAAGCTGGGATATGCGAAGAATAAAGAATTTCACTGTGCAATAATGTATATGTGTTGAATAAAGGCTGAACTCTCACTCTTTCTCTCCCCTTCTCTCTCTTATTTATATATTATCTATCATATTACACATACACATATTACATTAGGGAACGTCATGACGTCCTCCGGTCGTTTTGTCCAGTGCCTTGCGAATGCCCCAGTCTGTGCGCCTTTAAAACTTCTCAACACTTGTTTCCCAGAAGTCTTTGAGAGCATACGCTCCTTCACACGGCATTCGCTCTGCCTTGCTCTCTCTCTGTATGTGTGTGTGTGTGTGTGTGTGTGCTTGCGTGCGTGCGTGCTGGTGTCTCAGCCTACGAATGTTTACACAATCTCTTGCTTTACTGATAGTGTTACCACCACCACCGCTGGCTCTACTCCCTAAGCCGGTCCTGAGACCGGTTTAGTTCTCTCGAGGAAGTAGGCAAGATAAAACCCAAAAAAACATAATTGCAAATATTTATAATCACATGTTTAAAAAAAAAAAAAAGAAGAAGAAATGTTGCCTATGAACGTTTGATTGATTTGATTTATCTGTAAACCTGGCCTTGAAAATAAGGGACCAAAAGTTAGTAGAGCGCCCCCTATATGCATCAAGTGGGATCTTTATCAGGCTAACGCGGCTCGTCCGCTGTAGTAGTTGCACAAAAAAAACGCTTTTGTGGCGCAAGGTTACCTTTTGTTCTTCTTGAATAGCTAGTCGTAGCTGTTTGTTGAAACTTGTCTAGTTGTTGAGTTTACCCGTACAAATGTATATTTTTACTTCATTTTTAGTACCTTAAAAGTTTTGTATGAAACAAATAAGTGCTTCAGAGTAAACATTGTTCAGCAACTTGTCATTTACTTTTTGTAACCAATCAAGGTTCACGTAAAATCGTTTCTTAAATACAGTATAAACTTGCACGAGCTCACAGCTTTTCACTGGAAATATGTTCTTTTTAATCCTGTGAGCTAATTGATTTTTTGTTGTTGTTGTTTTGGTTTACACAAATGTTACATTTGGTAAAGCTTTTTTATGCATTTACGAATACGCTCGTATCCAGCCTGGTTATTGAGAATAATCGAGTTTAAAATACAGCAAGAAAACAGTTCAATCTCTTACTTTCAAACATAGGTTGTTTATTTACTTATTTATTTATCATTATTATTATAACATGGGCGGGAGAAAGAAAATGGTTCAGAGAGGATTGGCTTGGGGTTCAGAAGTGTGTAGTGCAATGTTGGAGTGGAGCTGACAGTCATTAGCGTCATAGTGAGCAGATAAACGAGACAGTTTAGATCTTCCTCAGGAATCAAAACCAAGCATCTAGTCTAAACCGAACACCCTTGCAAAGGTTGTCTGACTTGACCACAAGATGCGCGAACGGTCTCGCTTTTGCAGGTCCGAAACAAGCCGGATCGGGTTCAGATCTCCCATCTAGAAAGACGTATTTAACGGACACGTTGAGGAACGTAGCCAGGATTTACGTAGCCGAGACACGGTTCAGTTAACGACCAGGAACTTGTAGGCTCACAGTCATACAGTTGTTTGGTTTGCTAGTCACGAATAAGCCTGATGCGCGGTCGAGTCACAGGTCGGTTTTAACCGAGCGTTATCATTTGCATCCGACACCAGCGACGCGGCTGACGTGCTGTAGCTCTAGTCATCTGCTGAGAGGAAACTGCTTTTGGTTGGCTGGACGTCCAGAGTTAACGCTGAGAGTCCTGGCTCTGAGATTTTGTAACGAGGTGTCGTGTGAGTCTTTTTTTGCCGTTGTATTCACAATCCTCATCCGACCGCTTACCGTAATCCAGAAACACTCCGAGTAGAGTCCCCGTTAGCTGATTAATTGGCTCAGGTGCGTGAGCGGAGATACCCAAGGACCAGAGGTGAGAACCGCTGATCAGGGATGCTCTCTTATCCGAGCGTCCTCGCCTGAATTATTGACAGGACGGACGGAAACACGATTTTCCTAACCGCCTCTTTTGAAGGGCGCTTACGCGCAGCCGGGCCTCATCCATGTTTTAAGACGGCCTTTTGTTCGAAGGCCTCGGGCGACGTGTCAGGTGTGCTCACACGGAGGATTCTTTTAAAGTTGACGTTGAGGAATCAGCACGGGGTCCCCGTTTCGGTGATGAGTACGGTCACGCCGGAGGACACAGGTGTCCCGGTGCTTTCACCTAATTCAAAACGACGACGTGAGATCGCTCTTCCGTATCAGCTCGGGTGCTGGATAATGTAAGCATCAAGCTCGGGGAGTTTGTGTGTGTGTGTGTGTGTGTGTGTGTGTGTGTGTGTGTGTGTGTGTGTGTGTTTATGTTGGGAGGGGACAGATAAGAGGACACCGGTTTGCGACTGCAGCACCTGGTGTTGCATCTTGACCTGTGTTTAATCTTCCCCTTGTGTACAAGACTCCCTACAGAGAAACAAGGTGTCCCGGTGAAGCCGTTCTCCGATAGGGGCTAATAGGGGAGCCTCGCATCCTGTCACTCCTCCCCGTACCGTCTTGTAGCACTTTTCTTTCGCTTAATAGGGAGTCTAATGTCCCGTCACTCCCTCCTGTACCATCTTTCACAGATCGAACCCTTGAGCTCCAAGCCTGTTAGGCCCGCAAGTCCCAATCAGCTCTACAGTCAGCTCTCTACATTCAGCCTGGCATGGCTCTCTGGGGCAAAGTCAGTAAGGCGGCGAAGTGGAAGTGAGGGAGGGAGGGAGGGAGGGAAGAAAGCAAGCGTCAAGGAGGTGTGATGGATTTGTCCCCCCTAGCGTTCCCTCGAGCAAGCCCGTATTCAGGTTTTTTTTTTTTTCTCCCCGAGAAGCAAGAAAGCCAAGTTTTTTTTTTGTGTCAGCAAGAATTCCTCGTCATCACCGTCGCCGCTTCTTCACCTCTGAGAATACTGTCGCGCGCTCAGATTTGCATCCTTCACCATCGGGATGCGTCCATTTGAATCGAAGGAGGAGCCGAGCGCAGTCTTGGAGTGCAGGTTTTTTTTGTTTTTTTTGTTCTTAGGATTTGAATAGACTTGGCTTAGTTTGAATATGGAAATTTGAACGTGTGAGGGATTTGGGGGGAAAAAAGTTTGTTTTGTTTTCCGAGGTGTTGCCAGTCTTCTCATCTTTTAAACAGCGTTCTTGCACCAACGGATTTGACGTCGTAAATGTGTACGGATACTTTAGTTTAGCTTTAGTCGAAAATCTTCTTATTCTGGATCCGTCTCCATTCCCTACCCCTTTCTGCTTTCTTTCTCATATCTTGCCGCAAAGCTACCACGAGTCCGCTCGCTCCTACGTCTACCATCAGACGTCCTAGCGGTTGAATTTTCTATCTTTTCCTTTTGAAAAATCAACAGTTTAAGCCAGAACTTTTCCCCACGTTAGGGCCGCGGGATCGTTCCCGAGAACACTTGACCCCAAAGTCTGGTCTGGTTTCGTAGAATCGTGTTCCAGATGGTTTGAAAAGTTAGTCTCTGAATCAAATACGGAAGCCAGTCGCACCCGAGCACGGAAGTAGATCGCTGTTCAGATGCGACGTCCGTCTCCTCCCACTTCGGATGCCGACCTCATCCTCCGACGTAGGAAGGCGTGCAAGTGTGTTGGTTTGATTTTTTATGTATTTTTTTTTGTGCAAGAGTGTTGGTTTGATATTAGCCTAAGCGTGATGGTTAGCCTTCTCGTTCTGTGCGCGTGTGTTAATGGCAGCTCACAAACCAAGTATGTGCATACTGCCACCTGCTGTATGGGAGAGCGTGAATACGTGAGTGTACACGAGTACGGAGAACAAAAACATCGTGAACGCTGGACAAGCAGTTGTTCCTGTACAGTCGTGACAAAAACGCCCTTAATCGTCAGACTTCTGAAAAAACCTGGTGAATTAAATTCAATAGACCCCGGAAGCCAGCTTCGTTCAAGTTGGTGAATTTTATTAAACGGTTCAAGTAACAAACAAACTCGAATAAAAAAAACTTAATTTATTTCAGGGGTGATGCTGGATCCCAGCCCTGATGCTTATTTCTCATTGGGATTGTCCACTACAACGTGTCCTACATCTGTCTCTAGATCTCTAATCTTCTGTCCAGTTCTGTCCATTGTCCAATTCAACAATCAGACAATTTTCAAAGTAAATTTTCAGTTTATACAGTTATATGAGACGACTAGTTATTTTTCGCATCAGAAGGTGATCTTTTTTGACTGTAGTACGGAGCGTGTTAGTACCTGGTGGTTCTTTAGGTAAACGCTTCTTCAGTGGAGAGACCCCTGAAGTCTACAGTAACCCGATAACCACCTGTAGAAAAGCAGATCAGAAGGTTTTAAACCTGGAGGACGGATGCGCATCAAGAGATCAGCTTCCCCTCTGATCAGTCAAGATCACCAACCTTTACGTTTTTATAAAAATTTTTACAGGAAATTAAACAATCTGATTTTTTTTTCGCTTTCATTTTAGCGAATTCTTAAAAATTAAACCTCACACAGCATGTTGTTTTTGTGTACCAGACAAATAATATTAGAATTTAACATCCAGTGACACCAGGGACGGACTCGTCCTAAATTAGACCAGGCGATGGTTTTCCAGTTTTTGGTGAGACTGTTCACTCCAGCGTCGCCGTAGATTCCGGTTCTTTGTTGAAGGAAGTCGAGACTGATGTGGTTTCCTCCTGTCTAGTTCAACGTCTGGTAATGTGATAACTCCAGAGTTCAGACGACCCCCAAAATTGGCAGGGGGGTGGGGGGGGGGGGTCACGTTCCTAGAGGACCTGCAAATTTTGTGTGTGTATGGGGTTACTTGAATTTTGGATGAGATCAAAAAATGTCTGTCTGTACAGTTTAAACCCTAAATATGCTCGCAAAACAATTAAATTTAATTTAAAACTCTTAAAGTTTAATATATTACTCTTAAAAGAAAAAAAAACAAGAATGTAAAGTTAAACCTGTGTACTGTGCAGTACTGTACTCCTAGAATGTAAAATATCGATCTTACCCAACTACATGTGCTGTAATTTATACAAGCGAGTTTTCTTTGGTATCAGTATAGTAGGGTAAATACGGTAATAATTCACCATCACTAGCTGCGTTTTTCCCGCTACGGTTAATTTTTCTTTTATTGGAAAAAAAATACAGTACGATATTTTATGTGGAAATTTAGCTGAATTTATGTTAATATTTACGTTATAGAATGAGTAAATTAAATTGTTAAAACCGAATGAAAAAGTGGCAAACGATTATTAAGTAGATTCTGAGGTAAAATCCGCGCACGACTGAGGCCACGGACTCTTGACGAAGATGTCGACTGTGTCAGAATTTATTCCGTATTGTACTCGCTGTATATAGGATGCGTATACACACACAACCAAGATTACCCAGAATTCACTCTCTCTCACACACACTGTTAAAGATGCTTGTAGTAAAGATGCTGGTGTACTCGTCACACAATGGTGGTTTAAACGCGACTTCCCCCAGCTGCACCTTTTCAAAAAAAAGGGGGTTTGGGTTTTGTTCGAAACCCTTATCCTCGTGTTTATGGCCGTCGTTGAGTTGAGTTTCCCCCGTTTCCCCCCCACATCTCTCAGCAGGAGGCGATTGCCATTCCGCTCACTCTCTTTCTCTCTGAGCTTGTGTGTGTGTGTGTGTGTGTGTGTGTGTGTGTGTAAATCTCCTTCCTGTCTGTTTGTCTCCTCGCTTATCACACGGCCAGCGACGCAGAGGATTCTCTTCCCAGTTATTTATGACGCGCTATCATCACGGGACAAGGGGTCATCTGAGCGAAAAATAAATAAATAACATAAAAGTAGACGCACGTGGGTATCGAAGTGTTTTTGGACTTTTTAACAGTAAGTTCAAAATTGAAAGCGCAGTTAAAAGGAGTAACGAAGAACCAGGCCTTAAACGCCTCTATACTTTAATAGCATGTGACCTTGAGCCATCCGACACGCTACTGCCGGGCACAATACGCAAATACGTCTGGAGACACCCGCGTGTCCTCATTGGCCCTCGCTGAGACCTCTTCAGACTTTCCTGAGCAGACACTGAAGAGTGTCCTCATTGGTTGAAGGTGAACAAGAAGATGGAAAAACAACGTTCTTACAAAAAAAGAAAGAAAAAAAAGAAAGAGAAAAAACTTAATGATGAAGGGGATAAATAAGTAAACAAACACAAGTAATTTGGCCAAGAGAGCGACGGCTGGATGTATGAAAATACTCGTGGTACGGGAGAACTGATTCAGTACAAGTTAGAAAAACCTTGTTTATTAAGTAGCAAACATCACGTTTGTACATGTACTGTATACGTTCAAATACAGCGGTACCTCAGCTTACTAATTTATGGCGATATTTCATATTGTGAAACACATTTCCCCGTTTGGAAATAATGTAAATACAGATAATCCGTTCCATCCCCCCAAAAAATATTACCAACGTTACCAATTTCCATCACTATAATCTAAGGCTGGGCGATATGGCTGAATACTGTATCACGATATCAGTGTTTCATATCGATCGATATCGATAATTATTGATCTTTTTTTATGACCCATTTTAAAATAAGGACCAGGAGAAGAACATATTATATTTAAACATTTTTATTAGTCTTATTACATTTTATCTGTCTTAGTTATTAAGACAGAAATGTCAACAACCATGGGAAAATAATTAAAATGTAAACATAAGTCTAAAGTCACAATGAACACTTAACAATTATCTCTTAACATTTAAGGTGCAAAATTAAAAGAAAATGTAATAAATGCTTAATAAAGTGTAATAAAATAGTGCAATGCGTTTATTATATCAGAAGCCTTTAGAGAAAACTACAACAAAAATATATTGTAATATAATTGAGTTTGATGTTAATTCACTGGCGGACCACCAGGGGGCAATACCGCGCTGTATACTATGTGTCGTGTGCACTGAATGCAGTAAAAGAAGAATACCGTTTTTCTCCATGCCTCCATTTGTCTCACACAAAAAGCAAGTAATATTATAGATATTATAGCAAACATAACAATTGTCATACCAAAGAATAAACTACCCGCCAATGTGGCTAGTGAGACTAAAGTTATTACCCGCCACAGCCGAATTTTACAACGCCATTTTGTCTCCGTTTATGCTTCCTGAATCGCGACTGTACTACTTCCGGGTTCCTATAGCCGTGTGCGCATGACGGCAACCAAACTAGCTTCGCGACCTCTGTTTTCTTCCGACAAACAATAAAAAATATCGAGTGTTCTATCGAACACATTTTGTTATTGATATCGATCACCTGTCTATCACTAAACATATCGTTATCGTTTTATCGCCCAGGCCTACTACAATCATAGTTTTGCATATAAAAACAGTAAAGACAGAAAATATGAAATGAATAGACATTAAACCTGACTTAACTTTAATTTATGATTCCTCTTGGAATCAACAAACTGGGGCCTCCGAGTGGCGCAGTGGTAAAGTGCTCGCCCCTATCATCCGGAGATCGCGAGTTCGATTCCCTGTAACCTCTCGCGGCCGGAGGCCTAGAGAGCGCTGATTGGCCGAGCTCTCTCAGAGGGGCGGGATGAGAGATACTTAGTGCTTCCGCGTTAATCACGGCTCTACAGCCAATCAGGGGCGTCAGTGAGGTCACGCAAGCGGAAGGAGACGGATAGCGCTGTCCTCCGAGTGTGTTACGCCGCCCCCAATGGTGCGTGAGCGAGCAGCTCGAACAGATGCGGTCGGCTGGCGTCACGTGGTTCGGAGGAAACACGTGATCGTCTTCGACCCTCCGGACGTACGTGTAACTTAGCTGGTGGTTATATTGGCTCGGTTCGGTCAATCGTACGCCAAAAATGTGTTGGACCTCGAGACAAATTCATGGAAAATTTCAGTTCTTGGAGTGAAAATTCTTAAGGCAGGCAGTTCATATGCTGAGGTACCACTGTGTGTGTATGTGTGTGTGTATACACTGATCAGCCTTAACATTGAGTTCGGTCTCTGCTTTTGCAACCAAAACAGTTGAGCTACAGTATTTTTGGAGCCAAGTCACAAGTGGTCCTCGTCGTAGTAGCTACAGTTACCACATCTCGTTACCGTGGCAACTGCAAGAGAAAAGGCCTGGGTGGGAGAAATTGAAAGTAAAGTTGATGTGTTGGAAGCAGAAAAAAATGGGCGAGCGTAAGGATTTGAGTGACTTTGACAGGAACCAGATGATGATGATTTTGAAGACTAGACAAAATCATAGAATCAGGACACGTAGGTACTGGAAGGTGTCCTGGTCTAATGAAGGGTCAGATCGGATGGTGCGATGCTCCAGATGATGTTCTGCTGAGGAAACTTGGGGTCGCGTCATTTACACGGACGTCACCTTGACACGTACTTCCTACCTAAACACTGTTACAGACCGAGTTACACTCTGGTGGTCTGGTGGTGTCCCCTTTCAGCAGGATAACACGTCCTCGCACACTGCACACTGTTGACTCCACCTACTGTTGACTCTGATCTGCGCAACATGCTGGGGGGGGGGTCCAATCCACAGAGGCCCGACCTCACGACTTGCGGGACTGAAACAGGATCAGCTACTGAGGGCTTGATGCAGATACACACACACATTGCTGGTTGGTGTATGGAGTCGCACCAGGGACCAGCCGATACGATATTATCACGATATCTGGGGACCTGTTCGATTTGTATTGCGATTCTGTTAATATTATGATTTTATAAACATCTGGCTTAAATATTTGTTTTTTTGTTAGAAACTTTGTTAGAAAATTTGGCAAAAAAAGTGATTGACTCCTACCACATTAGGATATTGTGCTGCCTGGTAATGTGTGACTAGTTGCAAGTACACCACCTGTAGGATAATAGAGGATCGGCAACGTTTTACCACCTCAGATGCAGACTAAATTAGGGCTGCAACAACTAATCGATAATTATCGATAATGAAATTCGTTGTCAACGAATGCCGTTATCGATAAAAGTTTACTTTTATACATAAATAATACCCTGATTTACGGTTTTATATAGTTAAGCAAAACATCAAATTAAAGCGTTTAGTTTTTATCCGACTAATCTAATAATCGACCAACTAATCGACTATCAAAATAATCGTTAGTTGCAGCCCTAATCTAAATTATAAATTAATTTGAGAAAACTCTAGTTTGGAGACTCGGATCGCCTCAGAAAAGCTTCCGGCTGATGTAATTTAAACCATTTATTCCTCCCCATGTCTGGTGTGTATGTATGTGTATGCGAGTTCACACGTGAGTATAGACGTGAGTACCTGTATGTATACGTATATTTATCTCAAAATCCTGTAGACGAAAGTTTGGTCGATGAAAAGATGAAAACAAGACTTTGTGATAAGTGAGAAATTAATTATACATATATATAATATATATTTTCTTTGTTTCTCGTTCTTAAGGTAAGATCTTGTATTGCGCAACACATTTTCCAGTAGGAATTAATGTAAATACAGATGATCCGTTCCAGCGACCCAAACACATTACCAACGTTAATGATTTCCAACACTATGATCCGTTTTTTTTTTTTTTTTTTTGTGAAAAGATGTGTAAATGAAGTAAAATATTAAATAAATAGACGTTAAACCTCACCTAACCTTCATGTTTCCTCTCTGCACCGGCTGCTTTAAAAACCAAACTGAAATCGTCTCCGTTTTCTTCCTGAAAACAAAAAGATAAAAATAAATAAATATGTGAACTCGCCTCGCTTGGTGTTTGCAAACTTTTGAGGCGGGGTGTGTACCACTGAGGTTAGCTCACCTGGTTAGCTAGCTGATGTGTTTTAATCTAGCGTTTTAAAATCTTTAAGCTAGTTTGTGCCACCCTTTGTTTATTAATATAAAACAAACAAAAAAAAGCGGCTCAACAAAATCATTCTTCTTTCTTTTTTTCTTTTTCCTCTGCTGATTTAATTTATTATTATTATTATTATTATTATTTTTTTTTTTTTTGCTCCGGTGTCATTTAATTTGTCTGATTAACGTCTCCATCATTCACGTCTTTTACATCTTGAATGTAAAAACCTTGTTTACTGTTTATTGACACGACTAACACGTGCTTCTTTTCTTTTTATCTCCCAGGTTGGCTTTATACGTCTACGAATACTTGTTACATGTTGGCGCTCAGAAATCCGCACAGACCTTCTTGTCTGAGGTGAGTGTAGTGTGTGTGTGTGTGTGTGTGTGTGTGTGTGTGTGTGTGTGTGTTCCAGCCAGGAAAAAACAGCATCACGCTGGCTGGCATTTGAACCTTCGGGTCAAGAACACTTACTTACACAGTCCATCATGCTCCCAGTAAACAAACCCCGTAGATAGAGGTACGTGTGTGCGCGAGTGAAAACCATAATTAATTAAGGGTGAAATTAATTAAATTTTCCCCCGTATCTCGGGTGTAAACGGGCCGAACGTTTGATATGAAGTCATAATAACGTAAAGCGTAATTGATTAAAATGGACTGAGTGAATATTTCACTGATATAAACACAGTACCATGTGCAGTTATCGTTTCTATAGCAACAGCGTATAGAGCGCAGGTGCACGGCGTGTGATGTGAACATGCGGAAAAACAAACGACGAGCCGATTAGGAGGGATGCCGAGGGTGTGTAGTACTCCTCCGTAAAGAGGTTTTCTCCTCCTCAGGTGCACGAAAAACAGTTCGCGCTCAGGTTTGTTTTTCCGTCTTAATATCTTCATGAGGTAAAGAAGAAAAAAGAAAACCAGGATGGCGTAGGAGCCGATGTCAGGTAGAGTCTTATTATGGTTTCAATCGGATACGGTGTAGTGAAACAAAACGACGTCCCTACAGAACCAAGGCAAGTTTATTTGTGTAGCACATTTCATACACGATTGTAGTTCAAAGTGCTTTACATGAAAGAGAGAGAGAGAAAAGAAGGTGTATTAACAAAACTAGCAAACGAAGAAACCTGATTAGCTGAGACGAGACGAGACTGACGTTTTTAAATTAACGGAAAAACTATCCAAGTGCAAACGAGCGGCAACATGACACGTTTCAGTAGTTGGTGGTGATGAGGTGAAACAGTAAACATTCCGTGTGAGTAGCAGCGAAGATAGAAAGTAGTTTTGTTGAAAATAACAAGTAACGAATGAAGATCAGGTACGGACCGGTGTGAACAGTCGTTAGACGGTTGTTGATCCGTGTGTTTAGCGCGCATGTGTGTGTGTATCACTCCAGTCAGAACGAATGTCACGATTAAGGGGCTTAAAAATTAGCGCGAGGTAAACGCCTCTGCACATGCACAGATTGATGACGTGTAACACGACTTATCACGACGAGAAATAAACAAACAGTTGAACAAAAACAAACAAACAAAAAAAAAAGAGAGATTTCTCTCAGAGCGTGTTTCCTGTCATCGAAGGAATATTAATCGACTGCGACTCGTTTCTCATTTACAGATTTGTAAATTAACTAATTCTGCGATCCGTGCTGATCGCTGACCTGTTGTACGCTCGTATACACACACACACAAAGAATTAGTTTAAGTAGAAAACCGGAAAGCAAAAACTGGGGGGGAAAATATAGCGATCGAAGAGACTCGCCGCGAGTCGTACAGAGATATTTACGAGCCTTAATGGCCGAGGGACGTACAGGAAGACGTCCACGTCGTGTACAGATAGAGATCAGACGCTCGGCCGTCCATTAGGGGGAAGAATGAGACGATTGTTTTTTTTTCTTTTTTCGTTTTTTTTTCTTTTTACTTTCGCTGCCAGATAGATATAGGTGACTTAAATATGGTGGGAAGTGTGTTTGAAACACCTTTCATTTATCTTTCTGTCTCTGTGTGTGTGCGTGTGTGGGGTTTCAGATCCGGTGGGAGAAGAACATTACTCTAGGAGAGCCCCCAGGATTCCTGCATTCGTGGTGGTGGTACGTCACGTTTTCTTCTTCTTCTCCTCCTCCTTTTTAAATTATTATTATTTTTTTTTATGATTAAATATCGATCACTGATCAATATCCCTTCGTCCCTCGACGTCTCTCGGGAGAGTGATATTTATTTATTTATTTTTTTTGTGAGTGCGTGATACCTGAATGAAACGTGTTCTCTTGCCCTGACCCCCTCGCTCTCGTCCTCGCGACCGGCTCCGCCCACCCGCGCAAAACAAAAGCCACAGATGGTGTAGTAAATCCAGGACACGCCCTCGCTCTTACCCCCACCTGCCAACCTTTGTCTCTGGCGGTGTCCTTTTTGTCCCCCCGTCCCCCTTCCCTACCCCCCCCCCCCCCCCCCCCAACTCCGAGAGGGTGGATTAACTCTTTGCATACCACACTCTTTTGTTGCTCGATGACCAAATCCCTACTTCCCTGCTGTCTTTTTTTTTTTTTTCTTTTTTTTTCCTCCTCCTCTGTCCTGTTGTTGGGGGGGGGGGGTGAGTGGTTGGATGGCGGACGGGCCATAGGGTCAACAGCCTGAAGGTCCCCCCCACCCACCCCCCGGACCTACCCCACATCCCCCCCCCCCCCCTCCTGCCCTCTCGGGTTTACCAAGAGGAGAAGAAGAAGGGGATGCAGGTTTTGATTAAAACACACACAAACACACACACACACACACACACACACACACACACACACACACACACACACACCCTTTCACAGCATCATGTCTGCCCTCGTAATCGTTTGTTCCCCCTCGGGGTATCGACGCCTCCTTCTGATCAGCTCACTCAGGTCTTTTAGCTTAATTTAAGGATCGAACATATCGATATATCGGCCCGATCGGCACTCTGGAGAAAATACACCTCGTTAAAGAAAAAGTTCGTTAAAAGAGTACGATCGTCTTATATCGTTATCGGACATTATTAATTCAATTATAATTATTTTTTTACATACAAAACCGTGTGCTGTGAAATATACTTAACTCACCCTTTTTGTGACCTAAAAAGTAAAGATAGGATAGAAATTATTTTTTCTGTAATAAGTAAAGAATGTCCAAAAACAAAAATGTTTCATCTCTCGTTTGTCATGGAAACAATCCTGCAAAAAAAATTCACCAAAAAATAAATGTGTAAAATCTGTAGCAAAAAGCTTAAAACTTTTTTTTTTCTTTTTTTTCTTAAATCTCACTTTTGTCCCCTCCATGTCGTTTCCCGCTCGGCTGTAACGCGCCCTAAGGTGTAGCCTCGAGTAATTGACATGAAAATGCAGCTCCTCCAATTAGCATCAGAGCGTCGCGGTCATTGTTAAACCCCCAAAGAAGCGCCGTGACGTCATTCAGGTCGCCAGCGGGGGGGCGTTTCTCGTCTCGTCCCTGCGCGAATACGGGGGATTTGTAGGAATTATCCTCTTTTTTATTTATTTATTTATTTTTTTTACATTTTTTAATTTTTTTAATTTTTTTGAGTTGATTTGGTCGACCGATTTTTCATACCTACGACCGGCACGGCGCGTTCCTCACATCTTCAACAACAAACGTTCTACAGCCGGCGGAACGTCACCTGTTAACTCTTTCCCTCAAACAATCGGCTTCTCAAAAAGAACATCTCGGTTTAAGGATGTTATTATTTTGTAAAAAAAAATTTTTGTTTTATTTTTTTTAAAAACCTCCGAGCATTTCCAATCCATATAGACGTTAGCTATGGAATCTTTCACTCCTTCACCGTCTGTTTTTGGTTTCTGCTACCCATTAATGGCCTCCACCCCCACACACACACACACACACACACACACACACACACACACACACACACACACACACACACAGAGTCCAGTTCGCCCGCTCTTATTTTCCTGCTTTTTTTTTTCTTTTTTTTAATGGAATGTTCCTTATCCCAGTAAACATTTAACGTGGAGAGAGAAAAGAAAACAAACCTCCCACACCGAGTCATCGAACAACATCCTTTTACTGATCAACTAAAACGCGATTCACTTCCGGCGGTCGCGGAGCGTCTCGTCACCTGGTACGTCACGTCACGTTCCACCTCCCTCTCTCTCTCTCTTTCTCTCTCCTCCTCCTCCTCCTCCTCTCCACCCCCTGTAGCTTTATTGGTTATCCATTAAATCGATGTCTAAAGCCTAGGAGTGATCTAATTTGGATGTGTTAAACAGGTACTTAGTTACAGTGCAGTAATTAAAATGCCATTTGGAAAGGAACCCTCGTGCTCCCCCTCGGCGGCCCTGGAGGACCTGAGTGGACTTAATTGAGGAAATCCCTGGCTTAATTGATCCGTAACCTGCCGCTCATGCCAAGTGGACAGAGACTTTCAGGAGGATCCCAGGCCTTGGACGTCAAACTTTAAAAATAAAAAGAAAAAAAAGTGTCACTATGAACCTGCAGGAGCTCCCTCAGGATATGTTTATTTTTTTATCGGAGTAACACTTTGATGTTTTCACCTGCTACAATCGATCACGGATGATTGACATGCAGAACTCTCTGATCTGAATGAACCGACTCCTTCTGGAAGCCCCGTCCTTTCTTTCATCTCACATAAAGGCATCGGTAAATAAAAACAGCTGCGAGTTCAAGTGTCTCGGGTTCTAACCTGAACTGTTTTACTTGTACCCTTAAAAATTACAAACAGGAATCACGAGGCACCTCCTGATACAATATTATGTAGTGATGTAGTAACAATATTAAGTGCTGATTCGGGTTTGTAGTGAGATTTTGTAAATGTCACGATTTTATAAATTCTTATAAACTGTAAGACTTATACATATCTTGATTTGATGTCACGTTTTTTTTTTGTCTTCAGATTTTGTAACCATTTTCAGACTCTGGCGTTGTGACTCAACTTTTTCTTTTTGTTAAAACTTCAATGGTATTTTACTTTTTATTAGTTGATACATTAGGTTTATTTAACAACTTCACAACCAAATTGAATGTGATCGAATATACAGCACTGAAACTCGCGAATTCCGGACGCACATTAGCGGCGTAGCTCCAGACACGCGCGTTTCCCGGAGTGAAAACGAAGTCGTGTTGTAAATTTGTGGAGTTTCTCGACGGAGGACGAACTCTACATAGTTTTGAGGATTATTTCCGCAGAAGTGATCATGAACGCGGGACAGAGTTTAAAAAAGGGGGCAGAAGACGTTCCTCCCCGTACACATCCCGTGCCCCCGACCTCACACCACCTGACGGTTACATGTGGGGAAAACGTTAGTTCAACTGTGAAGATCAAAGACAAAGAGTTTAACATTTAAACATTTTAATCTCAAATTAAATGAAACAAAGCGCTACATTGTTACTGAGCAGCACATGTTTCTGATTATTATTATTATTTTTGAACAAACTTGGCATGTAATTCACTCCTCACACACGGCACGGGATGTTTGAGTCGTTTAGAGCGCCACCTGCAGGATCATAATCATCATACAGTTGTAATCGTCTGTGTTGTTAACGATGATGCGATGATGTCGTTGCAGTGTGTTCTGGGATCTGTACTGCGCCGCCCCGGACAGACGCGAGACCTGCGAGCATTCCAGCGAGGCCAAGGCCTTCCATGACTACGTAAGTGTGGCGCTCTGATATCGCTGCTTAGTGGGTGGGGCCAGACCCAAATCCCCCAGTCCCCCCCCCCCCCCCCCCACCATGCTGTGGTGATGTAATGTGGATTACAGTGTTGGAGGTGTAACAAGGTGAAGGATGGTCAAGTGATGTCAGTCCTCATACCGTCCATCTCACGCACACACACACACTCACGTACACACACACTTCTCTCCATGTGAGCCGCATCTCGGATTCTCGGACTTGCATTCCGAGCAGAAGGCGGAGCTTGAACGTGAGCGGAAACGCCCACAAATTAGAATGACGTCATCTGAGCATGACCGAGTTCGTTCAGGATTCGTAAAGATATTTATATTTCTGTTATTTTGATGGATTTGTGTGTTTTATTTTATTTATTTGCGCTTTAAAGCTAAGCGCGCGCTACATAACGGGAAGTAGCGAGAAATGAGACGAGTCGAGCTCGGACAAATTATTCTTCTGTGATTGCGATTGTGATTCTTGAAGCGTTTTTTTTTTTTTTTTTCCTCTTTCCTCGTCCTCTAATCATCGGGGCCAGACAATGGTAATGAGTCGAGCGTTTTATTTGGTGACTGCTGGTCAAATATGATTAATAAAGCCGTGCGCTTTCATCACCAAAGATTCAGATTTTTTTTTTTCTTTCCCCAAAGCGTCGACTTAAACACTCTCTAATCATAACGGAGAGGAGTTGTGTGTGTGTGTGTGTGTGTGTGTGTGTGTGTGTTTCTCCCCCTAGCGAAAGTCTCTGAGGATTCCCCCCCCCCCTTTATCTCTTAAAAGCGTCTGTTTTCCCACGTGTATTTCGAGAGCCACGGCGCGCACGTCTCAGCAAGGTCCACTAGCGCGTCCTTGAGTCGGGTGATTTATGATGTGTTTAGCCCTTTTATTTTGCAGGCCACTAGCTCTGCACAGGTGTGTGTGTGTGTGTGTGTGTGGGGTTCATCCTGGCCGCGGTCGTCTCCCACTCTTTCCTCCCAGCCTTCTGGGGAGATAATGGACTACAGCGCTCTAATCTCCTAATCCCGGGAGCGGTTGAGGGGCTAAGCCGAGGGGATTTGGTGGGATTGGAGTCCTGGCCGAACGCCAGAGGTTGCCTGGTTTCTCTGCGTCCCGGCCATAATGAGCATCGATCGGACACCGCGCCGTCCAGCGCCATTTATCACAGCTGTCCCGGAGTGGCCGCTCGATCTATAAGGGGTCGCCTCTCTTTCTCATCTCGCCGTTACGACCACGGGCTCGCGCGCATTGTTTTTTTTTTTTTCTCTCTGTCTCTCTCTCTCTCTCGTCGTTTCCCAAGACGCCCGCGCTCGTTGTAAATCCTTACGGGGGCCTCTTAGAAGAACAAAAGATTCAGTAGCGAGTGTTTTGGTCGGGCGTTTTGTTCAGATTAAAGCTGCTCTCCTTTCAAAAGGGGGAGGGGGCGGAGTCTGGCTGGTTACGGCCTGGCGCGGATCCACCGATCGCCTGCACACGTGCGCCCTCTCGTACCTTCTCCCCTTCGGATTACGGATCTGACAGGTTAACAGCCCATGTCCCATGTCTCCATCTGGCCCTGTTGTCCATGCTTCTCCTCACTACGTTCTCTTTTATTTATAAATTTTTTTGTTTAATATAAAGAAAAATTTTTTCCTGTTCGGTAATCGAAGCGTAACCGCGGGTGTAGTCGCAGCTTTGCGTTAATACCGTAGGCTCGATTTGCGCCGTGCGAACAAATGAAATGAAGGGATTCTAGATACGATGGCGAGCTGTTACAGGAAATTAATCAACGGCAACACTTGGAACTCTTATAATTGGTAAACTTATAATCAGTACTGCGGAATTTTTTATATATATCGTATTAAGATGGACCGGACGGGGACGACTTGATCTTTCTCTTAAAACACCTGTTTTTATTTATTTTTTTATTTATTATTATACATTTTTTTTATAGCAAGCTTTCTGACCAGTCAGAATCAAGAACAAGAACCGCCTCCTAGCTCGCACCTTCCTCGAGTCGTTCCCCAGGTCCGGTTTCCCTCTTTACACCAGGGTAAATATTTTGGTTATGGAGTAGAAAGTGCGCGCCGCGATGTTTATTCAGTCACTCGAGTAATCGGGCAGCGTTGACGTCAATAACACCGTCACCCCGCACCGATGGCGGTGATAAAGGCGTAAGGCGGACCGTGTACAGACCAGGAGCTCGGCGGATTCCCCCCCATCCCCCCCTCCCTTTCTGCTTCTCTCGCTTTCTCACGTGTACAAAATCTCTCTCTCACTCGGAGGAAGATTGATTGGGTAATCTCGCTCTTTCTCCATGATGCATGCTCACTCGCTCGCGTGCTCCGGGGAAACGGAGAAGTGCAGCCAGCATGATAATATCCTGGGAGGAGGAGACGGAAGACGGAGACGCTGCCGATCATCAATCAACTTCTACTGATCCTACCACTTCCTAGTATTAACGATGATCAGGGCGTATTTAAAAACCTGGAAAATGTGTTAATCAGTAAAAAATAGTAAATGGAATAAAAAAAACTAAAATGGTGTACGGACCTCTCTGGCAATCTCGGGGTTAAAACGCTGTTCGCTTCTCCACGGCGCTCTGAACACGCTCGGCAAACGGGCGCACGGTTAATATTTGATCCGGCGGATGAGCAGAAACAGAAAGCAACCTTACATCTGTATCGTTTACAAAACTCCGTATTCCGTCAGATTATTATTATTTTAAATATATATATATATAAACGGATAAGAGCTGTAACTTTCAGGCAGGGGATTGGTTTTGTTTGTTTGACATGTACGCGATTAGCTCATTTTGCTAATCTCGCCTTTAGACGGTCTCTCCGAAACCGTAGCGAAATCGTAGCACAGTTTGATTTAGTCCAAAATGGCCGGGGTTGTCAGATTTGCGCGAGTAAAGACATTTTAAACAACAACCGTAAATAATAGTAATAATAATAAGAAGAAGGGATGGTACGTGTTTTAACTATCCAGTCGCTAACGACTAACCGTGACGCCACAACAAAACCCCCCTTCCCCAACCCCCCGTCCTGTCGGATCATGTAACTATATCCTTGTGGTATCATCACGATACGCAGGAACCGATTCGGATTCGTATCGTCATTAACATTTTAAAACGCTCCCGACGCAACGTTAAATCAAATCAAATAAAAATAAAATAAAAAAATTTTTTCTCCTATCACAAAGAACGCTGTGCTGCCTGCCAGTGTATGAATAAGTTTTGCGCATGAGCACCCCCTGGAGGATTATAGAGGAACTGCTGCGTTTTTCACCACGCTCAAATTCGACCTGAAATATAGTTCAAATTAATAATAAAAAAAATCTAATTCACCACAGAAAATAATCACGATATGTAATTGCAGTTTGTTTGTTTTTTTCCCTTGCTAACTTCTGAGGTAATTTTCGAAGGGGCGTGGTCAGAAAACCGTAACGTGTGTGTGTGTAAATGTATTGTTAAAAATGACAGTACCTGGTTGTATTTTGTTTTTAACATGACGATAGAAACTGACTTGTTTTGGTTTTGAATCATAGTGGATCAGTATTCTGAGATGACGTCACTGGGCCCCGCCCACCGTTTCCCCCCCAGTACACGACTGGAAGCAAAGGAAAAACTAGACAACTGGGGCACGCAGGATTTCGTTGCGTCTGTATGTCCCTCTCTCTCTCTCCGTGGTTGTTGTGTGTTGGCAGTCAGCGCTGGCACTGGACCCCCTTGGCTCTGTTCGTGTCTGATGCTGTTCTAGCATCTTGGCCAATACCAACTAGAGGAGGAGGGGAGGGGGGGTGAATGGTTGACGCGGAGGAAGAAGAGAAGAGGGTGCGAGTACATCAGTCTCAAGTACCAGCTGCCCATCCAAACCTCACCACCACTACCACCACCCCCCGGAAAGAAGAGCCTCCCCTTTGATAGATTGTGTGTTTTTGTGCGTGCTCGCTCTTGTTTGCTCGCTTGCGTGTCTGCACACAAACACTCTCTCTCTCGCGCTCGCTCTCGCATATGCGTGTGTTTGGCCACACAGCCCGTGCCAGGCTGCTCGGCGGAGACGAGAGGCAAACACTCTACATCTGCTCGCACCCCAAACTACGCGGTCAGTCATATACACACACAGACGCACGCTCATGATGTTCTGGTCCCGAGTACCGACCCTTGAGACACACCGATATCAATATGGTCTTGTGTTGTTTTTTTTTTTATTTTATTTTAAATGCAGAAAAGTAAGCGCACTCTTTTAACGAATTGTAAACACAAAACGAAGCGTAATTTCGACAAGGAAGAGCGTCACACTTTTTTGTTTTTGATTAACGTAGCGAGATACTTTCCTGCTCAACACGTTTGTACAGTGTTTATAAAGACGTGTAAGGAGATGGAAATGTTTTAAAGCTTCCAGTGTGAAAGTCCAAAGAAAATTGGAGCACACACACACACTCACTTATGCTTCCTGATTGCTATTTTTAAACCTGCGACTCCTCACAGCTTCCCTACTGACCACGCCGCCACCTGGTGTGTGTGTGTGTGTGTGTGTGTGTGTGTGCGCGAGCAACAGAAAAAGAACACCTGGGCCTCTTTCTGTTAAAACCACAAACTGCAAATCTTAGTAGAGATTATAAAAAAAAATAAAATAAAGGTTTAAAAGTAAGTGCTACATTTACTTGACTTTTTTGGGAGGAAAAAAGAATGAGAGGATGCTAAAACACCTGAAGATGAATTGTTTTGTCCGGATTCCTGGTACAGAGTGTACGGTCGGACCCCAGACACGGCACCGTTACGACGTTCTCACACTAATCATGCTTGATATGTAGCGTGTTCAGGATCGATTGCTCCCCCTGCTGGCCAGAGTTCACTTTCTTTTTTCTTTTTTTCTTTTTATCCTCTGTTCACAGGTACGCTTGACACTCTCCAATACAGCAGGGGCCAGTATTCATTCACTTGGTTCATGTGTTGTCGTTAAACATGAGGGAAGAAGAGAACGAGGAAGTTAACTGTTGATAATTATACAAAAAAAAAATAAAAAATCACAATTTTCATGCTGGTTAATTCTGAAAAAACTACGCGTGACGTCATTTTTCCACGATGGCGTCTGATGCAGTTCCTTAACCCCCTCACCCTGCTGCTGTGAAGGTCCACATCTGGGTTATTATTATTATTATTATTATTATTATTATACACAGAGCTTCCCAGTGCTAATCAATACAGACGGTCTGCTAGCACAGGGCCGGTCGCCGCGCCGCGCCGCATGAGTCACTATCTGTATAGATAGAAAGAGCGGTTCTGCTCAGACTGCCAGCAGACATGGTGTCATGTTCTGCAGAAGCCCAGCTCTCCTCCTCGCAGAGCTGGAAGTCTCAGCTCGCTCCTCCTGTGCCAGACGAGGATTCTGATCAATTCGTGATTCATAAGAAAATGAGTCGCTTTCATGTCGACGTTCTAGCACGAACGAGGAGCGTCGAGAGGACGGAGACGGAAACTTTACGTTTCAGATCCGTTAATAGAGTAATTATTAGTATTATTTACGTTTATTATTCGTGGAATACAACAACACGCTTGAATACACGAGTCTGAACTTTTTTTTTTTTTTTTTTATAATCATAATAATAAGTAAAAAAATATATTTTTAGACGATCAGACAATAAATGATGCAACAGTTCGGTCCACTTCTTCTTCTTCTTCTTCTTAAGATCGCAAGATTTTTGTTTAGCATTTTTGTTTAGTCACACATAGTCGCATGATTGAGTATATCGCGAACTTTATGTTGTCTTTCGTCCTCGTGCGTTTCTTGAAATATTTTTTCTCTCGCTCCGCGCGTACGCGCACATACGCACATATGTCTTTTCGGCAGGATAATCGCGGCGACCCCGGCGCTAAGATTGTCGTACATTTAGCGCTCTTTAAGCTCGAGGGATGACGGCCAAGTTTCTGCTGTTTCAGTGTGAAAGCTGGTAAAAGAATAAAGGCGTCATGATGTAAGAACTCGTATAAGAACGTTAAAGTCGCCGAACGAGAGAGAAATAAAGCACCATCCCGCTTCCTTTCCTCCAGGCCCCGCCCACTGCACGCTAGCGTTAAACCCCCATCCTTAAGAACGGCCTCGTTAGCGTCTTTCCAAGTATCGTCGTTGGTTTTTTTCTTTTCTCTCTCTTTTTTTTTTTTTTTTTTTTAAAGGGACTTTCCCGGTTCTGCTCCGCTAGACGTCTTTCTACGTTCTTTGTGGTGTTTGAAGTAAAAAGAAAAAAAAAAACCCCTCCCGGAGGCGATCGATAATCTTTTAAGTAGCATCGATCAAAGTCATTTGCTTTCCTAAGATGACTATCGAGCCTGTAACACCGATCAGCGGCGCTGAATGCGAGCCACACGACCAACGCTATTGACCGCGCACGCAAAACATTTGTCTTCATTGCGCGTCCTTAATTATTCATGGACACGTGACCGACGTCAGTGAGGGGAACGTGCGAGGATCATAAGCATGCGCGAGTGTGTGTGTACATGGTGCATCACGTTATTAATGGGCTTCAGGAATAATAGTAATGTGAGACTGTGTGTGTGTGTGTGTGTGTGTGTGTGTGTGTGTGTGTGTGTGTGTTTTCACCTGGATGGCGTGTGTGTGTGCGAGTGTGTGTACGTACACAGTTGCTGGTTAACAAGGCGAGTATCGAGTCACGTCATATAAACGATGTTCATCGATATCACAGGTTTAATGTATTTTATGTGGTTTTTTTTCTGTCTGATATTAAAACGTTTCTTGAACGAAACTTATTCAAATCCAAGATGGAGCGTAAATTCACGTTCAAACTACAGACGGATTTAAAAAAAAAGAAACAACAACTAATGGATCATTTTATAACAATTTGTAGCTGTAAGTGTAAAACATTTTGGCAGTTTAATATTTTCTTGGTCAGTTCAGTTAATATAATTTACAAGACTTTTAATTTTTTTTCCCCTTACAGTATTAATTCACGTGTGTTGAATTAATTTGTTAAACTTAAGCGTTAAATTCTTTAAAATTGGTGAATTTCTTTAAACCCGTACGTTAACTTGAGCAGGAAATACAAACCGATTCCAGCTTCTGTACTCGTATTTTACAGGATTATTACTGCTGCTGCTGCTTCTTCTTTTGACTTTACAGGAGGTTGGTGCTGCCACCTACTGGTGTGGAGCGGAATTTTGACAGGAACAAATCTGATGATGGCTTTGTACCAGTTGTTTACTTTATTACTAAATCAGGGGGAGGGGTGCTTTTCCTTTTCCATGTCACCTGCGATGTTATAATTCCACATGGAGAAGAAGTCGCTGTTTTTAATGACGTACAGAACACGACGACTCAGCAAATCCGATCTGTCTGTTTACACGACAATCACATCAGCACGTATCTGATTTATATCTGATTTATTTCCACATATGAAGGAAATGAGGCCTGAAACTGATCTCGAAATATCCGGATGCATGCGTGTTTTTTTTATTTCCCTGTTTACTCGGACATGGATCATAACCGATATGTGTCACATATGAGCCAAAAATCGGAATTGGGTCACATTCACCTGACAGTGTAAACGTAGCCTAAGTACAAGCGCGCGGTTAAACGGTTAACACCCGCCGCTTGAAGAATTTCTAACGGTTCTAGCAGGAAGTGTTCAGGGAAAGTTCTGTTTTGGCGGAGACGCGTGTCGTGGTTTTCAGAACGGTGTGTTTTGTTCCGGGATATTGACTGGAGTGGGTGTGTCCGATGAGACTCGGGGACGAATCAGTCACTGTTTTTGGGGCGGCATATGGAAAAGTCTGTCTCTCTGCCTGTCTGTCTTTTTGTCTCTCTGCCTTTCTTTATCTCTTTGTCTGCCTGTCTCTCTCTCTCTCTCTGCCTACCTTTCTGTCTGTCTCTCTCTCTCTCTCTCTGCCTTCTCGTCTGTCTGTCTGAGTGGAACTCTCGGCTCAGTCGGTGCCGATTAGCTTATTTAAGGCTGAATGGACGAGTTTGTCCGGGCTCCTCCCCTCCTCCTGCCACCTTTTCACAAACACGGGTTTTTTAGATGTGTGTGTGTGTGTGTGTGTGTGTAAGAGAGAGTGAAAGAGTGTGTTCCACCTGCCCTCTTGTTTCAATCCGGCTTTTTTTCCCTCCGTCCTCTCGTCCCTGTTCCAATCTGGAGCTCACGCTTTGTCAGTTCATCACCTGCATCAGTCGTGCGGGTCGACGACCCCGACACAGGCGTAACACACACACACACACACACACACACACACACACACACAGGACAAGAGGGTGAAAACCAAGCGGATTACAAAGCCAGTTTAATCTGGCCCAGACGCAGAGGGAATTCTCTCTCTTTCTCTCCCTCTCTCTCTCTCTCTCTCTCTCTCCGTCCCTCTCTCTCTTTCTCTCCCTCTCTCTCTCTCTCTCTCTCCGTCCCTCTCTCTCTCTCTCTCTTTCTCTCCCTCTCCGTCCCTCTCTCTCTCTCTCTCTCTCTCTCTCTCTCTCTCTCTTTCTCTCCCTCTCCGTCCCTCTCTCTCTCTCTCTCTCTCTCTCTCTCTCTCTCTTTCTCTCCCTCTCCGTCCCTCTCTCTCTCTCTCTCTCTCTCTCTTTCTCTCCCTCTCCGTCCCCCTCTCTCTCTCTCTCCGTCCCTCTCTCTCTCTCTCTGTCCCTCTCTCTCTCTCTCTCTCTTTCTCTCCCTCTCCGTCCCTCTCTCTCTCTCTCTCTCTCTCTCTCTCTCTTTCTCTCCCTCTCCGTCCCCCTCTCTCTCTCTCCATCCCTCTCTCTCTCTCTCCGTCCCCCTCCTTCTCTCTCTCTCTCTCTCCCTCTCTCTCTCCGTCCCCCTCCTTCTCTCTCTCTCCCTCTCTCTCTCCGTCCCCCCCTCTCTCTCTCCGTCCCTCTCTCTCTCTCCCTCTCTCTCTCCGTCCCCCTCCCTCTCTCTCTCTCTCTCTCTCTCTCTCTCTCCCTCTCTCTCTCCGTCCCTCTCTCTCTCTCTCTCTCTCTCTCCGTCCCTCTCCCCCTCCCTCTCTGTTTCTCTCTCTCTCTCTGTCCCTCTCTCTCTCTCTCTCTCTCTCTCTCTCTCTCTCTCTTTCTCTCCCTCTCTCTCTCTGTTTCTCTCTCTCCCTCCCCCTCTCCCTCCCCCCCCCCCCCCTCTCTCTCTCTCTCCTCCCGTTGTGGAAGGTGACTGCAGATCAGAGGTCGCGATTGGACCACGATCACACGTACACACTCGCACCGTCCGCTCCCGCTTGTCTTACGAGATCCACCCCGAAAAAAAGTAACACGTCGCCGTCACCCCCAAAAGCCCCCCCCCCAACCACCCGCGCGCCTCAGAATCGCAGTTTAAGTAACGCGCGTCGCGTCTATACGATGGTCTGCGGCGGGCAGACAAAAGACATCTGTTATCGTTCCCCAGGCCAGACCTCTCGCTCGCGCCGCCAGAGTCGCACGTGACGACGTCTCACGTTTCGGGAGTTTTTACAAAAAATTTTTTAAACACATCGTTCCCTAAAGCAAGAGTAAAGGAAAAGCCCTTTCGACTGGAGCTCAGATCTCGATACCGTGACTGGATATGGATAGATGTGTACACACACACACACACACACACACACACACACACACGATCGGAGAGTAGATGTTTGATGAGAGTGAGGGAGGAAGGGGTTGTACACTTGTGTTTTTTTTTTTTATTTATTTATTTTTTTTTTAATAATAATTCTTGCTTTGCGTGTGTGTGTGTGTGTGTGTGTGTGTGTATGGGGTTGATGTTTTGCTGTCTCATATCCTAGCCATCATTTGCTGCAGCCTCTCTCTCTCTCTCCCTCTCTCTCTGTATCTCTCCCTCTCTCTCTCTCTCTCTCTCTCTCTCTCTCTCTCTCTCTGTATCTCTCTCTCTCTGTATCTCTCTCTCTTTCTCTCGTCTTGATCCGGGATGCCTGGGGGACAGAGTGCAGACAGGACCCGTCTCCATGGCAACAGCTTCTGCAGGCTGCTGACACCCATCCCTTATTGGCAAGGGAGGGGGAAGGAGAGAGAGAGAGAGAGAGAGAGAGAGGCCACGCTGTTTCTCCTCCCTGGGACTCGGTGGCCTGTGCGTTTGCGTGCAGAATTAGCATACAGCGCGGGAGAGGGGGGTGGCTAGGGTTTTGGGTTTTGTAATGTGTGTGTGTGTGTGTGTGTGTGTGTGTGAAGGAAAAGGAGTGAGGGAGAGAGAGAGAGAGGTTAGGGACTAGGACTTCCCCAGGGTCCTAAACAATCTCCTTGTTCTAGGTCAGCGACTCGCCTGAAGTACTGCACCGTCATTGTCTCGTTGTTTTGTTTTCGGCGTCATGCGATCCATCAGCGCCGAAGTGTGTGTGTGTGTGTGTGTGAAGGATTGAGCGGGAATAAAACTCGTCATCCTTAAAACTGGTCATTCTTAACCTGACAGCTTAGCTATATTTGATTACTTGTTTGTCGAGGTGTGTCGTAACCACGTTACATAACAAGCGGAGAGAGTGCGCATGGCAGCGCTTTGGGATAGTGTGTGTGTGTGTGTGTAACATGTCTACTACCCTAGACGGGCCCCACACCCCAAATCAAATCCAGAAGCTGGGCTGTAAGAAGGAGAGAGAGAGAGAGAGAGAGAATAGTAGTGGGGGCAGGGGCAGAACGTTTTTTCGGGAGTTGGAAAGTCTTGTAGAGGGGGAGAAGAGCGAGAGAGAGGGGGGGGGGGTAAGCAAGCAGGGGGCTGAACACACCCGGGTCAAACCCGCCGTCTCGCTTCTATGAATCTTCTTTCTGGTAAAGAGAGAGAGACTCTGGAGGTGAAATTCCATGACATTGGGAGTATGTTTATAAAAAAAAATAAAGGGGGGGGGGGCGGTCGCGGGGCCTCGGCACGGATATTTCAAGGTGCTTTGTTTGTTTATTCACGGATACGCCAGTGCTACTAGAACACACACACACACACACACACACACGGCACCGTAGTCATGCGCCGCCGCCGTACCTCGTCTCCTCCAGAGCCGTCGGCGGTGAATTATAGCTCGACGCTAGTTATTCCCGTGTCTGCCAACTGAATATTGGATAATGTGATTCCTAATGAGACGCCCTACATGCTTCAGCATTTGTCAAATCACCAAAAAGTTCTGCCTCATCAGAACAGACCTTGTCGAGAAGTGCGGCTTCCAGCCGAACCATTTAGCTAATTGATTTCCGCGCCGACTCGGAATTCGGATTACAGACGCGAGCGTGGGGGAGGGGAGGAGATACACACCGCCCCCTGTTGGCTTCAGCCGTGCAGCTACCGAATAAGAAGCCGTGTGTGTGTGTGTGGGGGGGACTCGGGGCTCTTGAAGTGTATTTTATTTATTTATTTTTTCTCTCCGTTCTTGGGTGCACTTGCATAATTTCATCCTCCGATGCAGCAGGTGGCAGTGTGTCGCCTGGTTGGTTTGCATTTCCCACTAGCACAAAAGTGTTCTACTACATACGACAAACAGCCAGTACTCGCGCGTTTAAACGCGATATTTTGTTTTATTTTCGGTTTTTCATGTTTAATCTCGCGTTTTAGAGATCCACCCTACAAACCTGCCCTCCATCGATTCAGTGTGTGAAGAGTAAAATGAAGTAAAAGCAATAAGAATTAAAAATTTCTATACAAATGTTAAGAAATTTTTTTTTGTTTTGCATCAGTTAATCCTTTTTTATAAAAAAAAAATGCAAAATAAACGCGCACACACATTGCAGGATTGTGCAATATAGAGTGATGTATTCGTTTCTTCTTCTTTTCTTTTTTTTCCAGCACCACATTGAACCAAATGTAGAAACATGACTCAGCAATAAATTGAAAAATGGCGGCACACACAGGGAAAAAAACAGGCACAGATTTGTAAGATCACTTGTGGATGTTTTTGTTGTTTTTGTCCCATATTCTGTCACACAAAATTGTACACGTTTTGTTTGTTTGTTTGTTTTTTGTGTTTTTTAATGTATACATCTTAAAATCGAATGATAGCTTTGGTTCTACATGATATATATATATATATATATATATATATATATATTTTTTTTTAAAAATGCACAGATTGATGTTCTGACTACACACACCGACACGTTTTTTTCCTTCTTTCTTTATTTATTTTACTTTCATTCGCTAAGAGTACTTCAGGTTTAGTGACCTATGACAGTAGAACACTACTGGATATAGGAATTCAGATTTCGGCGCTTACTTATACCACCTTTAAGCCTGACCCGTCGTGGCCCTCTGAGATACTACGCTGCTCAGATGACAACAACAATGGATGGGACGCTAACCCGCGGCGAAGAACAAAGAAGCGTCGAGGGAAACGCGGCGGCGTCCGTAACAGAATGAGAGAACAAGCTCATCGCACCCCTCTGCCGAGTATCCTGCTGGCTAATGTACAGTCACTGGAGAATAAGCTTGATGACCTCAGAGCCAGAGTTACTTTCCAGCGAGATATCAGGGATTGTAATCTTCTGTGCTTTACAGAAACATGGCTGACCCCCATTGTGCCGGACCGAGTCGTAACCCCATCGGACTCATTCTCTGTGTTCCGCATGGACAGGACGGCAGAGTCTAACAAAGCTAAAGGTGGAGGTGTGTGCTTCATGGTCAACAAGAAGTGGTGCGATGCCAGGAGTGTTTCCATTCTCTCCAGTAGATGCTCGCCTCATTTGGAATATCTGAGTGTTAAATGTCGTCCTTTCTACCTGCCTCGCGAGTTCACCTCGGTCATTGCCACGGCGGTCTACATCCCACCCCACGCGGACACAGGCACTGCTCTGTCTGAACTACATGATGTGCTGAGTGAGTTCCAAAACAAACACCCGGACGCAGCGCACATTGTAGCAGGTGACTTTAATAAAGCGAACCTCAGACAGGTTATGCCAAACTTTCACCAACATGTTACATGTCCGACAAGGGGACTCAACATTCTGGACCACTGTTACACACCATACAAGCGGGGCTACAAAGCTGTTCCACATCCAGCATTCGGGAAATCAGACCACAACGCCATTTTCCTTATACCGGAATATCAACAAAGCTTTCGTCGTGAAGCTCCGGTCATGAGGGAGGTGCAACGCTGGTCTGCCCAATCAGAAGCTACGCTACAGGACGCGCTCGATGACGTAGATTGGGACATGTTCCGAGCCTGCGCAGTAGACATCAACGAGTTTGCGGATGTAGCAGTTAGCTTCGTTAGCACGCTCGTAAATGAAGTTGTCCCGACAGTGAGGTTCAAATCGTTTCCGAACCAGAAGCCTTGGGTAGACCGATCGATCCGCGATGCTGTGAATGCCCGGACCGCTGCTTATAATGCCGCACTCATTAGCGGCGATATGAGCGCATACAAAGCGGCTTCTTATAGCGTCAGGCGAGCGGTGAGGGAAGCAAAGGGGCGGTTCCGACAGCGAACTGAATCACACTTCCATCAGGGTGACACACGCCGCATGTGGCACGGATTACGCACAATCACGGACTACAAGGTTGCCAAAGACACCACGACGATCGTCGCCGACTCTGCATTCGCCAACGAGCTGAACGCATTCTTCGCCCGGTTCGAGGTTAGCCAGGCGGCTAATGCTAGCAGCCTGCTGACTGAGAGTGATGACGTCATCAGCGAGGATTGCGTCATCAGCATCGCAGAGCACGACGTGCGCACGGCGCTGAGGAGGGTGAACACCAGGAAAGCGGCGGGTCCAGATGGCATCTCTGGGCGCCTGCTGCGCTGCTGCGCTGACCAGCTGTCAGGTGTGTTCACCTGTATCTTTAATGAGTCCCTGGCGAAGTCTGTGGTCCCGGCGTGTTTCAAGAGATCCACCATTGTCCCCGTGCCCAAGACCAACAAACCCTCATGCCTGAATGACTACCGGCCTGTTGCACTGACATCGATGGTCATGAAGGTATTTGAGGGTCTGCTAAAAAACATCATCTCCTCCTCCATCCCCAGCTCCATAGACCCACTTCAGTTCGCCTACCGCCCCAACAGATCCACAGAGGATGCCATCTCCCATGTTCTGCACACCACTCTCAGCCACGTGGACAAGATGCAAGGTAACTATGTGAGATTGCTTTTTATAGATTACAGCTCTGCCTTCAACACAATAGTGCCTAACAGACTGTTCACAAAGCTGAGAGATCTAGGACTTAACAAACGCTTGTGTGCCTGGGTGTTGGACTTCCTCTCGGACAGATCTCAAGCGGTGAGAGTGGGCAAGTGCTTCTCCAGCAGCATCACCATCAACACAGGTGCTCCACAGGGATGTGTTCTCTCTCCACTGCTATACTCTCTCTACACTTCAGACTGTGTGGCCATGTTCGACTCCAACACCATCGTTAAGTTTGCTGACGATACGGTGGTGCTGGGCTTCATCTCCAACAACGATGAGTCGGCCTACATAGATGAAGTGGAGAACCTGGCACTATGGTGTGAAGAAAACTGCCTCCGACTGAACGTCAGTAAGACGAAGGAGCTGGTGGTGGACTTCAGAAGGGGACAACTGGACCACAAACCCCTCATCATCAATGGAGCTCCAGTGGAGAGGGTGAGCAGCTTTAAGTACTTGGGCGTCCACATCTCCGAGGATCTGACATGGACTGAGCATATCTGTGCTCAGACGAAAAGGGCAAAGCAGCGTCTGTACCACCTGAGGCAGTTGAGGAAGTTTGGGGTTTCCCCTGCTGTCCTTAAGGCTTTCTACTCGGGTGCTGTTGAGAGCATCCTAACACAGAACATTTCATCCTGGTTTGGGAATAGCTGTGTACAGGACAGGAAAGCCCTCCAGAGAGTGATCCGGGCAGCTGAACGCTGCTGCAGGTTAACTCTCCCCTCCATGCAGGACATCTACACCAGGAGATGTAAAACCAGGGCAGCTCGTATCATTAAGGACTTGTCGCACCCCAATAACGGACTGTTCAAACTTCTGCATTCAGGCAGAAGGTTCCGGGTCATTATGGCCAAAACGGAGAGACTCAGGAGGAGTTTTTATCCACAGGCGATTAGACTCCTCAACCATGATGGGCCACTCTCCCATTCATAGGACTGGTAACAGTTCACCCACACACTGCTGTGCTGACATTCCACACTGCACACTGCACTTTAGTCTGGACTGTAAGCATCACTTGCACTAACATCTTTATCCTGCTCAGATACACACTTTATTATTATGTTTACATTTGCACCTTTTTTTTTTTTTTTTTTTTTTTTTTTTTTTTTTTTAAATTTCAATTTCTATTTCTATTTATAGATTATTTCTTTTCTTTTGTTTCTTGTTATTTGCACAAAGTAGGAGCGGTTCAGGATACATTTCACTGCGTGTTGTACTTGTATAACTATGCATGTGACAAATAAAGAATCTTGAATCTTGAATCTTGAATCTTGAATCTTGACTTGTGTATAAGCATTTGTTTGTTTGTTTGTTTGTTTATCACTGGTCCATGCTCCTTAAGTTTTAAGGGTCAGTCTTTTTTTTTTTTTTCTTTGCTTGATAGAAGATCCTATTCACTATGCAAAACTGCTGCATTAACTGCCTCTCGGTGCACCGCTCTCATGGTAGCAGAATAAACGGATAACATGAGTGGTAACACTAGTAGATAACTACTAGTTAAAACTAGTTAAAAAGGGTGAGCGGATATACTTGGGTGGCCCGTCACAGTGTGATCTAGTGTACTACACACCATTCAATATATACTTCACATTGATTTTGAATACACACCACGGCTTTAAGATCCACTTTTTAAGATGAAGCGAACAACACTGATTATCCAAGTTTGTTAGGCAGCATATAAACTCTCAGTTTCTGATTTCAATGTGGGCAAGTGGGCAAAGATCTGAGTGAATTAGAAGGTGGTGATGGCTGGACGACTGGGTTAAAACGTCTCCAAAACAGCAGCTCTTGTCGGGTGTACCAGTTGCTTACCAAAAAGTGCTCACAAGAAGGAAAAAGCGGTGAACCACAGCGATGGGGGGAGGGGATGGTCTGTCCGGTCAAATCCCACAGAAGCGAATAAGTTGGGGCGGTGGGTGTGCACTTTCAAAAGCTCCTTTATCGGAAATGTTTGTTTGAAAAAGAAACCTGGTTTGGTAAAGCATGTACAGGTCACCCAGGACGCGCTATGGGAGGAAGGCGAGCCAGTGGAGGCAGTATGATGATGCTCGTGTTGTCCTCGGAAATCTTGGGTCCTGCCGTTCATGTGGATGTTTCTTTGACATGTACCACCTACCTAAACAAGTGTAAACAGCGTTCCCTGATAAGCGGTGGCGTCTTTAGCACAACAAGTTTGAGGAACAAAAACAAGAGTTCAAGATGTGAGCACTGATTATTAGCATAATGCTAAAGGAATCTAGAAGAATAGAGTAGGACTAAAAATATTCTTATCTCAGAGTAGGACATAAAAGTTATTTATGAAGCTTCCTACTTTTACTTTCAGTGAGGAATAGGACATCTGGAAAAGCGCGTAACGTCAATAGGCTAGTTGCACGGTAGACTAAATTATAGTGGGTGTTGTAGTTTTGGAAGGGTTTGGTAGTTTTTTTTAAAACTGTGGAGGGGGGTGAAAAGGTTTAGTTTTTGCAGAGAGCATACGAAATGTTTGTTGATGGACCAGTTGTATGTGCTGCACTGTTGCCTTGCTCCTCCAGGGTCCGGGTTCGATTCCCGTCTGTTTTTTCCCCTTGCCTGATATGTTTTTCTCTGAGTAGTCCAGTTTCCTTTCATGGTTCAAAGACCTGCAGATTATACAAATTGGCCTTCCCAAATTGCCTGTGGCGTGAGTTTGTGCCCTGCTATGGATTAGCACCCTGTCCTTGTGCCCCAAGTCTCTCGGGATAGGCTCCAGACGCCCCCACCATCCTGAATACAGGATAAAGTGGTATAGACGATGAGTGAGTGAGAGTTTCTTTAAACTGTATCAAGAACGAGAACGTCTCTCCTTCACGCACATCCCTTGATCGCCATTACCTTGCTATTCCTAATTGGTTAGGACACCTCCTGAGCCCTCTTACATTTTGGTGGAGGATCTATTTTAAGAATGTTGATAAATTGCTCTTACTCCTACTTCTAAACGTAGGACCAACATTGTGTCACTCTGAGAATTTTTTGTGTGAATTTTTGTGTGAAGAAGTAAAAGCGCCGGACAGACTGGAGTTAGAGTAAAAGCGCTGCTGTATCATCCTCTTTGCGCGCCGTGGTCTTAATCCATCGCCATTGTAGCGCGGTTGGAAACAAAAATGTAAACAGTGTAGAAATCAGCACATTTGAACAAAACTGAAAACTTTAAATTCCATTACGGGAATGAATTCCATTACCGCCGAAGATCATGTGTTAATTACGAAGATTAGTATGCAATTTGTTCAGGGCGGGTTCTCTCCGTAAGCATAGACGCAGGCTTGTAATTTCAGTCGCAATTATGCTGCGACATGTTTTCTAATTTGTCAGCGGCCGGTTCTGCTGGATTTTTGGTCCATGTAGGTATTTGTAACAAGTTTGGCTGGAAATTTGGAGAATAAAGTTGAGACGCGTACGGTCTCTTCGCACCAGAGAATATCGAGTCGTGAGTTTTCTCTCTCTCTCTGTGTCTCCTTCTTTGTTTGTGTCTTCAACAGAAATCAACAAAATTCTCTCCCGGAGGTTTTGAATGTGAATAGTTATCCTTCGAGGCATTGTGCAGCTCGTTAGTAAAAACAAAGAAGGCGACGCTTGGAAAGGATCGATGAATAGGTTTTTCCCCTGTATATAATTGAAGTTTGCACTCGTATAAGATTCAATTATTTGTCGCATGTACCTTAGAGCACAGTGAAATGATTATTATTATTTTTTTCTTTTTCCCCCTCCCATACGCCAGTTAGGAAGTTGGGGTCAGCCAGGATACAGCGCCCCCTGGAGCAGAGAGGGTTTAAGGGTCTTGCTCAAGGGCTCAACAGTGGCAACTTGTCAGTGCTGGGGCTTGAACCCACGACCTTCCAATCAGTAACCCAGTAACCTCACAACCTGAGCCACCACTTAAAATGCTACTCGTCAGGCAGTAAGGTTTGTTCAGCTAAATCTTTTGGACAAAGTACCAAAAGAACAGGGACTTGCTCGCAACGGACAATCGTCGACGCCCCTGTCCAGAACGTATGCCTTGTTACTGTGATTAAATCCGGATCGTTCATCTCCAGTTCGTTAGGTTTAGATCAGACGCTTCCTGGTCGACACGTGAACGAAGGTTCACTTCATGCACTAGGTGAGAAGAACTCGTGTTGGAATCGGTTTTCCTGCTTTCAGGTGTCGTTTTGGGAACTTAACAAGGTCCCCCACAGACTAGATTTCATTACTTGCGAGAAAGACGACGTTTCCTCGTCGGTTATTTATTTGCTGGTTGCACGTTTTAGACGTTCATGGATCTTTTGTGATCCGAGATGTTTTAAGTCCTAAGTTTGTTTTATGTCCTGCTCTTTGGTTCTCTGGTCTGTAGTTTAAGAGCCTGACTGTAGGACTCCTTTGTATTTGATTAACCAATAATAAATCATTTACGTACCAGCTCGATGGTGTAATTTTTAATTAAGTTATTGTTATTGTTATTTTCTAAAAGGTACACAGGTGTGCACGCTCCTTTTTTCACTTTCTCTCGGTCTGATCCTTCCAGGAGTGAGGCCCTGAACATGGACAGGAATCGGACACCGTGGCCACACACCAAATCTGTCTGTGTCCTCCTCGGCCTCGTCCCCATCTGTCTCCCCTTTCTCTTTAGCATACACCCCCCCCCCCCCCCCCCGCCTTTCCCCTCCTGGTGCCTAATTAATGGCATTAATTATCTCCAATTAGCAGCGTGGTCTTGGCAGCCGTTCACGTCCCGCGTTCCTTTTGTTTCACGGAGCTCCGTGACACGCTACGCTCCCTGTGGGGCTGTCGCTGGCCTAATGAAAGGCAACCAGCCGCCCTTTTCCCTCTCTCTCTTTCTCTCTCTCTTGCTGTCTCTATCTCTCCTGCTCTGTCTTAGCACGAGCGAGTAAAGAAATATATCCGTGTGCGCGTGAGCCGCTGCCACATCTCGGGCGCGCTTCAGGTGACAGCAAGCGGACACCGGCTGCTCGGCGAGCGCACCCTGCCAGGCTTGTGTGTACAGACATCAGAACATTGGCCTGTTTGGGTTGGAACAACTTCAGGGCACTGACTAAGCAGATCTAACTAACTCTCTGGGTAATGCACACTCCTCGCTTTCACCCTAGGCCACTTATCAGATTAACACACACAGACACACACATCGTGTCGTACCAGAGCAACACGACCGTACCGAGCCGGCCCTGGAGCCGCTCCACGGACAAACCCGAAGCCGTTGCTTAAGAAAAGGTGTCGTATGACGAAAATTCAGAGGCGGCTGATGAATGCTAATACTGACCTTTGATGGCCTGAGATAAGGAGACTGAAACGAAAGAGGGCTCGCTCGCGTTCTGAAGGTGGAAAACAATTCCTGAACGCGGAGGAATTTGAGGTACAGCGAGACAAATGGAACCATCACGCAGGGATTCTTTGGAACGCATCTAAACCACAAAAGATTTGCGTTAGATCTTCTGAAAATGTCGTTCATGTTCAGGCAGTTCTTGCCTGGAGGAAAAGAAGGTGTAGATCCGGTCAAAGACCTAAACAACAACAACTTGCTATGAGGCTTTTGGTGGAAAGTCCTCCTAAACCACCCTGTGGTGCATTTGGTGCTTTTTTTTTTTTGCTTTAAAACAGCCAGATCTCGTTATCGTTTGGACGACGTCTTGCAGACATTTGGGAATAGTCTGATTTGATTGATAAATTTTTTGTTTTGTTTTGTTCGGTCCAAACGTCTCTGGTAGTCGTACGAACGGCGAGGCTCGACTAGGCCAGACGGTCCTCTCGTACTGACTGCGCGGAGAGCCAGCCTGATTATGCATGCAGGTCTTTGCAGCTAATCTTTATAGACTCCAGATCGTGAGTGAAAGAGAAACAGGGAATTGGGATGAGGTAGAAATTTTGAAGGGAAAAAAAGAAAAAAAAATCAATCACTCAGTCGAGGCTGGCAGAGTTTCCAATTTAGATGCTGGAGAGAGCGAGGTTTTAAAGAAGCCCACACGTGACGGCTTTCAGTAAACCGCAACCGATAGAAGACTGCAGAGCTCATGACTCGACTTGGAACCGCTTGATTTGTCTTTGTTTTTGAGTGTTTAATTATTTGACGCTTGCACACATTTTTGGGTGAAATCCTCAAAAAGCCCAAAGCACAATAATATCCAGAAATGTAGAGAGTGAGGTACGAGCTTGACTAGCTGGAAGACATGTTTGTACACCAAAACCCCCCCCAACCCGTCCATCTTAATCGTTCTCTATATCGCTAATGTGTACGGTCATAAGGGGAGGGGCTTGGAACCAATCCCAGGAAACGTGGGTCACAACTTGGAATCACTAGTGAACCAAGATTTTAGATTTTGGGAGAGAACCGGAGGGAGTTCCCAGAGGAAACCCGCCAACCACTGGCCGAGATTTGTAAACTAGAACTCCTACCATCATGATGATGCCTTGGACATCAATCACATTCATGTACATGTACTAAAGCACTCAGTTATTTATCAAACGAATTTCTAGCCAAGATGGAAGGGAGAAGAAATGTATTTTCTAAATTTAAATGCATCTGTTTGCATTTGAGCTGGTAAAATGTTGCAGTTCCTCTACGAACCTACAGGTGGCACACTTAGAATCGTAACAAAATCAGGCAAACAAAAGTTAAATTGTCCAATCTAGGTATTTATGAGATCGTAATCTTGCGATCCAGACACCTGGGTATCGTGATAACATCGTATCGTCTGGTCCCTGCTGTTTTCTTGTCCTTGCGACGTTGCAATGACGTGTTTCTGTACGACATCGCAACAGACGCTGCTGGAGGAAACCGGTTGACGTGGATGAACGGAGGGGAAATGAAACCAACTAGAGCTGATTTTTGCCAAGTGACTCTGGTGGTCCTGTAGAGGCGAGATACCGACTTCACACGTGTTTAAATCCGCCCTTTCTCGTACTCGCCGCTGCCCCGTGTGGCTTCCCCGGAGGGTGCGGCGCAGACAAACACCTTTTCTTTCCGATTTAATTCAAGTGGAACAAGTCGGTAGACATCTCTCTTCTTCGCTTTTTTTTTTTTTTCCTTTCTTCTTAATTGACTGATTCATTATTAGATATTTTTAATCTGTAAGAAGAGTTCCAAGTGTAATCACTGATTTAAAAAAAAAAAAAAATCAGCAATATTTTTTCATTATTTTCCTGTATAAATAATAACTGTGTAAAATTTTTTGTAATTCATGAAATAAATTATTCTTTTTTTAATTCTTTTTATATTCGGTAGATGTAATGCTGGCCAAAATAAAAAACCTTGCCCACATGCTCGGTTACTTTAAACCTTTTCCTCATGGTTTGATTCAACAGTAGTGCTATTGTTTGTCTTTATCATCCAGCCGCGCGCGCGCGTGTGTGTGTGTGTGTGTGTGTGTGCGCGCTCACGCTCGTGTTTGTGTACGACAGACAGAAGCTTGCACGCACTTTGTCCTTTCCCTTGGTGAACACGCTAACCTTTAAGGGAGGAAAAAAAATAAAACACACGCACGTTATCTCTCGGTCACGTCGTTCACGTATCATTTTGAGGTATCGTCTGAGGCGTTCACTTGCAAAACAACAACAACAACAAAATAAAAACAAGCGCCGGTGTTGCGTTGTTTGCTTTGGAGTCCTGGTGATGAAGCATCTCAGGTTGTTATTAAACCCGAGAACGCTTTGATGTGTGGATTTGTTCGGGGTTTTGTGTGTGTGTGTGTGTGTGTGTGTGTGTGTGTGTGTTAATTGTAAGTATAATAATAATAATAATAATAATAATAAATGTTTCTCCTGCGTGTTCAATCATTTTGACCTCAGGACCTGAGCATGTGCTGACGTTGCCCTCTAATGGTCACTCGTGTTATTTATCTGTTCATTGTGCGCACACTCGCGGGTATGTATATATAGTATTTGTTTATTTATGTATACGAGACGATGTATGCGTTCATTACGGCGGATTAGTTCCTTAGCTCGTTCTCTCTCTTTTATTTTTTTCCCCCCCTTACCCCCCCCCCTCCCCCTTACCCCCCCACCTCCTCCTCCTCCTCGTCTTCCTCCTCCTCCTCCTGACGAGCGAGTGTATACGTACAAGTGTGCACTAATATTTGTTTACGTTAACACGAGCGCGCGGTGAATGAGTCGCCCGTGTGTGTGTTTGCGTTTTGGCAGCGCGCGTGTTTATAATTGCGCGCGCGGCGTGTATTAAGCGTTATTGAGCAGGCTTTATAGGGGAGCCGGAGTGAATAGAGGTGCTGTTTAATGGCTTGATGAGATGATGGCAGTAATCAGTGCGGTATACGACGAGCTCTGAAAAGCCACCTCTCTCTCTCTCTCTCTCTCTCTCTCTCTCTCTCTCTCTCTCTCTCTCTCTCTCACTCGGCGAGTGTGTGTGTGTGTGTGTGTGTGTCTCTTTCTCTCGGAGTCTCGGAATACATACACACACTCACACGCGCACACAGCGGATGATTGACGGCCTGAGGGTTTTAATGGCACTAGAGAGGGAGAGCTGAGGTCGGGGTTGTCATAGCAACAAGGCGACGAAGGCTTCCTCCTCCTCCTCCTCCTCCTCCAACCCCCCCCCCCTATTTTTTTTTTTTCCTTCTTCCTCTCCCTCCATCCATGTTTCTGCTTCTGAGAGGAGTCTTGCTTCCAGGAGCAGGGTTACATGTGTGTGTGTGTGTTTGCGCGTGCACACACACACAGGCGCGTATATTTTTGTGCAGCTCCTCTCCTCATGTTTTTTTTCTTCTCCCTCTCTGTCCGTCTCTATCTTCTCTTCGCTTCTCCTCTCCTCGTATTCTGTCCTTTTTCCCCCCTCCTTTGTTCTCCTCATCTTTTGTCCTTTCATTCCGTCTTCCTTTATTTTCTCTCCTCTTTTTCCGTCTTCCCCTTATTATTTTTTCGCCTTATTTTCACCCTCTGCTCCGTTCGCCGTCTCTCCTGACGATATTCATTTCTTTACATATCTGTCTCTCCATTCTCTCTCTCTCTCTCTCTCTCATTTTGTTTTCTCTTCATCTCTTCTTCGTTCATTGATCCACCTTTCTTCTTCTTCTTCTCTCCTCTTTTCTCGTCATTTATTTATTTACTTTTATCTTCCTTCAACTTTCACCTCTTTCTTTCCTTTGTTTTCTCCTGTCTTCTTTTGTTCCTCACTTTTTTTTTTCTTCTTCCACTTTCACTTCATCTCATTTTCTCCTTTCTTTTTTTTTTTTTTTTTTTCTTCCCTTTCCAACTTCTTTCTTTTCTGCTCTTTACTTTTTCATCTCATCCCTACTCTCATTTTTTTTGTGTCTCTCTTCATTTTTTTTCCCCTTCTTTCTCCTTCTCATCTCTTCTTTCTCACTTTCCACTTCTTTCGTTCTTTTATGTTGCTCTTTTGTAAATTCTTGTCTTTTCTTTTTTCCTCTCCTCTTTACTGCTTTGTGTTTCCTCCTCTCTCTCTCTCTCTCTCTCTCTCTCTGTGTGTGTGTGCGCGCGTGTGTGTGCGCGCGCTACACGTAACTGATGAGGTTAATTAGCCAACAGGTTGATGTTTTGGCGCCTCACTCTGATTCGTCCTCGCGCCAATGACCTGATGTGAATCTTCAAGTTTATACTTTTGTTTGTTTGTTTGTTTGTTTTACTGAAGTGTTATAGTTTCAGCCAGTGACGACAAAAAACAAATAAAATGACAGTCTGAGTTCACCATACGAGCTGCGCGCGTGTGTGTGTGTGTGTGTGTGTGTGTGTTGGGGGGGGGGGAGTTCAGTCAGGTTCTGTCTCCTGTGACTGGGGTTTACTCTTAAAACTACCTCAGGATGGTGTGGTACCAAACTGTACAGTGTGTGTGTGTGTGTGTGTGTGTGTGTGTGTGTGTGTTGACTCGTCTTTTTGTGTTCTGTTTTGCAGAGTGCAGCGGCGGCGCCGAGCCCCGTAATGGGCAACATGCCCCCTAATGATGGCATGCCTGGTGGACCCATGCCCCCTGGCTTCTTTCCGGTAAGACAACTGCTCTCTCTCTCTCTCTCTCTCTCTCTCTCTCTCTCTCTCTCTGTCTTTTTCTATTCTACACATCTGTCACATCTCTTCATGGCCTCCTGCCGCAGGTCTGCGTTCATTCATGCCTCCCACTCATCTTCACGCTTCTCTCTCTGTCTCTTTCTTTTTTCTTTTTTTTTTTTTTTTAACTTCTTCTTCTTCTTCTTCTCCCCCCCTGTAACTATCAGTGTGTCTCTCTGTCTGTGGCCGGGTCTGGCTGCCGTCGCTGTGCCGCGCTGCTCTGTCAGGGACGCTCGCCGCCGTGAGCACAAGGCCACCTGCTCTCAGTACGCATGCTTTATCCGCTCTCTTCTTTGGGCCACCTTTTTTTTTTTTTTTTTTTTTTTAAGGGTAAAGATGGACAGATGGTTTCTTTCTCAGGAACCTTCGCTGTTAGTGTGTGGAGAGAAGGAGAACGAGAGAGAGAGAGAGAGAGAGAGAGAGAACTGTAAAAGGAGGATGGTCATCGTTACGTCTCCGAGCAGCTTGTGTGGTGGTGTTTTTTTTTTTTTTTTGTGCACGTTGTTTCTTTCTCTCTCTCTCTCCGCCTCTCTCTCTCCGTCTCTCTCTCTCTCTCTGTCTAGCACTAGCATGACGCTTTGTGTGTTCAAGCTCTGCATTGTGCACCATCACTGTTGTCACTTCCTCAGAGTGTGTGTGTGTGCTGCAGTAAAGCCGCGAGACCGGCGTCGGGGGCCAAGCACCGGAAACGAAACGCAGAGCTGTTGTGTCGTGACGCGTTATGACCGTCTCCTCTTCTTCTTCTTTTTTTTTTTTTGGTTTGTTTGTTTTTGTCCTCGTACCAGATCCTGAAGCTAGTGTTTTTCCTTCTTTTCTTTTTCTAGCGTGTTTGGAAGAAACATTTTCTTGTCTACATTTCTATATAGATTGTCTTATCATTTTCGTTTTCTTTCTTTTTTTTTTTACTTTTTTTTATTCCAATTTCATCCCAAATGAGTCACGTAGCAATCTTCACAACGGAAACGATGCCCGTTTCAGGCTAACTGACGTCTGCGTTAACATAGTAACGGCTAACTCGCGTGCCACCGCCGGTGTGCGGTTTAAATGCCTCTTAACTTTTAAGCAAACAAACAAACAAAAAAGAGATTAGAAGTTACTTATTTTGTATGTTAATTACTTGCGAACCAGAGCTACAAAGTTGAATTAAAAAAATTAATGAATGAATAAAAGGTATGTCTTTTGATTGGACAAGCTAGTATGTCTAGTTGCGGTATTATTTAAAAGTAAAGTCGTTCTGGCTAGCTTATCCGCGATGCCTCTGAGCAGTCGCCTCCGGGTTCACCAGGGGTCACCCGATACAATATCTATTATCACGATACTCAGGTGCCGATTTAATTTGTATTGCGATTATTGCGCAAGTATCACGATTTTCTAAACATCCCAATTATATATAGAATTTTTAATTTATTTTATTTATTTATTTTTTTTCAGATTTTGTTACAATTTCAAGCTCGGGTAATAATTTTAATTTGAACAGTTTAGACTGTAGCTTAAAAGAGGACATGCAACATTTTAGCACTTAAGATGTTAAACGTAAAGCATCTGAATTAAACTAAAAAAAAATAGTTTTTTCAAGATTTCAGTTTGGTTTCTCCTGATACTAAGTTTGAGTTTAAGACCTTTTTAAAGAAAATTCCTGAAATCTGTGGAAACTTTTTATAAAATTTTTTTTATTGTTTTTTTTTTTTTGTTATTGTTAGTGGCTACAGCGCTGATTAAACAGTGTTAAGTATATTTCGTTATTTGTGTATGTTTTAACATAACGCATTATGTAGTAATGTGATCGATTTTGCACGTAGTCTGAAATCCTGATCAGCGAATCGTAGGTAAACTGTTGATTCTTGGGGCGTCGTGATTTCCGATTCAACGGCGGAAAAGTTTATCGTCTGATTCGATCAGAATTTTTTTTTTTCTTGTGGAAATCTTCTTTGCACCACACTCCAGTCCACTAGGCGGCAGTATTGCATGGTAGCTTGATTTAAAAAAAAAAAAAAAGCTAACCTTTTTTAAACGAGAGTACTTTGCGGAAAATGGTAGCGGTTTGTATTTTCTGGGCGGAAAAAAAGCTGCATCAAGTTTAGACAACGTAACGATTAAACGTATATATGTAAATACTTTAAAAAGTGTGAATCGATCCTAAGTTAAAATCTGACCAATCAGGTGATCAACCGACTAAAGATCGAGTAAATCGAACAATTCGGACGAAATCTGGAAAGCTGATGTGTAAAGATATAAAGAAGAGACGTTATTGTCGTTGTAGTGATGCGACGAAATTAGTTTGGTATCTCTGGTTAAGACCTGTGTTTATTCTTTTGTTTATTATTACTTGTTATCTGCAGGAAATAAAACAAACTTTATGATCATAGAATTGCTTATTTCTCCTTAATTTGTATTAAGGCGAGTCATCTAGCTAGCTAGAGTTCACTACGCGTTATTACGTTTTTATTCGTAGCGACTGTTTATTAATCTATTCATGTTTCCAGGCAACCAAATTTTTTTTCTATTTTTATTGCCTAGTGGTCTAGCGTTAACGTTTTTTTGTTTGGAATAATTCTCTAATTTGTCCACTTTACTTTGCATTTGTGTATGTTATTTTCATTCCATCTTAGTGGGGACCAAAATGTCCCCATAATGCAGGGCGTCTCTGAGGTTTGACCTTGTGGGGACTTCAAAAAAAAAATTTTTTTTTTTTTTTTTTTTTTAAGGGTCAGAAGTTGAATTTACCGAACAAGGTACAGTAGGAATTACGTGAGTGGAAGGTCCTCATTATGATAGCATTGTGTGTGTGTGTGTGTGTGAGAGGGAAGGAGAGTGAGAGTGCCACCCTGACTGGTTCCTCTGCCCGGTGATAGACAGGCCTGGCATTTGGCTTTGTTTGTGATAAGGTAGAGGTGAGATGTGAGAGAGAGAGAGAGAAGAAATAGCAGAGGCCACACGTACACACACACATTTCCACCACCACACACACACACACTTCGAATGCATCTGCTTACAAACCAGCAGAATGTCAGGATTTCTGCTTTGCCGCTTGCAGCGATTTGATTACGATTATAAACACGAAGACGGAACAGAGAGAGAGAGAGAGGGTACGGACAGACAGACAGGTGAAGGATGACCGGCGTGTGAAGGAGAGATAAACGAGTAAGATCTGTGAAGAGAAAAGTGCGGCGTTCCAGCAGACGGAGAGACGGCGGTGTGTGTTCGCGTGATGAGGTGTAATGAACGGCCGTGACCTCGATGCTGCTGAGAGTTTGAGGCCTTGAGTAGCGGCACACTCCTCCGAGCCTACCTCTTGAGGAGCGCTGACTGCCAACGTACACACACACACACACACACACACACTGCTGTAGTATTTGTGCTGTTTCTGGGACAGTCAGTGGAGCAGCTCTAACATCAGACCCCGCAGGACTGCCTCTCTCTCTCTCTCTCTCTCTCTCTCTCTCTCTCTCTCTCTCTGAGGTCATAGACAGGTCAGGGCTAAATCTGAACTCGGCTCCCGCTAGTACACATTCTCAACACACACACACACTCCTTTAAAATCAAACTACATCACAATAAACGCTCCTTTCCGTCGTCTTGTATATTAGGCGCCGGACCAGGTGTCGCGTTCTTCAGGTGAAAAACGGATCGCAGTCACGCGGCCGATCGACGTCCTTTTAAGCTTTCGTTAATTTTACAAGCGTTAAGAGTGACGTAAACCTTTCCCTTGGACTACTTTCACTTTCGGGATCGGCGTTTAGTCCTGCGTGAGGAAGCAAGCGCTTCCTTAAAGCGGTTAGGCACGGACAAAAAAAAAAAAAACCTCGGCTCACGTTACGCGTTTTAATTCGTCCGGTGAGGTCAGATCGGGACGCTTTTTACGCTTCGAGGAAGACACGAATCGATCTCAGTGAAATTTAGTTATCGGATCTAGTCGTATGGAACGATACGGCTTTTTGTTTTAGTTTTTTTTGGGTGGGGGGGCGGGGTTGTAAATAAAAGAAGAATGTAATTAAAACAGCGTTCTAATAAAAAACAGTTTTACACAAAAATAGGTACGTTTCTATTTGTTGTAAACATAAAACAACAGACAAATATTCGTTCTTTCATTGTTGTACGTAAGCGTTTTGCAGTTAAAAAACTGTTTAGTGTAAATAATGTGAAGGGAAAAAAAATCTGCCTCAAATCTTCTTGTAAAATCGCTCGTAGGTCTGGTGTGAAAAAAAAAATAGTTTTAAATAAAAAAACAAGCATATAAGGTAATGGATTGTTTGTTTCTCTTGGGTTTCGTATTCCTGTCCGGTTGTAACCGTGTGTTTTATTGTCTTTCATGATGTCATATTTGTTAGAAACAAACAAAAAAACGCTTAGAGCCAGTGAAGGGTTCAGGGTTTTGACGGCAGCTCCAACTCCATTTCAGAAATGTAAAAAAAATAAATAAATAGAAAAATTTCCTAATTCTTGCACTCCGTTCCAGACGAACTCATAAACGAAGCCGTTTGATTTGCCGCTGCGTTGCGTCATCCCGCGTGTTTCTTTTTTTTTTTTTTTTCTTTTTCCCCCCCGTTTAATCAGTTCCGTGGCTCGTTTTCTTTTTTCGCCTGCTACCTGAAGGATGGCTGCACCAAAAAAAAAACAACAATCTCCAGCACCAGGGCCTCGTTTTCTTTCTTGACAACAGTGCCCCCAAGTGGCACAGCCTAGCCATTGCAGCTTGTCCTCTCCTTCACAAGCGTGTGCGCAAGTGAAGGTACGGCGAGTTTTTATTATTTTTTTTTAAACACGGATCGAGCCCGAGAGCGCTCTCGCGGATGCGTGTGAGAGTGGAGTCGAGAGTCGCCGGGGACGAGTTTCCCTCTGGATCTGGTGGAGGAGGGGTGTGAGGGGGGGGATGGGGGGTATTCCTGGAAGGCCATATGCTTCTCATTGTGGGGGTGGGGGTGGGGGTTGTGGAGCCGAAACAGGATGTTCAGAGTTCACGTTGGTAGTTTTGTAGCTCTCTGCGTTTTTACGCCTCAGGTTTTTTTTTTTTTGTCGTGCCGGGACAAAAAGAGAACAAAACCGGACACAGATACACAGAGAGAGGTTGTTCATTCCAGTGAACTTACTAGTGTACATTCATCCCTAGTCACCGCCCGATCAGTGCTTTAAATGAGGCCACGCCCACTTTAGGGAGATAAACCCAACCTTTTGATTACGCCAAACTCTTTGTAGTGAACTTCGTAACAGCGGGTTCTACTTCGTTTTGTGTGTGTGTGAGAGTGTGTGTGTGTGTGAGAGTGTGTGTGTGTGCGTGTGTGTCGGCGGAGCAGCAGCAGGCCTCGGCAGCGCGCCCCCGTTTCATGTCTCACCTGCCTCTTCTCTCTTAAAGGGCCCTCCCGGGTCGCAGCCGTCTCCCCACGCACAGCCTCCCCCACACAACCCCAGCAACCCCATGATGGGACCCCACGGCCAGGTAAGACACACACACACACACACACACACACACACACACACTCTCTCTCTCTCTCTCTTACCATCTCTCTCTCCTTCTCTCACACGTTTTGCACAAAATTAATTAATTCATTATAATTGGGATTCCAACACCGCCCCTTATATACACACACGCACGCACGTACGTACGCACGCACGAGCGTTTAACCGAAACGTCACCACGTGAAGCGAGGAAGTGTTTTGTACCCCCTCCCCTTTTTTTTTCTTTTTTTTTCTTTTCTTCCCCCCTCCTGTGTTGCGTGTTTCCTTCACGGCCCGCACCCAGCGTCTCCGCACCCAGCGTCTCCGCACCCAGCGTCTCCGCGCCCAGCGTCTCCGCGCCCAGCGTCTCCGCGCCCGGAGTCAGCGCCCCGAGAGCGGGATGAATTATTCACGGCCCTCCCCGCTGCTGCTGCTGCTGCTGGAAAGCCTTCTTCACTCCCACCCGCCATCAATAGCACATTAATATTGCACAGCCTGATGCTGTAGAAATGCCCTCACACACACACACACACACAACCAGAGTCTCTGAAGGAATAGTCAGACGAGAAGTCAGATCTTTTTTTAGAATTGCGCTGGAGCTGGAGAGAAACGTCTGCCAGTTAGCATGATGTCACTCCCATACCAACACTGCATTCGGCCAAAATTCTAGAACGTCGGAACATTCTAGAACGTTTTAGAACAATTTTTTTGAACGTTCTATAACAATTTTTTGGAACGTTCTAGAACAATTTTTTGGAACGTTCTAGAAAGTTTTTGAACAATTATTTAGAACAATTTTTTAGAACATTAGTCCGGATTGGAGCATTTTTCATGAGGAGTTAAAAAAAAACGTATAAAAAATAATAGTAATAAAAAAATTGAATACATTAAAAAAGCATGGCTGATTTATTTATTTATAACAAACTGTTCGTTTCGGACTTTAAACTCCGACATCGCTCCGTCTTAACGGCTTACTGATTATTTAATTTTTTTTCTTCGTTTTTTATTTTGAAAATTATGATTTTTTTTTTTTTTTTTTTGTTTGTTTGTTTTTGTCGCCCCCCCCCCCCCTTCCTCTCCTCCTAATTGTCTCTCAGTATCGTGGCTTGCGTGGTGATTTTCGCTGCGTTAGCATCATATCGCTAATTGGTGAGCGTCAGCTTTCACGGCTTGTCAAAACTTGTCTTGGATAATTGGCTGCACATGAGTGGAAAATATCGATTTGTTTTGTTTTGGTTGAACACCACTTCTTCTTCTTCTTCTTCTACTTTTTGTACTTGTACGGAGGAACATCTGTAGACATCTCCAAATTGGCACACACACACACACACACACACACACCCCAATGGTAGCACATCCTCACTGTGCCCTGGCCAGCTCTTTTTTTCTTCTTTTTTTTTTTTTTTATCCTTTTTTTAAATTTTTTTTTTTACTAGTCTCTGGTATATACCCTCATACACACACACACACACAGACACACACCTCATCTCTTTCTACATTTCTTAGCCATTCTAGAGAGCTTGTAGCGTCACCAAGTGCAGGAGCATCCTCGTGTCCAAGGCCCGGTTTCTGAGCCCGTTCTGGTCTCGGTGCGCTCCGATTGTGACCTGTTGATTATTATGTTTGTGTATGTGTATTAAATTCCTACACGGTGGTCAATGACGAGAATAAATAAATAAAGTGTGTGTGTTTTGTGTGTGCGAGTGACTTTGGGGACGTGAGCAGCAGTCCGAAGGCCGGACGTCTTTATTTATATGTCACATTGGGTGCCATCCTCATTGTCGCTCGGTGCATCTGCCTGCCTGCATCCCACCTGTCCAGCTGGCTGCGCTGCTGCCACTCATTCAGCCGCACCTTTTTATTTATGCACTCTGTCACCGTAGACCGCCGCGCCACGCTAACGACAAAAAAAACAAAAAAAAACATGCTCTTTCTTTGTTTTGTTTTGTCCCCCCCTCTCTCTCCTGTCCTTGTCTCTAGCCGTTCATGTCTCCGCGGTACCCTGGTGGACCTCGGCCGTCCCTCCGCATGCCAAACCAGGTAAGTCCAGTTCTGTCATATTACAGTATATTTAACTAATTGTACATTGATGACATCAAGCAGAAATTCTTCCGTTTCTTCTTCTTTTTTTTTCACCTGCTAGTGAGACAATAATAATAACAATAATAAAAAGAAGTCACGTGCGGTGGTTGCCCGAGGAAAAGTCGCGTCTCGACGACACTTAAACGCTTCCCTGTGATAGCGACACTGTTAAAACTCCTCTTTAATCGAGAGTTGTTGTTTTTTTTCCCCAACCTTACTTTAAAGATTCTTGTCAGCAGCTTTGGGACGGATGTTTTAGTTTTTGTTTTGTTTTGTTTTTTTCTTGACAGACGTAACACAGGGGAAAAAATAACGAGCAGAAGGTATTAAACAGCCAGCGAAAGCTTTTACGGCACGTCAGTCATGCCGCAAGCGCACGCAGCTCGATATTTCAACACGTCGTTGGTTTAAAATGTAAACGCCGCCGATAAGTGACAGACAATCCGACACGAACAAGCAGTTTCACGTTTACTGAACACGAGCGCTCTACGCGAGAGAGGAAAGAAAGGACAGTGTTGCGTGTTGGTGGTTAATCCCACACACACACACAACCCGAGATCGATTTGCGGACCGGGAACGGAGTCGAACTGGACGCTAACGGGGTCGGGTATCGGTGTGATCTCGATTTCTTTGAGTCGTAGACGCGACCCAGGACGCCTGTCTTCCGTATGTCCCATCCATACCTCTAAACCGTCGTTTTGGACAAAGTACACGTACAGTTTTGAGGCTGTCTTTACGAACACTTCACAATCGACTGTGAAGCGCTTTTCCTTTTTTTTTTTTTCTTTTCTGATTCTTAAAATTAAAGTCTCTTTTGTCTGATGCATCAAACAAACATCACCAAAGAAATAAAGAAAGAATGACCTACTTTCACAGAAAGATGTCGTAGGCCACCAAAGAAAGACTTTTTTTTTTTATCGCTGCTTAAATTGAAACGCTTAGTAACTTGCATTCAGTAATTTTTTTTTTTTTATTATTATTTTTTTAAGGCCAGGTGAAAATGTCTTGCTCCGAAAAGGTCCATTGTGTTCTACCCTGAAGCTCGTACAAAAAAACACGAGTGGGCGGAGCTACCAGCCCGAGACTCGATGCGTTGTCGTCTATACAGATTAGCGCTGTGAGCGTGATGTCGCATTCACACACAGTAATACGGTGGTTAGAACACCGTAGCCATGTTCGTTTCATTAGAACCCGCGACACAGTCACGCTGCGCTCGTATCCCGGTTTAACCGGACCAGATTTCATGTTAATTCAGAACAGACGCGTTTTCTTTTTTTTTTTTTTTTTCCTTCTTCTTCTTTCTTTCACTCGGCTAATCTTTTGTTCCTCATTGTTCCTTATTTCCTGTTTCTGCCCTCCTACCTCTCCACATAGCCTCCTGTCGGGGTTCCCGGGTCACAGCCGCTCTTGCCAAACAATCTGGACCCCACCCGACCACAAGGTATTAGTCTAGACGAGCCACACACACGGACAGAACCCACAAAACAATCAGCGTGTTTGATGCATTCTGTCTGGTATTACATTTGTTTGTTTGTTTGTTTGTTTTTAAACTCCTTCCTCTTTCCTTCAGGACACCCAAGCATGGGAGGCCCGATGAGAATGAATCCGCCTAGAGGGATGGGCAGCATGGGTCCACAGGTGTGTGTATAGATTTCCAAAACGCTTCTGTATGAGTGAAACTTTTATTTCCTTTTTTTCTTTTTTTTTAAATAATTACTGCCAGGTTATTAATCTTGATGAACTTTAACCTCTTTGTAGAACTACGGTGCAATGAGGCCACCTCCGAACTCTCTGGGTGGGCCAGGCATGCCAGGAATGAACATGTGAGTAGCAACCGCAAACCTCCATCATCGTCATCGGCGTCATCGCTTTGGGCAAAACACATGTCGGACAAGCTAGTTTACGGTGTTGGTCGACTTAGCCTCCCCCCCACCTCCCACTCATCTGTGTGTTTTGTTCTCTCAGGGGTCCAGGAGGACGGGGTCCCTGGCCGAATCCCAACACTAACTCGGTAAGACTGACCACCCCCCACCCACAATGCATCTGGACCTTTTATTTCGCTCAAGATGATCCGCTTTGTCTTAACGAACCAAACAGAAGCCGCGTTAAAAGAAATAAAAAAAACAAGTTTCAAAGTTTGAAGTAATTTGCTTCAGGTCTAGTAAAACAAACTGTAAAGTGATCCACTTCAAATAGACTAAAGTGACTCGCTTCGTCTCGTCTAGTAAAACTTAAGTTCAAAGCGGTCTCTTCATCTCGTCTAGTAAAAACACAGTTTAAAGTGATTCACTTCATCACTTCACTTCTACTACAAGTCCAAGTGTAAAGTGTTTAATTTCAGCATGTTTGGCCGTCATTCGCTTCATCAGGTCGAATGAAACTAAGTTCAAAGTGATTTACTTCAGGAAGTCTAGTGCGACAAAGCGATTCTTTTCAAATGAATCACTGATTCACTTCAGGTTTACTTTAAACGAGTTCCAAGTGATTCACGTCAACACATGCGAAGAAACAAGGTGATTGATATCACAAGTGAACCATGTGGCATCACGTCACCAAACAAACTGAGGTAATTTCACTTCATAAAGTCAAATAAGTGAGAAAAAGTTCAAAGAGAGTCGCCTTAAGTAAACTACAATGATGCACTTCATCTTGTCGGCTATAAGACGGCTCAATTCTTGAGTCAGCGAAAGTGATTTTCATCATATAGACCAGTAGACTATAGACTGGTATAGACCAGATATTCACTTTATCAAGTTTAATAAAAAAAAGGTCCAAAGTGATTTACTTCAAAGTGCAGTGTGATTCACTTCATGAAGTCTTAAAAAATAGTCTTAAAAAGTTCACCCTACCTAGTAAAACACAGTTTAAAGTGATTGACTTGATGGAGTTCACGTCACACTTCAAGTCCACTATAAAGTGATTTTCGGGTTTAATAAGCGTTCCGTGATTTACTTAAAATGATTCACTCAAGTGAACTAAAATGATTCACTTCATGAAGTAAAAAGAACAGAAGAAACATTTCATGAAGTGTATAAAGGAGTCTATTGATTCGCTTTGGTTCACTTAGTCATTCACTTCATCACTTCAACAGCAGAACAAAGTGTAAAGTGATTCTTTTTAAACAAACCAGTTGATTCATTTAATGATGTGTAGGAAAACAACGTTTAAATTGATTCACTTTATGTGAACTAAAATGATTCACTTCATGAAGTCTGGTAAAACCCAGTGTTAAAGTGATTCACTTCATCTTGTCAAGTAAAAGAATGTTTGTAGTGAAGAATGAGAGAGTTTTAAGAGTAGTGAGTAGTGAGTCACTTCATAAAGTCTTGCAAAACAAAGTTTAAAATGATTCACTTCATTATGTACATCAGTGATTGACTTTATCAAAGTGATTCACATCATAGCGTCTTGTAAAAGGATTCTTTTTAATTGAACAAATGATTCATTGTGTATATCAGTGATACATTTCATCAAGGGCACCAAAGTGAATCACATCACATGCCGAACCAAGTGACTCGTGTCGCCAAACACAAACCCAAACAATTCATGCTATGGATAGTTGACATAATGCAGTACTTGTAATTCACATGATCAAGTGAACCTAGGTTGACCCGTCTTATTCATGTCTTCTAGTCTCATGTCTTTAAGTGAGGCGAATCATGAAATGAATCAAAAGTGAATCACATCATCAGGTGAACAAATTAAAAAAAAAAAAAAAAAAAAACAGCCATTGAAGTGATTCACTTCATCTTTCAAGGGGGGAAAAAAGGGTTGTAGTGAAGAATGAGGAAGCTTGAAGAGACGAGTAGTGAGTCACTTCATAAAGTCGGTCAAACAAAGTTTAGAATGATTCACTTCAAGTCAACCAAAGTGATTCATCGCGTCATGTACATCAGTGATTCATTCATCAAGACTCACTTCATGACATCTTGTAAAGGGATTCTTTCCTGCTTTCGTCAGGTTGAAATTCACGTCTTATTCACGTCTTTTAAGTGAAACGTGAAATGAATCGAAACTGAATCACATTTTATCAAGTGAACCAAAACAAAAAAAAAAAGATTCACTTCGTGCAAGTCAAATAAGATGGAGTTACGTGATTGAGTTCATGAACTCTAGTAAGACAAACATTCTATATGAGGTTTATTCGCTTCAAGCGATTCACCGTTTGAAGCGAACCGATGTGATTCATACCATCGTGCGGACCGTGTAGTGACTCGCGCTACCCGGACGAACTCAAGTGATTTCCCGTCATGAAGCTTAACGATGACATCAAGTCCTCAAGTTATTCATACGATCAGCACAACAGAAGGTGGTCACGTCATCATGTGACTTTTTTTTTTTTTTTTTTTTTTCTTTTTTACGGAACCGATGTGATTCGTGACATCGTGAAGTGAACCAAATGGATTCGCTTCAGGAAGTCATGAGTTTTTATTTATTTATTTATTTTAAAGTGATTCACTTCATCATGTCTGGTTTAAAAAAAACAAAAATCGAATTAAATTTAGAATTTAGTCTAATTACTTTTCTCTCCACTCGCAGATAGCGTACTCCTCTTCATCTCCGGGCAACTACGTGGTAAGTAACACACACACACACACACACACACACACACACACACACACACACACACACACACACACACACCATTTGGGCGTTTAGTGCCAACTCTCTCTCATCTCTCTCTCTGCACTCGAACACAAGTTAATGCTTTCCCCTGGAAACAAAAAAGTATGCCTAAGCACATATTTAATGCTCTAAATATATTGATTTTATTTTTTATTTTTTTTATATTCTTGAGCAATTACTATATTCTTCTGTTTTTGCCCCAGGCGTTGTATTTGGACAAGCAGAATATGTGGGCATTAATCATACTGCCGTAATATCTCCCTTGTGTCTACTGCAACTTTGTTCAAAATCTCTCCTCAGGCGTTTTTGGAGTTGAGAATAAGTGTTCTGTGGTGTTCCTAAAAATGCAATCCGTGTGTGTGTGTGTGTGTGTGTGTGTGTGTGTGTGTGTGTGCTTTATGTTCTTCAGGGTCCTCCAGGGGGAGGTGGTCCTCCAGGAACTCCCATCATGCCAAGTCCAGGAGGTGTGTAAAATGAACAAATGAATACATTATATACACACACACACACACACACACACACACACACACACACACACACACACACACGTGTTCACCTGTTCCTGTGTGAACGACGCTCAGTGTGTCCCCCACGGTCTCAGCAGTCAGTCAGTCAGTCAGTGCAAGGTTGCTGCATTGCCTTAGTGGATCAGCACACACACACACACACACACACACACACACACACGCATACAGAGACCGAGAGAAAGAAAACACACTCACTCACACACAGAACACCATTTGCGCCCATCCCCCATTCATTTAGAGTGATGTAATCCTAACCCATCGGACATGATGGCCGTCTTCACCGGCTTGTGAATGTTTAAAGAAGCGCGGCGGGCATCAGGCTGAGCTTCATATCCATCAGTTATTATTATATAATCCAGGCTATATTGGTTAGGATTTGACCTGAAAGGATGAGCTTGTAAATATTTCGCTGTTTTATTTTATTTATAAAAAAAAATAAAAAATTTTATGTACTGTATCCCAAAATACAATGTTCATCTTGTCTCTTGCAGATTCAACAAATTCAAGCGAAAACATATACACGATGATGAACCCCATCGGCCCTGGAGGCAACAGACCCAACGTGAGTGGACTGGATTTCCTAACGAGCGCCTCCCTTAACGAGCGCCTCCCTTAACGAGCGCCTCGGAACGCGAGCTTGATGAACCTCAGCGTTTAACCTCAAACTTCAGCATGGCGTCATCATTTTTCCTCACAAATTCGTTCTTTCTTTCTTTCTTCGTACCGATTGACGATTTTCTCCGATCTGAACATTCTTACCACGAAGAACTTGCTGCTGAACTTGATGAATTAATTAACACCCTTTTAGCTCGAAGCGTTTGATCAGCTGAGCTCGATCGTTCCTTTTAATTGAATTTAATTTCCCTCCTACGCTAATAGACACCTTTACGCTAATGAAGCTGTCTACTTCTCCTGTCACACCCAGAGAGTGTGTGTGTGTCCCACCGGGAGCAGGTGGCCGGTGTCTAATCGTACGTGTGTGTGTGTGTGTGTGTGTGTGTGCGTTCACAGTTCCCGATGGGCCCGGGTCCCGACGGTCCGATGGGAGGGATGGGCTCCATGGAGCCTCACCATATGAACGGATCATTAGGTGAGCGCGCAACCATGCCGTCATCCAGTCTGCACAGTATACACTCGGCCGCGGTGTTATAGCTCCCCCTGGTGGTTGTGTCGTCTCTATCTGAACTGTTTTATTTTCTTGTTCATGTAGGGTCCGGTGACATGGATGGGTTGCCAAAGGTGAATAACTTCAGTCTTTTCTTAATAATGATGTATTAATATTGTTGTCGTTAATTCCTTTTAATCTGGTGTTAATGAATAACGTGAGAGTATTTATATATAACGGATGTCCAAGACGGGACAGGAAGAAGGTCGTGGTGCTCCGTCAGCATCCTGTGTAGAGCAGGAAAGAAGAAAGCAGGGATGTTTTGAATAAGAAATTAAAATGAACGAATGTCAAATAACAATGATAGTTTTTTATTTTGTTGTTCTGTTTTATTAGTATAATGTTTTGAGATGAAAGGATCAGCAAAGCTGGAAGAAGGAATTAAAGAATAAAGAGAAAAACGTTTTTTTTTTTTTCTTTTGATGAAATATGAAAGTGTATACATAGAAAACTCGATAGTTGCAGCGAGGAAAGAAGAAAGGACGAAATCAGTAAAAGAAGAAAGTTTAAATATAAGGCTATACATGTGTATACAGTACTGTGCACAAAGCACAGACACCCGACATTTATTCTTTCATATGTTACTTCCGAAGACGCAAACTTTCTTCAAAGGCTTCTTGAAAGTTTCAGAGGAATGTTTTTTTTTTTTAAGCATTTTAAATAAAACATGTAATTTAAGACCTGAACCAGTGAGAAACAGGTGTTTAATATACTGCTGATGCCGAGGGGTTGGAACAGACGAGAGGGGAAATGAGGTCGCTGCTGATCGAGGTTGTTACATAAAACATTGATGTGGCTCAGCGGTTAGCACGGTCTGTGGCTAACACCTCCTGGGTCGAGGGTTGGATCTTCGCCTCAGGTGCATGTTCTCTCCCCGTACTTGGTGGGTTTCCACCCACAATCCAAAGACGTGCAGATTAGGCTGATCGGGGTTCTCAACTTGCCCGCAGAGTGTGTGTGTGTGTGTGTGTGTGTGTGTGTGTGTGTGTGATAAATGAAAAGAAGAAATGAGTGGAGCTCAACATTTTTGCACTGTACTTGTGTCGTGTGTGTGTGTGTGTGTGTGTGTGTGTGTGTGTGTGTGTTTTAAAATATAAAATACTGGAAAGAAAATGTTTTTTTTTTAAAATAATTTTAGAGGGTTTTCTGAAATGTTTAGAAGAAGGGATGGAGGAAAAAAAGACGGCAGATTTAAACTGATGAATCAAAAGGAGGATGAAATCTATTTTTTTTTTTTCCCCCTTCCTTTTCTTCTTTGTTTTTTCTTTTTCTTTTTTTACTAAATTAGAGTATGAAACTCCTGAAGGAAAGAAATAAAAAGTAAAGGAGAGACATTATGGATGTTATTAAAGCGAGTATACGAGTCTCTCAGGCTTCCTCTCACCATTTTTGTCTTTTCTTTTTGTTTTCCTTTTTTTTTTTTTCTCTCCATCCTCTATAGAACTCGCCCAGTAACATGGCAGGCATGAATAACCCGCCGGGCACACCGCGAGACGACGGCGAGATGGGCGGAAACTTCCTCAACCCGTTCCAAAGCGAAAGTGTGAGTATCTGGGAGGGAAAGAAAACACAAGAACAATCTGTCAGTGATTGTAAGAATGTCTCGTCTCCCGAGAGACGCTTTCGCGCTTCACGACTCGTCTAACACAAAACCGTGTTATTATAAATACCACCAGCCTCTTGTTATCCGTCTTCTCACGTATCGTTCCCTTTCTTGTCGTTCCAGTATTCACCCAACATGACGATGAGCGTGTGATTTATTCCCCTGCCCCCTCACCACCACCACCACCACCTCCTCCTCCTCCTCCTCCTCCTTTATTATTATTTTTATTGTTATTATTATTATTATTATTATTATTTCTTTTTATTTCCCTCGCGTTTTGTTTCCGTACCCCGCATTCCCTTTGACGCCTCACGGAACTTCGGGGCCCGGGACGTCGCCGAAAGCACGGGACTCGCGCCAAAATGGCCGCCGGCGACAGGAAGCAGCCCCCCGAGCCACAGGAAGTGCCAGCTTGAAGACTGAACCTGATGAACGCTCTGGTTTTCCTCTCTGGCTCAGGACACTGAAAGAAGGGGCTTCAAGAAGGCACCCACACACACACTCACTCACATACACACTCACTTTCTCACACACACACACACACACACACACACACACACACACACACACACGTGAAAGGACAGACTGAGGAGCAGGACGAGGGAACACGTGTCCTCGGATCAGCGCTCTTTTTAACTCACTCCACCTCTTCTCTGAATAATGATTTTTTTTTTTTTTTTTTTTTTTTTTTACGCGCTAGATTTCACTCTGGGACGTGTAATTTTTACATTTTTGTTTTTGGATTCCCCTCTTGTACATTTTTAAACACTCATGAAGATGTGACGGGCTACGAACGTTTCCATTATTTCTGTGTATGTATTGTATTATTAATAATTATTGTTCTTTTTTTTTTTCTTCTTTTTTTGTTTTTTCCTCAGAAGGGCACATTGTATTTCAATAACCATGAAATTGTCAGAGTAAGCACATATTCACGAAACCCAGTGAAAACTATGATTTATTATTATTGTTATTATTATTATTTTGTTAATTAGTCAATGTGTTTTATTTTAATGTTTTTTGGGGGAAATTTGAGCTTGAGGTTTTTTTTTTTTTTTTTTTTTTTCCTCCCCCCCTTTTTCTCTCTCTCTCTCTCTCTCTCTCTCTCTCTCTCATGGCTTTTGCATTTTGCGTGACTTTTTAATTCCCCTTGATTAACATGATGTAGCGATGTGACCGCCAGCTCCACACTCGGGCGTAGACCGTTTCTGATAGTAAACTTCACTCCATGATTTATCTTCTTGCTCTCGCTGTGTTTTTACGCTTTCTGTCCAACAAGAAACAACAAAAATTATTACAGCTAGCGGCGTTTATGTGGCTTGCGTCATAATTCCACTAATTGATGAAGAAGAAGAAGAATCATCATCATCGTCTCCCGTAGTATAAAAAAAATATATATATACAGCATATATTATTTTCAGCTTTGCTCAGTTTTTTTTTTTTTTATTTATTTTTTTTATTCTTTTTTATTTTATTTTATTTATTCCAACCCTCCTGTGTGTGTGTGTGTGTGTGTGTAGCAACGTGCGGCTTGCTTCAGGACATTGTAAACATGTAAATAACGCCAGTCTAAAGATACCTCCTGCTGAATCGACCCCCTGTCCCGCCTGCATGTTCCTGGAAACGGGGCGTCTCCGGCGCCGAGGTGAAGTGACAGAGCGGGAAACCAAAAATTTCCCAACAGGCCAAGTGGGGGCGCGGCGCTGCTGCTTCTTCTTCTTCTTCTTCTTCTTCTTCTTCTTCAGCAGCACATCAGGCAACATGAGGTTCCACGTCTACATCAGTCCTCGTTAGAAAAGAAATATGAACCTGCGACCATCGACCTGTTTGAATGTGTTTGTTTTTTCTTTCTTTTTTTAAATCATTTTGAAATAAGGAATCAAGACTACCTAGTTCCCCCTTCGTCTGCCTCAGACCTGGTTTTCAGACCTAGAGGTTCATCTTCAACTCTTGCGTATGGAGCAGAATTCATCAATGAATCAAAATGTTGGGGTTTTATTATTTTTCATTTTTAAATCATGTTTCACATTTTTTTTATCCGTTTTTTCCCTGTTTTTTTTATTTTTTATTATAAGAAATATTTCTATACAGTTTTGGGATTCATTATCGATATTTCACAACTATTTAATTTGTTAATTAAGGGTTTCTAAAAGCACCCCCTGCTGATGACGTCACTCTTATTTCCCCCCCATTTTTTTTTCCAACTTTCTTTCTCGTTTCTCTCATTTGCTTCTCTTCTCTTGTAAATACTGTAAAATGCATTTTGATATCATCGACATGTTTTTTTGATATTTCCAGTCCCGATCAAAAAGGAAAAAACTAAACTGAACAGCAGCACTGGAAAAAAAAATGTGTAAAGAAAAAACCTTTCTAGCTGAGGCTCTGATAACAAAAAAAGAAAAAAAGAAAGAAAAAAAAACACTTAAAAAAATAAGTGAAGAGGAAATAACTGGTCCTGTTGCACTGAGTAATAATGCACAGATGAGGATGAGGATGGTGAGAGGCAGTTCTGTAGCAGTCCTAACACACTCCTCCCGTTTCAGCCGCGAACAAGTGCTCAGGATCCCTTTTTTTTTTTTTTTTCCCTTCTTTTTCTTTCAGCTTTCGAGCAGAGCGGCCACGCTTGTGCACTTTTTTTTTTTTTTTTTTTGGGGACACTCAAATCAGAAAACTTTAAGGGACCAGAGATACAAAAAGACTTTGATGAAGGATTTTTATCTATTTAAAAGTTTTAAAAGGTAACAAAAAAATTGATTTAAGAAAAAAGAAACGAGGCGTTTCATCTGCGAGAGATGATTTTCTAGGGTCAGATCCCAAATTGGACACTACTCAGGTGGGGATGTAAATTTTTTTACCCCCTCATGTATGTAGTGCACTTGCCCCTAGGGAGTAGGGAGCAATTTGGGATTCATCCAGTGTCTTCGCCCCGGTTTGCCATACGAACTTCTGTCCCATCGGCCATTTCTGTACTACTGTTGTGACGCTGTATAATAATGTAACATTTAAGGAGAAACAGGAAGGGAGCTTGGTGGTCGTTCCTCGGTTCTTCTCCCCCAACCCGAGAGACGGAACAAGCAGTATTCAGTATGAAGCAGCGACCTCCTTCGATTTTGCTTTGGATTTCACGTTAGACTAGACTGGCTCCTTTTGTCTTCTAGGGACTTTTTTCTGTGTCTCGTGTAGCTAATGTTTCTTTCTATTGTAAAAAAATTCTTTAGACTGAAAAGGAAAAAAAAAAAAAACAAACAACAAAAAAATTCTACCTAAAAATGGAAAAAAATGCATCAATAATAAATGTAATTTTCTTTTTTTTTTTTTTTTCCCATGGAGTCGTCACTTATTTTTGCTTGTGTCCCTTCGTTGTAGATACAAATTTAAGACTAATAAAAATAACGTAATCCCTTTTACTCAGGCCTCCTGATTCGCCTGCTCTTTCTTCATTAAACGAGGTGCATTCTTGCTTTTTCTTTTGTGTTGCTTCACTCTGAATCATTTAACACTCAGTGTGTTTACACGGACCCCTATTATTCCACTAATTATCTGAATAATACTGCGTGATGTAAACAACTGAAGCACAGCCTGAACCTTCAGAGTGAAAGGCGTAAAATCTTTGATTATTCTTTAATTAACGGTGATTGTTCTCTCTTAGTCGTATAAACGCTGCCATTTCAAAAGAGTCAAACCATTGACCTGCGTCAAGCAAAGAGAACAACTAAGGAGATTTAAAATGACTGGAACTGGACTAAGAAACCTTCAAGATATTATCAAAACCCCTGTAACCAAGATAGTGCTGAACCGTCAACTTTGAATGGAGATCACTTAAAACCTGGAAGTTACATGATAACAACAACAAAAAAAATCAACAGTCAGAACCAGATCTGTGTTTAATAGTGAAAGTAAAGACGTCTCACAGGGTTGGGACTAAACAGCTGTGTGTCTGTAAGAAAACCACTTGTTAGTGAGACTCGTCCGAAAAAAAAAAAGCTTCAATTTGCTATGGAGCATAACGATTGGACTTTGGAAAAGTGTCATGTGACCTGATGAGTTGCACATAGAGAGCAGTGTTCCTCTGGGAAGCCACAGGGTTGTGATCTGGGGTTGCTTCAGTTGCTCAGGTCTAGACTATATAGTATCGTCATGTGGCAGTAAAATGAATTCAGCTGACGGCCTGAATGTGACCAGGTGTTTTTTCTTCTCTGAAGGCATGAGGCTGTATTCCAGGTCTCTGATGGTGAGAAGGTGAACTGTCCAAAACAAGAACTGGCCTCCACATCATGCGCTGTAATCAAAGCAAAGGGGGAGATTAGCCCTCCTGTTACCTTCAACTTTACGAACACATTTTATCCTTGGGGTCAATTTGACCCCAGCAATTTCAACCTAGGAGGGTTAAATGAAATCTGCCAGGCGGTGTGGATTCTTTCTGTGCACGTTGGATATAACTTTAAGTCACTTCGTGAGTTTCCAGGAGGGAATTATTTGCCTCCATTCCCAATCAGTAAACTCTGTGAATAAACGACTTTCTCCCATCTGTGTTTACTTTAATTCACTGGGTTATTTAATTGATTGGCTCACATTTGAAACGTAGTAAAGCATCTTAACCAATCAAAAACAGGTGGGACTTCCTCTCTTCTAGTTTTGACAGATGAAATGTTTTACTTTGAGCAGAACCACCTGTCACATGTCAAAAGCGCATCAATCTTATCAATGTGTCCATGTAGGCGGTTATGTTGGAATCTCGAATTTGGAATGAGTTCCGTCAGACTGAAGAATGTAATTGCTGCCCGTATAAGCGTAACTATTTACTAAATCTCCGACTCGAGACTGTGTGACTTATTATTGGCAACATTCTCTTCATACCGAATCCTGGTTCGGCAGCTTGAAGGGTACGCCAGGGCGTTATTACTGTCGATTACAAGATCACATCACGAGAGAGAGGGTTCATTGTGAAGGTCACGCTTTTTAACCTTGTTTTCTAACATAATACTGGTGGCATTCATTTACCCCAATGTCAATGCCAAGCACCCCTTCACTGTTAAGTTGTTGATATCTGATTGTAGTATCTAATGGGTTTTGGGATGTGACTCTTCATTTGGTAAATGGTCCATTATGTTGGAGGTGAGGTTGAAACCCAATTCCAATAAAACCTGAAACGGAGCTCGACTTGAATACCAGAAGACAATCAGCTGGAGAAAATTCACGTTCAGATTATTCATTTAAATTTTTGAATTCCGCCAAAAAGTGTAAAAATATTCTTGTTGCTATTCTATAATTTTCTGATTCGGTGCAGATCTGGTCCTGAAACTTCTTGTGGTTTGAAAGTGAAATTAATTTCGCCAATCCATTTCATTCAATTGAACATGAATTTGATTGGAGTAGAAATCTTCAGATTTGTAAAAAAAAATAAATATTTTTTTTAATTGACTGGTTTATAATCTGGTGTCATGATGGTGTTAATCCTGGCACATACAGAATACTCAATCTTTAGACTTTTGCTTTAACTTTTGGCTCTGGTGCTTTGGCACCTCAGGTTCCCCCTCGGGCAGCGGCTCTAGTGTGGACGGCGCCCTGGGTGAACTCTCAGCCCCTTCAGTGCTTGTTAAAAAAATTTATAAAAAACAAAAAAAACTTTTGACTTAACTTTTTGAAAGTTATGACATGAAACATTGGATATAAAATTATCCTGCCGCCCAAAAAATAAATAAAAGAAAAAAATAAATGAACATCATCACCTGGATTTAACTAAGCAAATAGATAATTACACCAGTGAATAATGTGGTTCAGCAAGTTATTTAACCCTAACGGATGCAGGGCGTCGCGTGTGGCCGTGGAAATGATTTTACTTTTCAGAAGAGACAAATTATTGGCCTTCGTTAAGAAAAGAAAACAACAATCATTCAGTTCAACCATCAAAGCGTACAAGAAGGAGAACTCATGGTTTTGTTTAATAGTGAACGTATGAAGATTGGACTTTGGAGTAAAGGAGTAAAGTTTATCCAGAGTGATGGTGTGTCAGGGTGAATGTGTATGAAAGCGATGTACCCGTCATGCCTAGTGCTCACTGTACACGCCTCTGGAGACGGTGTTATGATCTGGGGTTGCTTCAGTTGTTCAGGTGTAGACGTTATGTGGCCAAAAAATGAGGTCAGCTGACGACCTGAATGTACTGAAGGACCTGGTTTTTACATCTCTGGGTTTTTTCTTCCCTGATGGCGCGGCGGTATTCTAAGGTGTTAATGCCAGGATTCATTTGGATTAAATTGTGAAAGAGTGATTTAGAGAGTTTGAGGCATCATTATCACACATGACCTGGGCACCACACCTTAATCCAGGTCCAAACCTTAACCCCACTGAGAAGCTTTGGAACGTGCTGGAGAAGACTTTACGCAGCGCTTCTACTCTCACCAAAATCTCCCAAACTAATGCGAAACATAATTGTTATACTAGGCTGTTTTACTACAAACATCATATTATACTCATAACGAGATGGTACTATATACCCTGGTATAAATGTCCTCAGGGAATAAATAAATACATTGATTCTGTGACATAATGAACAGTTATTTGCCTGATTTAATAATCTACTTTATAAAATACGGCACTGAATGCGCTACTCGCTCAATGTAAACAAACACCTGCACCAATAGATATTAATTAGAAAAGTTCAACTGAATATTACTGTACAGTTCACCTCTCCCAAACGAAGCGGACACTATAGGGACCGGGGCTAAATTATGTCAGTGACACCTGACTTTCTTATAAATAACGCGCATTTCATTCAAAATATTATAAACACACACCAATAATTAGCACTTTTTTCATGTATTTAATTGTGTGAAATGCCTAATAAAAATAGGTAATAAACGATGATGTGGAGGTGAATTGGTTTAGTCTTGACTTCTGGTCGTGAGTGACAGCGTTGGGGGAAATCTGCTGATTATCGATTATAAAGTAAACACAGCGATGGAGAGAAAAAGGCCAATTTATGGAAAAAAAAAGAAAAGAAGATGAGGAGATAAAAGATAAAGGTGTGAAGACAATGTTCTCATCATGTTCATTAGTGGTATAACGTTAACTCTTAGGTTTGTTAGCCTTCTTGCTTATGATGCTTGCTATGCTTACCTTGCTAAAAAAAAAAACACAATAAAAGCCTAATATACAAACCAGCACAGAAATTCTAATGGTTTCTATTAAATACCATTATGAACCATTAACATTTTCCAGTGAAACTATTACAAAATTCCTTATTGTAGTGTGTTTCCGGCACTTTTCCTATAGGATTTACCATCTCACCCACCAATAGAATCAATCCATCATATACCAGCAGACATTGTTATACTTACCATTAAAACCAGTACAATTCCCTTTATAACCATTAAATCCATTACATTTTCTATTGTTTTTTCAGCAGTGTATACAACATGACATCTAATTAAATTTAACCACAAAATTGTATTTATTTCCATTGTTTATGTTAATGTTGGCTATAACCAATATATTTATAATATATTTACAGTACACTATAAATAGCCAGTGTAATTTACATATGTGTCGATAGTTTAAAGGACATTTTCCATTTGCTATAACTCTGTTCTTCAATAATATTTGTGAGTATATTTATTTAAGTTATGTGTAGTTTATTTATTTTTGTGCAAAAATTGGTCTGTTACGGAACGACATGTAGTATGACTACAATAAAACGTGTGCTGTGTACAAAATGTGAAGTTTTGTCATGGTTTTTTATTTTATTTTTTTATTTTTTCGATTCCCGTCTCTGTGTGCATGGAGTTTGCATGTTCTCCCCGTGCTTGGTGGGTTTCCTCCGGGTACTCCGGTTTCCTCCCACAGTCCAAAGATATGCAGGTTAGGCTAATTGGCGTTGCCCGTAGTGTGTGAGTGAGTGTGTGTGTGTGTGTGCCATGCGATGGATTGGCACGCTGTCCAGGATGTACCCCATCTCGTGACCTAAGCCTCCTGGGATAGGCTCCAGGTCCCCGCGACCCTGAACACAGGATAAAGCGCTAAGGTGAGGGATTAGTTCATATTTTCACTTTGGCTAAAATAAGCGCGCTGTAATGGTATAAGTGAACTTTAACACGCTGGAGTCGTTTTAAGACAAAACTTCATCTTTGTCTGATCTACTTTTTCCATTTCTCATCTGTGCTTGAACAGGGAGTGTATTTGTCTGACGATGAAAGAAGCACAAGTTAGCGTAAACAAGACAAGAAAAAATTTATTTCCTTGTGTTAATAAGTTAGACAGGGAGTTCTGCTGTACAGAAAGACTGAAATAATAATATCACTGATTACATTAAAGTTCATCTTTAGCTTTAACCTTTTAACTATTTCTACTTTTCCAGGACACTTCAGTTAGTGATTGATATTCTGTTCAACTCTTTTACAATCCTTTGCTGTTTTCGGCTTCACCACAAGATGGCGACACATCCTCAAACGGCGCCGTAATTCCTGCTTCTCGTTTCCGGTTCAAAGGTCACTCGTGCTGTTTTTTTTTTCCTCCTCTCGCCGTGTTGGAACGTGGGTTTAACTCGAAGTAAGAGCGTGTTTATTATTCAACAAAATATCTGAAACTCAGGTGAGAATGGATTTAATTCTAGAAATAAAAGCATAAATATATGGTTTCGACATGTTTATTATTTAATATAATAATCTGCTGTGTTTACCTAGCAACTTGTTGTTGATTAGCATTGCTGTTAACTAGTCAGGCACTTCTAACCTGAGGTGATTAATGTAGATTTAAAGAAAGTTTAAGATTTTAAAGTGTCACTTAAGGAATAAGATATTTAGTTTTTTATTTTATTAGATTTTTTAATGTGTATTTATTATGATGGTCAAGGTTTTCCCAGTGGACCCAGTTTAGATTTGGTGTGAACAGGAAATGACTCAGCGATTTTATATTTCAGATTAATGTTCCGCCTTCCTGTTTCAGATTGTGACCTCACATGGACGAACAACTCAAACCGTCGCCCTCTGGTCACTCGGCGTCCGTGATGTCGTTGTACACCTGCATCAGCTGCCGCGTCCAGTTCGCCGACCCGGACGTCCAGCGCGCGCACTACAAGACCGACTGGCACCGCTACAACCTGAAGCGCAAGGTCGCCAACATGCCCCCGGTCACCGCCGAGAACTTCCAGGAGCGCGTCCTGGCCCAGCGCGCCGCCGCCGAACAGCAGCAGGCGGACGCTCACGCCCTGGCCACCTGCGACGCCTGCAACAAGAAGTTCTCCAGCGCCAACGCCTACAACAACCATCTGCAGTCGCACAAGCACCAACAGGCCGAGAGGAAAGCCGTGGCGGCCGTCCAGGAGGCCGTCCAGCGCATGAACGAGAAGAACCTGGAGAAAGGAGCCGAGCTGGACAAGGATGCTCAGAACCAGGCCATTCAGAAAGCCTTGAAGGAGGGGATGAGACGGAAGCAGAGACACGCCCGGTCTGAAGCCACACCCACAGAAAGGCAGGGCAGGAAGAGGTTGGACAAAGCGCCGAGGATGGAGTGGTTCGAGTGGCAAGTCAAGAAGATCGCCACTGATGAGGGAGACGACGAAGAGGAGGACGAGGACGTGCTGGACGAAGGTGTGTATCACGTTTGTTAGTGTGTTTGTGTTTGTCTGAGTGGGGATTAAAAATACCTGCTAACGACTTTTTCAGAAGAATGGGAAGACGTCGGTGACACTGACACTGACGACGATGATGATGATGATGATGAGATGGAGGCTGACCAAGAAGAAGAAAAGCAACCGGAAGCCACGCCCCCTCCCGCTCCAGGCTCCATCCCTGTAACCGACTGTCTGTTCTGTTCGCACCACTCGCGCACTCTGAGTAAAAACGTCGCCCACATGACCAAAGAGCACAGCTTCTTCATCCCTGACATCGAGTACCTGGTGGACCTCAGAGGACTCCTTACGTACCTTGGTGAGTCTCGACTGACGCGGCATCTTGGCTTCTATAGCGACGGCTTACACGGGTGCTTGTAGTTTGGAAGGAGTCTTCGAAGCTTTGTAGCAGTATTTACAATTATATACGATATTCTCAGTGTGTAAGTGACTATAATATATCTAAATTCTGGGATATTGTGTGTGTGTGTGTGTGTGTGTGTGTGTGTGTGTGTGTGTGAGAGAGGGAAAATCCTCAACAAGAGAGTTCACAGTCCAATACAGTGGAAAACAGCTCTGAGACAAAATAGCGTCCGTGATTCCCCTCGCGATTTAACGGCGCAGAGACAACACTTACATTTAACGTGTGAGATTTTTTTCCTTAGGCGCGGTTATGGTTTTTGGCCACATGATGGCAGTGTGGGGAAAGTGGACAGAGATTTAGACAAATGGATTGTTATGATGCTTTACATTGTGTATTCATGTCAAAGGCGTATAAGACTCACTTTGTCAGACTTGAGAACAAATCCGACTTACGAACGTGCTCCCAAAACAGAACTCATTTGTAAGTCGGGGACTTCTTGTAGGTGAAGGATAGTGATGGTGAACTCAATCTTATCAACCCAATAGCAGCAGGTCTCTATATGCCAAAGTTAAAAACTTACAGGGACAGAGACATGCTGGTTTGTTCCCTTGTCCTTTTTTTTGTTGTTGATTGTGTATGTTGTACATTTTGTCAGTGTTTAAGTAAATGATTATTTTGACTAGCCTTTATTAACTGATGGCTGTCCTCTTTTATTATTTTTTTAAATTAAATTTCTTTCGTCCCCAAACACCCTCTACAGGCGAGAAAGTGGGTTTCGGCAAAGTGTGTTTATGGTGCAACGAAAAAGGCAAGTCGTTCTACACGACCGAAGCGGTGCAGGCGCACATGAACGACAAGAGCCACTGCAAACTCTACACCGACGGAGACGCGGCACTCGAGTTCGCCGATTTCTATGACTTCAGGTACGGTTGGGGTTTTAACGCCACTTTCTTTGTAGTGATGAAACAGTTTCCCTAAAAAAAAACGGTTTATATATATAAAAAAAAAAAAATGGTGGAAAATCCCAGGTAGATGCGTAATCTTTATTGTATGTAAAATAAGAGATAGACATCTTACTGAGAGAGGTGTGTGTGATCAGGAGCAGCTACCCAGACGCTCGTGATGGAGCCGATGTGGAAATGAAGGACGGAGATCTCCCCGATGAAAAGACGGTGGAGATTGATGATGACACTCTGGAGCTCACGCTGCCGTCAGGTTTGTACGACATCACTAATACACGCGTTCGTACCTTAACGTTAACGATTTCAGATGGACTGATGAGTAACGTTCGTCCTGCCGCAGGGGCGAAGATCGGACACCGCTCGCTGATGCGGTATTATAAGCAGCGCTTCGGGATGCAGAGGGAGCTGGTACCGGTACACAACCAGCGTGCGGTGGGACGCGTCCTGAGGCAGTACCGGGCCCTGGGCTGGGCCGGAGAATCAGGTGAGGAATTCTGGATCCTCCTCGTCAAGTGTTCTGACTCGCTGAAGCGGTCGTGTCTCAATCTCACGTGTCGTTTCAGGTAAAGGCTCGGCGGTCCAGCAGCAGAAGGACATGCAGTACGTCCAGAGAATGAAGTCGAAGTGGATGTTGAGGACCGGAATGAGCAACAACGCCACCAAGCAGGCCCACTTCAGGGCCCAGGTCATGTTCTAAACCCGGATTCCTTTAGGACGAGTTTAGGACCCTGAGGGACACTGGGTGACTCGGGTGCGGTTCTGATTTAAGGGCGTTATTAAGACGTCGAGAGGACATTTTTCTGATGAAAACTGTAAATCTGTTCTGTTCACCTGCTTATAAAATAAAATATTAATAAATTAAATAATAGATATTTCTGTGCAATAATGTTATACAACTGACTCCAGAAGTATTGGCGCCCTCCAAATTGCATGCCATGTCTGATATTTCAAGCTCGAAGTGTGAAGATGATGTTGTTGTTGTTATTATTATCATCATTATTTTGTTTGTCTAAATAGTGCAAATTGATTTAGTTTTTATTTTTATTTGGGTGAAATGTTTAACAAGGTTGGAAAAGAAAGCTCATGCATGGTGTGTTGTGTTGGAATTAATGTTCTTTCATTCGAATTAATTCTTCCTTTTTATTCTCTTTTCTGTTCATCTTCTATTGTATTTCCGTTTCTCTTCTTTTCCCTCCCCTCTCAAAGCTGACTTTATGATTAAACAATATTACGCAGGATGGAGTTCTGTACTGCTTTTAGAACACGGCTGTGTGTGAGTCGTAGGCCAGAGTCATCACAGCTGTTCTGATATCCAGCACAACAGCACAATCTCGTGCAACAGTTAAACAGTCCAGGAACAGCATTTATTATTATCGGGTTATGATTTATTTGTTTATTTAACTGGTTATTTCGCTCTGCTAACACACATCCTTACACACCTGGTGGATCTAACTAACTACGATTGGCGGAGCTGCTGACCGACAGTTATTGTAATTAGCAGGGGTGAAAGTAGTTTTAAGTTTAGCCAAATGGTGAGAAGAATAAACTATACAGGTGCGGTTCTGCTCCGTGATCTTCTGGGTTCCATATTTAAAGCTGCACTGTGTAGGGTGTACAATTCCCTGTCATACACAAATAAAACAACACTGATGGATCAGATGTGATTCAGAACGACTGAGAAGCCATTATTAAGTCAACATTTTGTACAGAACAGAAAGATTTGTAGATGATTATAATAAAAATCATGTTTTGTAAAAGATTTTTGGGAGGAAAAAAACCCACCACCAGACAGGACGATAGTCATTTTTCCTCAGTAGTTATAACGTTAGAGTTACTCAGTCAAATTTTTTTATGATTAAAAAAAATATGATTATTTAGATATACATATATTTCATCCTGATGTTGAAAAGACAACTCCAGATTAATGTTTAATTCTGCTTTAACAGTTTGTACTGTTTAATCATTATTTCTGTTCATTACTCCAGTCCAGCAGGTGGCGCTGCTCGTATGTACTAACTAACGCTTAGACCACGAAGAAAAAGACTAGTAGTGTTGTTATTCTGTCCTTTTTAGGCTTTAAATCTTAGATCTTCATCGGTTTTATAGCGTGTAGAAGTTAAATGGATATTAGCATCTAAATCATAAAGTAAGACACTCTTTTACATTTCCACAACAAATATTACAATCTATTGTGTTTATCTTGGCTTCTCGAGCGCTGAGTTAGAGAAAATTAGTTTATTAAACCCGTTTGTTGTAATCAGCAGAATCAGTGCATTGCTCTAACTTTAGCACTTTACACTGTTGAATGCACTCATTATGTTAAATAAATTAGTACCTTGTTTAATTTAATCAATCATAGATGGTATGACAGGGTTTTTTTTTAACACTGAGGAAAGTAGGATTGCTATAAATTAGGAATAATTCCAAACAGCTTTGTATGTCATGACAAATGCACGGTTTACTGTATGAAATAACAGCGATTAAATAGATGCATGAAAAAAGGAAGACGCTTCTTAACCTTTGATACTCCGCCATATTGGAAAGGGCAAATGCTCTTTAAGTGTGTATAGGATGCGTCCCCATGTCCGCCATGTTGGAAAGGGAGAGATTTTAGCGACCGGAAAATGCTCTACGCATGCGCTGAATCCGCTCCGTTTGAGCCGCCATATTAGAACGAAGACGATGCGTACCTTTGTCTGCCATATTGGAAAGGGCAACTTCCGGTTCTGAAAATGAAGCCAACGCGAAGCGCCTAAACGCGCAGTTCCTCAAGTGACCACTAGGGCCCCCAAAGTGAGTCAATCCCCATAGAGGCCCATGTTATAATGTCTTTACAACAGAAAATATAATGTCTTATAACGTTTTTACAACAGAAATGAGCAGGTAAAATTATATTAAATTATAAAATTATTGGTGGCTCACATCTGGAGTGATGCGAATCTGTGTCTGCCATTTTGGTAGAGGTGCTGTTTTAATGTTTTAAGGTTTAGTGATTTTAATATTAACCATCTCCTTGTGCTCATGTGTTACATATTAAATTAATAATTAGCTTTTTTTTTTTTTTTTTTTTACACCTTTACCCAAACAGCTATGGCGTTGTATCAGAGATTTCATCGGCTCCAGACGTTGCAGTTTGCTTCCAGGTGGCTCAGACCACAAACCTGCGACGTGAGCGTACACACAGCCGTCACAGGTCAGTCATACAAGATTAGTCCAAATCGCTGATTCCAGCATCTGATTACAGTAACATCAGTATCTGTGGATCTTAAAACAACCGTAGATGAAGTCTTAATGGTCTTAGTTTGTATTTCTAGAAAAAAATTTTATCTCCGTAAGTATTTGTATAAAAAAAATTAATCAGACATGTTGATAGACTATAAGCGCTGAAGGCTTCATGAATAATAACGTACGAACCGATGGGCAGGACGGATCCAACAGCGACGCGCACACGATGCCGCTCCGACTCGCCGTCCTTTCTCCCGAGTCACGCCTGAGGACGTCAGCTATTTCAGCGGACTTCTCCCTGGGAGAGCCATCACGGACCCGGACGTGTTGGAGTCCTGTAATGCCGACTGGCTGAAGTCAGTGAAAGGTGAATGGAAAGCTGTTCCCCTTTTAACCGTGGTAACTGTGGGTCTATGACCTGTGCATGGGGTCCTCATCGTTCTAGACTGTGGTATTTCTGTAGACTAAACCATCACACGCAAATGACTTTGTGCATTAGTGGAAGGTCTCGGCCTCCAACACGGTATCCAGGTCATATTCCCTGCAGTTACACGTCTCTTTAACAAAAAGCCTGTTGTAAAAGTAAAATTCGGTTGTTAGAAACGGTCACCTTTTATGTGCAGGTAATAGTGAGGTTCTGTTACGGCCCAAGACGACGGAAGAAGTCTCTCAGATCCTGAGGTAAACGCAAATGTGATATTTTATTCATCTGTTAATACCTGAAATGTTAGTCTTTTATTTATTTATTTTTAAATATTTGCACTAAACAGTTCGACAACAACCACCACATGGTACTGAAAGGGTTTGACGGTAATGATTCGCTACTGAACCGTTTGGATGTAGACTTGCCTCTCACATGGTTTTATGATCATCTTCCACTGGAAGGGTTTTGATACTGTATGTTCACATTAAATTCAATTCAGATTTTCTTCCCTAATGTAACAAGAGCAAAATATCCCGCCTTCCTCCCCCCGCCCCCAAATGTTTTTTATTTTATTTTATTTTTTTACTTAAAATCGCATGCATTGAATGAATATTTGTAAAAAAAAAAAAAAAAAAAAAAAAAAAAACTGTATGTGACGGTTTGAACAGAAACTTATCGAAGGACAAATTGTCCACGTTAGCGTCGGACATAATAAAATTGTAATTATGAATGTGAACCGTAATGACGTGTAAATCAGATCTGAACATCAATGCTATAGACGGATATGATGACCAAAATGTTTTTGTGGCCCACAGATACTGCAGTGAGAGGAACCTGGCTGTGACCCCTCAGGGTGGAAACACAGGCCTGGTGGGAGGCAGCGTTCCAGTGTTCGACGAGATCATCCTCTCGACTGCACTGATGAACCGAGTCCTCACCTTCGACGACATCTCGGGTACAATCTCGCTGTACAAATCTACATCATGTAGTTGACATAAATGAACGTAATATATATATTTTTTTTTAACAGGGATTTTGACGTGTCAGGCCGGCTGCGTGTTGGAGAGCCTGTCTCATTATGTAGAGGAGCGCGACTTCGTTATGCCGCTGGATTTGGGGGCGAAGGGTAGCTGCCACATCGGGGGCAACGTGTCCACCAATGCGGGAGGGCTTCGCCTGCTGCGCTACGGCTCCCTCAGAGGGACAGTTCTGGGCCTGGAAGTGGTGTGTGTGTGTGTGTGTGTGTGTGAGACAGGAGCATACACTTCTACAACTACAGTTCTGTCATACTGAGAGAAGTGAACATGATTAAACTTTGGCGCTGTATCCCGTCTCTAGGTGCTGGCTGACGGCAGGGTTTTGGATTGTCTGGCGAAATTGCGTAAGGACAACACGGGCTACGATGTCAAGCAGCTCTTTATCGGTTCTGAGGGAACGCTTGGGGTGATCACTGCCGTGTCGATTCTTTGCCCTCGGAAACCCAAATCTGTAAACTTGGCCTTCTTAGGTACTTAGCATGGCTGTTTAAACAATACATTTTCCCCAACATTATTACATCGTAGGGATTAAAAAAAAAAATTACACTTATTGTAGATGATGTAAAAGTTAAACGAAGCTTCCACTATATCCTAAACAAAAGCCGTTAGTTTTACTACAGCTGACTTAATGACTGTATGTTGCTGGATTTATTTATAGTTAAAGCTATTTTTTTCCCTTCCTGACTTTTCTTTGCAAATTTGTCACACTTAAATGATCGAGATCATTAAACAAATTTTAATATTGCACGAAGATGACCCGAGAAAATATCAAATGCATTTTTTACAGTTCTTTAATTGATGATTTCAGAGAAAATTGCTGTCCAAACCTCATTGGCCTTATGTAAAATAGTTGCAGTTCACTTGCCACACCCAGGTCTCACCCACACCCGACTACTACCAGACCTGTTGAATCAAGAAATCACTTTTCTAAAACATGTCTGACGGAGTGAAGTAGTTACCCATAGTTAAGGCTTTGAGACTCCAGCGAACCACAACGATGAGAACCGTTATCCACAAATGGAGAAAACTTGGAACTGAGGTGAACCTTCAACAGGCGGTTCATGCTCAAAAACCCGTCCAAGAGGCTGAATTAAAACAATTCTGCAAAGAAGAGTGGGACGAAATTCCTCCACAGCGATGTGAAAGACTCGTTGTCGGGTTATCACGAACGCTTGATTACAGTTTGTTGGCAGAACCTAAAAGTTATTAGGTTTAGGGTGCAATTACTTTTTCCACATAGGTCCAGTCAAGTTTGGACAGCTTTTTTTCCCTTAATAAATTAAATCATCTTTCAAAAAAAAAACCCCAGCATTTTGTATTTACTCGGGTTATCTCTGTATAATCTAATTTTGTAAAAAAAATAAGTCATCATTTAAATGTGACAAATGCAAAAGAAAAAAATAATAAATCAGCAAGGGGGCAAATACTTTTTCTCAGCACTGTAGCTGCCGGCTAGCCAATGTTGATAATCTGAGGTACCGTTTATCGACTACCAAACATCGATTTTCCTCCACAGACATGTTTTGTGTTTTGGTTCCTTGCAGGCTGCTCAAGCTTCCAGAACCTTCTGGAGACCTTTGGAATTTGCCGGGGCATGCTGGGAGAAATCCTCTCGGCATTCGAGTTCCTGGACGCCTCCTGCATGAGCCTTCTGGAGAAACATCTTAAGCTCACCAACCCTATCGCTGGTACACGAGAAACAACATACAATTAAAAACCCACTCCTAATAAACGCGCGAGTTTGGTGATGACGCTAGTAACACCTAGCATACATTTACGAACTTTACAAATTTTTTTTAATTATTATTTTTAGAAATTTTCTTGGGGCGTGATCGGCGTAACATATAGTGTGTTTATAACAACATTTTTTTTCGCTTTTCGGGGGAAGACAACCGTCTCAAGACGTTCTTGATTAGACGACTAACATAGCTGAGTGAGAGCAAGATTTTAAATTATATAAATTTAATAACATATTTGTATATATAATTTTCCAGAAAGTCCTTTTTACATCGTCATCGAGACCTCAGGATCCAATGCGGTACATGATGAGGAAAAACTGCACAACTTCCTACAAAAAGTCATGGCGTCGTCTCTGGTCGCAGACGGCACCGTTGCAACCGAGGAGGCTAAAATAAAAGTAGCAGAACAAATCATGAATCGACACCTTCTGACCAATAAAATTTGAGAATATAAAAATGATGTGGTTTTATACAGTAGCAGTGTCGTCTTTTTTTTTTTTTTGCAGTCGCTTTGGTCAATCAGAGAGCGGATCACGGAGGCTCTGCGGTACGATGGATTCACGTACAAATACGACGTCTCTCTTCCCCTGGAGAAAATCTACGACCTGGTCACTGACATGAGGGCGCATCTGGGAAACCGAGCAACTAACGTACTGGGCTACGGACATGTTGGTACGATCGCACGTCTCGTTTAGTCTTTTTTTTCCCTCCCTCTTTTCTTTAACAGGTTGCCCTGACGTTAAAACCCTCTCGTCTTGTCTTTAAGGTGACGGCAATCTTCATTTGAACATCACGTCTCCCTCGAAAGACGAAGCACTTCTGGCAGCCATCGAGCCGTACGTGTACGAGTGGACGTCGAAGTGGCGGGGGAGCGTCAGCGCCGAACACGGCCTCGGGCTCAAGAAGAGAAACTACATCCACTACAGTAAATCCCAGGAAGCTGTACGTCTCATGCAGGACTTTAAGACCATGCTGGACCCCAGGGGCATTCTCAACCCATATAAGACACTTCCTGATGATGATGATGTTCGCAAGGAAACAGGACGTTTTTAGAAAGCGTACTAGCTCTGAAACCCATTGGCGCCACGCTAACATCATGGCTTAGCGCTCGTTAGATCTTGTTAATGAAGACAGACAGCGACTATAGAGAACGCTAGCGAGAGATCGCTGTAGGATCTCGAGGCGGTGTGTGAGAGACAAAAAGAAAAAAAAAACCCATAATATTAAGCTTCACTTAGAGATCTAACGTTGACAAAATTTGACGTGTCGCACCAGCCAACAAAACTAATCGGAATATTTAATCAAATAGAAAGTAATTAAAAAAAAAATACAGTTCAGATTGTGATCCTGACTTTCATAGCCGTGATACATCATGATACGACGCCTAATTAAATAAAATATAAAGGGAAGATTTTAAAGAGGAAAAAAAAAAAAAAACCCAGGAAGCACTTAAACTGTTTTGAACCCAGCATGAGATTTATTGTAAATTCTGTAAATACACTGTTTCTTACCGTGTTTCAATCCATGTAGGCAATAAAGAGAATTATTTTGGTTAATGTGGGGGAGTTTTAACTTTTTTTTGGCAGGTAAAATATACATAATGAATTCACACATCCAGTGTAACGGGTTGGAGAATGCGGGCACAAATAGGAGGAAAAAAAAAACAAAAAACAATCCACCTGCTTCCCATGCTCGAGGCTTCCTTTGGTGCAGGAGTGCGTGTTCGTAGTGTGTGTGTGAGACATCACCGGACGAAAGGGTGACCTTCTAGATGCTAGAAGAAGTGATGTATACTACTTAAGGTAGTAGTATGTAGTGTGATTCATAAATATTCATTCTGGACACAACTTAAAAAAAAAGAAAGTGTTTTGTGGTTCATGGGGTGTGTTTTCTTAGGACTGTTTTATCATTACACGATGCTGATAACGCGAAGAAGAAGAAGTGTTAGGAAGGAGGAAACGCAGCAAAACTGCAGCAGGTTAACCCGCATCGTGTCTTATGTCTTTAGGTCTTCCTATCGTTAAATACGTTACGTTATACATTCACAGTTGTATGATGTGTAGTGGTAATCCTATGTCTTTGCCCTGATTCTCACAACGATACAATCTAAAGCTCTGATATAAAGCTAATCTGTAAACTCTGTCTCGACTCAACATGCCACATAAAGCTCGGATAGATATATACAGCATCTATATAAGTATGTGCTGTATATTTATAAAAAGAAAAAGAAAAAAAAAGAGGAAGCAATGACACTGTAGACTGCTTTCAGGAAACGGCAGAAATGAGAATCCATTTACGGCGCCTTTACTCTTGGACTTGATGAGATTTTATTTCTATATAAAACGCGTACGCAGCACTGTACACATTTTGAAACACATGTTGTTCTATGCGTAAATTCACACCGTAACCTGGGACGCTTACATTGAGGAGAGCGTTTAGGCTTAAGGAGAGGAGAGAGGGGAAAACTTTTATTCGCCGATAATAGCGTCGCAGCATTGGGACACAGAACTTGTAAATTCAATAATTATTGTTGTTATTATAAAGCTGCCTAACAGTGCAGGAGCAATTGAGCAGTGCGCGATTGTCAATCTGAGAGTAAGAAAAGACTAAAAGGCAGGCGCTGAGGAAGAGAGAGAGAGAGAGAGGCTGCTGCAAGCGTTCCGATGGCTTTTATCATGCAGGCACGGGGAAGTAACGATACGGTGATGTCACCGCTCCAAAGGGGAACGCGCGTGAAGCAGCCAGACCGCCAAGCGGATTATCGATCCCTAGCACATCGTGACTGACGCGATGGAGAAGTGGCTGCTTTAAAAAATAAATAAAAATAAAATAAAAAAAAAGGTTGGAGGAATTCATCCAGTGTTCCGTTTCACACTCCTCTTCAGCGAGATTGTCTTTCCTGTTTAAAAAAAAAAAAAAAGCATACCTTTTTGATCTAGGACCCGATGATCACCATCAGCAACTGTATCAACAGGGGATGAGCTAAAACCATGAGCTTGTTTTCTCTTAAAACTCTGACAGGAAATAATTTATATGGAGGGGAAAAAAAAAAAAGAAAAGGCTTATCTTCCTCCAACAAGCTGGATCAGGAGCACCCCCGAGCGTCTCGGCTCCAAAAGAACAAATGGGAAATGTTTTTGAGTGTTCTGGTGATGCGTGAGGGAGCTGATCCCAAATCAGGTCCAGAAATAAAAACTATTCTCAAAAGTCCAAGGGTTCAGCAGTCCGGTTTGCCTTTCTCTAATGAGCTGAGGATTTTGTCCAGAGTCTTTTTAATGCGCAGTGCCGTCAGTCGGGCCGACGGGTTCTGGTACCAGCACTCCTTCATCAGCTTCACCATGGCTGAGAGCGTCTACAGACAAAGAGACAGAACATGCACAAGTCAGGCGGTATGGTGCAACAGAAAAGGTACTGCAAAACAAACAGTCCAAGGGATGGAGTTGGACCTCATCCAGACTTTTAGGAGGAGTTGGATTTGATTTGATTGGTTTTCATCTCCACCCCCTGGACTTTTGGTTCTATAGTAATGATTATGGGCTGCATCCCAAACTACATCAGGTACAATTAACTCTGTGTTCATGTTAGCAATTTCTCAATTATAATCCAAATGCTTTGCACCAAGTAGTTTCTTCAGTTCCTTATTCACAAGGTCTCCCTGCAGTTCTATTCCTATTTTCTGTCTGATGTACAAAATGGAAGCCAAACAGAATGACAAACACTTTCATCTCCACCCTGTCATGTACAGGTAGTCCCTGAATTACGAATTAATTCCGTTCCTTGAGCACATTCGTTACTCAGATTTGTTCTCAAGTCCGACAAAGTGAAACTTATACGGCTTGGCGCAAATATACAATGTTAAGCTTCCATATGTCTAAACCTCTGTCCACTTTCCCGACATCATGTGGCCAAAAACCATAATTGCACCTAAGAAATTAGGCCCTTGTTGTTGGTGTTGTTTCTGCGCCTTTAAATCGCAAGGGGAATCCCGGACGTCATTGTGTCTCCGAGCTGTTTTCCACTGTATGGGACTGTGAGCTCTGTTTTGTTGAGGATTTTACCAAATTAGGATTATTCACCATCAGGACAGAAATTCATTCAATCAATCGTCATGCTCCTGGACAGATTCATTGAAACCGGTAAGGCTGACTCAATTCTCCCACACACACACACACACACACACACACACACACACACACACACACACACACACACACAATATCCTGGATTTTGGACAGTTTATACATTCACTTACACACTGAGAATATTGTATATAATTGTACAAATTGGTATCTGGTGCGCTGTAGTGTCTATCCTTTGTACAATACCCCTGAGCTACTTCAGCTATCTGTGGATGTTCGTATCTGTGAAATGTTTGTAAGTCAGGGACTACCTGTACAATGTTTTATTAAATGTGTATAAAGAAAGGACATGAAGGGGTAGCAGAGAGGAGGTACCGGATCGGAGAACCAGCGATTGGGGATGAAGGGTCTTTGTTGCTCCACACACACCACTTTGCGCATGTCCTCAAAGCTGGGGTCGTTTGGTACCAGGTCGTAAAATGGAGGCTTGTAGTCCTCCACGATCCCTGCAGCCAATAAACAACAAGCAATTCTTTAAATTAGGCTCTTCAACATGGGGTACTTCTACAACACAAGAGTGCTACATGACTATAAAAGCTTCAAGGCAGAATCAGTATTAAAGTGTATAGAACGTATTGTTTGGTTGGTTTCAGGTTCTTGGAGGGAATGTGTGCGTTTGTTTGCGCTGACCGTTACTGTAGGTGCGTCGGGCGATCTCCCACAGCACCAAGCCAAACGCCCAGATGTCCACTCTCTTATAGGCGTCAAAGCAGTCCATCTGAATCGTCTCGTCCAG